>CM039595.1:63176841-63776841 GCA_022457205.1 Saccharum spontaneum
TGAAACATGTGTCTGAAACACTTGCAAAAACACCTGAAAACAACACTTGAAAACATTGTAACACATACGCAATATCCAGATAAAACACTTGCATCATATGTGTGAAAACATATGTAACATCCAGATAAATACACTTGCAACATACGTCGGAAAAAACAGATGAAACAATGAGAACATGAGCTTGCAACATACGTGTACAACCATTACAACATGTGCAACATCCTGATCTACTTTTGCAACATCCGTATAATACACTTGCAACATATCTCTGAAATATTTGGAACACTTGAAACAGACGTTTGCAACATGCAGTTTCAGCGCAAACATCTCCTTACTGCTTGGGAGAATGGAGGCTCGTCGGCATACGAAGTTTGCCGGAGATAGCGACCCAGCAGTGCTTGTAGGCAGCGGCCTCGCGCTGCACATGCCAGGGGCGGTAGCCAAGCGCCGCGACTCATAGGCGGCTGCGCGCTGGCAGGGCCGCCAACTGTGCCGCCGAGACTCACACAGGCAGAGGGCAGACGCGCGCCACATCTGGAAGGGCTGGGCAGCTGGCAGTCAAGCGCCACATGCGGGAGCGGAGCCTAGCGCCTCGTACGGGAGAGAAGAGCAAAGCAGAGCGACGCATGCGAGAGTTGATTTTGTTTTTTTAAACAAACGACGTACAGGGCAGTGAGAGACGGCTTTGCGGCCGTGTTAATGGCAGCATTGCCGTTAGAAGAAAAAAAAAAGCCGCGGGGAAGAGGGTGCACGGCCGACTGGAGTCTGGGACCCGGGGCCGGGAGCGCGCGTGCGTACGTGTGTGGTGACGGGATCACGGGGCGTGCACGGCCCGCCCACGGAGTCAGAGGTCGTACGCGGCAACGGCCGTTCCTTTCCGAGTCCTGACTCCTGACGGCACCAACACGACGCGTCGTGAGTCTGGTTGGCTGACGGCGACGGACGGAGGCTGGAGGCGGCCCGGGCCCATAGGGCCTGCAATGAAGACGCGCGCCGCGTTTGACCGTTGCGCGTAGACGCTTTCTCATCTGTTTTTTTTTTTGTCCAACCCTCCCACAACTACCACTACAAGCCCTTGTTTAGTTCCCAAAATATTTCCCAAAATATTTTAGATTTCCGTCACATCGAATTTTTAGACACATGCATGAAGCATTAAATATAAATAAAAAATAAAACTAATTACACAGTTTAGATTAAATGGACGAGACGAATCTTTAAGCCTAGTTAGGCCATGATCGGACAATAATTGCCAAATAACAACGAAAGTGCTACAGTAGTGCTACAGTTACATTTTCCAAAATATTTCGCGAACTAAACAATGCCCAAGAGAGGGGGAAGGAAAATAGAAAACGGTTGGGAGAAAGAAAGGTACCGAAGGGGTTAAAAAAAAGAGCTCAGAATTTCCAGTCTCCAAGCCGTGCCTGCCCGTGCGACGACCCACCCGGCCGGAAGGAAGGGGGAAGAGAGCGAGAGGGAGGGAGGACCGCCGCTGAGGTACGTCCCTGTTCCCCCTACCCCATTCCCCGCCGCTAGATCCGCCGCCGCCGCCGCGTGGGGGCCGGCGGTGGTTCCCCGCGCCCGCGACCGGCGGCGCTGCGTGGGGGCGACGTCCCCTTCGGGTCCTGTCTCGCTGCCGCTGCTTCTCGCCTGGGGGATGGGGGTTCCCCTCGGTCTCGCCGCCCGCCCGCTGGCTCCGGGCCCGGCGCGCCGCCCTCGTGGGATTCGCCTGCAGAGGTCCGGTTTCCGCTTAGGTTTCCGGGGCGACGGAGAGCCGGAGGCGGGGTTGTTGCTAGGGTTCGGAGCGCCGGCTCCCGACTCCAGTAGTAGTCCACCGTATTGCATCTTATAAGCCGCATGAACAGTGTTTTTCTCTCACAACAAAACAGCCACAGCCGGCTTATAAGCCGCAGAAACAGTCTGCCGAACAGGGTGATAGTTGATGCCTAGGGGTGAAATAGTTTGAGTTGATTAATAAGGTTTATTGTTTGAGTTTTAGAGCCTCAATACAACTCTCTCTTGGGGTCATGTCCTCCTTACCTTTTCCATGACGAGCTCTCTTGGGGCCATGTTTGGCTGGTGGTTTCTGCGGCTGATAAGTCGGCTGATGTTATTTTATTATGAGAGAAAAATATTATATCATGATCGATAAGTAGTTCAAGCGAACAGGGCGCTACGGGACAGACACGGAAGTCAGAAGAGGACAGCCTGGCGGTGGTGCTGTCAGGGAGCCGCTCAGGCCGGCTGTTGAGGCAACAACGCCCGTGTTGAATTTAGTTCTCTCCTCTTTTTTTTCTTTTCTATATCTTGCCTAACCGTGATTTGTGGGAAGAGGTTTGATGCGGTCACGACCTGTTGGACCAGTCCTCGAGCGACTATGGAATAATATTTGGATGGTTTATCAACTATTTTTTTTCTTGATTCTGTGATAGTGTGATGTGGGACAGTGGGAGCCACAGTGTCATCCTCGAGAGTGCAAGAAATAGGTTCAGACTTCAGACGAGAGAATATATAGACCAAGTTATCATTGGGTTGAGAGGCACGTCAAGATAAAAAAAATGTGAAGGTTTCTGTATGGAAATTGGAACCTAGTACGTAGTCCTCAACTACGGCCAGTTCGCCGATGGATAGATGGCACAGATGTGAATGTGCCTTGTTTTGCATAGAACTACCTTGTACCCCTGCTTTGATCAACTGTACGCGTGACGATGGATGGATGTGTGTTAATTGTTGTACGTGAGTACGTCCTTGTAAATAAATAAGCTGATTAAATAAATAATATGTCAAAATACCCTTATCATATCTTGATTTTGCATGCCAGATTGCATACTCTTGACAACTTAAAATCAAAGAAGCAAGAGGAAAAGAAAAGGAGAAAATTCCTCAAGCTTTGCTTGAATAATCTAATTGTAGACTATATTAATTTGATTGGGGTGGGACTCTAAATGTTTGGTTCCAGGACATAAGGGATGGAAAGATCCCAAAAAAGGATATACCTTTCAGATGTCTTGTCTTCTCGTACCTTGGTGGACCGCGTCATCCCATCGCGACAGTGTTGGTCTCCATTTGCATATCTAAGTGGATGGCTTGCTCGTCTAGCCCCTCGATCGCTCCCTACCTGCGTCGAGCACCTAGGCTGCCGACCAGGGCCAACTCTGCCCCCAATAGGTAAGGGCCCCTGCTTCGACCTTGTCCTCTCCGATGGAGGTGCAGCACAGGACAAGCGGCATGGTGTGGGAGGCGTGTTATAGTGCATGGCGGCCAATCCCCTAGCGTGCTATGACTGAGCTCCTAGCATGGGCAAGGTTGAACTCCTCGAGCAAGCAGTGAGGCTTCTTCCAAGTCCGAGCGAGAGGATGAGAAACAAATCATCAATACGTATAGAAGATGACATGTGGGCCCAAGTAAATTGTGACTAATAGGATGAAAAGAGTGTCCCTCGTCGCATATCCCCGCTAACCAAACACCAAACTAGGACCGTTTTATTAAAAAACCAAGAATAGAACTGTCCTATATATCCCAAAACCAAACACAACTTACTTGTGCATGAATAATCAGATATATCACCTGCCTTTGTTGACAAAGGGGTAGGGAAATCGTCTGTTATGCAGTTTTTTAGCCGTTTTTTACTGACCTGTTCATGCTAGTGATCATTGTACTGTCACAATACAGAATTCCAATTTGGTACACAGCTATTTTTCATGTTTTTTTTCCTAGGCTGATCGATGCTGCCTGCTGGCAGTGGCAGCTAATAACTTCTGTCCTACGTGATGAATCGCACACGTAGTAGTGCCCGATCGAAACATTGGTCTGTATGTCTGATGGTCTGTTCTACGCCGATACTACGGTTGTACATGTTTGTTAACTACGTACCGTCCGCCATTTGGCCAGCTTGTGTGTCTTTGCGTGCAAGAATTGGTTAAGCTAATACACCAGCTAGAACACTTGTATTTTCCGAATTCTTAGCTTGTCATGTGGTGCAGCTTGCACGGGAAACCCAACACAAAAAAAAGATATATATGACGATGTCGTACAGCGTGCCCACAGGACTTGTCGCCCTTGTTTGTATAGCCTACTACACCCAACCACACATATATAATACTTAACGATTGTTGGTATCATTTTAATGAGGTTATTATTATTATTATATTTATTATGATTTCTTTGTTATAAATTGCACATGAACCTTATAAGGTTTAGCTATATGTACTAACCTGCGAGCACTCATACAACTTTGTTATTGATTCGTGCGGACCGGAAAGAAAATCAAAGCACTACACAAATGGAGACTTTAACAGTAGTTTAACCGATTGAATTGAGTAGTACGTAATTTGTTTCAACTTGGATGCATGTCGTCGACGAGTTGGTTTATTTTTCATTTCCATTATTCGTACAAGGTGGGAAATGCATGTATTACTGTCATCTAGAGTGGTACATTTGGTTAAACAGAATGTACCGTGTAATTAATCTGACTGTTTGTTTAGTGGTTGCAGTCACAAAATCGCACATGCCACAAGGTAAAACATACGTGGCCCGAGGATGCGAATGACGTCACATGGTTAGTGGCCGATTTCAACAGCCAAACCTAATAACAGTACTGATATATCCCCAAACGCCAATCGATCCTACCGGCCGTGTCGAGTATTATTAGCATAAAAACAGACGCCATGATGGTATCTGCCGCCATGTCGAGCTTTAGTGAAAACTTTCAATTATTATTATAAAAAATGGCGCCTCAGTCATGACCTCAACAGACGCATAGATAGAAGAAATGAAAAGAAAAGAGGAAAAAATATTAGAAAAACAGCGTCAATAGTACCCGAACATCCGGACACAGCCTCCCGTTCTACCGTCCCGCGTCCTGCATCTGCCCACCCACATCTCGTCTACTACGCCCGCAAAGCATGTGGGGCCCACCCACGCCAGTGGGGACTGCCTCCGTCTTCCCGCACCTGACACCGAGGCGAGACATCGGAAAGGCGAGGAGGGAGAAGCAACGCTCGATCTAGTTTTGAAACATCCAGATGCAACAAATGCAACATACGTCTGAAAAACAAATGAAACATTTAAAACATGCATATAAAACACTTGCAAAAACGACCGAAACACTTGCAAAAACACCCGAAAAACACTTGAAACCATTACAAACATGCGCAATATCTAGATAAACCATTTGCATCATATTTGTGAAAATGTATGCAACATCCAGATAAACGCACTTGCAACATGCTAGTACGTCGAAAAAAAACACAGATGGAACATTGAGAATAGGAGCTTGCAATATACGTGTATAATCATTGCAACATGTGCAATATCCCGATCTACTTTTGCAACATCCGTACAATACACTTGCAACATACCTCTGAAATATTTGAAACACTCGAAACAGACGCGGGCAACATGCACTTTCGTCGCAAACATCTCATTGCTGCTTGGGGAATGAAGGCTCGTCGGCATGTATAGTTCGCCGGAGGCAATGGCTCGGCGATGGCTGCGCGACAGGGGCAGGGAGGCAGTGGCCTCGCGCCGCGCTTGGCAGGGGCGGTAGCCGAGCGCCGCGACTCGCAGGCGGCTGCGCGCCGAAACCAGAGGAGGGCAGTCACGAGCAGCATCTGGTAGGGCTGGGCAGGTAGCCATCGAGCGCCACGTGTAGGAACGGAGCCTAGCACCACGTGCGAGAGAGAAGCGGAGCGAAGCAACACATGCGGGAGTTGATTTTGGTTTTAGAAGAGCGGCTTATGTAGCAGTGAGTGTGCGTGAGGCGTCCAGACTTTCGAACACTTTTTTAGTGAAAAAATAATATTTTTCTCTCATATCAAATTAGTCAATAGTGTTTTTCGGCTGGTCTTGTGAGCGAAGAGGCAACGCCCTTAGACGAAAAATCTAACCGCGGCGAGCCCCGGAAGGGGGTACATGGCCGGCTGGAGGCAGGACCCGGGGCCAGGAGCGCGCGTGCGTACGCGTGTGCTGACGGGATCACGGGGCGTGCACGGCCCGCCCACGGAGTCAGAGGTCGTACGCGGCAACGGCCGTTCCTTTCCGAGTCCTGACGGCGCCAACACGACGCGCCGTGAGTCTGGTTGGCTGACGGCGACGGACGGAGGCTGGAGGCGGCCCGGGCCCACAGGGCCCGCAATGAAGACGCGCGCCGCGTTTGACCGTTGCGCGTAGACGCTTTCTCCTCTGTTTTTTTTTTCCAACCCTCCCACAACTACCACTACAAGAGAGGGGGAAGGAAAATAGAAATCAGTTGGGAGAAAGAAAGGAACCGAAGGGGGAAAAAAAGGAGCTCAGAATTTCCAGTCTCCAAGCCGTGCCTGCCCGTGCGACGACCCACCCGGCCGGAAGGAAGGGGGAAGAGAGCGAGAGGGAGGGAGGACCGCCGCCGCCGCCGCTGAGGTACGTCCCTGTTCCCCCTACCCCATTCCCCGCCGCTAGATCCGCCGCCGCCGCCGCGTGGGGGGCGGCGGTGGTTCCCCGCGCCCGCGACCGGCGGCGCTGCGTGGGGGCGACGTCCCCTTCGGGCCCTGTCTCGCTGCCGCCGCTTCTCGCCTGGGGGATGAGGTTCCCCTCGGTCTCGCCGCCCGCCCGCCCGCTGGCGCCGGGCCCGGCGCGCCGCCCTCGTGGGATTCGCCTGCAGAGGTCCGGTTTCCGCTTAGGTTTCCGGGGCGACGGAGAGCCGGAGGCGGGGTTGTTGCTAGGGTTCGGAGCGCCGGCTCCCGACTCCAGTACCAGTAGTAGTCCAATTTCAGTAAACGGGGGAGGGATAAGGGATTCTGCTGCTCTCGTGCCCTTCAAAATGGAGGCTCTCCATTTTTAGGCATGGGTCACCAGCCAGCACTGCCCTGTATCGCATCTTCTTAACGATTATTACATATGTCGATGCTATTCTCAGCCGTACCACCATCACGTTGATTGTCGGGTGTGAGTAACATCTGAATTTCGTTATTCTTACCGATACCGTTGCTCCGCGTGTTCCTTCCAGGACATCAGTTCATCTTAGAACACACAAGGGCCGCAGAGGAGGGAGGGATTCGGGATGGCCGGCGACGACCATGTGGTGGTTGATGTGGACGGCTTAGCGAAATCCAAGGAGAACGAGGTTTCCAAGAAGCCGTCTGAGGATGCGAATGGTCCAGCTGCGGCTGCTGCACCTCCGTCAGCTGCTGTTGACTTGGTCCAGGAGGAGGACGAGGAGGGTGGTGGGGAGGAGGAGCCGCTTATCCAGGCTGCGGAGTGCCGCATTTGCCAGGAGGAAGACATCGTCAAGAATCTTGAGAAACCATGTGCTTGCAGCGGCAGCGTCAAGGTCTACATCGTATCTTTCTATTAATAAATTATCGTGTGCCATTCTTGTATGCATACAGCTTTAAGCCTCACAGTTGTTCGTGAGGTGCACATACAACTGAGTGTTCACTTTCCAGTTCTCATTTTGCATTAACATGTGTCTGTTATTTCCATTGGCATGTTTTCTTGATTAAAAAGAACAAAACAATCATATGGTGCCATTAAACACTCTTGTGGGAATATACAAGGTTACTCAAATCATCTGTCCCATTTCCTACTGCACCATAACCTGTAATATTTGCCTGTTTATATCCTCTCTGTTGGGAGAGCACCAAACTTCAGCATGTTTTCTATATAGTAGAGTTGCACTACGTTTCTACCTCATTGCTAACAGGAATGAACCAGTTGATTCAGCTACTGTGGGTCCATGTTATGCAATTAGGCATGTTATCACTACACATTTGCAACACAATGATTCCAGTTCGGTCTTGTAGCAGTAGCTGGCTGAATTTTATGGTCTATCAGTTTAAGTTTGTCATCATTGTTGGAGTGTGTGTGTGTGGGCCTCCAGCCCAGGCCGGCCCATGTAGGGCAAGGCCCATTAGGGTTAGGGTTGGCACTCTGTGCCTATATGTACCCTGGGGGTTCACCCCCTTCATCTATCCAATACAGAGAATCAGTTTACAACATGGTATCAAAGCCGAAGGTTTGACCAGCCACCTCTTCGCTGCCTCCAGCGCGCCCCCGGGGAGAGCCACCTCTCCGCCGGGGGCAGCGCCCTTGGTTCGGCGTCGATCCCCTTCGATCCGCGCCCGTAGTCGCGTCAAGGAGTCCCAGCAGGAGCAGCAAGCAGCAGAGGACCGCCCACTCTTCCTCCCCCACGCCGGCGCGGTGGCACCCGACCGCGGCAGCCCCCGCATGGTGGCGCTCCGCGACCGACGCGGACGAGGTCACGGCGGATGGCGTCAGCGGACCGTGGCTGCTGCGGCCTATCCCGGCGCGGATCCGCCGCCCCCTCCCCGCCGCCGCCGCTCTGCGCGCCTCCAGCGCCGCCGCCACTCTGGCCGCGGCTGTGGGGGCCGGCGCGGGCGGCCAGGGCGCTCCGCCGGCGCAGATCCGCCGCCTCCTCCCCGCCCTGCCTCATCCCGGCGCGGATCCGCCGCCCCCTCCCCGCCGCCGCCGCTGCTGCGCGCCTCCAGCGCCACCGCTGCTCTGGCCGCGGCTGCGGGGGCTGGCGCGGGCGGCCAGGGCGCTCCGCCGGCGCCTCCCACCAGGCCGCACCTCCCCCTGTGGCCCATCTTCCTCCTAGCGCACCGCATCCTGGGGCCGCCCATCTTCCAGCCGGCGTTTCCTTCCCGCCTGGCGCGGCACTTACAGCAGGTGCGAGCGCCCCCCTCCTGGTGCCCCTCCTGCTGGTGCGGGTGACCACGGGGATGGGGTGGCCGTTCGCCTCTCCATGGTGCCCCCGCCCCCCCGAGACGCGCTGCCACACCCGTGGGATCGGGTCGGGAGTCGGCCCGGGCTCGTCCCAGTGCGGCTGCTAGCCGCCGCCCCCTCACCGCCTCTCCAGGAGCCTACCCGCCCCACCACCACCGCTGCTGCTGCTACTCTGCTATGTATCCAATCCTTTGCCTTGTGTCGCCCTGCCGTTCGTCGTCTTCATCGACACCCCCGAGGACGAGGCCGCTGCTGCGCCCTCCAGGCTGCAGCGGCGCCGCTCGTGGTCTGCCTTCACCGCCGGTGCCGCCGCCTTTCCAGGCGGTCGTGCCACCCGCCGCCGGTCGTCGTCAAGCAAGCTCTCCGTCCGGAGTCCACGCCCTTCGCCGTCTACCGCGGACAACGCCCCCCTCCCCGCCACCCCTGCTCTGAGCGCGGGACTTCTACGAGGGCGGGCAGGAAAGCCGCCACCCCACTTCTCCCCCTCCGCCACCCCTGATCTGAGCGCGGACCTCGACTTCTCCGCCACCCCTGCTCTGAGCGCGGTCTCCGAGGTATCCGGGTGCGCTGCCATCGCCTGGCGCCCCTGCCGCCGCATGGCTCGGCTCACCGTTCCGCGGCCACGACAGCTCGGTGTTGCGATTCCGTCTTCGATCGTCTTCGCTGCCACCTCGACTCGGCAACTTCTACCTCGGCTACGACCACGACGACCTCGACCTCGGCTACTTCGGCACAAAAAGAGCTATCCTCCACTTCTTCGCTCCAGCCACAACGTCCACGACACGGTTGCGACTGCGGGGGGATGTCATCGCTTCGGCTTTGTTCGTCTCCAGTCTCATCGTGTGCGCCCCCGTTGTGACTGCGGGGGGATGTTGGAGTGTGTGTGTGTGGGCCTCCAGCCCAGGCCGGCCCATGTAGGGCAAGGCCCATTAGGGTTAGGGTTGGCACTCTGTGCCTATATGTACCCTGGGGGTTCACCCCCTTCATCTATCCAATACAGAGAATCAGTTTACAACAATCATGATCAATATGAATTTGTGATCTAGGCTCTTCTTTGGATAGAGTATAGTAATTAACGATTTCTGGACTGACCATGTTCTTTATATTTAGTCACTTTGCTCCCTTTTCATTAATGATTTATTCATGGCATTTTTCAACTTCTACCACAATTAACGATTTCTGGACTGACTATCCTCACTGCAATGTTTCATGTTCTTTATATTTAGTCACTTTGCTCCCTTTTCATTAATGATTTATTCATGGACATTTTTTAACTTCTATCACAAATATAGAAAGCCATATAATGTTGTCAATGTAGAACTTTGTATTCTTTTATATGATTTTACCTAGAAAAAAAATCTTGGGATTTATTTTATACCTTTTTGTGATCTAAAAGTTTCTTTGGTTTCTATTTATGCTGCGTGATATATTTATTTATTTATTTAGCATGAAACTCTGATGCAATCAAGAACTTATAGCTTTACTTTTCTTGTGCAGTATGCTCACAGAGCTTGCGTGCAACGCTGGTGCAATGAGAAAGGAGACACTACTTGTGAAATTTGCCATGAGGTCGGTTAGGTTTTTTTTCAGGTTCATTCCACTGATACATGTTTCATTTTGGTTCGGGTTTTTTTTGGTGCTGATACAAAATTGGCATAGTACATATGTTAATATATGTATCTCTGAAATCTTGTTGCCCATGTTCTTCTACTCGAAGGGTTGTTCTCATGATCACCTCACTAGTATTATGCACTGCAAACAACTAGAACTAAAATGGTCCAAGACCCATGACCATGTGCTGTCACACCATGTGCAGTCGGTTTGCTTATCTACCTGGGTTTGTAGGAGTATTGTACTAGAAGGGTTGGTACCATGTGTGATTAGACTTTAGTGGTTTAGGCTACTGATTTAATTTGGTTGGTGTTTTAAGAAACTGATGACTAATCATATGATAAGTTTGTGTGATATTCTACTTGCCAAAAAAAATGTACTTACTGTTATGGAATATTCTAAATTTTCCAGTATGTTAGACTTGTAGGACATGCTTTGGCTCTTCCCTACGTGCATTTTCAAGTTTCCTTTCTTGTATACTGATTCCTTCCAGGCTTGATGATAACCTGTAGGAATACAAGCCTGGTTACACTGCGCCCCCTCGTGTTCAGCCAGATGAGACAACCATAGACATCGAGTAAGTTATTTTGGACATTTTGTGCCATCTTAATTTGAGTGAATAGAATTAGAACATACCTAAGCAAAAGGCGTCACTTTGCAGCGGTGATTTGATCATGGATTTGCGTGACCCAAGAATTCTCGCTGTAGCAGCTGCCCAACGTCGTCTTCTTGAGGCAGAGTATGATGGTTATGGTTCTACAGATGCTAGTGGTGCTGCATTCTGCCGTTCTGCTGCACTCATTGTAAGCACTGTCCAGCAATTCCTGATCTTATTGCCCTTTATTAGCTGAACCGATGTATGAATATTACTCCTTCCATCCGACCATCCCAAATTGTAAGTAGTTTTGGCTTTTCTAGGTACATAGCTCTTGCTATGCATCTAGGTATACCCTATGTCTAGGTACATGGTAAAAACTGTGTATCTAAAAAAGCTAAAACCACTTGCAATTTGGAACGGAGGGAGTAGCTATTTCAGGACAGTTTTGTTTTTGGATTGAAGGACAATGCTTTTATATACTTTATGGTTGCCTCACAGGGCACAACTTCTTTGTGAATGGAAAAACAGTGCTTTTAGTTGGTTAATTGCTTAGAGAATACAAAATTTGTTGTTGATTTTCACAGCAAATCCTCTTCTGCTCCGCTCCTAGTCTGATCACCATAGCTCTCCTCTAGTATTTACCGAATGTCAAGTAACAGATTTTGAGTATATCAAGGTAGACTACCTTAAAATCCAACTTGGTTTTGCAGTTAATGGCGCTGTTGCTTCTAAGGCATGCATTGTCTATCTCAGACAACGAAGGAAATGATGATGATGCTTCTACCATGTTCTCGGTGAGTGTTGTAGGCTTCATTTTTACTTGGATGTTAGCGATCCAGATAGCGCTTTGTGCTGACTCAATCCTTTGCAGCTTTTTCTGCTGCGAGCTGCTGGGTTTCTGCTGCCGTGCTACATCATGGCATGGATATTCAGTATTTTGCATCGCCGGCGACAAAGACAGGTACCTAATTTGATGCAATTTTGAAGAAATGTGTTGGTCATGAAAAAGTTTGTTCCAAGTCACCATTATAATAATATGGCATCCTTTCAACCAATTGCAAACAAATATTTCCTTGGCATAGGAAGATCACCATAGTATTGAAACTATTGGTTGTTAGATAAACCATTCTATAGCTACTGGTCCTAAACTTTTGTTGCTGCTGATATGGCACGCCGTCTAAATTCTCCATGAGCTTATTCTTCCTTTGTCTGCAGGAGGAGGCTGCACTAGCGGCAGCAGAGGTGGCCTTCATCCTACAGTCGGCCAGGGGCCGTGCTCTCCAGTTTGCTATCGCTCCAGACTCCCCTGCCACCCCGCAGCATGAGCCAGTGCCGCAGCAACAGCAATAGGGGGGCTAACAACACAACTCCAGTAGTTGCTCACGACTACTGACCATACTTCTCTGGTTCGTTTTGTTGTTGATGATGCCCCGTCGTGCATCATACTGACTCGCAAAGGTTAAGCCTGGGCTTCTGCCTCCCGTGGCCAATTTGGGTGTCTGTGTCACCCACAATTCGTTGCACCTGGAATTATGTACCTTGTGTTAGACCGAGTGTAATCCGAGAATACCGAATTTAATGTAAATTCATTGTTGTTGCATCTTTTCTCCTTACTGCGGCATGAATATTAATTGTTGTATGCATTGTGATGTACAGTCTTTCATAATACTACCATTTATTTTCTATATATGGTCGACGCATCACTAGCTTATTCCGATAGATGCGGACGATGTGGTGTATGGAAATTGAAATCTGCAGTTGAATCCAATGTTTATTGTTGGAACTAAAAGTATTTCTAGCAGCTCCTCAATACAACTCTTCCAATACAATAATAATAGCGGAAGCCCAATATTACTTTTTTGGATTACTGGGGAAGATGTTGCAGCAGACTCTCTTGTAGTGATGAAAGCGGACGGAAACGAACGGAAAATCGCTCTACCGTTTTCATTTTCATATTTTTAAACGGAAACGGGAGCGGGAGCCGGACAGCCGGAAACGAAAACGGTAGCGGGATAAACGGTAATACGAAAACGGGTAAATACGGTCGGAAAACAGACGGAAACGAACGGTAAGCGGAAACTTAAGCCGGAACATGTATGCCGCATATAAAATATATATTGCCCAGTGCCCACACATAAATACGCTCGTAGATGAATGAATTATCAGATGATGAAAGGGCGGACACTGGCACACTGCTGTGCACTCTACCAAAACAAAAAAAAATGATGACTTTAATATATATGTGACATGTCCACACAGATGAAAAGAAAAATAAAAGCAACTCAGGCATGTGCTTTCATGGCCCAACAGGCCCAACATCTCCTCAAAAAAAAAAAAAAAACAGGCCCAACAGGCCCATCCCGTTTTGAAGAAAAACGGGACGAAAAACGGGATATCCCGGTTAAAAACGGGATACCGCAAATACGGACGGACAAATGCTCTACCGTTTTCGGTCCCGTTTCCGTTTACTCCATCCCGTTTTCGGTCCCGTTTCCGTTTATCCCGGAAAAAACGAAAACGGTCGGGAAAAAACGGTATACGGTTGCGGACGAAACGGGATTCATCCCGTCCGTTTTCATCCTTGCTCTTGAGCACACGGGGTCTAGACGCAGGCGGTGCGGACATGCAGCTCGCATCCCGGCGGCGCCTGCGCGAAGCTCGTGGCCTCGCGGCCTCGAAGCACTCCCGGCCTCCCGCCCCTACTCCGCGTCCGTACAGGCCCCTGTGCGGATCTGGACGGGGCTTCTTGGTGCGGATCTGGCTGAAAGCTTGAGCAGATGCGACTTCCACCGGCCACCAGTGCGAGCTGGAGTACCCTACCGTTCATGGCACGAGCTGGAGAGGAAGATCGGCGTGCGCGCAGGAAGGAAACTTCCGTCGGTTGGAATGCGGGTGAGCCTTTTGGGGAGGTGCATCTCCCCTCTGTTTGAGGGGAGTTGGACTGTTTTCTGTGGCCACCAATAAATGGGAGTGGGATTGGGGATTTGTTGGAGCAATGATTTTGTGCTAACTCCCCTCATATGGTGGTTGGATTGGGGACAGGGAGCTGCCGGAGATGCTCTAATAGAGTGACGTTGGTTTGAGAAATAACTTCATTCGAGATGCGGTGATGTATCATAAGTCCATTCGTTAAATTTGGTGAAATGACTTGGTTTCTCATCTTAGTACTAATTATTAGCTTAAAATTTGGTGGAATGACTTAGTTTTTCATCTTAGTACTAATTATTAGCTTAGCTTAGCTTGTGAGAAATGAGATGGTAACAAATGAATTCATTCCATAAATCAAATAAAAAAGTGAAAATTGAAAAGATGTACTAGTTCATTTGTCACACAAAACACCTTATGTGTTATGTTGATAGAACCGCTCGCCTAGCAGCCCAAAGGCCTATATATCAACAGTAGTGCTCTCTGCCGAGCGTCTGGCCAGACAGGACGGACCTACCTTCCCATGTGTGTCCTATGCCTTGTGCCTCGCACCCCACCTATGCCTTGCATCTCCCGTGCCACGCGCCGCTTATGCCTCGCACCTCGTGCTCCGCATCAATGAGCGTCCATTGGGAGGATGCAAGTAGATGAGCACATGTTTCAAACGTTGTTTCATACGTTTTAGATGTATGTTGCGTATGTTTCATCCGAATATTGCAAAAGTAGATTAGGTGTGGTATATGTTGTAATGACTACACACGCATATTACAAGTGTATGTTTCAAAAGTTTCAACTGTTTCAAATGTATGTTGCAAGTGTTTTATTTGGATGTAGCATATATTGCACTAGCTATACATGTATGTTGCAAGTGTTTTTATCTAGATGTTGCATATGTTGTAAACGCATATTGTAAATATTTCATCTGTTTCAGACGTATGTTACAACAAATGTTTTATATTGCAATTATTACATGAGCAGGCGCGGCAAAGGGTGCAGGCGAAGGTGGTCCCCTTAGGCCTGCGTGCGCACAGGAAGCGAAGCGGGCATGGTAGCAGGCACGGAGCACAAAGTTGTATCTATGGGCGTGGCAACAGACACGGAGTACGAAGCTACATCCATAGGTAGGTGACAGGTGCAGAGTACGAGACGAAACGGAGCATGAAACTGCCTCCATAGACACCTTGAGAATATCATTATTAAAAACGAACAGGCAGCAGCCGCGCGTCTAGACCTCCCGGCGCTAGTCTCTCCGATAAATCAATCTCCGCGGAACGGCAATATCAGCAGCAGCAAAGAGGCCGTGCTATTCTAAAACTGATGACCGACCTGAAGTGAAGATTATATATTACATTACAATGCAGTGCAAAACATAGGACGCAAACCCGATCTCAAATTTTAAGAAGTCAAATAATATGTAGTTTGACTAAAATTATAGAAAGAAATATTACACTTATGATTGAGATGAGTACTATAATCCAAATTAATAATAAAATCTATTTTCTAGAAACTCTAGTTAAAGATATAGATATTATATTGATTGTATCAAACTTAACATAAGTTTGACTTATTCGCAAAAAAAAACATAGGTTTGACTTGTACTAATCTTGTACTATCCTTGACTGCACTGGAACACTACATCTCTATTCCAATTTATTTGTCGTTTTCGATTTTTGTGCCACAAGTTTGACTCGATTTATAGAAAATACGTGTAATATTTGTATCTCAAAATAAATTTATTAAAAAACTAGATTTAAAGATCTTTCCAATGATACCAATTATATATCGTAAATATTAATATTTTTAATATATATTTTGTCAAAATTGTTTCTCGGAAAGTGAAAGCGACAGATGTTTTGAGACGGAGGGACTACGTATTATGATTGTACTCCCTCTGTCCTTTTATATTTGTCGCGTTGGTGTGTGTGCCACAAGTTTAACTCGATTTATAGAAAATACATGCAACATTTGTATCTCCAAATAAATTTATTAAAAACTAGATTTAAAGATCTTTCCAATGATACTAATTATGTACTATAAATTTTAATATTTTTAATATATATTTAGTCAAAGTTATTTCTCGAAAAATATAAACAACAGCTATTTAGGGATAGAGGAAGCAGATGTTAGCCTCGCATGGTCCCGCTATTATTATATTGATATTACAATTTGATCGATTTTTGAAACAATAATCTATCAACTGCTAGCAGTGGCAGTGGCAGTGGCAGTGGCAGCGGCACGCACGACACGTTGTTTTCACGCGGTGAGCTTCACCGGATGTGGTAGAGCTGGGAGGTGCCCGGACCAGGACATATGCGTGCGATCTGGCTCGCCGCTCGCCCGCGGAGCACGCGCCCCTGTCGCTCGGCCCAGGCACGGCCACGTCGGCCGGCCAGCCGTGCGCGGCGGCGTGGGGGAGGGGTCAGGGAGAGGAGAGGGGACGTGTCGGTTCCTGGGATCGCGTGATGGGTGGGGACGGGAACGGGTCCACGTGGCATCGCATTGCCAAGGTGGCACTAGCGAATTCCCTCGATCGGTTTGGCCCCCCACGTACGGTACGGTTGAACGAATCCATCCCATTGTTCGTCGGTGCACGGCAAAACTCCCTAATGATCGGATACGTATGTACTACGTACGGCCTGATCCTTGTCCGAGGAATCATCGCACCGCGATGGACAAACACTCGCATTCTACGGTAGTGATCGGTTGAGGGGATTACGTCGGATGGGGTGGGATGGTCCTGGGATCGAAGCTGTTTGGACGAGGGACAGCAAGGGACAAGTTGATCCCCTCCGCGAATATGCCGCTCAGATTTGGGGCGCCCCCTTCCCACAAAATTGAGGGGACGGGGTTAGCCTAGCTGGGACAAGCGCGCGTGAGGGGCACGAGGAAGAAGTTGGCTGGCGGGGAAGGGAAGGAAGGACCACCAGCTGTCGAAGAAGGGGAGGAAGGAGAACCGGCCAATGGAGACGGAGAGGAAGAAGGGCGTGCCTGCCTACTTGCCGGTGAGCTCCAGCAAGATCCGGTTAAGATGAGCTCGATGCGCAAGATCCGGTGAGCCCCATTCCTAGCGCGCACGGTCGGCCCGGTGAGCTCCGGCGAGGTCCAGCGCCGTCCCGTCCGGCAGCTAAAGCCGCGGGCGATGGCGGCGCTAGGGGCTCCATCATGCTCGTGAGTGCGTGCCTGGAGCCCCAGGTCTCGAGTGGGTAGAGCAAGCAGCTAGGTGGTGGTGCGTGAGTGGCTGGCTAGGTGCCGACGGCGAGTGGCTAGGCGGGTGGCGATGGCCACGGGCGGCAACGAGCGTGGGGGCGAGGCCCGGTCGCAGGGATCACGACTCGCGAGCTCACGAACCACGTCGAAGGAAGAAGAAAGGATAAGGGAGAAGGAAAAGAAAAAAGGAAAAAAGAAAAAAGAAAAAAAATCTGATCAATGGTGAGCCCTGCATGTCAATGGCTCATCCCACTTTTAATGTCCCACATCCGAACCGAAAACAGACTAATCCCGTCCTTTCTCAACCAAATAAAAAATGGGATCATCCTGCCCCTAAAAACTGAGATGGAACCATCCCATCCCACGATATCTCTCAACCAAACGCTACCTAGCTCGCTGCAAGGCACGCAGTCCTGTTTAAGCTTAGCAAAATCGATGGCCTCGATTGCTGCCTCTAGCTAGACACAACCTTGTCTTGTTTGGGCAAATCTTGATCGGGCGTTTATGAAAATGAAATCAATATAATACAAAGGGATATAATATAAAAAGTCTCTCTCAGACCATGGCGGATCTAGAAACGAGAGGCAATAAAAGAGATGGGTATTATACAGTACTGTAGTTTATAGGGCATGTGCGCGAGTGAGGCTGGGCCTTCTGTACCACAGCTTTACAGTTGCAACTGCAGGTCATGTTAAATTTACACCAGTGTCCTATTCATTATTAAGGCTGGTTTCCATTTTCAAGTCTAAAGTTTAAGGCCCTATTTGGATTCCTTCAATTTTTTCTAGTTTTTTAAGAATCTAGCTTTTGGATACTGGGTGGGATCCAAACATGCCAGTTTTTATAAAATTCTTAAAAATCAGAAAGTTGTTGATACCTAACTTTTGTCAGTTTTTTGCTCAGGATCCAGATTTTACAAACTATAGATACAAAAACTGGTTTTTAAGATTCCGAAACTCATCCAAGCGGGGTCTAAATCATTTTATCTTACTTGTTTGGTATAAAATTTTTATTAGATTAGCCAAACTTTGAACCATACTTTATATAATTACATCTTCAGTTTAGAGCGTTAATAAGAGACAAAGAGATCTAAAGTCCGGTGCCTAAATTTTAGACCATAAAATATAAACAAGCCGTTATTATATTGATTGATTCAAATAAATAAATGTAACGATCCGATCCGATCGCCTTGAAACAGTTGTGGCTGTGGACGTCACGTACAGTACTGGACTCACGTCAGCGCCTGGCACGTTTTGGGCGGCGAGCTTCACGTGGGGGGGGGGGGGGGGGGGGGGGTGCGCGGCGGGCGCTGGGAGGTGCCCGCACCGGACCAGCAGCGGGATCCCATCTGGCACGTCTCCGCTCCGCAGCAGCGTGCCCCCACGCCACGCGGCCCTGTCGTTGACTCGTTGCTCGGCAAGGTGGCGCATGCGCACGGCGCACCTGTCTTCTCTTTTTTGCTCCACGTACGGTACGACCGAGCGAATCGACCGTCGGTCATGCATTGTCTTGGCCGCAAGTATGCATCACCCTTCCGCGTCTCCAACTCTCCATACATACATACATACCAAAATGAAATAGGTCTAAGAACAATACTCCGGTCCTAAAATAAGTTCACGTCTAGCACTTTGATTGAGGAGTCAAAAACATCAAATTTGACTAGATTTTTGAAAAAAATACTGCCCTTCGGTGAAAGAAGGCGCAAGCGACGTCACTACGCAATCCTCGCTTGTTGACTCTAGTCATATACGTAGTGCACACTACTTGGTACCTTCGCTGGGTCCCGATTTGCAATTCGGAGGCTTCGATTACCATTTATCTACTCTCTTTATCCTGAAATATAAGGTATTATAGCAATTTTTAGACGTATAATGTGATGAAACAAACAATGCATGTAATGGTGCG
The DNA here is from genome assembly GCA_022457205.1 of Saccharum spontaneum. Classification (NCBI taxonomy): domain Eukaryota; kingdom Viridiplantae; phylum Streptophyta; class Magnoliopsida; order Poales; family Poaceae; genus Saccharum; species Saccharum spontaneum. The sequence continues at coordinate 63,195,809 of CM039595.1, forward strand.
ATGAAACAAACTTCGTAGCCTCGTTTGACCGATAGCACTTGAGGGTAGAGGGAGTACATCGATCTTTTCGATGTAATTTGTGTATTCACTTTTATTCCTTCCTTGTTAATCCCTTTGTAAGCATTTGGACCGATATTAGTGTATATTATTCTATTCGTCTTTTTAAGTGTACAGAAAATTATATGATATACATAGTACGGTCGCAAAAGCGACCCGAAATGGATATTCCCTGCACAAAAAAAAGCTAAAACAGGAATATATTTTAGCAACTGGATCTTAGTTGTGCGTGTAATTTTGTCAAAAGTTCTAGCTTGTAAATATATATGAACCTCGAGTTTCCATACAAAAAGCACCGGTTCCCTACTCTTCTTGGAAAAAAAATTGGTGGATTGGATACAAGCGGCGACTTGACTCGAACGACCATGATGGGTTGTGTACGTATACACGTACAGTACATCTATGTCACTTGTTATTCGTCTACAACTGCAAATACGACCACAAGTCGCCGTGTGATGACCAAAACAAAAAAAAGAAAGAAAATAAAAGGAAATGGAACAAAGAAATAATAGAGAAAATACGAACCACTAGTTACTACCGGTATTGTCTTTCTCTACATGGGAAAAAGGGAAACGAGGAAAAAGGGAAATGACCCAGGCCCACAAGTCGCTACGCGTCGTAACGTAACCGCTCTTCCGCGGTGACCAAACCTCCTCTCCTCCCCTCCCCTGTCTGGCTGCCTCCTCTGCTCACTCTCCCTCTCTCGCTGTTCACCGTCGCCACCTCCACCCTACCCGCCATAAGGCCTCGTTTAGATTCCAAAGTTTGCCTCCCAAATTCACTATACAGAATTCCTATTCCCCGTCACATCAAAATGTCGGCATATATATGGAGTACTAAATATAGATGAAATCAAAAACTAATTACACAGTTTTGTTGTACTTTGCGAGACGAACATTTTAAGTCTAATTAATCAATATTTGGACAATTATTACCAAATAAAAACAAAATTGCTACAGTGTGACGGGACACTTACTATGCAAACTTTGCCTCCAAAGTTTGCCATCTAAACAAGGCCAAAACCCAACCGCTTCCCAATCCACTCCACATTTCCGCCTCTGGTACGTCGTACACAACCGCCACCGCTACCCCTTGGACTCTCCCCACCCCTCGCCTCGGGTCCTCCGTCCGCACGGAAGAACGGAAGAATGGTGTCCTCGATGGCCTCGCTGGCCCCCGCGGCCACACTGCTGGAGCGGCTGGGCCTGCGCGTTGCTCTCGTGCCCACCGGCGCCGCCGACGACCACCAGGCCGTACCGCCGCCGACGATGCTCGTGCCGCCGGCAGTGGTGAATCTAGGATTTTATGTAAGGTATGCCATCAAAAAAATTTAATATGCAATTTGGTAAATCTATTTTAGCAATTTGATAATAATTGTAAAAATTGATAAAATGATTCAGTATACTTGTACTAAGTAACATGATAAGGTTTTAATTTATGGAATAGTTGAAACCATTCACTAAATACAATATAAATAGTATGGTTTACATACGTGTGTTTATAGGGGTATGGTTTACGTACGTGCATTCAAGTGGTTACTACGTGCGTGTTGTGAATATCTACGTTGTAGTGTGTAATTCTAGAAAAAAGAGATACAATACACGAGTTTTTCTTCATAACTACACCAATATTAAAAAAAACACGATGCTAAATAATTAAACAATTTGTTATCCTTGTGATGCTGGCAAATTGCTACAAAAATAGATAATAATTTTCTAAAAAAGACAAAGAGCAAAATATATTGAGTTTTATGGAAAAGACTTCGTTACAGGCGGCCGTTTTTTAATCGCTCGGCACGGCCTGCTACGGTCGTTTGACGATCCGAAGGACTGGGTTCACCCCCCACCAGACGACTGCTGCGCCACTAACACTGCTCTCCTGTGCTCTCCCACTCTCTGTCCGTGCGAGACTGGTGACCACCGCCCCCACCCTACGACAGGTGCCGAGGGGCTTCGCCGGGCCCTTGGCCACTCGCCGGCGACGAGCGAGATCTCGCGACGATCACCCACCAGGTTCATCTGCCCCTGCCTTCCTTCCTTTTCCCGCTGCAAAACCGAGCTCCCCAACCCTAACGTAAACTATTTGCTATCTGTGCCTCCCTGCGCGCGGGCCGCCGTGGCGGCGGGATTCCGGCGCGCGGGTGGTTGCGGCGGCTAGATCCGGGTGCGTGGGCCGCGACGCCAGTGGGATTCCGGGGCAGCCGCGGCGACTGGTTCCTGGCGCGCCACCCATGGCGGCCGCTGGTTCGCGGCGTGTAGGCGGCGATGTCAGCTGAATCCCGACGCGCAGGATACAGCCCGGCCATCGCAGGCCTCCTCCATGGTGCGCCGCGTGCTCATGGGTAAACCCACCTCGTAAGCATGAGCAACTCTGCTCTGCACGCCGGCATTGCTCTCCTCTCCTGTAACCCCGCGCCGCTTTGAGCCTACATATAACCCCTCTTGCGCGTCTCGCGCCGCAGGAACCCGTGCATTTGCCATCACGTCAGCTGACGCGGGAGGGTGAGCGGCGCCTCCTCCTCGTGTTCTCCATGGTAACTTCAGGTCATCTTCCTCCAGGTTATAATCGCTTTTTGTGGTTGTTTTCATTGGGACTTGCTGTAGGTGAACAAGACGATACGAGGATGGGACCAGGAGGAGGCAGCTTGTGAATTGGTTCAGGTACTGCTTTGAGTTTCAGTTTTATTTTTTAGTTTCATTGTTAATCCAGCGATGAAGATTCATATTGGTAAATTCACTCTGGCTAGTCCTACTATAATCTCATCTGTTACCAGTACTACTATGATTGTGCTTAGTGTAGCACGTCCTATGGAGCAGCTGGGGACTGAATTCATAAGTATGCAACCAACGTTGGCAACTTTGACTTCACTCTATGGATGGTTTTGGGTTGTCACAGAAAACTTTTTTGCCCATTTCTCTGTGAGCAACTGTATGATAGAAACTTGTGGAAGCAAATGTATCTTTCAGACTTTCACTAGCCACTGCTGCGGCAAATCCCATTTCACTCATTCTGCAATCGAGTGTAAAGGAATAGGTCACTAGGAGTCTAGGACCGTTTACAACTCAATAACATTTGCACCGTGCCATTGTCTGTCAATATACATTTGTGGAGAGCTCTATCTCTGGTGCAAGGAACTAAGCTGCCCTTTTCTTTTTTGCTCAATTCTAGATTGATGAGACAATTGGCTAAACTCAAAGCACAAGGGTAGCCCTTTCCAATCAAACGGCCTTGTTTGGAGATATTCAAGGAAAAGCCAAGCAGTTGGGTGAAAAGTTCCCGATAATCCGAGGTCTTCTTGGTAATATTTTGATCCCTTTGCACGCTGCAGCACAAATTTTTTGTTATGTTATGATGCAATTGTATTTTACTCGCTGCTGTGTAATATTACTTTTCCCATGGACTCCCTACAGCCACTGTGTTACTACATCCATATAATTATGCCTATCCATCCTTGCAGGCGCCATTATGCCTATCCATCCATATCAGCGGTATGCCCCTCGGCTTTATCAATTTGAACAAGATCATTCTTGTGCAGTTTGTGTTGCGGGGCATTTCTGTTACTTGTTTGGTAAACTTGATCGGGTAGAAGGTAGTCATCTTAGGGCCTGGCTAGTATCAAGGATTAAATATCTATTCTATGATTGAATTACTCTGCAAATTATAAAATTTTATAATTAAATTACACAAAATTATCAGGATTCGAGTTTAGCTATAGTTTTTTGCTCTTGTTGAGTGAGATTGGAATTAGCATTCCTGTTAAGTGATTCGAGATACCTTTCTCTGATGCTACCTAAAAAGTGGATAAAACAACTAGTAATTGCGGTGGCTTACTAGTTTTTGTTGTGATTTATGAACCTCCACTGAGTAATATGAAGGGAAAACCATATAATGTGTTGTATATGTTCTATAGGACCTCATATTATGTGACTGCATATATAATCTCTCTTTTGTTTTTTCTGTTCTTACATTGCAAGTTCCAAGTTATCTAGCAGGGGGAGATCAAGTACAAAGCACAAAGCAGGTATGATATGTGCAATATATGTAAATAAGTGCATATGTGGTGAGAGGAAATTACATTGGAGGAAGATTGGGTTGGATTTTAGAACCATTTCAGTTAGGCACTTGCGTCTTTAATTGAATCTCTATTTTTTCTTCAAATAAACCGGGGATAGGGGGGTGGGGGTGGGGCTGTGGGTTACAAATGAACATAGACACTATACTTGCCTTTTCTGATTACATAAATTGCTTATTTAGGAAGACATTGTTGCCTAACGAATGACACTTAAATTGCCTAAGAAAATGTAATCCACTACAACATTGCCTAAGAAATGCAGCTTGCTATGCTTTTTTCATATCCTTGCTTTTCTCTGTTGATTGGTTGCTCCAGTTTTTATCTACAGGTCATAGCACCTGCAGCCTCAACTAGACCACTATTGGACAGCATAAGCAGCATTTTGGCACTACATAGCTCTGTTTTCTTCATGTTTGAGCAACAACTTTCTTAAGGTCCTGCTGCAGCTCAGTCTCTCTAGCCGCAGCTCAATGGCAGTCGATCACAGGTACAGCAGCAGGTGTCCAACAGCTCAAAATTGTTTTCCTCAGTTTGCGCAGGTAAGCAATATAGGTGCCTTGACCTTTCATTTTTTAGTTTGGCTAGTACCAGTAGCTTCTTGGTGTAAGCATCAAACCAAGCTGATGAACTCAAGTAAAGTTCAGTGAACATCTTGAGTTTTGGAAGTGTCATTTTCAGTGAATAGTGAAGTAATCATTGTTCTGAGCTTTTAATCATCCTATTAATCATTTTCTTATTTGGCTTGTAATTGCTTCCAGCATGTTGCTTATATGTATGCTATTAGCTTCTGTTCTTTGCAAGTTTCAGTACTCTGTCAGTAGCTATCTCTGAAGGTTGTTCCATTCTATTCTGCTCCATTTGAAATGTTGATTCTCCATTTGTTTGGGGTTCTCTCACATTTGGAGAAGTGCCTAGTGACTGTTGATTGTTGATTCTTGAATTGGCTGTGGTGTTAGGTTTTATGGAGGTATCAATAATCAACATTTTAGAGCAACTAAATGTACATGTGCACTGATTAGTTACTGAACTTCATTGGGAATAAGCAACTAAATGTACTCTGACCAGGCAATATTGTGGCAAGATCAAGGCAAAATAATTCAAATCGTTAGGCAATTTTTACATCAGTCTTCTCTAATCTCCCTTTGTTTTTTCTGTTCTCAAACCATTAGACATTGTTGCCTAACGAATGACACTTAAATTACCTAAGAAAATGTAATCCACTACAACATTGTCTAAGAAAATGCAGCTTGTTGTGCTTTTTCGGATCCTTACTTTTCTCTATTGATTGGTTGCTCTAGTTTTTTTTCTCGAATAAGCAGGAGAGTTGCGTATCATTGCATTAAGAAGAAGAGTTGTAAAATACAACACACACACACCACCCACACACCCCCTTAACTTTCAGTTACATTCGCGCCTGTCAAAATAAAACTTGACCAACCACTAACAACGGTGATGGGCCTAACCGTTTGCTACAGGCAGCCGTGCAAGCTCCCTTGCTCCAATTAAACACCACAGATGCGCTTCCTCTTCAATGTGTGTTAGGATTCTCGACACGTTTGGCGATGTCCTGTTGAACACACAATCATTTCGCTGCATCTAAATCATCCACGCACCCAAAATAATCAGGAAGTTGATTCCCTTTCTGAAGACTGTAGGCGCTAGCTTGTTTATCTTGATCCACCAATCCTCAAATGAAGTGTCCGCAGCTTGAGGGGCTAGAACTGAGAGTCCCACTTTACTGAGCATTTGAAACCACACTTGTTTAGCGAAAACACAGCCAATCAGGATGTGTTGGATGTCCTCGACTTGATTGCAGAGCACACAACAGGTTGGGTGGGGTAGTCCTCTTCTCGCTAGTATGTTCGCTGTCCAACAACGTTTGTGAACCGCTAACCAGATAAAGAATTGACATTTCTTAGGCGCCCAACTCTTCCATATTAGTTCCCATGGTTCAAAATGTACTTACTCTAGTTTTTATCTATAGGTCATAGCACCTGCAGCCTCAACTAGGTCACTATTGGGCAGCATAAGCAGCATTTTGGCACTGTATAGCTCTGTTTTCTTCAGGTTTGATCAGCGCCTTGCCATGTTGTGTTTCTTTTGCAGCTGCTCGGTGTTTGTATTGATTTATTTATCCTTTTTCCTAACCTACTAGCTCTTTTGAGTGCTTGGTAATTTTGTAGCAGCAGCAGTAGTTTTGCAGAAACATCAGATGTCCAACACTCGTTTCAGGACTTCAGGTAATGTTTCTCTCTGCAGTTTTTAGTTTACCGGCAACAGTTCAATGGACCGAAATTGATGTGCTTTGTGATCATTCCTCGTTCTCAGCTAAGATTTAATCATTTTAACTCACTAGCTAGCTGCTATAACTCGGCCTGCAGTTTTTTTAGTTTCAGTTGGTGTTCTGAAACTCATGATACAGTGACGTACCTTAAAGCAATTATGACTTGCATGAACTATGCATCTATAATAGCAATGATACAATGAAAATTTGAAATAGCAAGAGTTGGTCAGTGACTACTATATAAAATAATAGCTCAAAGTACAAATTTGTTTCTTTCAATGACCGACAAATTTGTTTCTAATGAATAAGCTAAATTGCATCATAAGAATAGACTAAATTATAGTGATGTTGTTTCTTTTTTTTACCAGTAAGAATAGGCTAAATTGCCTATTTAAGAAGACATTATTGTCTAACGAATAACACTTAAATTGCCTAAGAAAATACAATCAACTACAGCATTAACAACATCAACCTGGGCTCCATGAACAATATATAATGTCTTCTCAAATAGGCAACATAAGATTTTCATTTTTTTAAACATATGCATCCCTTTTTTATCTCCATTCAACAACAAATTTATGACACATGTTATCATTTTTTTAACATACAGGATGCATGCCATGTATAGGGAAGCAAGATGCAGGCCATGTACAGAAAAGATGTGGAAATGTGTGCTTTTTTGTAGGGACTAGATGTATAGTGTTGTGCTCTAGAAAACAACAGATGTAAATGTGTTCTTTTTTCTAAATACATTGTCCTTTTTTTAACGTATAAATGCAGTCTTGGCTTAATTTGTCTTTCTTCCCACATAAACCATGGTTAGTATTTGGGCCTGGGCCACACAAGCTACGAGCCGTCTCGGATGCATACGAACAAGCCAGCGTGATTAGTATTCTTACCCAAAAAGGGATATAATATTTGCACTTTACTATAAATGGCAAGGGCGTGCGGGAGCTCTATATTACGGCCGGCCGTGCATTAGTTGCTTCCGAGTTTTATATCTAAGAGAAATAGCGAATCGGCAAGCCTTACTCCGTGACTGCGCCGCCGTGCGAAGTGTAGACGAAGACGAGCGATCGGAGGACAGCAAGGCAGAGGGCACCAGCCACCGTGACAGCGTCACGCCTCACCGGCACCGCGTCGGAGTCGGCTGCCAGGGCGTCAGGGCGCCGGCTTGTAACGCTTGTTTGCTTGGTGATTTCTTCGAACCTTCAAATCTCCGATCGGCGATCGAGATTGAGATGATACGAAATACGTACCGGAGTCTTGCCGCGTGGGCCGCTCCTGGGCCTTCCTATTTCCATGATGGCGTGATCCAGGTGACCATTTTCCTTTTTTATATAAATAATACAGATGTATACACACACTGCTAGTAACAAGCCGGTCAAACAGGGTGGCTCCGCCACTGGCTGCCGCTCCCGGGCCTCCTCCCGCTGCGCTCCAGGCTCTTTCAGTTTTTGCTTATTTTTAAAAACCTGGGTTTTAGATATTGGGTAGGATCCGAACAGATCAGTTTTTGTTGTCAGCTTTTGTTAAATTCTTAAAAATCTAGAAGTTGTTGAAATCCAACTTTTGCCAGTTTTCTTGTGACCTATAGAGCAATAAACGAAGTCAAATTCTTAAAAACTTGAGATCTAGACACCACCACCAGTTTTTTTTTTTTGCTCATGATCCAGATTTTAGAAACTATAGAGGCAAAACTAGTTTTTTTTTAATTCCAAAACTCATCCAAACAAGGTCTAAATTATTTTATCTTACTTGTTTGCACGGGCGGATCCATATAGGTCTGACTGGGTGTGGCCGCACCCAGACCAAAATATGAAATACACTGTACGATGCAAGATTCTACCGTATTCGCACCCCTCTCTCTCGATCATCTGCACCCACAGCCCTTAGCGAGAGAGAGGCCACGGCAGCCCAACAATGGCCCAACAGGCAACCAAACACCACACCTCCGCAGGCCGCACGGAACCGTTGGCGGCGCTTCGAGCTTCGACTCACGCCGTCACGCGTCGCCTCCCCTCCCGCGCCTCTTCTCTGTCCCTTCGCACTTCTCCATTCTCTCCCCTCGACGCGAAGTGGTGAAGTCCGATGGCAGGTGGGCTGCGGCACTGCTGAGCAGATGGCCAGGCGGCTACTCGCCAACACTCCGGGACACCGAGCATGAGCACTAGGAGTCTAGCAATGCAGTGCCCCCACCGCCTGCTGTATTTTCTGTTCAATCTTTACCTCAAGGCAAAGTAAGCAACTTCAAAGATTCTTTATTTTTTTAACGTCAAAATTGGTTTTGATTTTGTAGTTCTTAGCTTCTTGGTAGTTTGTCTAGGTTCCAGGGTCATGTTTTTTTGTTCTTTCTCTGATATGGAAGCAATGGAATCAACTACTCTCTCCGTCTCTGAAAGAATCAATTTCTAGAGTTGTCCTAAGTCAAACTTTTCAAACTTTGATCGAATTTATAGGAAAAAACATCAAAATTTATGATATCAAACTAGTATCATTATATGTATCTTAGAATATATTTTCATAATGTGCTCATTTCATGTTACAGATGTTGCTATTCTTTTATATAAAGTTGGTCAAACTTTAAAAAGTTTGACCGGCACGAATTCTATGAATTGATTCTTTCATAGACAGAGGGAGTAAAATATAAATACTTTTGTGAATGTTAGGAAAAGTATGGAAATGTTTTCCAGAGAAAAGCACCATACAATCTTAGATGCTTATATATTGGTCCAAAAATTCTAGAAAGACAGTCTAGCTCTAGATATTTGACATTTGAGAGATCCTAGCCACCAATTTTGCTCTACATTTCAGATGTGATTTTCATTTTTCAATAAATCATTCTATTAACTCTTTGCTTAAAAATTGAATGTTTTGTTCTTTTCTCTTTTGTGTCCATGCCAACTTTTTTTTATATATAATTATGGCATTCTCTTACTATATTTTGTTAAATGATAAACACTATTGTTGCTATTTCAGTGTTGGTATATATGAATAATATTGTTTGTGTTCAATTATTGATGCTAAAATCTTGCCTGTAGCGCTATTAAGTTACAGTATAGTGTGACCATCATATATATCTAAGTAATTACTAAGGAGGAAGTCCGCACGGCCGCACTCCCCTCCATATTTCTCTAGCTCCGCCCCTGCTTGTTTGGTCTAAAATTTTTGTTAAATTAGCTAAACTTTAAACAAAACTTCATATAATTACATCTTCTGTTTAGAGCTTTAAGAGAGAGATCTAAAGTTCGGTAGCTAAATTTTAGACCATAAAACCGGTCCTGTTCATCTGGCTTATAATCCGTCTTATTGAGCTTGTTTTTTCAGCAGGAACAGTATTTTTCTCTCAAAAAAAAGCAGCCAACAGTGTTTTTCAGCCGGCTTATAATTCCAGCCGAACGGGGCGGAATCTAAACAAGATGTTATTGTATTGATTGATTCAAATAATGTAACGATCCGATCCGATCCGGTCGCCTTGAAACAATTGAGACGTCACGTACAGTAACTGGAGTCACGTCAGCCGAGCAGCTGGCCCGCACGGCGACGCCACGCCGTCCGGGCGTCCGGCCCCCGGCACATGCGAGGCGGGAGGCAGGGAGAGGACGGATGTGGCGTCGCTTCCTGGGATCGCGTGGCGCGTGGGACCGGACCGGCCGGGTGGGCCCCACGTGGCGCTTGCCAAGGTGGCGCATGCGCACGGCGCACTTGTCTTCTCGCCTTCTCGTTTTTGCTCCACGTACGGTACGGCCGAGCGAATCGACTGTCGGGCATGCATTGTCTTGGCCGCTGCAAGTATACATCACACTTCCGCGTCTACGTACATACCAAAATGAAACTGGTATAAAAAAAAACTCCCTCAATCTTAAAATAAGGTCACATCTAGTAGCACTTTGATTGAGGAGTCAAAAACATCAAATTTGACTAGATTTTAGAAAAAAATACTGCCCTCGGTGAAAGAAGGCACAAGCGACGCCACTGTGCAACCCTCGCTTGTTGACCCTAGTCACACACGCAGTGCATACTTCGTAGCCTCGTTGGGTCCAAAATTGCAATTCGAGGGCATCAGTTACCGTTTAACTGCTCCCTCTGTCCCAAAATATATAAGGTATCATAGCGATTTTAAGACGGATAATGCGACGAAACAAATGATGCATGTAACGGTACGTATGCATGTGTGTGAATGTTGTCTTTTTGACGGCTGGTTACATCATATACTTAGAGGATTGATAAATATGAATACTTGGGTACCTCGTACTTGAGGGTGGAGGGAGTACATCGATCTTTCCGATGTAGCATATGTTCGTTTGAGTTTATCAGCTAAAATCAGCCAGTTATAAAATAATGTTTTTTTCTCACAACAAATCAGCATCAGCCAAAAATACAGCCAGCTGAACACAACCATAATTTGTATATTCACTTTTTTATTCCTTAATCCTTTTATAAGCATTGGACCGATATTGTATTATTCTATTCCTCCCATTAAATGTACACATATTTATATGAGCATCTCCAACAATTTGGCAAATTTTGTTTATCAAATCTTGTTGTTTGCCAACTACTAAAATAATATGGGGAGGAAAAAAGATCTCATCTCCAATAGTTTGGCAAATTTTGTTTCCAAAAACCCAAAAACCTGCTAACGAAATGAAAAGACCCGCTAAGCGAACGAAGAGCCCCGTTAAGCGAACGAAGAGCCCCACTAAGCACGAGGAAACTACGATGCACGGCCGGTGCCCCGCGCGCATATATGCGAGCAATCAACCGAGATTTGCCAAATTGCCAAAGACGCCAAACCCATGTACCAAACTATTGGAGAAATATTTTTTTTCATTTTACTAAAAATTTTAGGATGCCAAACCCATATGCCAAACTCTTGAAGATGCTCTAAATAGTACGACCACAAAAGCGATCCGAAATGGATATTCCCCGTACGAAAAAGTTACTTCCTCTGTTCCAATTATAATTCGTTTGACTTTTTTTAACTCCAAGTTTGACTTTTCGTCTTATTAAAAAACTTTGCGCAAACATAATCAAATTTAAGTCATTCTTGAAGAACTTTTGTTAATAAAGCATGCCACAGCAAAAGAAAGTGATATTTTACACAGATTTTTAAATAAGACGAGTGGTCAAATTTGGAGTCAAAAAAGTTAAACGAATTATAATTTGAAACAGATTTAGTACCAGGAATATATATTTAAGGCAATTGGATCCTAGTCGTGCGTGTAATTTTGTCAAAAGTTCAAGCTTGTGAATATAATATGAATGAACCTCGAGTTTCCTTGCAAAAAGCACCCGTTGTCTACTCTTGAAAAAAATTGGTGGTGGATTGGATACGAGCGGCGACTTACAGCAGGAATGACTGTGATGGGTTGTGTACGTATACACGTACCGTACATCTATGTCACCCGTTATTCTCCGGCTGCAAAGCATTGTCGCCGTGTGATGACAAAAAAAAAGGGAAACAGAACGAAAAAAATAATAGAGAAAAATACAGAACCACTAGTTACTGCTCCTGTCTATGTCTAGTGTCTACACGGGAAAAAGGGAAACGAGGAAAAAAAGGGAAACGACCCGGGCCCACAAGGCGCTACGCGTAACCGGCTAACCGCTCTACCGCGCGATAAGGGAGCCAGTGACCCAACCTCCTCCCCTCACCTCCTCTGCTCGCTCTCTCGCCGTTCGCCGTTCACCGTCGCCACCACCACCTCCTCCTCCTCCCCCACCCGCCATAAAACCCAACCGCTCCCCAACCCACTCGGCATTTCCTCCTCTGCTACATCGTACACACAACCGCCGCCCGCCGCACCCCTTCGACTCTCCCCTCCTCCTCGCCTCGGGCCCTCCGCACGCGCGGAAGAACGGAATGGCGTCGTCCACGGCCTCGCTCGCCCCCGCGGCCGCGCTGCTGGAGCGGCTGGGCCTCCGCGTCGCGCCCACAGACGGCGCCGACGACGACCACCACCAGGCCGTCCCGGGCCTCCTCCCGCTGCGCTGCGCCGTGCAGCACTACGAGTGGGGCCGCCGCGGCGCCGACTCCCTCGTCGCGCGCCTCTCCGGCGAGGTGGCGGCGTCCGACGGCGGCGGGGGCGGGGAAGGCGGCGAAGCCCGGCCCTGCGCCGAGCTCTGGATGGGCACGCACCCCGCCGCGCCTTCCTCCCTCGCGCCCGACGTCTCGCTCCGCGACTGGGTCGCGCGCAACCCCGCCGCGCTCGGCCGCGCCGTCGCCGCGCGATGGGGCGGCGACCTCCCCTTCCTCTTCAAGGTCCGTCCCGTCGCCTTCCCCTCGCCTCCGCCATTCCCCTCCTCCCATGCCCCTTCAAAAAAAGAACATTTTTTTTTATCTTGTCCGCTGAGTCGCTGACCGCTCCGGCTCCTCCTCCGGCTGCTACGCGCAGGTGCTGTCGGTGGCGAAGGCGCTGTCGATCCAGGCGCACCCGGACCGGGACCTCGCCGCGGCGCTGCACGCGCTGCGCCCGGCCACGTACCGCGACGCCAACCACAAGCCCGAGATGGCCGTCGCCGTCACCGAGTTCCACGCGCTCTGTGGCTTCGCCGCCACACAGGTACGTTGTACCTACGTACGGTCGCCACGACGACGACGACGACGGCCGTTGTGCGCCCCCCGCCCCCCACCCCCCGCATTTTCCCTCGGCCCTGCGTTCGTGCGCGCGACGTGCCGCCGGTTAACGGCCCAGAAAATTTCATTTTTTTTTTGGTTCCCAACCAATCCGCGGTGACGTTGACTTGGAGCTTTGGATGGCATCAGCTGCCGCCGGCTGCTAAATTGGTTGGTTTGTTTGGCTTAGTTGCATTCTTTAATCGAACGTGGCAGCAGGATCCCGCTGATGATTCCGGATAGTTAGGTGGGTGGAGTTGATTGACGGTCAGGTGGGGTGGGATCTCCCCGGCTGCTGCTAGCTGCTCATGGGCTTGGTCATTATGCCAATTGCCAATACTTAATCGCATTCATAAGTAGTAAATGAATTAATCAATTATGCGAATAATTAATCCCATTCTTCAGAAGTAATTGAATTTGGTGGTAATAGTATATACCAGTAATTAATGGCATAGAACAATCGATTGGATCCTCTGAACTTTTTTATTCTTGTTCTGAGTTAATGTCAGTCTGTCAGTAGAGGTTTATAAACAAGTAGCATGCACATGCTAGTTAATCGCACGCCTTTGGTGAGGTTCTGACCTTCTGACTGTGTGGCCTTAGATCCACGACAAGTCATACTGTCCACTAAAGCCGTTCTAGATGTACCCTGTGGGCCGTGGCCAATGGTACCTAAGCTGATGATGGGCCCTGATACACAACAAGCTCCTGTCCAAATCACATCCAGCGGTGCTCTTGGGAAGTGCTTGCTATTTTGGTGGGTGGGAGGCGTTTTGCAGGAGGGCAAAAGAGCACAGTCTGCTGTCATTATCACTGAATTTTCTATGGCACATTCTATAATGAACAAATTAGATCACTAAGTTGTCGGGATAATATGTCGATTCGTAGCTCGATCCTTGAGATATTTTTAAGATGTTCCTTTTTTTTTTGACTAATAGGTGGTTAGGCAGTAAGGGACTGTGAAGTGGTAAATGAATTAATCAACTATGCGAATAATTAATCCCATTCTTCACAATTAATTGAATTTGGTAGTAATAAATACCAGTAATTAATGGCATAGAACAATCGATTGGATCCTCTGAACATTTCTATTCTTGTTCTGAGTTAATGTCAGTCTGTCAGAAGAGGTTTATAAACAAGTAGTATGCACATGCTTGTTAATCGCACGCCTTTCGTGAGGTTTTGAGCTTCTGACTGTGTGGCCTTAGTTCCACGACAAGTCATACTATCCACTAAAGCTGTTCTAAGTACACGTCATACCCGTGGCCAATGGTATCTTAGCTGGTGGGTTCTGATACACAGTTCCTGTCCACATCACATCCAGCGGTGCTCATGAAAAGTGTTTACTAGTTTGGTGGGTGGGAGGCATTTGCAGGAGGGCAAAAGAGCATAGTCTGGTGTCATTATCACTGAATTTTCTATGGCATATTCCATAATGAACAAATTAGATCCAATATGTCGATTCGTAGCTGGATCCTTGAGATATTTTTAAGATGTTCCTTTTTTTTTACTAATAGGTTAGGTAGTAAGGGACAGTGAAGTGGTTACTGCATACTATATTCTGGGAGATATTCAGTTTACATGATCAGCATATTCTATCCTCTCTTCTATAGCTGTGAATTCATGTTGTCTAAATCCATTGCATTCCTTTTACAAGGGAATGCTAAGTGTTCGAGACACTATATTTTTCAGCAGATCATCAGTGTGGGCTATTATTATTCTTTACTGACTTATTTATACTGATGTCCAGGAGCTCAAGGAAGTATTGAGGACTGTACCTGAGGTTCAGGAATTAGTTGGCAAAGAAGAATCTCAGAAGCTTTTGGGTGTCAAAGAGCAAGATGGGGGGATTGGCGTGAGGTCGTATCTGAAATCGGCTTTCACCAAGTTAATGACAGCGAGTGATGAAGCAGTTTCTGAAGCAATTGCAAACCTTAAGACTCGCTTGAACAGTGAGAGTAAGGTAAAGATCTTTTTTGAACAATTTTTGCTGTATCCGTATTATGTCGTCTGAGTTACTTGTGTAATCCCAGAGATTGATGGCAGTGACTTTCCTGCTGTGGTGCTCTACTTTGATCCAGTTTATATCATTTTTACATTCTTAGGGGGTTGAAAGATATTTTTAGCTATATAAGCATAATTCAGTGCTGCCCAATCTTAAGATCTACGCAGGCCAATTCTGTAGTAGTTAGTAGTTGCCTTTATGAGTTACAGGGAAATAACTTTGATTAGCTATTAAATGCCTTGATTGTGTTGCTGGTCTACTTAGGCCTTGAGATCGAAAGCTTAGAGATGGACAGTGAGAAGATACCCGTGGGAGAGAAAGGGTGGAAACGAGAGAATGGTATATTGGCCAATGGGGTGGTAACATGTCACCATTTGTTTTTCATTTCAGACTCGGTGTCTGTATTCTTTCTCAGCACCAAAAGGTGCTACAGTGGCAACATGACCGCTGGAATAGGCTGGGTAGGTAATGTAGAGTATGACAGATATGAAGCAAGATGAGGCAACTGATCCGATTCGGCAGCAAATATTGTTGAATGTAGCCAACAAAGTGATATTTGTGCTTACTGAATATAGTCATTTAGTGGTGCGAACGAAACAATTTGTTACTTGTAGTTCTGAACATAAAACTAATGAAAGTCCCAAGTATTCTTGAGAAACATGGAATCGATACAAATTGTGGGATATTATTAGCCTTTTCATCCATCCCTTCCTTGCTTCTGAGGACATCTTCTAGATATCTCTTATGAATTTTTCCCAATGACATGCATGAATTAACTACAGAAATTAGAAGCCTGTGGAGGTAGAATAGTCCTTTGTGCTATGCTATCTTCATCCTCTTTCCCAGAGGTCAATTACATCATTTGTTCTGCTACTTTCATCTTGTGGTTTATGGCACTGCTCATCTCTAAGGCAGGGTGAGGGCATGAATTATATAAAGTGGAGAGAAATATAATGTTTGTTTGAAGAAATAATTCATGAAATTTATTCTGGCTAATCTAATACTCTGTCTAATTCATCCTGATGATGCTTCCATGTATTCAGGCTAGAAGTTTAACAAAGAAGGAGCAACTTGTTTTGTCATTGGAGAAGCAGTACCCAGGAGATGTTGGTGTTCTGGCAGCGTTCTTCCTAAATTTTGTTAAGCTCAATCCTGGTGAAGCACTTTATGTTAGTGCCAACGAACCTCATGCATATCTCTCAGGGGAGTGCATCGAATGTATGGCCACTTCAGACAATGTTGTCCGTGCAGGTCTAACTCCGAAATACAGAGATGTGCAAACTCTCTGCTCGATGTTGACTTATAATCAGGTCAGTTGTTTTACTCCCTCCATTTATTTACATTCTCCATTTATTACCACTACCAGCTTATAATCCCCCATTATTGATCATTTGATGATGAAATGTGATTGCTCAAAACATGTGGAGTTTGATTACAATGTCTTAGTTTAATCTAATTAATGATGTTCCTTTCGCATGTAACTTGCACATCTTCCCTGAAACATGTTGCCACAGAGGTAATAAGGTTTTGATTTTCTACATGCAGGCCTCCCCGGAAATTATGCAAGGAATGCCTGTACAGCCTTATGTGACTCGTTACACCCCATCAACTGACGAATTTGAAGTTGACCGCTACTTGCTACCTCCTGGCAAATCAGTCACCATGTCTCCGGTGCCTGGTCCATCCATATTCATCGTCATGACAGGAGAAGGAGAAATCCAGGCCGGCTTCATGACTGACAACGCAAAGGCAAAGGAAGGTGATGTTTTCTTTGTGCCGGCTCACACCAAGGTCAAGCTCTACACTTCTTCCCCCAGGTCTATGCAGCTGTACAGGGCTGGGGTAAACAGCAGTTTTCTGAGTTGATGGGCAACTGGTTTGTAGGGTTGGCATCTGTAGGTTAGGTATCAGCTACACAAGAATTTTCATGTTTGATACTTGTTCAAAAGTTAGTTAATTAGGTGGGTTATCATAGAGTATAGGAAAGATGGAGAATAAGTTCACTTCATATCCTGTTTATTTTTTCTAAAATGTTGTATTACATTTTCAAATATCCAGTGACCTGCCGGGCTCACAAATGGATATGTAATTGAGTTCAAAGTTGAATATACCTTTTGTGTTTGTGAAAAAAAATGGAGGTTGGCTTATAGAAGTGTAGAAATGAATTAATTCCAGATGGCAAATACCATGGACCCCATTGATGCCTCAATTGCTTGAGAATGAGCAATCACGGCCTTCAATGATTGAAAAAAAGACCCGTTGAGACTATCTGTTTGAAGCTCAAGGCTAGAAACGTGTGATATGTATCCTGAAACAAGTTTCTGTTGCTTCATACCTGTAAGAGTGAAGAAACTAGGCATGTATTTGATAAACTAATGGTTAAGTTATTCCTCAGCATGCCTAGTCTACAAAGATGAGCATGAAACATCATTTGTATGCATCTGATAAGCACTATATGGATGAACATGAAACAACATTTGTATGCATCTGATTAGAAGAAATACATTCTGTGAACATTGAGATTGATACCTATATAGAAGAGTTTAGAATTGAGACCTGTAGTGTTCCAACTTTAGCTATATAGAAGAGTTTAGAACTGAGACCTGTAGTGTTCCAACTTTATATAGACCATCGTTAGGGACAACATTGTTCCGATAGAAATTTGAGATGTTAAGGCTGAGAAACAGTTAATGACAACATTGTTCAGATAGAAATTTGAGATGTTGAAGGAAACTGAGAAGAAAGTAGGTAATTGCAAAGAAAACTAAAAAGAAAGTAGAGAGTTTCTGAGGAAACTGTGCCTTGAAGTAAAGCTTTGGCAGCCATTGTTGAGCAAATTTGTGATGTTATCACAATTCATGTCTGCTTGAGTAATAGTTTTGCTTGATTTTAAATTGCCGGTGTTCTTATAATGTAACCTTTCTCTCTGAGCTTGAGCTTGAACTTGATCAATGACAACAATCAATGGGAAACTGTATTTTACCTTTACAAATTAAATGATTGGTACTTGAGTGAAATTGACTCGTTGCGAAGTCCGATTCTCTGATCTTATCAAGCATCAATTGCATGACTCATTGCGAAATTGAATTACTCAAAAAAAAGATTGAAATCTCTGTTTCACCCTCGTTCTATAAAAGTTTGTTGTACACCTGTACCTAAAAACATATTTCTGTTGCTTTGCAAATGTCTTGATCAAAAGATACGGGAAGAAAAAGGATGTATTTGAAGAACAAATTGCTGAAATTATTATTCCACATGTAAAATTTTGATGGAAGAAAATGATGCAACATCTGTATGCATCTGATTAGCAGAAGCACATTTTGTGAACATTGAGATTGGTAGCTATATATATATATATATATATATATATATATATATATATATATATATATATATATATATATATATATATATATATATATATATATATAACAAATTCGCACACATAAGGTACCTCTGTTAATGGCCAAGAAAATTCTATTGCATTTTCTCCAATGTGTTGTGACGTTGACTTGGACTTTGGATGGCATCGGCTGATGCCGAGTGTTGAATTTGTTGGTTTGTTTGGCGAGTCCGATGGATCTGCTCATGGGTGTGGTCAGAGTATGCCAATAATTAATGGCATATATAAGTAGTAGTAGTAAAATAAATGAATTAATTATGCGATTAATTAGTCCCATTCATCATAAATAATTGCATTTGGTAGTTATATACGAGTATACCAGTAATTAATGGCATAGATACTCAGATTAACTGTTGAACAAACGAGTGGGTCCTCTGAACATTTTATTCTTGTTCTGAGATGGTGTCAGCAGAGGTTTATAAACAAGTAGCATGCACATGCTGGTTAATCGCGGGCCTTTCGTGAGGTTCTCAACTTCAGAATGCGCGGCCTTTAATTTCCACGTCGAGTTATACTGTCCAGCAAAAGTTTTCTAGTGTTCTGGATATACCCTGTGGCCAATGGTACCATAACTGATGGGCCGTTGTACACACGTCCTGTCCAAATCACATCCAGCGGTGCTTTTGAAAAAAGTTTGCTAGTTTGGTGGGTGGGACGTGTTTGCAGGAGGGCAACAGAGCATAGTCTGGTGTAATTATCACCGAATTTTCTACGCCACATTCCATAGAATAGTCCTTTTGTGCCATGTAGTCTTCATCATCTTTCCTAGGGGCCAAATCAAATACATCATTTGTTCTGCTACTTCCATCTTGTGGTTTATGGCACTGCTCATCTCTAATGCAGGGTGAGGGCATGATTCATATAAAGTGAAGAGAAATATAGTGTTCGAAGAAATAATTCATGAATTTGTTCTGGCTAATCTAATACTCTCTAATTTATCCTGATGATGCTTTCATGTATTCAACTAGAAGTTTGACAAATAAGGAGCAACTAGTTTTGTAATTGGAGAATCAGTACCCAGGAGATGCTGGTGTTCTGCCAGCGTTCTTCCTTAATTTTGTTAAGGTCAATCCCTGGTGAAGCACTTTATGTTAATGCGCACAAACCTTTTTTTTTAAACAAAGGCTAGAGCTCTGCCCCTTAGTTAAGACAAAAGAATTTATGTATAAGAAGGTTAGTCAAACGAGATGTCCACATAACACCCGAATGGCTAACCACCCCACGCGACGCGGTTGAGCACTAACACAACACACTGCCATGGGTCATCGTTGCTGAGCATGAAAGCAAAGCTACCAGTAGCTCCGACTTCCGATGGCAGGCCACCACCCATGAGCCACCTAACAACGGGTCCAAAGCGCAGGGCCACAACCGATCATCGTTGCCAAGCTCAAACAAGAGTAGCTCCGACTTCCAGTCACGAACCCACACCTCGCCCCTAGCGGATACAGACCCTCCGCAAAACGCCAAACTCGGATGAAGGGGGGTGGTGCGTGTCATCGTTGCCGAACCATGTCCCTGACGTATCAGCTCCGACTTCACGTTGCAAGATCCACCTCCACGCGTCCACTGGGTGCCGAGAAGCGCAATCACCGAAGGAGACCTCAAAGCCACGGTGACGATCAAAATGGAACGCCTTCAGGAAGGGAGCGATGTCGATGACGCCACCGTCGCACGTCCACAGTGGACCGGGTTTTCACCCTTGGATGACAATGCTAGAGGGGAAGACACGACGGCCCCAACAGGGAAAGCGGCGCCCGCCAGCGTCGCCATTGCCAAGGCTTTCGCCCGAGGAACCCTCTAGCACGAATGCTAGGGCAAGAAGCCGGACCTCATACCCGCTAGCACCGCCCTCTCTATTGTCCTGCCACCCCACAGAAGCTCCTTTAGAGGGGCATCGACGTGCCGGTTGCTCGCAGCAGCCGCATAGCTGCGTCGGCCGCCACCCCCTCCGCCTAGACAATTCGTTGAGCCAGACCTGATTCCACCGCTCGCGTAACACCACCGCACGCCAGTCGCCGGCACTGGCACCTGCCGCCGTTGCTGCGGACCTAAGCTGCCAACAGCTACGAGGCGCATGCCCCACCATTTCGGGCATTGGCCCCTGCCCTAGGGGCATGAGATTCGGCCACGAAACCGGCTCCCCAGGATGACGCCTCCGCCTCCGTCAACGGCTGCCTGAGCTTTGCAGGCAGGCAAGCTAGGCCGGCCGTTGCCGAGGACGCACGCCATGGGCAGCCCCACCGCCGACCCCGGCCACAGCAACCCTGGTCGGCCGTGCGCAGCTGTCAAGCCGTGAAGGAAGGGGGCGGACGGAGGAGAAGGAGATAGTCTTGCCGCCGCACCCCGCGCCTACACTAGCTCCTACCACAGTTGCCATAGCTGCCACTGGCCGTCACGTCTCCTAGCCAGGGTGAGCCGGATCTAGCCACCGGGGCTCTAGATCCGGCCACCTGGGCCACGGATCCGCCCGCCCGCCCGCCCAGGCCGGCACCATTGCTGCCGATGAGGAAGGAGGAAGGAGAGGGCGGGGGCAGAGGTGGAGCAAAGCTCCACCGCCGCAAGCGCCCGCTCGGTGAAAGGTCCTTGTTTGGTTTTAGTACTTGAGTGACAACCTTAGGTGGACTAATATGTGTTTGAGTGAGATACACAGGTGATTAGTCCACAAGTACATATGTGTGAGCAACATATGCCATGACGGTGAAGATGGTTCAAAAATGTTGCAAAGCTCACACATGTGACGAAGGAGCTCATTGCATATGAAACATGCCATTGAGTCATGTGATCAAGGTGGAGAAGATCAAGACATGACTTGGCTCGACGGACCGGTTACAAGTGTGAAAGGGCAAGTTGAGTGATGACTTGGCACTGATGGACCGAAGCAACGGTGAAAAGCAAGTAAAGTTAAATCGATGAACCAATATGATCACGTGATGATATGAAGTGGATCATATCATTGTTGATCGTGTTGGTGCATGTGTTGCATCGACATTGGAGGAGATGTAATGGAATACGCAAGGCAAAGGTATAACCTAAGGCATTTCATTTCACTGGTCATAGGTGTGTAGAGAAGTTGATGACTAGGTTAGAATAGATGGCCGTACTATTAAGAGGTGCAAATTTGTTTGCATATCGGTCATCTAGTGCCACTTGAGTGATCTAACTTTGCATCATTGCTAGGATCGAGTGGCGTGGCAAGTTGAGTGGTTAACTCCTTACAAAATGATTGTGAAAATGCTAACACATATACACATGATGGTGTACACTTGGTGGTGTTGGCACATTTACAAAGGAGAAGTGTTTGGTGTTGAAATGGATCAACTCAACAAAGAAACGGAGGCGAAACAAGTCACTGGAAGTGACCAGACACTAGCATCAGAAGTGACCTGACGCGCTAGCGCAGTGTCCGGTCATCGTGGTCATCGCTGATGCAGTGGTGTGTGATGTGGCGTTGACATGTGGCAGCCGAAGGAGGACCAGACGCAGGCCTACGTCTAGTTAGGTTGGACCTGCCGCGTCAGGTCATCATATAGGCGCTTCGGGAGCTCTTTGGAGTCGACCTGACGCTGGCTCCCGTGAACTGATCTGCGCGTCCAGTCTTCGGCTCGGTGGAGAGAGCGCGCAGGTGATCTGATGCTGCATGGCTGCGTCCGGTCGTGCTAGCGGTGCGTCTGGTCTGCACAGTGACGCGCGCGCTGGAGATAGCCGTTGGCGGTAATGACTAGTTCAAATAGCCAGGGACACATGGAGGTGCCGGAGTGACCGAACGCAGGGCACCTGCGAGTCCGGTCATCACGACCTGTGCGTCTGGTCATCTCGAGTTGTGCCCATTGAAGGGGTACAACGACTCTTTTCATGTGGGGGCTTATAAATAGCCCCTTGGCCGGCCTTGGGCTGGTTGCTGAGCCCTTAAGACTTGGTGGCTTGTGTAGGTGTGCTTGGATGCCCTCTAACTCACTTGTGCTTGCAAGAGCGTGATCCTATTGCGAGTGAGTGTGATTCTAGTGCGTTGCATCGTGAGGTTGCATTGTGGCACTAGGTGATCGTCTTGCAAGCTGGTGGTGCTTGTTACTCTTGGGGGTTGCCACCTCCTAGACGGCTTGGTGGTGGTCTCCGTCGAAGCACGCAAGAAGCTTGTGCGTTGCTCCAGAGAAGAGCTTTGTGAGGGGTATTGTGCTCGCCCCATGGGAGCCGCGAAGAGCAACTCTAGTAAAGAGTGTCATTGAGCTACCCTCACTTGTGAGGTAGGTTCTTGCGGTGCCTGACGTGTGGGCTTCGCGGGTGATGCCAATTAGTCGCCGAACCTCCAAGTGAGAGGTCGACACAACGGGGACGTAGCTTGGTGGCAACCTCACGAACCTTAGGAGAAAATCACCGTGTCAACATTGTCTTTGTCATCCTCTCGGTGGTTTGCATTCCGTGCAACATAAGCTTGTATTTACATTTCATACATTGTGCTTGTGTTGTTGCTCTTGTGACTAGTTTAGCTTTAGTAGCTTGCTAGTCGCCTTCTTGCTTGCGTAGTATAGAAGTAGCTCCCTTGCATGGCTAATTTGGTTTTAGTAACCTTGTTAGTCACTTTGCTTAGTTTGTGTAGCTAAGTAATTTGCGCTCTATAATTTGGCTTGTGTAGCCTTGTTATTAAGCATTGCTAGTGAGCTTATGTGGCTTTGTGCTTTTGCTTACTAGCATGTGTAGGAGTTCCCCCGTTGCTTGAAGTATTAGTGCATAGGTTTGTGTGACCTTGCTCTAGAA
This sequence comes from Saccharum spontaneum, assembly GCA_022457205.1. Classification (NCBI taxonomy): domain Eukaryota; kingdom Viridiplantae; phylum Streptophyta; class Magnoliopsida; order Poales; family Poaceae; genus Saccharum; species Saccharum spontaneum. The sequence continues at coordinate 63,218,998 of CM039595.1, forward strand.
TTGTTTAGGTGAGCTCTAGCTAGCCTGACACCTTTGTTGCTTAATTAGGATCTTTGTAAGGTGCTAGAGAACATAGATAGAGGGGTGTAGTCTTGGCTAGACTGATAGTTTTAATTCTGCACTTGTTTTGGTTAGCCGACATGATTAAGTTTTAGAAAGGACTATTCACCCCCCTCTAGTCCGCCATCTCAACCCTACACCCAGGCCCTAGCCGGTGCCGTCGGTGGCGGCCTTGCCGAGCCCCACACAGCTCAAGCTCGGTCCCGTCCTGCCGGACCGCCGCCACCATGCCACTGAACACGAGCAGAGGCCCCCCACCGCCGCCATCCTAGCAAGTCGCGTGGCCTGGCCTGCTCCGGCAGCGGCACGACAGGGGAGGGGGAGGGAGGCGCTAGGGCGGCCCTAGGGTTTGGCCGTTTGGGGCTTCCCGGTCACCCGCGTGGGGGGCGATGCGAGGGCAGGGGAGAGGAGTCGGATATGCAAATGACCTGTGCAACACACTTAATGCGAACGAACCTCATGCATGTCTTTCAGTGGAGTGCATCGAATGCATGGCCACTTCAGAAAATGTTGTCCGTGTAGGCCGAACTTCGAAATAATGGGATGTGCAAACTCTTTGCTCGATGTTGACATATAATCAGGTCAATTGTTTTACTGCATCCATTTGCTTCCATTCTCCATTTGTTATCACTACCAGCTTATACTCCCCCATTACTAGTCATTTGACAATGAATGTGATTGCTCAAAACATGATGAGTTTGATTACAATTAGTCTTGTTAAGATAGTCTAATGAATGATGTTCCTTTCACATGTAATTTACATATCTTCCTAAAACATCATGCCACATATCTAGAGTAATGAGGTTTTGATTTTCTACCTGTAGCTCTTTCCGGATATCCTGCAAGGAATGCCTATATAGCCATATGTGACTCGTTACACCCCATGTAGTGACAAATTTGAAGTTGACCACTACTTACAGCTACCTCTAGCTAGGCATATCAGTCACCATGTCTTTGGTGCCTGGTCCATCCATCTTCATCATCATGACATGCGAAGGAGAAATGCAAACAGGCATCATGACTAACAATGCAAAGGCAAAGGAAGGTGACATTTTCCTGAGTTGATGTGCAATTGGCTGCTGGTGTTGCCATATATATGTAGGTACCAGCTGCACACAAATTCTCATGTTCCACACTTGTTCAGAAGTTAGTTAATTAGGTGGGTTTATCATAGTGTATAGAAGTGATGGAGAATAAGTTCATCCCTTCATGTCTTGTTTATTTTTCTACAAATATGTATTTCATTTCCAAATCTGATGAGCTGCTAGGATCACAAATGGATCTGTAATTGAGTTCAAAGCTAAATATACCTTTTGTGTTAGTAAAAAAATGCAGTTTGACTTATAGAAGTATGGTAATGAATTAACTCTAGATGACAAATACATTAATCCATGGACATCTTTGAAGCCTCTATTGCATGACCAATCATGACCTCAAATGATTGAAAAAATGACCCATTGAGACTATCTATTTAAATCTCAGGGCTAGAAATGAATGATGTATCCAACTTAGGGCTAGAAACTTGTGATATCTGCTTCATGCCTTAAATCGAGCAAAGAGTTTGTTGAATTGTTATTTCTCATGCCTAGTCTGTATGGATGAACATGAAACATCATTCACGTGAACAAGAAACATCATTTGTATGCATTTGATCTATAGAAACTCATCCTGTGAACACTGAGGTTGATAGCTATATAAAAGAGTTTATAGTTGAGACAACATTGAGGCTGATAGCTATATAAAAGATTTTATAGTTGAGACCACATATGGGGACAACATTGTTAAGATTGAAAATTGAGATGTTAGAGGAAACTGAGAAGAAAGTAGCATATTACAGAGGAAGCTTTGCATTGTACAGGTCTGCACATGTTTTTCATACATTCTTTCACCATTTACTATTGAAGAATCCAACCCTTCTGAAGTAAAGGGTTTTGTTGCTAAGATGGAAAGGAAGACTTTGACAATCATTGTTGAGCAAGTTCGTGATGATAGCACTATTCATGTTTATTCGTGTTCTAATTGAGTCATAGTTTTAGTTTTGTTTAATTTAAATTGGTTGATGTAACATGCCCATTCTCCGTTGCATTCTCATTGAACTTGAACTTGATTAACAACAAGGTGTCTCGAAAAGATGGATTATTTATTTTTCTAGAAGAGCTATAGTTTGCATCTACAAATTAAATGAGCTGCTGGGATCTTAAATGGATCTATATTTGAGTTCAAAGTTGAATATACCTTTTATGTTCGTGAAAAAAGGAAATTGACTCAAAAAGTATGAGGAATAAATTAATTATAGATGCTAAGACTAGAACATCCACTAAGGGACGAAGATCCTGTGCTATGAGAGCCAATTATAGTAAACAAAGTGATTATAAGTATCACTAGAGTATGACGACTAAAGATCAAGACTAGTACTCAGATTAACAAGACTTGAACAAGCACTTAAGTAGAAAGCAATATATCCAAATGAGGAAAGTCTTACAAGAAGGAAATGGTACAAGAACTATACCAGACTCTAGAGTAGAGATTGATTCACTGTAACTCTCACTACTAGCCTAATTATTAAAGAGTGGACTACTAGATTCTTCTTGGATCTTCTTCTATGATAAGAGAGATGATTGACAAATGGCGCCAAGAACCCTATTTATAGTACTCGTAGGCAGGGGGTATTTTTAGCTAGAGTTGACACGGTGGAGCTAACAAGTGGGGTCGAACGACCCCTATAGGGTCAGCCGACTCTAGGATGAGTTGCCTCTTGTTCCTCCGGCTCTTAGCGCTTCTCCAAGGTGGTTGGTAGTTGTGGTTTGGCGGTTTCACAGACTTGGCGTGGTCCAGATGTAGGTGGTGGATACATCATTCACAACAAGAATATTAAATTTCTCCTAGTGAGGTGGGGTTCTCCTAGTGTTTTGGCCTTAAAAATCTAGTATAAATTTCCCTACCAAATGCCTTGCAGTGAGATTCCCATGTGCTATGGCTAGTGCTAGTATTTTTAGTACTTAAAAACACTAGGATAATTCCACCATTTTGGTAGTGATTCCTTGGACGAGTCTATGGTAGCCCTTGGATCAAACCAATACCAACTCAACGTGTAGATGTCGTGGATTGTGTGTTTCTTGGCCACTCAAACGGATTGGTGACGTGGAGGGGCAGAGCCACCAGGCGACCTAGGTGGAAGCCAGGTTGGGCGGCGAGGTCGGCCACTCCCCCGGTGCTCCTGCTTTGTCCCACGTGTCTCTAATGTTGATTCCTTGAAGGATTTGCATGTTTACCACTATATACAAATAATTTCATGTACAAGTGGAACCATATTATTTGAAAACAGAATACTACTGTGATGTTGATTTAACTTTTAATTTGCCGTCATGTTGATGGTCTGAATTGGCTTGTAATGACCATCAACATACAAAAACTTGAACTCATTCAACAACCCATGAAGTGTTGGTGTTTAGGAAATATGAAGAATAAGTTCATCCTGTCGTATATCATGTTTTATTTTTCCAAAGTTCTATATTTTAAATTTGGAAATTAAATGAGTTGGGATATTAAGATGATCTGTATTTGACTTCAAGTTGAATATACCTTTAATGTTCATAAAAAACAAGTTGACATATAAAAATATGAGAAAAAATAAATTCTGGATGGAAACTCCTTTGATCCCTGTACTATGAATTTTGAAACCTCAATTGGATGACGACCCATAAACTTGAATGACCAGAAAAGAAAAATAACCGTTGAGATCCTCTGTTGTTTCAAGCTTAGTGCTACAAACATGTGATGTATGATGTATCTGAAAACATATTTCTGTTGCTTCGTAAATATTATGACAAAAAATAGGAGAAGAAACGAAGTATGTATTTGATGAACAAATTGCTGAATATTATTATTCCGGATGCATAATTTGCATAGAAGAAAATGATACAACATTTGTATGGAACTAATCCAAAGAAAACACATTCTGTGGACAATGAGATTGGTAGCTATATAAAAAAATTTCAGTCGAAACAAGTAGTGTTTCAACATTATGTGTAGACCGTCAAGGGTATCAGTGTGTATAAGACAAGGTTTGGAAGAGGTGTTTTTAAAATAAGAATAAACCAAGTTTTTGGAGAGAGTTTTCAACATAAGGGTAAAACAAGGTTTTGAATAGTGGTCATTGAAATAAGAATAAAATAATATTTAAGGGGACAGGTTCTCTAAATAGGAGCTGAACATGGTTTGGAGAAGGGTTTTCAAAACAGACATAGAATAGGGTTCTGAAGGGGAGTTTTAGAATCACGTTTTTTTTTAATTTTTTTTTTGAAAAACCAAGGGTTGTAAAAAGGAGGTTTTCTAAATAAGGGTATATCTAAAAAGTGGTGATTGGCCGTGGAGAAAGATTTCTCCTTCCTAGGAGTTTCAAAGATTTAAGCTGATCAGTCCCTCAAAAAAAAAGATTTAAGCTGATCAGAGTTTTGTTAGCAAATAAAAAATGTTTTGACATGAAAGCATTTATGGTGCATGATAGGATCCACATGCACGTGCGTGTGTGGCCAGGCCCAGCCGACTCAAGCCTAGGTTTCCACTCCACCTGAACGTGTATGTTAAAGGTTGCGGTAATGCTTGGTTGAGGGTGTCCGAACTAACGGATGGACCAACCCCGCACGCATCATGCCCAAGAAAAAAAGAGGGGGTGTGCAGTTACAGTCAGGCGGGCCCGTACCCGTCCTTTCTGTAGGGCAGCGCATGTGAGCATGTGCGGTCACTCGATCGGGGTGTAGTTCGGGGTGCATGGGGCGCGTGGGGAACCATGCATGCACGTGACCACGGAGAGAGGCTCCCTGCTGCGTCTGCTGTTGGCTGGACCAGCTAGCCAACCAGGCCTTTAGCCGCACGTGCCCAAGGCCGTAGGCCTCTTTGTTGTGCCTGCCCTCTGCTACCTAGAGCCTAGGCCTGTTGCTGCTTGCCGTCCTGCTCTTTTTCTCTCTCTATGTTGTCTACGCCGAGACCTAGTTGCCCTGCCGCATGCTGCCTGTAGCATTGCTGCCCTGCCGCATGCTGCCTGTAGGGCCGGCTAGGCTGCTTGCCTCTTTGTGAGAGGAGCGTGGGCCCACACATGGATGCGTCGTTTGCTACTTCCGTAACGGTTGACCGTTGCCAGCTGAGTGCTAGCCCAAATTTTTCGGCCACTCCATGACATCGAGCTTTGTGTGTTTCATGCATTTCAGATGCATGTTTCATCTGGATGTTGCATATGTTTCATCTAGATGTTGCATATGTTGCAATGGCTATATAGGTATGTTGCAAGTGTATGTTTCAAATGTTTCATCTATTTCAGACGTATGTTGCAAGTGTTTTATCCGTATGTTTCATATGTTGCAATGGCAATACACATATGTTGCAAGTGTATGTTTCAAATGTTTTATCTGTTTCAAACGTATATTTCAAGTATTTTATCTGGATGTTGCATATGTTGCAGTAGCTATACACATATGTTGCAAGTGTTTTCATTAGCAGGTGTAATATGTTTCATGCGTTTTAGATGTATGTTTCAAATGTTTCATCTGAATGTTGCATGTATTTCATCTGGATCATGCAAATGTAGATCTGGTCCCCACCTGCATGCACGTCCAAGGGAGCGCAGCACAGAAGCGAAGCGAGGGGCGCAGCAGCATGCGCGGCCCCAAGCATGGGTGTTCTCCACCTGCATGCACGGGCGCGTAGCATGGAGCGAAGCGAAACGCGTAGCAGCAGGCACGACCTTGCGTGGGGATGTGCATCACCATGTGAGGGTGGGTGGGCAGGCGCACAGTTGCAGTCGCATGCAGGACAAGCGAGGCAGGCGGTGGCAGGTGCAAGACTCATCAGGCATGCGGGGTGGGCGCAACAGGCGGGGCAGGCGCGTGCGTCCAGACAGGACCTAGCGTCTTGTAACACCCAAAATTTCAGAAATAATGAATTTTAAATAAATTGGATAACAAATAATGACAAATTAAAATAATAATAAAATATGTTTGGTGTTGCATTCATGCTGTTGCATTTAATTTATTTTGTAGTGTGGATTTATTTTATTTTATTTTGGATTAGAAAAATTTATTTGAGAACAAATAAATAAAAGAAGAAAAAAAGAAAAAGAAAAAGACTTACCTATGTTGCTGGCGGCCTAGAGGCCCGCTCGGACGGCCTGCCTTACCCTCCTCGCGCTGATGGGCCGACCCAGCCGAAGTCCACCTGCCCGCTCTTCCCCGCGTCGCGTGGGCCGGTCCAGTTGTTCACCGCGCGAGCGTTTTTCCCCTCTGAAGTCGCTGACCGGCCGGGCCCGCCTGTCAGTCGCGCCTTCCTCCTTGCGCCGTGACCGAACCGGAGACGAACATGGCTTCAACCGAATCCCATCGATTCTTCCGGGATCTCCTACCCGAAAACGGTGTAGTTGGGGGCTATAAAAGGGTAGCCGTGCTTCCCCTCTTCCCTTTTTCCATCTAAAAACCAAGCCTAACCACGTGAAACCGAGCATAAGGGTTTGGGGAAACCTAGAGATTTCGGTTGCTCGTCATCGGAGCTTGCGGGTTGGTTTGAGCCCTTTTTCTTCGCGTTGGTGAGTTCGCCATCTTCTTCTCTCCCTCCCCATGCTCTTCTTTAGGGTTGCGGTACTTTAAATCGCGAGATTGAAGCTTTCCCGTGAGCCGGCAATGGCGTCGCCGCCCTTCCCGAGCTGTGTCTCGTCCTCGAATCGTCGTAGCTATCTTAACCCGCTTAGATGTGTTCGCTGTGACCTCCTCTCTCGATTGGGGTTGGATTCGGGGCGAAACGCGGTCGGAATCGTGGGAGCCGAAGCTCTCCGGCGAGCCGAGGGTGCCGGTCATGGCAGCCGCCGGCTGGAGTTGGAGACGGAAGCCGTGCCCTCTCTCTCATTACGCTGGAAGCGTTGACAGCCGTCCGATTCGAGATCAACGGCTCAGAATAGAAGATACCCCTTCGCGGGTAATCTTTCTAAAGAGACCCTCGGGTTTTTGGAAATCAACCCGCGGTCCTTGGCGTATTCCAGGAAATACGTTTTCACGTTTTGAAAGCGTATTTTCTTCCGGTTTATTCAAAAATACGTTTTCAGGAAATTACAGATTTGCCACTAGAACTGTTTTGGCCATAAAAACTTCGTTTTAACTCCAATTTGATCCGTTCAAGTTGCGTTAGGTTCGTAATTGCGAGCTCTACATGTTAGTGTAGTTGTACAGTTAGTTTTGATAATTTATTTTGCGAGTTTATAATTAAGTATTTATTTGTCTATAGGAAATCTTAGAAAATTCACAACTTTCACGTTTTAACTCCGAATTTGGTGATCTTTGCATCTGTGTGATCGTAGAAACGTGTAGAAGAGTTTTATAAACTTTTATTACTGTTTTGTTACTGTTGGTGTACTATTCTAATTATATCTCTCTGTTTGCTTCGTGTATGTTTGATTGGATGCATGTATGATGTTGATTGATGGTCGAGTATAGAAGGTGAGCAGTATTTGGACGATTCGGAGTATTACTTTGAGCCAAGTCAGCAGTATTATTTGGAGAGCTTTGATCAAGGCAAGTATAACACAGGACTATCCTTGTTACCTATTCACCAAAATTATCATACATATGCATGTGCTTACCTTGACAACCTTAGAGATTATAACTTAGTGCTTGTTGTCTTGATTCCTTGTCAACCTTGGGAATGCATATGGGTAGCTATGGCTAGTGCTTAAACTAAGAACAATGATCTTGCAATATGATTAATGGATCAAGCAATCAATCATTAAGATGATTTAATTTTTGTTAAAAGGGGGCTAGAGCATGTGTATTATTTTTGATGCTCTGGTTACTCTCCGTAAGGACTTATCTATACGTGATCATCCGGGATATACAGTACAGCTGTGAGGGCTATATGGCTCTGGCTTTAGTCGTTCAAGAGACCCTTTTCTAGCTTGTTAGTGGTTACCTTAAATGGCGTAAGAATGGCTTGCCACGTTGGGTGTAGTGCGAGCCCCTGGCCTAGTGTGTATAGGCTGCGGTTGTTGTGCCACAGGGAAGGGGGGTTCTACATCTGCCTGCCGAGTGAATCTAATGGCCCTAACTTGTTAGACGAACTCTTGGATGGCTTTATATGGTTCTCCGGTGTTTGGGCTTGATCTCCCCACTCATTTGGAAATCATGACTCACAGTGAAAGTGTACACCTCTGCGCAGAGTTAAAAACTGGTATACTAGCCGTGCTCACGGATACGAGCGGCCTTGGAACATTTACAGATAGATGATCACCATTGTTATATTATGTTTAATTATTGTTGATTACTATTATGCTCATGTTAATGTTATTCGTTATCATTATTGCAATTGATCATTGGTTCTTAAATGGAAAGTGGTTTATCTTGAAGCTATTCAATTGTCAAATATATGAATAAAAGATAACCGCAGTTAAACAGTGTCTAGCCATTTGAGCCTCATGGACCCTGTGTTATATTTGTTGAGTTCGACATGGACTCACTCTTGCTATTTCCACCATAACAGATGAAGATTATGAGGAAGATTATCGTAATGAGTACTAGTCTTGGTGTCAACCAGTCAACCGTGTCCCTGTGTGGAGTTTCCGCTGGAGATTTCTATTAGTTATTATTATTTATCGTTCAAGACTATGTCTTAAATATTTATTCGCTATGTAATAAGCACTGTGATGATACTATGTAATTTGTCAACTTATGTGTGCGATCATGACCTGGGGCGCACATGAGTACTTTATGCATCCTATTTTTGTCCTTAAAAATGGGTGTGACAGATTGGTATCAGAGCCGTGTTGACTGTAGGACGCAAGCCTAGTTAGAATGGTCGTTGATAGTATCTCTACTTTACTTAATTCATGCTTCCTCTTTTCATCTTGTTAATTACTAAAATTTTATGCTTCCTCTACTTTATTCTATTGCGAAAATACATTGATTCTGTCTAATCTATGTCTAAACCTTGTAGATGCCTCCTCATCCCCGTCTGTCAGCTGCACAGTATGTTGCCCGTTTCAAACCCCAGGAGCCATATGAAGAGGGTGATCAAGAGTTATCTGATGCTGAATCAAGAGTTGGTGATACACCTATGGAGGATGTAGTTATGGGATGGACTACGAAGTTTCATATCGTAGTTCCTAAGGCTGATGCTTTCTTCCATGATATGTTGACAAGAACTTTGGACAACTACTACTACGACTGGGAAGCTACTTTGGAGTATCGCAGTGCAGAGTATAGTCATCCATGGATGGATTCCTATTGGAAAACAGAATTATGGGTCAAGAAAAGGGATCCTACCACTAAGGAGCCTAAGGTGGAGTCAAAGTTCATTACCAGAGTGAGCCGGGCAACCGTGGAGACAAGCATGGAGGATGTCGCTTTCAATGCATTTGTTTACTATCATGGTCTACGCTCGGACAAGACGTTAAAGGGTGCACTCCGGCATTTTCCTTGTTTCTTACATGACAAGGGTATTTAGACCGTGCCGCTTGCAGATGATTCCTCTTTGACTTTACAAGCTACGGTGGGACTAGCTCGTGAATTGGCTCTCCATGAGGTGGATTTGAAGGATGAGTTGCTGATGGAAAAAGAACTTAAGGAGCAAGCTTATAAGGAGATTGACCAATTAAGAGCGGAGTTAGGTCGTCCCAAGATTTATGAGAAGCTTAATTAGGAGATAGGAAAAACCCCTATGTAATAAGAACGATAGTAGTTGCGAGTTAATTTTAATTTTGGATTGTTTTAAGAGTCAGTTTGTGGTGTGAACAATTGTGTGATTGATGGATTGTTGTTATGATAATATGTGATTTGGATCTTTGTAATGTGTGCTGGAGTTTTGTAGACATGCCTACAAGTTCCATGGTTAAGAATATTAAGTTTGATCAATTTATGTTAGTTGAATATGAGGTTAACTTAGTTCTGTCCTTTGCTGATTTTTGGATCAGTCTGGGATGTTTTAGAAATAACTTAAATTCCGCTCATGGGAAATTTAAGAAATTTTACTGGGAATAATTAGACTTCTATATCTTTCCAATCCCACAAGAATCACCTTAATATCTATTATGAGTTAAGAGATATACCTGTTCCAAGTTGGAGTTACTGCACAGTCTGGAATTCTGAAACAGTTTCGGTTAAGTTCAGTTTTTGACCAATTTATTGACAGAATCAGAAAAAGTGTTGTGAATAAAAGTTGTAGATAATTTTATAAGCTTTTCAACCATGTAAAGATCACCTGAATTGGACGTCTGTAGCTCGAGATATGATAGTTTTACTGAGTTGCTGAAATTGGAGTTCGCCCAGAAAAATTAGATTTTGTTTATCTAATGAATACATCATCTCGGATCGTACTGAATTTCATCTTCTGTGTTTTGGAAACAGATGTCAGGCAGAGGTCGTGGCAGAGGTCGTGGAGGTGCTAATCCACCCGTTACTATGGAGGAACTCATGCAAACTCAGAATCAGTTGATGCAGATGTTTATGCAGCATATGCAGAACAATCCCCCTGTAGGAGGACCACCACCTGTTCAAGTAAGGGATAAGCGTGGAGAATTTTTGAAGGGACGCCCTCCAGTGTTTTCTCATGCTGCTGACCCTTTAGAAGCAGATGATTGGGTGAGGGCAGTGGAGAAACAGCTGAACATAGCTCAATGCAATGATATGGAAAAGGTGTTATATGCATCTGGTCAGTTACAAGGGACAACTCAGACTTGGTGGGAGTCGTACCAGGCTGCACGCCCTGACAATGCTCCTCCTATCACTTGGAATGAGTTTGTTAGGGATTTTCGGGCTCGTCATATTCCTGAAGGTATAATTGAGCTGAAGTAGGAAGAATTCAGAAACCTGAGGATGGGACAGATGAGTGTGAGTGAATATCATGACAGGTTCACCCAGTTGGCTCGCTATGCTCCCAATGAAGTTAGGGAAGATGCAGACAGTCAACGTCTTTTCTTGAAGGGAATTTATTATGATCTTTGCTTGCAATTGAAGGGGAATAACTATGCTAGTTTTCAAGAGCTGGTGAACAAAGCTATTGTGCTTGATAATGAGCGTAGGGAGATGGACAGAAAAAGGAAGATGAAGGTGCAAAGCTCAGGAAGCAACAACCGTCAACGCACAAATTCTCAGCATGGTTTTCATCAGAAGTTTCAGGAACCGGTTGGCCAGTGGAATCGCAATCCGAATCAGAGGTGGTCCCAAAATTGGCAAAACAATCAGTCGCAGCAGCGTTCATCATATCCACAGCGTCAACAGTATCAACAGACTGGGCAACAGACTCCTCGCACTGGAAATCCCAATGTTACCCCCATGAAGAATAGTACTCCCAGCACTCCTATTAGATGCTTTGTCTGTGGTAAAGAGGGCCATTTGTCTTATAATTGTCCTAAGAAGCAGAACCAATAGACTCCTCAGAGCCAGAAGAGCAATCAGAGGCAATCTGGTACTGGAAGGGTGAATCACGTGTCTTCTGATACAGCTCATGATGCACCAGAAGTTATGATTGGTACGTTTAATGTACATTCCACTCCCGCAACTGTTCTTTTTGACTCTGGAGCATCTCATACATTCATATCCAACATTTTTGTTAAAATGCATAGTATACCCATGCTAGCTATGAAAGAACCTCTCTTAGTAACCTCACCTGGGGGTACCATGCAAACCAGTAATCGTTGTCTTCCAATTAGTATGGTATTAAGGGGGGTAGAGTTTAAGATAACTCCTATAGTGTTGAGGACATCTGGTATTGATGTGATATTGGGTATGGACTGGATGAAGCAAAATCAGGCAGAGATTCAGTGTCAGCAGAAAGTGGTAGTTGTGACTGCGCCTAATAGAGATAAAATCAATGTGGATGTAGCAATGCAGAAGCAACCAACCACGGTGGTGAACCAGCTTGAAGATACTATTAAGGAGAATTCAGTGATTGAGGAATTTTCGGATGTCTTCCCTGATGAATTGCCAGGTATGCCACCTGACCGAGACATTGAATTTCTTATTGAATTACTACCTGGAACTGCACCTATAGCCAAACGACCATATAGGATGGGAGTAGATGAATTAGAAGAACTTAAGAAACAAATTAAAGAATTACAAGATAAAGGTTTTATTCGACCTAGTTCATCACCTTGGGGAGCACCAGTTATTTTTGTTGATAAGAAAGATGGTGGTCAGAGGATGTGTGTTGATTATCGGTCGCTAAATGAAGTAACTATCAAGAATAAGTACCCTTTGCCCAGGATTGATGACTTGTTTGATCAGTTGAGAGGTGCTTGTGTGTTCTCTAAGATTGATTTACGTTCTGGTTATCATCAGTTGAAGATTCGTGCCTCTGATATTCCAAAGACAGCTTTTACTACAAGGTATGGATTGTATGAGTATACTGTTATGTCGTTTGGTTTGACCAATGCACCTGCATACTTTATGTACATGATGAATAAGGTGTTCATGGAATATTTGGATAAGTTTGTGGTAGTGTTTATTGATGATATACTGGTATTTTCCAAGACAGAGGTAGAGCATGCTGAACATTTGAGGTTGGTATTGCAGAAGCTTAGAAAGCATAAACTGTATGCGAAGCGAAGTAAATGTGAGTTTTGGTTGAAGGAAGTTTCTTTCCTTGGTCATATTGTTTCTAATGGAGGTATATCAGTGGATCCAGGTAAAGTAAAGGATGTATTGAATTGGAAACCACCTACCGATGTTAGCGAGATTCGCAGTTTCTTGGGTTTAGCTGGATATTACAGACGGTTCATTGAAGGGTTTTCTAAACTTACTAAACCTATGACATCTCTGTTAGAAAAGAATGCCAAATTTGTGTGGTCTGATAAATGTCAAGCTAGTTTTGAGGAATTGAAGAAGAGGTTGACTACAGCGCCAGTTTTGGTTTTACCAGATTTGAGTAAGAAGTTTTCCATTTATTGTGATGCTTCTCGTCAAGGTTTGGGATGTGATCTTATGCAAGAAGGCAGAGTTGTGGCTTATGCATCTAGACAGTTGAGAAAGCATGAGTTGAATTATCCTACACATGATTTGGAGTTAGCAGTTGTAGTTCATGCATTAAAGATTTGGAGACATTATTTGATTGGACATAAGAGTGACATATACACTGATCATAAGAGTTTGAAGTATATTTTCACTCAGTCAGATCTGAATTTGAGGCAACGCAGATGGTTAGAGTTGATTAAGGATTATGATATTGAGATACACTATCATCCTGGTAAGGCTAATGTAGTAGCGGATGCTCTTAGTAGGAAGAATTATGCCAATGAGATAAGAACATTGTCTATGACTAGGGAGTTATGTGCTGAATTTGAATATTTGAATTTGGGAATTGTTACTAATACAATGGAATTAGTGATAGAGCCTACTTTAGAGCAAGAGATTTACAAGGGTCAGTTGAAGGATGAGAAACTAAAGAAGATAGCAGAGGATATAGTGATTGGTAAGTCACCAGGCTTTCAAATGGATGATAATGGGATTTTGTGGTTTGGAAAGAGGCTGTGTGTACCTGAGGATCAAACTGTTAGACAGGCAATTCTTCGCGAAGCTCATGAGTCAGCTTATTCTATTCATCCTGGTAGTACTAAGATGTATTTGGATCTTAAACAGAAATATTGGTGGGTTGGACTAAAACGAGATGTGGCTGAGTATGTGGCATTGTGTGATACTTGTCAGAGGGTGAAAGCAGAGCATCAGAGACCTGCTGGATTGTTGCAACCAATGAAAATTCCTGAATGGAAGTGGGAGGAAGTTGGTATGGACTTTATAGTGGGGTTATCGCGTACTTAGAGAGGTTATGATTCTATTTGGGTGATAGTGGATAGGTTGACTAAAGTTGCTCATTTTATACCAGTGAAGACTAATTACATGGGAGTACAATTAGCTACCTTGTATATGGAAAGAATAGTCTGTTTGCATGGAGTACCAAAGAAGATTGTGTCTGATCGAGGTACGCAGTTTACGTCGCACTTTTGAAAAGCTGTGCATGAATCTTTAGGAACTAAGTTAAATTTTAGTACAGCATATCATCCACAGACAGATGGACAGACTGAAAGGACCAACCAGGTATTAGAGGATATGTTGAGAGCCTGTGCATTGCAATATAGAGCTAGTTGGGATAAGAGTTTGCCTTATGCAGAATTCTCATATAACAATAGTTATCAACAAAGTCTTAAGATGGCACCGTTTGAAGCTTTGTATGGACGTAAGTGTAGAACTCCATTGTTTTGGGATCAGACAGGTGAATCTCAGGTGTTTGGTACAGATATTCTTAGAAACGCAGAAGATCAAGTGTGAGTGATTCGTGAGAATTTGAGAGTGGCACAGTCTCGTCAGAAGAGTTATGCTGATAATAGGAGAAGAGATCTAGTTTTTGAGGTAGGTGATTATGTCTATTTGAAGGTGTCACCTATGAGGAGTGTGAAGAGGTTTAATATGAAAGGTAAACTAGCACCAAGGTATGTTGGACCATTTAAAGTTATTGCTAGACGTGGGGAAGTTGCTTACCAATTAGAGTTGCCTGAGAATTTATCTGGGGTGCATGATGTGTTTCATGTTTCACAACTTAAGAAGTGTTTGCGGGTGCCTGAGGAGCAGATACCTTTGGAAGAATTGACTGTTAAGGAGGATCTTACATATAAAGAATTTCCGATTAAGATTTTAGAGACTGCTGAGAGGGTTACTCAAAATCGGATTATTAAGATGTGTAAAGTACAGTGGAATCGATATTCAGAGGCAGAGGCAACTTGGGAAAGAGAGGATGAGTTGAAGAAATCATATCCGCAGTTATTTGAGTAAGCAGTCCAATCTCGAGGACGAGATTCTTTTAAGGGGGTAGAATTTGTAACACCCAAAATTTCAGAAATAATGAATTTTGAATAAATTGGATAACAAATAATGACAAATTAAAATAATAATAAAATATGTTTGGTGTTGCATTCATGCTGTTGCATTTAATTTATTTTGTGGTGTGGATTTATTTTATTTTATTTTGGATTAGAAAAATTTATTTGAGAACAAATAAATAAAAGAAGAAAAAAAAGAAAAAGAAAAAGACTTACCTGTGTTGCTGGCGGCCTGGAGGCCCGCTCGGACGGCCTGCCTTCCCTCCTCGCGCTGATGGGCCGACCCAGCCGAAGTCCACCTGCCCGCTCTTCCCCGCGTCGCGTGGGCCGGTCCAGTTGTTCACCGCGCGAGCGTTTTTCCCCTCTGAAGTCGCTGACCGGCCGGGCCCGCCTGTCAGTCGCGCCTTCCTCCTTGCGCCGTGACCGAACCGGAGACGAACATGGCTTCAACCGAATCCCATCGATTCTTCCGGGATCTCCTACCCGAAAACGGTGTAGTTGGGGGCTATAAAAGGGTAGCCGTGCTTCCCCTCTTCCCTTTTTCCATCTAAAAACCAAGCCTAACAACGTGAAACCGAGCATAAGGGTTTGGGGAAACCTAGAGATTTCGGTTGCTCGTCGTCGGAGCTTGCGGGTTGGTTTGAGCCCTTTTTCTTCGCGTTGGTGAGTTCGCCATCTTCTTCTCTCCCTCCCCATGCTCTTCTTTAGGGTTGCGGTACTTTAAATCGCGAGATTGAAGCTTTCCCGTGAGCCGGCAATGGCGTCGCCGCCCTTCCCGAGCTGTGTCTCGTCCTCGAATCGTCGTAGCTATCTTAACCCGCTTAGATGTGTTCGCTGTGACCTCCTCTCTCGATTGGGGTTGGATTCGGGGCGAAACGCGGTCGGAATCGTGGGAGCCGAAGCTCTCCGGCGAGCCGAGGGTGCCGGTCATGGCAGCCGCCGGCTGGAGTTGGAGACGGAAGCCGTGCCCTCTCTCTCATTACGCTGGAAGCGTTGACAGCCGTCCGATTCGAGATCAACGGCTCAGAATAGAAGATACCCCTTCGCGGGTAATCTTTCTAAAGAGACCCTCAGGTTTTTGGAAATCAACCCGCGGTCCTTGGCGTATTCCGAAATACGTTTTCACGTTTTGAAAGCGTATTTTCTTCCGGTTTATTCAAAAATACGTTTTCAGGAAATTACAGATTTGCCACTAGAACTGTTTTGGCCATAAAAACTTCGTTTTAACTCCGATTTGATCCGTTCAAGTTGCGTTAGGTTCGTAATTGCGAGCTCTACATGTTAGTGTAGTTGTACAGTTAGTTTTGATAATTTATTTTTCGAGTTTATAATTAAGTATTTATTTGTCTATAGGAAATCTTAGAAAATTCATAACTTTCACGTTTTAACTCCGAATTTGGTGATCTTTGCGTCTGTGTGATTGTAGAAACGTGTAGAAGAGTTTTATAAACTTTTATTACTGTTTTGTTACTGTTGGTGTACTGTTCTAATTATATCTCTCCGTTTACTTCGTGTATGTTTGATTGGATGCATGTATGATGTTGATTGATGGTCGAGTATAGAAGGTGAGCAGTATTTGGACGATTTGGAGTATTACTTTGAGCCAAGTCAGCAGTATTATTTGGAGAGCTTTGATCAAGGAAAGTATAACACAGGACTATCCTTGTTACCTATTCACCGAAATTATCATACATATGCATGTGCTTACCTTGACAACCTTAGAGATTATAACTTAGTGCTTGTTGTCTTGATTCCTTGTCAACCTTGGGAATGCATATGGGTAGCTATGGCTAGTGCTTAAACTAAGAACAATGATCTTGCAATATGATTAATGGATCAAGCAATCAATCATTAAGATGATTTAATTTTTGTTAAAAGGGTGCTAGAGCATGTGTATTATTTTTGATGCTCTGGTTACTCTCCGTAAGGACTTATCTGTACGTGATCATCCGGGATATACAGTACAGCTGTGAGGGCTATATGGCTCTGGCTTTAGTCGTTCAAGAGACCCTTTTCTAGCTTGTTAGTGGTTACCTTAAATGGCGTAAGAATGGCTTGCCACGTTGGGTGTAGTGCGAGCCCCTGGCCTAGTGTGTATAGGCTGCGGTTGTTGTGCCACAGGGAAGGGGGGTTCTACATCTACCTGCCGAGTGAATCTAATGGCCCTAACTTGTTAGACGAACTCTTGGATGGCTTTATATGGTTCTCCGGTGTTTGGGCTTGATCTCCCCACTCATTTGGAAATCATGACTCACAGTGAAAGTGTACACCTCCGCGCAGAGTTAAAAACTGGTATACTAGCCGTGCTCACGGATACGAGCGGCCTTGGAACATTTACAGATAGATGATCACCATTGTTATATTATGTTTAATTATTGTTGATTACTATTATGCTCATGTTAATGTTATTCGTTATCATTATTGCAATTGATCATTGGTTCTTAAATGGGAAGTGGTTTATCTTGAAGCTATTCAATTGTCAAATATATGAATAAAAGATAACCGCAGTTAAACAGTGTCTAGCCATTTGAGCCTCATGGACCCTGTGTTATATTTGTTGAGTTCGACATGGACTCACTCTTGCTATTTCCACCATAACAGATGAAGATTATGAGGAAGATTATCGTAATGAGTACTAGTCTTGGTGTCAACCAGTCAACCGTGTCCCTGTGTGGAGTTTCCGCTGGAGATTTCTATTAGTTATTATTATTTATCGTTCAAGACTATGTCTTAAATATTTATTTACTATGTAATAAGCACTGTGATGATACTATGTAATTTGTCAACTTATGTGTGCGATCATGACCTGGGGCGCACATGAGTACTTTATGCATCCTATTTTTATCCTTAAAAATGGGTGTGACACGTCTGGACGTCCGGGCACTAGCCATACCCTAAAGGTTGCGTTTGCATCTGTTGGAGAGCTATTGTATCTTTTTGGTGGGCCAGGCTGGTCTATAGAGAACCGTTTGGAGGTGACTGGCCGGTGTAGTGTGCAGGTATGGTATGGTAGGAAAACGGGTTGTGCCAGCAATGGAGACTAGTTCCGTAGGTGGACCGACCTATAGGCCGAGCTTGGGCGGCCGCCCTAGGTCCCCTCCGGTGAGTACCACTATGTACTACCCCTCTGTTCTCCGGCCGGCGACAACATCCATCGAACATCCATGTGCGAGCGCAGCCACACAGGTCCGATGATCGGAGGTTGAAGAAGCTTTCAGCGCTGCTGGGCCGTATGATTAACAAGGCCCACCCAACCCCAGTCCTCAATGGCCCATTTGCTGGCCCATTTTGGCCCTTAGGGCTAGCCGACAGGTTTCAGGGGCCAGGGGCGCACAACAGCATCGTGCCGTGCACTTGAAATTGTGATGTGCTCGGCGGTGGCGCTCCAACTCTCCAAGCCATGCTCCCTACCTCAGTGCCTTTGATTAGTGAATTGAATAGATAGAGAGATTGATCTTTGATTAGTGAAATTTCCTCATGTGCTTTTCACGTGAGACATAATCATATTGAAACTTCTTCTACACCATTTGTTTGCTGATTTATATATTAGAATATATTTGTTATGTGGTATTACTAATATAGATATGGTATACATACATAAAAAACGGTATATCAGTGAAGTTTTGTATATGTGTATAGCGATCCACCCTACCTCATATTTTCGGCTAGGTCCGCCACTGTAGTTCCAATGCTAAAAATTACAACTAGTTTCTATGCCTCTCAAATCATGTAGACAGTATATATAAAAAATCATGTCTCCAATGGATAGTTCTCTTCAAGATATTTTTTTTTATCCAATCACATATATATGTCTTCTCTCTCCATTATTTACCTATCATCTCTCTTCGTATCTTAGCTCATTTAGACCTATTTTCTTATCTAAGAAACTATTTCCGGATTTTTGTTCTTTAAATGCAATGCCACATCATCATTTTACTCAGATGGCATCCTGTTAATGAACATAGAAATCACCTTAGTTTCTAGGTTAGGAGTGCCCTTATGGATTGTTGGTTTCCAGGAACTTGCATTAATTTCGAATGAGGGAAGCAACAAATACATGTTCGTGTCCCAAAAGTGTGAACTTCAAGTCACTTTCACGTTTCTTTCTTGTAGGAAACTCCTTTGTAAAATAATGTTGGCCGTCTGGCAATAATTGAGCAGTGTTTAGCTTTGTATCCAGTCTGAAATCTCCTGCATGATGACTAATGAAGAAACACAACAAATGTTTTGGCAGAGCTAGACTAGCCATGAAACACACATACTTACGATGATTGTCGAAAGTATGAACTCAAGTCTGTTTTGCATTTCTTTTCTTGTGACAAACATCTCCTCTCTAAAAATATAGTCAAATAGCGTCGGCCAGTTGCCAATAAATGAGTATTGGTAGAACTTTGCATCCAGCCTGAGTTCCTCTGCGAAGACTGCATGAAGAAACAACAAATGTTTCCAGCAACTCGCATGAATTTCGAGTGAGAGAAACAACCGATGCATGATTTTTCAGCTCATTAGTTCTGCAATTTGACGAAAAGGATGACCAGCCACATGTTTGTGTCCCAAAAGTGTGAACTCCAAGCAAGTCAGTTTCGCGTACCTTTTGTAGAAATATTGATGGCCATCTGTCAATCATTGTGCATCGGTAGCTCTGTATCCTCTCTGAAATCTCCTACAATGACACATATAGTTAAGATGGTGGTGGAAAGTATGAACTCAAGTCTGTATCGCATTTCTTTTCTTGTAACAAATACCTCCTCCCTAGATATAGTCAAATAGCATTGGCTGTTTGTCAATAAATGAACGTTGGTAGCTTTGCATCCAACCTCAGATCCTCTGCAAAGACTGCATATGAAGAAAAAACAAATGTTTCCATAGAGTTAGACGACTCAACAAATACACATAGTTTAAGATGGTGGTGGAAACTGAAGAGTCCATATAATTTGTTGATTTTCAATAACTTGTGCCATCTGCAATGGAACACCGTGATTATAGTGTATAATCACCACAATGATTAGGTGTCCATTGGGAAATGGTCTAAGCTGATATATCATTTTGGTTTGGCAGCACTGAATGAAGTAGGCAAATCGCATGGTGCTGTTGGAAATCTGTGAAGACTGCATGAAGAAACAACAAATGTCTTGATAGATTTAGTTAGACTAGTCAACAAAGACATAATCAGGATGGTGGTGGAAAATGAAGATTGCACATAATTTGACGAGTTTCGATAGATTGTGGCTTGAACGATAGATCACTAAGATTGCAGTACCTGATAAGCACAGTGATTAGAAATGCTAAGCAAATGGTCTAAGCTCACAAATCACTTCAATTTGACAACGCATCTGATGAAAATCTGCAAATCCCATAGTGCTGCTGACCTGCTGGGCACATAACCCTCTATTTGCGTATGTCTTTCACATGTAACAGCTGTGCTATCAAATGATAAAATCCCACATTATCTCAAAATTAGCTTGCAAGTCGTAAACCTTCCTACCAGCTAACCATTATAGAGTTCATGATCTTCTAAATCTTTGCTCTACAGAAATCATATCACCTTTTACTTCTCTGCTCTTGGCAAATCATATTATGATCCAAGCAAGTGAAATTGTAGGATACAGCTTAGCATCTATGGCATGGCAACAATTCCTTGTTTACAGAGCTTTTTTATTGCATTTTGAGATCCTAAAAATGTGAAGAAATGAGGAATATATTTGGGGTGTGTGTTTATATTCTCTAGTGGAAATTGTGCCATGTTAAGTTGAGATTCTCTTTCTGCTCTTTAGAAACAAATTCTACATATAGATTGGGTCAGTACATAAAACAATACTCCTTCCATTCTAAAATGTTAAAGGTTTTAGTTTTGTCCAAAGTAAAATTTCTCTAACTTTGATGTAGTTTAATGAAAATATTATTAACATATACAATACCAAACAAATGCACTATCACGATATATTTCGTGGTGGGTTTTATGAAACTAATTTGATATTGTATATGAATGTATTCTGTTTCAAAATCATGTCAAAGTTAGAGAAATTTAACAAAGACAACCAAAATAACTTGCATTTTGGAATAAAGCGATTAATTTTTAGTTAACGAGTTACTACACAGTAAAGGGGATAAGGTTGTTGTTGGGAAACTGTTCCCAGCAGGGGGTTTGTGTAGTTGGATGGGACCTCCGCCGGTTTGCGGGCGGAGGATGAGGAAAAGTGAGCTTAGGGAAAGCACAGGTGGGATCCAAGAAAGCTAGGGTTTCATTACTGTATTCACCTATCACCCTCTTGGAGCATTTACAACCTCCTATTTTATAGGGCACCGATTGATACAAATCACAATTACATTCTTGTCTCGTGACAGTGGTGGTATATTCTTCGTAGATACCTTTCCTAGGCCATTCTCTCAAGGGTAGCCGGTCATTCTCTAGTGATGAAGCCTGCTTCACGGTGGGCCGACACTTGCGGCCCATCAGGCCTCCGGGGGCCTTAGTGCTGATGCTAGAGGAGCATGGTTCAGACCTCTTCCCTCGGATGGCGGAGTTTTCATCTCTGCCTCAGAACTTGACCACTGCCCGCCTGTTGGCCTTGTCTGGCACATCCCCGCAAGCGGCACTTCAGGGCGCCGAGCAGCTCCCGGAACCTCCGCCCGCATAGCGCAGGTCTAACCTCCGCCCATCAGAGGCGGAGGTAAGGTCTCTGCTCGGGCTCCACTCCCGCGCATCCTGCACAGCGGCACAAACAAACAAAAATATCCAAGTCAGGGTTAGCGGGCGGAACTCTTCTGTATCTCCGCCTGATACCTCCGCCTAGGAGTTGCCGAAGGCTCCATCGGCGGTGGCGCTATTACTCGACCGCGGTGTTGAGCGCGCACCCTGCTTTCGCGCTACCTCTATCGCCAGGGGGAGTTAATCCCCCAACAGTTGTAATACCTACCTCTTCTATAAATAGTTCTAGAGATGGACAACCCTTTAAAAATCGATTTTTAGGGGCGGTTTGCACAAAAAAAATAATACTTTTTTCATGTGAATTCCGATGGGGACAAATTTTATATGGACATTGTGTATCTAGACTAATTCTAAAACGTTGTAATTGATAGTTTTCAATTTGAGATTCTTTAATGGCCCACATGTACATTTTAAATTCAAATTTACTAGTTCAAAGGACCTTAGATGGAGGCATGTCCTACTAAAATTATACTAGACAAGATCTAAAACTTTATAGTTGAAACCCCCTTTTATTTAAGATCATTTGGAGGTTTGGAGGACTAAATAAAGATTTGTAAAATTAATACAAAAAGGTAGCATCCTATAAGTGGAAATCAATTTTCAAGGGCGGTCCATTGCACAAACCATTTTTAGGGGTGACCGAAATGACAATCATTTATTAAAAAATCATGGTGCATTTAATAATCATCTCTATAGTAGTATAGAGATAAAACTTTATATTCTGATACAATTTTTTAAGCAACATATTTTGTCCTAGATGATGGGTATAAATAAGAAACAACTGCAG
Source organism: Saccharum spontaneum (assembly GCA_022457205.1). Classification (NCBI taxonomy): domain Eukaryota; kingdom Viridiplantae; phylum Streptophyta; class Magnoliopsida; order Poales; family Poaceae; genus Saccharum; species Saccharum spontaneum. Next base: position 63,241,393 of record CM039595.1, read on the forward strand.
CTGCTATATGAATTACATGACATGCCAGGTCACCTATGTATTGTTGAACACATATAGTACAAGGTCACATGTACAATTCATGTTTTAGCACACAAAACGCACCCTACAAGAACTGTTATATATTGTTACAGAACTAAGGAAAAGGCTGAGGCATTCTATTGATCTCCATTACACAAAGACTTGAAGCTTTCTTTGCTCAATCTATGCTTACATCGAAATTCAAGAGAGTGAATAGAGAGAAGTTTTAACATATAGAAGGCAATTTTCTGTTCATTGATGCACCCTTCATTCTTCCACCAAGCTTCATTGATGTTCGAAACTACAGATGATGGAGTAAGCTGAATAACATTGTCTGCGAAAACCACATTTCACTTCAATAAGAATGGCACATGGAACTTTGCATAATGTTCTGTAAAACACATCTTCATAGAATTTTGCTGTATGCTAGTCCTTGATTTTTAAAGTAGCATCTTTGGAAGAAGAAATCTAGATGAAATGCACGTTGTCAATGTGTTGTAATAGAAATACCACAAGCAAACAAGCATATATATGCATATGTAAGTTGCATGAATTGCATAAAGCACATTAACAGAGTTGCTTATGATTTCAATCCCAATAGCAAGATTGGTTATATAAAGTGCATATTGGGTCAAGTAGAAAAAAGAGTCACCTCTTTTGTGTGTGTTTTTGTGTGTGTTTTTGTGTTTAATCAGTCAACACTAAAAAAAATTGATTTTAGGAGACTTCCCTTTCTATTTACAGATAGGGTCATGGATCATCCACTGAAAATCTTTTTGAGGGGCTATGTAAAACTACAGGCGGTGTAAATGTAGGCCCAAGGCCCATATATTGGCCTCTCCAGACCAGCCACTCCCTCAGATGCTGCCTCCGCAAAATAACTGATGATAATCTCTTTCCACACCTCTTATATGGAGTCTGATGTATGCCTACTTCATACCTTGCTTGGTAGTGTTTCCAAAAGGATGCTACCTGCTAGAGCAAAGAAGATACCAAAACTCATCCCCTAACCTGGCTTCCTCGAACCTTAACCATGAATCATACATTAGGAATTTACTAGGACCATTATTATATATACACATCCTTATCGCTATGAGCACACGCACACACACCCTATCTCATGACTCCTTCGAAATATTGGATTGGACTCGCAGATCTCAAGATTTATGAAATCACAACAAGCACCTCATTAGTTATGTATGGACACATTGCCTACCCCAAAAAATGGCACCGTTAAATTATGGATTAAATCTAGCAAAATATGCCGTTAATTTCTTTTTGACGGGTATGCCCCTAAAAATAGCAACGTTAAATTATGGATTAATAATTCTAGAAAAATATAAGCATCGATGTCAAGTCGAATACTCGAACCTGGATGGACACATATTTTTCAATATAAAAGAAACCTAACTAGCTGAGCTACACTCGTTTTGATGATTAGTAATATATGTGTATCTTAATTATTAATCTACTAGTACGTATTACTAGCTACATATCAGTAAGCTATCAAGTCCCAGGCCGGCCGTGTTTTGGTCAATCCGAATGTCCATCCATGATGATGAGCTGGGGCTCCTCTTTCATATTCATCAACTAGCAGTTCCTACAATTTATCTCAAAGTTCCACTGGCGCATGGATCCGTGCCATGGCCTATCTGTTCTGGCCCCACCCTTGTTGTCCCCTACCAGATCCTGCTTGCATGCGAGGAGCCCCCTTGCACCGGGACTACGGTGGAGATGGTGACGAGAAGGGGGACATTGCCCGAGATCACGACCATACTGAAACTGCTCACCATAAATCTGATATGCCTGGAGGAACCACCGCCCGCATCGCACCGTTAGGAGGTTGGCGTCTTTGGTGGAAAAAGGGGGGGGGGGGGGGGGGGGGGGGGACATCACTGAGGCCAGGGAGCTCTGCCCTGGCCTGTCTACGCACTGTCAATCTTGCACAGTTGCTTGCCGCGCCCTTGCGAAACAACGGCGCCAATAAAGGTGAAGGTGATGCATGAGGCGACCAGCGAGGGCCTGCAGCGCGGCGTGGACAAGACAATGAAAGGGGAGCCAGCTTGGGTTAGCTAGGGTGGTGGTGGGGAGTTGTCCTGAGCAAATCTTTGGTTTGCTTTGTTTTGATTTATCCCTTGCTTTGCTTGGTCCTGTTTTCCAAATTCCAATGGATGCTGCATGCGAGGGAGAGCAAAGAAGATACCAAACCGTGGAAGAAGTGCACCCTCCCTTCTGAAACCTTTATCATGACGTACACATCAGCATCCATTAGTCGTTTTCTAGGACCACTACTACTTTCCTTTCCCTATGCGCCACTTCATTCCTCTTATATATATATATCAGTACATTTTAGTTAACCTAGTACACATCATTATATCAGCTAGTAGCTCTAGCAAGTGCTGCCGAGCTGCTTGTTGTTTGGGTCGAAGTCGAACAGGAATGTCGTCCTTCAATGATGATGAACCTCCTCATGAAAATCCGTCAGCAGGTCCCACTACAAGTTTGCTCAATTCTTATATGGGTATAAAAAAAAGATATGGAACCCAGTTCATTCACTCAGATGATATTTAACTATATGCAGGTGCAGCAGGGCCAAGGCTGAGCACCATGAACGCCGAAAGGGTTCAGCTGGTGGCCTACTGCAGGGACAAGGCGCCACTGGAGGAGAACCCGCAGCAGGTGCTGCTGCAGCTCACCGACACTACATCTTCCACTGCGGAACGATCCGGGCTGGACCTCGTGGCTGTACTGGATGTCAGCGGAAGCATGCGCCGGCACGGGAAGCTCGACAAACTGAAGACGGCCATGAAGTTCGTCATCAGCAAGCTCGGCGCCATGGACCGCCTCTCCATCGTCTCCTTCTCCGACGGGGCAGATAGGCTGTGCGAGTTGCGATCCATGACGGACGCCTCCAAGGAAGAACTGAAGGACATGGTGGAGAATCGTCTGGAGGCCGGCGGATTCACCAACATGCACGCCGGCCTCGACACTGGCCTCAGGGTCCTCAAAGACCGCCAGCACAAAACCGGCCGCGTGGACAGCATCCTCTTCATGTCTGATGGCAGGCCGGAAGGCGACTATCCCGATGTTCTGGCTCTCAGTATCGGCGCCGTGGCTGTGTACACGTTCGGTTTCGGTGCAGGCCAGCACGACAAGGAGCGGTCGACGGCGGTGCTGGAAGCCATTGCGGGCAACAGCCTCGGAGGAACCTTCTACAACGTCGAGGACGAGGAGAACCTGAGCGAGCACTTCTCGGCGCTCCTGGCTGGCCTCCTCAGCGTCGTGGTCCAGGACCTCAAGCTCACCGTCCGGGAACAGCAAGGCCACTCCAGGATACTGGACAAGGACAAGGTGGACGCCGGCAGCTACCCGACGAAGGCGGGCGACGACGCCGGCTCGTTCGTCGTCGACTTCGGTTATCTCTACGGCGGTGAAGTGCGCAACGTGATGGTCGACCTTGTCCTCTCACCCGTCAGCAGGGCGTGCCAGGCGCAAGTGCTCACCGCCCACTGCACCTACAGGTGCGTTACATGTTATCCCCACTGCGTACATTACTTATCTTTATTTGTTATGCTAGTCCATCAACTCGTGCTGTATCATAGCTTAGTTAAAATGTATTAATATATCTAAATCATAGCTTATGCAAATTAATATATCTATTAATATAGATATACTATCAATGTAGATATGTCAAATATTTTAGTTAAAATGTATTAATATATCTCAATCATAGCTTATGTAAATTATATATCATATTTATTAATATATTTTTTAAATAATTTGTTAGTATCATTAGTATATTTATGCTCATGCATGATCTACACGATGGCATATTATGTATAATTGATTTTAGTCAAATCTTAATATAGTACTGTTAAAAGAAATGGGCAACGTATAAATATATATGCTTTGTGGTTATTTAAACATTATAACAGAAGATGATGGTAATTTAGATGTAGATTCGATGGGATATTTTAGTTTTTTAAATAAGAAAATAAGTGGTAATTTAGATGCAAATTTAAGGGATTATGTAGGTTATCAATCATTATATCAAGTTGGTAATTAGATGTGATTTAGCTTTACTTCGATCATGTTTTTTAATGGCACATAGGTGAATAATTTAAATATGGATTTATGGTTACTTTATGTTGTTTTAGATAATGGGGAAGCTGGGAAATTATTTAGAAAATAAAATAGATTTAGTGGGTATTATTATAAATGGTTTTAGAGTCTACAGAATTGATGGTCAGACATTTCTAGTTTTTGTGAGAATGTCTATGTTTTATCTTTTTTTTTTTCTAGCAGAGTTCGTGATGATTTACCTCCAAGCTCCATTGGGGTCTTTTATTTAGAACATTTAGGATTTATCCTTTTTAAGCATGATATTTATTTAGCGGACACCTAAGTTTATGTTATATAAACTCTTATTTCATTTCTTTCCATGTCATGAATTTATATTTTAACTTTGAACCAAAATCTAGTTGTAGCAATTTTGAAACCACATGTTAAGTTGAAACTATAGTGTTTATTGTATCTTTTATTAATAATTTATATTTTAATTTTATTAAAAGAAGATTCTAGGTTTTCGGCTACCCCTTATTTCTTTTAGTAGCTTAAATAGTTGGTTTAGCTTGCCCAACGGTACTCAAGATGTTGAATTTGTTATATCAAGAAACTATATATGTAATAATGTTATTTTATAAAACATAGATCTCTCAAAATTTAATTACCAATATTGGTATGACATAAATTTTCAGTGAAATGTATAATCTTATTTAAAATAACAACTTAATGAATTTATTTATGGAATATTAATATAACTTAAAGTGGTTGTCAATGTCATTGGTACGAGTTTTGTTAATAGAACATTTTTCCTCATTCAATAAGCTATCAAAATAAATATTTATTCTAAAGTATAGATGTTTACTTGGTCTTGTGAAACACATAATTATGTTTACTTATAACTGAATAATGCTAAAATTGTGTAATTTAGAAATGTATAATGTAATTTTATAGATGTTAAATTAGTTTTTTATAATATTCTTATATTAGTATTCACATGTTGATTTGAGGGATGCTTTTTTTTATTTTTTGAAATGGATGATGTGGATAATTTAGATATAAATTAAAAGATGTTACTTTATATTATCTTTCGTAATGATATTATGGGTAATTTAAATGCGAGCGAAGTGATAATTTACGTTTTCTTTCATAATGGCATACATAGGTGATTTAGATATAAATTGAAGGAGTTATTTTAAACTATCTTTTAGAATGGCCGATGTGCGTAATTTACATGCAAATTTAGTAGTTTCTTTGTGTTATCTTTCATAATAGCAAAACTGAGTAATTTAGATATAAATTTAGGGGGTTATTTTTTATTTTTTTATAATGACAGAGGTGGCTAATTTGGGTGCAAATTTGAAGGATTTCTTTATGTATTTTTCATAATGGTAATTGCAGGTAATTTTTTATATAAGAGAACATATCTAATGGCTATCATTAGGGATGATCGTTAGTTCTACCAAAAGAAGGGCTAGCTGTTTATGATTTTTGTGAGAATTTTTAGGATTTATCGTTTTTCTTTCTAACATGTCTGATGAGAAATAATTTGGAACCTTCAAGTAGGAAAAATATCCAATGGCTATTATAGCGATTGGAGATGATGATTAGCGTCTATAATTTAAACACTGAATATTTTTTATTATTATAGGAATTTCTAAGATTTGTCATTTTAGCATATCTAGTGAGAATTAACGTGGAGCGTGGAGGCTCGGTTGGAGCCTTAGTTAATATAAGAGTAAGATAAGATAATAAAAGATGTTTTTACTCAACAAGTCTTTTTCATTTATATGCATAGTTTTACCACTCTGCATTATGTTAACTGAAAAAAAATTGACGCCATACGAATACATTCACGTGCCTTTTCAGCATCAAAGGAAGAACGTTCTACTCTCCTCGTGATCGTTACTTGAGTTGCTCTATAAGCCGCACAGGATCAGCCAGAGCGGGCGCCATGGAACCGGAGGAGGTGAAGGTCGAGCGGATCCGCCGCCGTCACGCGAACAAGTTAGGCGAGGCCATAGCATCGAACGGCATGGACAGCGCCCGCGGCAAGCTCGTGGAGGCCGACACGGCGTTGCGCGCAGAGCGGTCCAGGCACCCCTTGATCGACCTGCTCAAGGCCGAGATCTCGAAGCTCTTCACGCTCACCACGTGGGAGAAGCTCGTCGCCTCCCTCCGGGCAGCCAAGAGGTCGCATCACTGCCAGCGCTTCGCGACGAGGGGCGTCGTCCGCGACAGCGACACCATCTTCCAACCGAGGCGCATGAATGAGTACGTGGACCAGGCCAGGAAGTTCGACCAGGACCCCACCAGGCCGCCGCCGTCGGTTGAGGAGGAGAGGAGCATGGCGGTGGCAGATGATCGGCATCGGCCCCAGGAGCAGCCGCGGCGGGCGTCGAGGGTCTGGGCGGGGTCGCCGCGTGAGCGCAGCAGCTCCGGGTGGGCGTGGGCGACGGTCCTCGTGTGCACGGCGCTGGCCGTCGGCGTCATCCTGGCCGGCGTCGCGGTGTTCGCCGTGTACCTCATCTACAGGCCGAGCATGCCGTACCTGACCGTCTCCGACGCGCGCCTGGAGCGGCTGGAGTACGGCCAGGACGGCGCCATAGACTACCTGCAGGCGTCCATCACCGTTCTGGCCGTGAACAACAACTCCAAGGCGGACGCGTCCTTCTCCAGCATGGACCTCGTCGTCGGGTTCCACGGCGCCGACGTGGCGCTTCTCCGGGCGCAGCCATTCATGGTGCCGAGAGAGAGCTTGCTGCCGCTGCCGTACCGTGTCGTGTCGGCGGGGCGTCCACTGGACGCTGCCGGGATGCAGGCAATGGATGAGGCACTCAAGGCGGGCGTGGTGCCGTTCGACCTGTTCGGCAAGGCGCGCACGCGGTGGAAGGTGGGCGTCTTCGCCAACCTCCGGTTTTGGATGCGCATCTCCTGCCGCCTCCGCTTCTTCTTCCCCGGTAACGGCACTGTCATGCCAAACGATCGGAACAAATGCCGCTCAAGGTAGCCGTAACTGTTTCTGTAGTGTTGTTGTTCCATCAACCCTTGCGTGGTCTTGTATGGGTTTAGTATAATATAATTTTAGGTGGTATAATTCTTTAAAATATGCAATTCAAGGATAAATTCATGTTGCATGGAACAAATTGCTTATGTATTATTCAATGCCATCATTTCTCTATTGAGCATATCCATAGCCTGATAGCCACAGCGGTGAAAGCTTGAGATCCTCAACTTTAGGAGAGAAGAGCGAAGCATCTTTTTTTTTTTCCTACTACAGTCGGTCCATGCTCTAAACTAATTAAACTAGGTAGGCTCCAAATCATTTACTCATGAACTTGCCACACTACTACAGAACAGGCAATTACCATCGGACCATCACTGCTAGTTATGCTAGAGCCGATAATGATTACACTTCACTGCAAGGTCGTGAGGCTAAGATTTGGTTAATAATTGAGTTTAAACTGGTAGTGAAGACAGATATCATACCAGTTGAAGCAATGATCTTTGAAGACGCGGAGACAACTCTTCGACATGCATGGTCGTCCATTCATTGAACATTGTAATCAATACCCTAATTTTTGAAGGAAATAGGTAATAATATCTTAGTATCTACAAGTTCATCTGATGGGAGATAATTAAATATGCCACATGTCAACATGTCAAGCCTTACATAGCGAGGCAAGCTTATAAATCACTATCTTTGCATAACAAGACAAGTGGATCCTAATGCTGCTTATTTATGTGGATGACGACTTCTGGAAATGGTTAATTATTTGCATTTCAGCTGCCTATCATAACCCTGCGACTGACATAGTTTTTGTCGTTTAGTAACTCAAAATTTTGGACTTAAGAAGATTAAAAAATCCATCTGCACACACAGCAAATACAGAAACTTTGACAAAGGAAACTAGGAAGCTATCTGCCATGTAAAGCAGTCGTTGTGATATCATTAACACGTGATGGCAGATCAGTGACTATTGAGGTCTCGTCCTCTGTCACCCTTATGTAGAAATATGCCGGGTGCTTAGGTTCTGGCAAGGCCATGCTTTCACTGCTTAGCATAGCAACCACATCTGACATGTTGGGTCGATCAGCTGCATTCTCTTGCACACACAGCAAGGCGACGTTAATACATCTCATGATCTCTAATGTATGACACTCAACAGTTAATGATGTATCCACAATTTGATGCCATCTTTCATCTTTCCACAATTGCCATGCCTGAATGGAGAATGGAGAATGTCCCATACTTAACAAATAAAGTTGAGTGAAATAAAAAAAAATACTGCTAGTGCTTTTGCACTCTCCTGAAAATAGTGAAATACAGAAATCATGGAGCAGTATATATGTTGGTGTAGTGAGTGGATGCCATTAACACATCAGTGTGGTTGAAAAATTGTACCACTTTTGTTTAGCGACTAGAGAGGGATTACTTTTACACGTAGTAATTAATTGGACAAAGAAGACTCACATGTCCAAGAAGGTTGATGAAATCTCCATATCTATGAAGGCCTGATGATCTTTTTCCACTGACTATCTCAAGAGTGAGCACACCGAAGCTAAATACATCAGACTTCATTGAGAAGAGCCCCTCTGATGCATACTCAGGAGCCATATAACCACTGAAAAGATGGATGTAACAAACTTTGCTGAAATGTTCTGTAACAAAATAGCTTTTTAATATAATTCGAGTGAACAATTCGTAAGACATCTTACTATGTCCCAACGATTCTTTCTGTGTTCACTTCAGTATCATTTGTGCTAAATATTTTTGCAAGCCCAAAATCTGAAATTTTAGGATTCATTTCATGGTCCAAGAGAATATTACTTGCTTTAAGATCTCTATGGATGACACGTAACCGAGAGTGCTTATGTAAATACAGAAGTCCTTGTGCTATCCCTTCTATTATTGCCAGGCGTTTGTTCCAATACAGTAAAGCTCTTCTTGTTTCATCTGCAAATTATTAAGCATAGATGTATCAGAAATGAAAACTTGGCACTGAGAATTTATGCTATAGTATTGTAAAACATAGTACCAAAAATAAAGAAGTTAAGGCTTTTATTTGGTAAAAATTCATAGATTAATATCTTCTCCTCTTCTTGAGAACAGCATCCCAGAAGCCTAACTAGATTGGTGTGCTGGAGCTTGGCTATGAGTTGTACTTCATTTTTGAACTGTGTGAAACCTTGGCCTGAATGCGAAGCAAGTCTCTTCACTGCTATCTCTGACCCATCAGGAAACCGACCCTACACAGAAAAGTTCAATTTTTTGCATCACTGAGAAAAAGCACAATTTCATCCACCAGATTGAGGACTATATATTTATCATTATGGTTCCATCTTTCTGTCACATCATGTGCACTCATAATGGTATTGCTCCACAGTTACCTTGTATACAGGACCAAAGCCTCCTTGCCCGAGTTTATTTTCTTCTGAGAAGTTATCTGTAGCCTCTAATACTTGTGAAAAGTCATAAATTGTGAATTCTAAACTCCTTCCTTCTAGCCCCCAAACTATGGCTTCATCTTGCTTCACATTCATCTTATCCTTATCCATAGACCCTTTACCAAAATTGAATGTTTCATGTGAGCCTTTCATTTAAAACTGATGCACATAGTACTATAACAAAATAAAATATCAAATTTAGATAGTCTCTCTATGTAGATAGCAAACCTTTTGTGCGCCTTCGTCTCATGAATATGTATGAAATGGTCAAGCCAATCAACGATGCAAGCAGCGGAACAACAACTTTAACCATGTGCCCTTAAAAGAAACAAGACAATCATTTTTGAAAGTACACAAATGGTCCATTGATAAGAATGTTTATTGCATGCATATATTCAGTAAAACTATAGAATACTTTGGATGTCTCAGTTCCACTGGGGATTACAAATATGTAAATTTGTCAAACATTAGTGGTGGGGACTTAGTTTAACCGAACTGATTGGTTCTCGGTTATTCACATGAGACTGAATAAAATCATTGGTATCTTAATAGTATAGTACTGTGTGGTGATCAGAGTATCCTATCGATAATAAATTTCATGGTTGTCTGTCATTGACACCTCACTGGATTTGGAGAAAGGAGAAACCAAAGCTGTGAAGTTCCAATCTTATTTGAAGTTTTGGCAAAGCAAAAAATTGGTCTACAAAATTCTCATGTTTTCTAGTTGAAGCCAACATTGTTTATTGGAGTTAACATCGAAGTCCCCAACATAAAATTCAATCAATATTTTTGAAAGTTTTTTTTACATTTGCATATGGTCAATCTCAACAACTGAAATATGAAAGTCACTAATGTGGGAAGCTTTATGGATCAAGATGATATCCTTCATTACTAGCCGTCTTGTTGAGAGTGAAAGAGTCATTTTCTATGTTTCCATGTGGATAGTAATATAAAATGAAAACTATTGATGACCTCTAATAATCATGTAAGATCAATGACCCTAGCACATGCATATGGTGTTATTATGATTTCTGTCATCAACAGAGTTTACAGGACTTCGATAATTTGCTCTAGTGTGCAATGTTTGAAGCCCTCTTTGGTAGAGCTCCGGGTGGCTCCAGTTCCTCTGTGGAATACAGCAACGAACTATTTTTTCTCTCCTCTTAAAATAAACTAGAAGCCCGTGAAGCCATTATTTTTGGCATCACTGGCTCTAGCTTCTCCATAGAAAATAGCCAAAAGTCGGAGCTGTTCCAAATATAGGGCCTTAGTTTCATTGATGTTATAGACCATTGTGACATACAAAGTTAATGCATGATGGTACTAAAAAAGTCATTGTATACTACAAAACGGAATATCCTTGAGGGCAAAAAAACCCTCAAGGAAGGACTGCCAAGGATAGAGAGCAAGGGAAATTCGATTACCTTGGAGGGTAGGCTAACAAGGAAACAAAGACGAGGTCAGACCCCCAAGGTATTTTTACTGACAGCCAAAGACATATATTTTCTTGATTGCTGATGACCCCAAGGATATGTATAGCAAAAAAAAAAAAAAATATTCACACACTTGTTGCAACTGGGAATCAAACTTGCAACTTGAGACTTCAGGTGAAACAGACTTACCACTACACAACAATGTCTTTTTTTTAGTGGACCACGACAATGTCACTTGTGACTAAGTGAATGTTTCTTTCTTTTGTATTCATTTTAGTGAATCTTATAATGAATATTTGACACCCTAAATAATTTCAAATACAAAAAGTTTGAACTGAAAAGTTTTATATCTCGTCAAGTACTACAACACTTGTTTAGGTTGTATCTCCATCTGAGGTCGTTTGGAAAATACAAAACAAAAATTCAAAACTCTGAGAACTTAAAACATATTTTTTTGGACTCTAAATAGTTTCAAATGAAAAAGTTACCAACTACAAAGTTGTATATCTCTTTGGCCTCTACAACTTTAATATAAATTTTGCCTTCACATGATACTAGTATGTTGCATGCGAGCTTGAAAACTATCTAGACATCTCAAGCTAAGTGCCAATATACATTCTCTAACAACTCAAAATTGTGCCTAAGGATATTCCATTTCCTGGTAAAGGTATCTGAGTGTTTGTATAAGCAACCCATTATATTTTCCATTTACCCTATCGCACCATTCAATATATGCATTAGTTTTCTTACGAAACTTGAGGGCAAAGTAGGAACAACAGATAAATCTCTGCAGCATATTTAAATATTACTTGTGTTATACGTTTTTACCTTGTCTAAATTGAGCATAATTTTATTTTTGTTGATTGTCCTTATCTTGTCAATATTTTTGTTATTATTATGATCAGGCGTGTACCTAAGATTTTATGACCCTAGAGTGAAACACAAAATTAGGTAAATAAAATAATCAAAATTTATTTAGGTTCCATTATAATGAGACATAAATTTTTCAATAATAATAACTAGTATTTAACACGGCGGCAACTGTCATATGTGGATGCTGGATGTGATGCCTGTCATTCACACGAGCGGCGGTGTGATGGATCAGATCCCACTGAGTTTGGCCTGCCGCAGCGGAGACTTAGGCGAGGATGCTGTTGTGCGCGGTGGTGGCGGGGAAGCCCATGTTTCGCTACTGTGTCTGAGCTTCAGACATGCAGCATCGACAAGTGGCTTATTTGAGGTTAGGGTGAAAGCTTGGATGATGGATGACGTTTGCAGACGCCACTTCCTCCATGGAAGCATCCCCGCTACACTTCTCCCCACATAGTTGTTGATTGTAGGTGAAAATTAAACCTTTCCCATGATGGGCTGGAAGCGTCAGTGCCTTTGGCGTTATTACTTTCCTGAAGACATCGCTAGGCAATTCTAATTCTGTTGCTTGGTGCTTGCCGTTTGGCTCTGTCTTTGCTCTTGCTTTGTATGCTTCTGTACAGGATGTGTTGTCTTCTTCGCCTTTTATTGACACCTTGGGATAGCCTATCAGAGGTGCCGACTTCTCTCGTGTTCGAGGCTTTTTCGGGCAACTCTTGGCACCGTGTCTCTTCTCTCATGTCCTAACCCTCTAGACGGTGTTAGAAGGTCCGAGGGAGGTTAGAAGTTTTTGCCAGTGGAGCGAGGATTACTTGGATGAGAAAGATGAAGTGGTTGGTGAAGATCTTCCGTGATGAGCATCGATGTGATGCATCGAGCACTGCTATCTTCACAAGAGAAATACAGTTGCTTGATGGAGACGATAGTAAGGATGGAATCGTTTAGCAAGTCGTGTAATGAGGTAGGAATAGTATTGGGACTTGAGTATCTGTTTCTCTATTCTGTTCTTTAACCCGTGTGGTGGATCGTAGTCTAAGTACTATGGATGTGTTGTAATTATACTCATTCACTTATGAATGATGGAGGCCGGAACGTTATATTCCTCAACTAAAAGAGCATTGACCAAACTACTAGACAAGAGCACACACTATTAAACTAAATGAGAAGTTAGATGAGAATGAGAATTAAGAAGGCACGTTTGTAGGGAAGAAAAAGTAAAATTGCAACAGGAGGACTCATTGGTCAACCAATGGGAGCTAGGAGAAACTTGTCACGGCAAGCGTTGCCGCATCCCGTGAGCAATCGTGGTGCTGTCTGCGATGTGCGATGATAGGTGCTGATGCCAGCTACACTGAATAGTTGGTGGAAAATGAATAGTTATATATGGTAAAAACGTTACCTTAGAGATACATAAGTGATCGGTGAATGCTTGTACGATAATTCCTATAGGCTAATTAATAAGGAAACAACGCTGTTTCACAAAAAAATAAGAAAACAACACTTGGACTAATTAAGTTTAAAATGAGTAGGCTTAATAACTAGTTAATAATTAGAGCCCCTAATTATTAGGGGCCGGCGTGGTCGTGTTACTTGCGTTGGGCAGTCTACATCCATGATTATGATAGCAGATATGGTCATATAAGGATTGTTTGGCGTCATTTGTACTCTTATGAAAAGTCTTAGATGAGAAAAGTCTGGTGGGCAAAGCTCACTATTACTGAAAATGATTTTTCATTTAACACCCTCCTACTCCTATGAAAAGTCTTAGATGACCATAGAAAAGTCTGGTGGGCAAAGCTCATTATTTTAACACCCTCCTACCCAACAAGATCAATTACACAAGTGGAACCGCTAATGAATCTGATATCAAATAACATGTAATTATAATAACTATCTCTTAATACAAGTGACATTCTACGTTAGCATGTAAAACTCATATGGGCAACCTATGCCGACCACACGTTCAAATACACAGGTGAGATTGCCCGAGAAATCTTAGAGTACGTGCACTGAGCAACACATGCACACAAACGGCACACCATTCACACACATAGGCTCGATTCCCTTTGCAGAACCCAATAAAACTATAATAATATGAATATAAATTTTTGGAGAAAATTGAACATATGATTTTTCAGGCTAGTATTAAATTTCCAATATTTGAAAAGCTATTTACGTTTGAGTTCGTGTATGTCCAACGATAAATTTTTCTGACATAGAAGAGGGACTGAAATATAAGGATTTTTTCTCTTATTAAAAAAAAAGCTAAGTTAGGAGGATATTTTGTCTTACTGTTATTTTTCCGGCTGGGCACGACAAGCGACGCCGGCGGAAAAACATCCTTCACAGGCGACAGAATCGTCACCATGGGATCGCCGCTGTAGAAATGCGCCGTGTCGTACCTCAAGTTACACCACAGAGCAAGTAGCCTTCCTCCTTGTCTGCCCGCGAAGTTGTTGTCCGTGGCCATGAAGCTGATAACCTGAAGGCACGACGAGCAGTCCCTGTGCGTCAGCGCCGGCACGCACTGCGCCATGGAGTAGAGAGCCGGAAAGCCCCCGCCGACGTCCATGCGGCCGGTGGCGAACATCTTCGCGCCCGAGTTGTACGCCGCCTGGGAGGCGGTCTCCTGCAGCAGCGTCCCGATGATCTTGGTGATGGTGGAGACGCTCTGGGCGTTGCCAGGGTCCCAGCCGGGGAGCAACGGCTCCGTGTTGGTGGTGTCCGTCGTGTTCATGGTGTCCACCACGCCGTCGACGATCTGGGAGTAGTCGTCGGGATGGAGGAAGTTCCTGCGGGAGAAGCGGAGGCGGCACGTCGGGTAGAAGACGGTGACGTCCGCGCGGTTCGGGCACAGCTGCTGCGCGCCCTGGCATGCGGTGGCGACGCACGCGCGGCAGACGGTGGCGTTCACATCCCCGCGGCAGAGCGCGAGGCCGTAGACGGTGTCCGGGGCGGTGCCGACGGAGCCCGTGGCGAAGTGGTAAGGGCTGCTCGTGGCGTTGTCTGTGAGGATAGTGGAGAGGAGCTCGAGGTTGGCATGGTACGTGCTGTTGGTCGTGTAGTTCATGGCTGCGTCGCCGCAGATCTCCCAGGGTTGGGCGGCGATCGGCGTGAAGCCGAGGAAGAGCAGGAGCAGGATGATGACGAACATGGCTGCTGGGCTGGCTACCAACGGTTCAGCTATGGCAGGAACCGCCGCAGTTATCTCTACCGCAGGTATTTAGCAGCCTCTGTGGAGTGTAGATTGGATAGTAGTTTACTCTCACCTGCCTGGTCAAACTAAAGTCACCTCTTCTTCGGTCGTTTTCGGGTTTCAATTGAAGATGGAATACTTCCGGTCGAAACTCAATCTTATATATACCGTCAAACTTACATTCAACGGAGTTTGAAGTACAGGTTTATCGATGCACTCCCTCCGTTCCGAACTGTAACTTTATTTGAGAGTCAAAACATCCTAAGTAGTTTGATAAAAATTATAGAAAAAATTATAAATATTTATAACATCAAATAGATATACTATAAAATATAATCAATAAAGAGTCTAATGATAATTATTTGGTATCATAAATAATATTATTTTATTATATAAATTTAGTTAAACTTGTGATGTTTTGACTCTCTAAAAAGTTAGAATAATTTATAGCTTAGTATGGAGGGAGTACATGGCAAGACAAATTTACACACATAAAAAGTTAATGTTTTAATTCCATGTAGGCAACTAACTGGAATGATATTAGCAGTCCTTTCACTTCAAGTTTTTTTGACCGGTGCAAAATGTTTTTGCACATCTTTAACCTTTGCATTCGGTCTCGTAGTGTGTTAGTCCCTCCATCCAGAAAAGTGAAAGATTAGTATCTTGCGGAGTCAAACAAAGTAAATACATTAAAAATACTAATATTTATA
This sequence comes from Saccharum spontaneum, assembly GCA_022457205.1. Lineage (NCBI taxonomy): Eukaryota > Viridiplantae > Streptophyta > Magnoliopsida > Poales > Poaceae > Saccharum > Saccharum spontaneum. The sequence continues at coordinate 63,257,130 of CM039595.1, forward strand.
GTTTGTAATGAATTTCATTAGAATGATCACGGAATATGTTTTTATAATAAATCTATTTAAAGATACAAATTTTTATACTATTTTTTTATAAATCCAATGAGAATATTTTTTTCTGACTTCTTGGAGTTCTATTCTTTTCAGAACTGAAGGACTACAAACCACTACTACACAAAATCTTTTGCGCAGCGTTTTGAAAATGGCCTCGGAGGTGGGCGTCCTCACGTGCGAGCCGAGCGGCCGTGGCCTCTCCTTGGAGCTCCTCCTTTGCGCGGCGAGCTCCTCTTTGAGCGGCAGCAGCAGCGGCGAGATCGGGGTCCTCCCGGCGCAGATCGACCTCCCCAGCGTAGATCGACCGGCGCGGATCGACCTCCCCAGGGTGGATTGACCCCCTCGGCATAGATCAGGCTCCACCGATGCGGATCCGGTCACCACCGACGCAGATCCGACGACGAGGAGGCCGGCCGCACCTGGATCCGGCGACGGCGGCGTGCAGCACAGCGGACGACGGCGGGGTCAGATCCGGCTAGCAGGCTAGAAACAGGCTCACCGGCGGGCTCGGGAATGGGCTCGCCGGTGGGCTCGGGGATTTTTTTTGGTCGATTAATCGAGGTGGTTAGGGAAACCGCCTCGGTTAAGGTCACGATTAACCATGAACTTTCGTCCGAGGCGGTTGCAAAAACCACCTCGGTTAACCCAAAATGCCTGCCACAGTTAAGTTTTGTGTAGTAGTGTACTATAATTGCTCGGCCTTAACAATAGAAATGTGTTACCATACCGTAAAGAACTAAAAACTTATCATTCTCTTTGCTTCTTACTGGATAAGGGTTTGTTTGTACGGCTCAGGCTCCAGCCTCAGCAGCAGCTTCCGAGGAGCCAGAGGAGCCTTACCAACCACATTTTAAGGAGGAGCCATTTTCTAGGAAAAGCAGAGGAGCCGGCGTAGTTTTTAGGTGAGGTGCCAGAGCTACAACTCCTTCTCTGGAGGAGCACTTGAGGAAGAGTCGTGCCAAACCCATATAGGCCCTAAAATAGGCTATGCACTATATGTTTTATAACACCGTTGGAGCTGCCCTGTGTAGCAGAGAGATGGAAAATATATGAAGTATAAAAAGACCAAGCATTAGAAATTCCAAGTAAGCGAGGCTTTTAGTGCAGCTAGCTTGGAGTCTGGGACCGACCTGGTTTTCACAACACGTGCATGGACACACGAGAGAGAAGCAGGAGATTAAACAAGTATACAAGGGCAAAGTCCATTTAACCTCGTTGTGCGCAGCAAGACCACATATCATTACACTAGCTAGTGTTGTCGCCAGCTCGGACTACACTGACGGTTTGATTGAGAAGAACACTTCTAGATTCTTAACTGGTCAGCAGACCAATTTAGCTCAGAGTCTTTTTCAAGCCAACGGACTAGTTTGGCGCGGTGTAAGACTGACCAAATCAGAAGTGATAAGAATTCAGCAGTGACGCCAGAAATGTGCCGGGTCCTTATTGTTAGATATTTACGTAAATTCAGGCATGATTTAATATTTCCGAAAAATAACTAGCAAAACGTTTCTGACAACAGCTTTTTTTTATAATATATGCAATCAGTAGGGGTAACCCCTCCTGTTAGGGCTAATTTAGAAATTCAAATCCCCTCGGGATTCCTGACTAATTTTTCATAGGTGGAAAATCCATGGGGAAATAATTTGAATAATAATTTAGTTCTTCATGGAGGGTCTTTTATCCCTGGGTGTGGCTACACCTTACTTCCAAATTAGCCCTTATTGTAAAAAATATATTTCTGACAACAGATATGTGCATGTGTAATCTCCATTCATATAAATACGATGGACATACTGATCATAGCAAATATACTACTGAATATGGTAAATCGAGTAGGATCAGAAGTATACTCACAGGAGCAGTGTATTGCACGAAGTTGTAGACCGCAGGCGATGCAGAAAGATGTTCGTGCAGTGCAGTTGCTCGAATGGGCACCAGGAAGTAGACGTTTCACATGCTCGCTGGGAAGAGGGAACGCTGGGAAGATGTCATAGATGAACACCAGGAACAGGGACTAGTTGCGCAATGAAGTGTACTCCTAAAAAACCTCATTGAAATCCACTCGCATACCCGAGCAAGCACTAGTACAGAATCGAGTTTTTCTAATGCCAAGGATTTTCTTCACTGGCGGTTGATCAGGAGCAGGCGCCATTAGAAAAAAAAATGTGGGCCCAAGTAAAAAACAACCTTCTTTTTTTGAGAACCAAGTAAAAAACATCAAGAGTAAATGAATTTACACTAATGGTTCCCTTACAAAAAACTGCTTGTGTAAATAGTGAATTTACAATGGAGGCTCATTAAGCAAATTGCCAGTGTAAATGAGATTTTACGCTGGCGGTTGGCTTAACACAACTGATGCAATATTTTTGTTAGTGGTTTGCTTAAGCCATCTGCCAGTGTCTTAGTTTTACACTAGCAGTTGGCTTAATGAACCGCCAGTAAAAGCTATATATGTTGCTTCTTCCTCACCCGATTAGAACTGTATAGCTGAGCCACCTTTCATTGGTGGCGAACTTAAAGGTCTAAAAATTGCAAATATATGTCATTGCGTGTCCTTAATTAAGTTTTTAATGTACATGTTTGTCCTTCAAACTATATCCTAGGTGGGCAGACTTATTAACACTAATTGTAGGATTATTGTGTATCGAGGTCTCTTTCTACCTCCCCCCCCCCCCCCCCCCCCCCCCCGCCCCAAGATTTATAGTGTGAAGGAGTCTCCAAATTTACATTGGATATGGCTTGTCGTTACACAATTTGGAACTATTCCTGAAATACCGCAGTTCTTTATTATGACCTTGAGTACTTCTAAGAAATACTTTTAGACTTTTGCTATTTATCTGTTAACAGATTTTTTTTGTACTAAATTTGTCAGATTTTTATACGTTTTATTGTGCATTAGGATTTGTGCTACAATTGTCTACTGGGTCACATTTATAAAAAAAATCTGACAGATTTGATGAAACACTCCCATAATTTTATACTTTAATCGTGCGTTCTGGTCAATTCGTCGTTGCAGTCTACGTAGCCGCACTGACCGAGATATATACTGCATGTCCAGTCTCCATCGGCGTTGGTGTTTGTCCTATGAAGGATTCGTATTTTGAATTTGTTCATCAATAATCTAGAACCAGCACAAAAATCGCATCACATGCCTTAGCTTTGACATAACGGGGTAACTAAAAATGCCGCTTGGGAACTTACAGAATGCGAGCGCACATTTGGTTGTATATGGAAGCAAGCGCAGCGATACATTGTGCTAGAGCCTGGAGTCCGGCAGACGTATTACGTGATGATAGGGATAAGAGCCAGTGGGCAGCTCGACCTTTTGTCTGGCGCACAAGGCTTCTTTCAACAACAATAACATAGTCTTTTGTCTCAAGCAAGTTAGAGTAGTCTAGAGATAAAACCCAAAAGAGACGAGAAACAGGAAGACACATAAAGGGACATAAATGACACAAGACAAAAAGAGGTCACGGTTCAGACACGTTGATTGCCAATCTCCAAGCGCTCCTGTCCATAGCTAAATTCTTGGAGATATTCCACTCCTTAAGATCTCTCTTAACGGACTCGTTCCAAGTTAGTTTAGGTCGACTTCTACCGCTCTTTACATTATCGATCCGCTTTAGAACTCCACTTCGTACCGACGCCTCAGGAGGCCTCCGTTGGACATGTCCAAACGATCTCAACCGATGTTGAATCAATTTCTCCTCAATTGGTGCCACCCCAACCCTATCCCGAATATCGTCGTTCCGGACTCTATCCCTCCTTGTGTGCCCACCACACCAACGCAACATACGCATCTCTGCTACACTCAATTGCTGGACATGTCGCCTTTTTGTAGGCCAACACTCAACACCGTATAACATCGCCGGACGAATCGCCGTCCTATAGAACTTACCTTTTAACTTCTGAGGCACCCTTTTGTCACAGAGGACGCCAGAAGCTTGACGCCATTTCAACCAGCCGGCTGAAATTCTATGCCTAACATCTTCATCAATATCTCCATCCTTTTGTAGCATCAACCCTAAATACCGAAAAGTATCCTTCTTGGCCACCACTTGCCCATCGAGGCTAACATCTCCCTCCTCATGCCTAGTCGCGCTGAAATCGCACCTCATGTACTCGGTCTTAGTCCTACTAACTCTGAACCCTTTTGACTCTAACGTGTGCCTCCATAGTTCTAACTTCCTATTAACTCCTGCCCTACTCTCGTCAACTAGCACCACATCATTAGCAAAGAGCATACACCAAGGGATATCACCTTGTATGTCCCTTGTGACCTCATCCATCACCAAAGCAAATAAATAAGGGCTCAAAGCTGACCCCTGATGCAGTTCTATTTTAATTAGAAAGTCACTGGTGTCGCCATCACATGTTCGGACAAACGTCACCACATCCCTGTACATATCCTTGATGAGGGTAACGTACTTAGTTGGGACTTTGTGCTTTTCCATGGCCCACCACATGATATTTCTCGGTACTTTGTCATATGCCTTCTCGAGGTCAATAAAGACCATGTGCAAGTCCTTCTTCTGCTCCCTATATCTCTCCATCAATTGTCGTAATAAGAAAATCGCACCAGGCTTCTTTACCAAACTTATTTTAGTTTCTGTCTCCATCATCAATAACCAAAGCATTTTCTAGCATACAATCATAAAGGCTTCTTTACCAAACTTCTTTTACTTTTTATGTCTTCAAGAACCAAAGCATTTTGTTGTACTAGCGCAATCATAATCGTTTCTGCTCCTTTTTCCCAAAGTGACGCCTAGACGAAAATCTCAAGATTGGTTCATTTTGCAAAACTTACATTAAAGATAATGGTTCTTGTAAGGGCCTGTATGGCAAATATCATCTTTTTTTTACGATTACATAGTACAACTCAGACACTCACAACACACCACACTCACGTATGAACACACGCATGCAAATTCTATCCCTATAAGCATCTTGAAAGTCTGGGTCAGCAAATCCTCGAGATTGACGAAGTCAGCCTACTTGGCAAATATTTTTTGAGCCGGACAACCTCTTTTAGACTCATAAGATTTTTAGAGACGGGTAAGAGGTCATATTAAAAGGTTTTTACACTACTACAGAATCTAAAGTTTGAGGCTGGTTAAAACAGTTTATTTACAAAGGCAGGCAGGACAGGACGACCATCTCGATACGAAGACCCTCTGCATAATAATGTTTTATTTATGAAGTTGGGCCTTAGCCTTATGTCCACCTGGTGCACCTCACCAGTGGAGTCCGTTTTCGCATGCCTGTGAAAAAAATCTAGGGACCTGTATAAATCGATTAGTTGTGTATTGTTTTCTAATTTAGTTACTGTTCAAATCATTTGATTTTATCTACACACATCAAATGATCATGGAGTTTTAGACAATCAGTCCCGTGGATTAGAACGATAGATCATTTTTGCCGTTGGTTGTTTATATAACATAATACTCCTTCCATTCTAAATTATATGATCTTTTGGTTTTTTTGAATGTATCGTTTGCTTAGGTACATAGTAAAAGTAATGTATGTAAAAAATCTAAAACGTTTTGCAATTTGGAACAACGTAGAAGTCCAACACCATGCTTCGGCCCAGCCCAAGGTAATTTTGTTGGAGATTCTTGCACGTGGGCTAGCTTCGTTGTGCCAGCCATGGATACCGGCCCGTGTCTACTGTGTATACTAGAGCATCAGAAAATAAAAACCCACAAAGTTTGTGCTGCACTGCAGACTGTTGTAAAAAGTGCATGATTCCTGATGCAACTGCATTGATTGGTTTGAATGAATTCAACGGTTGGGCCAACTTTGCATGATAGAGAAGTGACCAATGCATGATTTCAAACGTGTCTGAGCTTGTTTACATGAATCCAAATATCAATTAGACACTTTTAGTAGGACTTGTTTGGCTAGACTTTTATCTACTTTAATCCACGTGTGTAAGTGGATTGAGGATTGTAAATTAGTTAATTTTCCATCATATCCCACTCCAACTAGCTTCCATTGAAGTCGATACGAGTGGAGCCGAAAAAGGCCTTAGTAGAAAGTGGCATTAATGCAGCACGGGGCTAATGCAACACCATAGTTTCATAAGAATTCTGAAAGAACAATACTGTGTTTCTACTTTACATGCAGGCACAACTAGTTCAAACAAGGTTAAGAGGCGTTTTCAAAATATTTGTGGACTAATAAGGTTTCTATGTTATTTTCCAAATATGAATAAAATAAGATTTAGGGGGACGTGTTCACTAAATATGAATGGGATATGGAAGAAGGGTTTTCAAAGCGTTGGTAAAATATAGGATTCTGAAGTGGAGTTTTGTATAATTTCGCGTTGAAAATTTGCTTACGGCAAGCTCCTCACGTGGAACAGTTTCCTCTCTTACACTTTCGTCCTCACTTCAAGTAAAATATTGTATTGACATGACAACATTTATGATCCATGACAGGACCCACATGTGTGTGTGAGGCGGGACCTCCAGCCGACTCATGGCTAGGTCTCCCCATTTAAAATAAATAAATAAATAAATAAATAAACGTGCTGGAGAAGGCCGCACGCCGCTTGGGTCAAGCGCCTGATAAAGGTTGCGTTTGTTTATGTTGGAGCGCTATTGTATCTTTTTGGTGGGCCTTGCTAGACAACAGCAAACCGCTTGCAGATCACCGGTCGGTGGTGCACTTCGTCAAAACTGGGCTGCAACGTACTGCAAGCAATGCAGACTGACCCATGTCAAAACTGGGCTGCAACGTACTGCAGGTATGCACTTCGATAGCTAGCAGCGATCTTAGGGATTGTTGGTTTCCAGGAACTCGCATGAATTTCGAATGAGGGAAGCAACCGATGCATGATTTTTCACTTGGTTGGTATTACAAGATTTGATACAAAGGATGACCAGCCACAAGTTCGTGTCCCAAAAGTGTGAACTCCAAGTCAGTTTCACATTTCTTTCTTGTAGGAAACTGCTTTGTAAAATATTGTTGGCCATCTGGCAATAGTTGAACAGTGATAGATAGCTTTGGATCCAGTCTGAAGTCTCCTGCACAATGATTCCTGAAGAAACACAACAAATGTTTTGGCAGGGTTAGACTAGACATCAAACACACATACTTAAGATGGTGCTCGAAAGTATGAACTCAAGTCTGTATCGCATTTCTTTTCTTGTGACAAACACCACCTCTCTAGAAATAGTCAAATAGCATTGCCCATTTGCCAATAAATGAGTATTGGTAGCTTTGCAGCCTGAGTTCCACTGCAAAGACTACACGAAGCTAGAAACAACAAATATGTCCTTAGAATTAGTCTACTCAAGAATGACACATATTTAAGATGTTGGTGGAAACTGAAGAGCGCACATAGTTTGATGAGTTTGAGTAGCTTGTGCCATCTGCGACATGAATACTAAGATTATAGTATCTGATCACCACAATGATTGAGGATCCATTGGGCAAATAGCCTGAGCTGACAAATAACTTCAGCTTGGCAACACAGGAGAAAATAGCATAGTGCTCTGGACACATAACCGGACAACAATAAATTTGTACATTTCTTTCACCACACAACTATTGTGCTGTCAATTGGTAAAACAAAACCATATGGTATAACAAATTACCAGGTGAGTCATCAAACAAAACCGCAAAGTGCATTGACTGGATAATGGAGCATGGAAGAGTCACTCGAGAACGGCTGCAGTTTATTTAACGAGTCAGATTTTAGATCACTGTAGCATAGATATTGGTTTAAGTTGACCTTAAACTGAATTGATGGTTTTTCTTCTAGTGAGGAAATAACAATGTTGCCCTTGGACGTACTGATCTCTATTCTAACTTTCTTTTTATGAAACTGAGATATGACTTTTTGGAAGTTCTGTTTGACTGAATCTATGAAATTAAATAAGGAAAAAAGACTAAAGGAATCTGAAATACATATAAACAACGGATTCTACGTTATGGGCCTGTTTGGCACAGCTTAGCTTCACTAGTGAAGCTGTATTGGGGGGTTTTAGCTTCAAAAGCAGCTTTTTTTGATGAAACTGAGCTGTTTTCGTAACTTGGCCAAACAGCTTCACCTGGAACACCAAACAAACAAAATGACTATAATGCCCTTTACTTTTCTTTTTCTATATTTTTCTCGTCTTCTTTTCAAGGAGAGAGGATTTTTTTCCTCCACTCGTTTCTTCCCGCACCATCCGCGCATCCTGGGAGCTCCGTGCAGTTTGACAGCTTGCAAGGCCATGCCTTGGCGGCCGTGCCAGCAATGCCCAGGCGGCTGCACAGCACCCCCGGTGGCTGCTGCAGCTCGTGCCCAGCGGCCACACTCACAGGCCTTGATGGCGGCAGCTCGATCTCGCAGGACCCGGCCGCGTCAGCTCGCGCTCACAGGCCCCGGCCGTGGCGGCTCGTGCCCGGCAGCCGCGCTCGCCGACCCAGCCACAGCAGCTCGCGCTCGACCTCGGTGACGGCAGCTCGTGCCAGACCTCGGCGGCGGTCACGCTCGCGGGCCATGGCTGCTGCAACTCGTACCCGCCCGGCGGCGCTGCTGCGGCCAGGCAGCGACGCCAGCGCTCGACTCGATGGTAACACCTCGACGGCAATGCTCGACTCGACAGTGACACCTCGACGGCAATGCCCGCGCTCGGCTCGGTCCCCTTTCCACGCATGCTTGGGGGGATACAGGAGATTCAGCACGCTGGGCCCCACTAATGGAAAGGTAAAGCTGTGATAAGCTACTATTTTCAGCTTTATCCCAACTCATGTCTTTGTAAGACGGGGAGAAAAACAACTTCATCAATAAAGCTGTTTTGGAAATGAGTGTTTGGCCAAAAAAAAAACAGCTCGCAACAGTTTATGAAGTTGTTGTGAGCTGTGCCAAACAGGCCCATATGTGTACTGAGCGGAAATTTTCATGGATTTGCCTGCAAAGTACACCTGAAAAGACTCTAAAGCTCGCAACATATATTGGATCATACACTGAACAGCCATTATTTGCTTACATGTTTCATTCCCATTGTCTCATCAAAGTGCTAAAAATTGGTTTTCCAATAAAAGTTACGATGCTGGGGCCAAGAACCCACAACCCTGAACTACATCCCCTATTGATCCCTAATCACAACCTTGCTGACTGTATTAGATTCCCTGCGCCACCCATATTTGCAATCCCTATTGATCCCCATAGTCACAACCCCCACTAACTCCTAATAACAAAAGGCCGATTATATGAGATCCGTATGAAGATCTTAAAGATGCTATCCATGCAAGACAGGATGGCAAGAACCCCATAACCCTAAAGACAAACACCTCCTCTCTAGAAATAGTCAAATAGCATTGGCCATTTGTCAATAAATAAGCATTGGTAGCCTTACATCTAGCCTCAGATCCTCTAGAAAGACTGCATGAAGAAATAACAAATATTTTTGTAGAGTTATACTAATCAACAAAGACACATAGTTTAAGTGGTGATGTTAAAATTGTAGAGTGCACAAAATTTGTTGAGTTTCAATACCTTGTGCCAGCTGTGTTGGAACACCACGATTATAGTATCTAGGCACCACAATGACTAGGGATCCATTAGGAAAATGGTCCAGGCGACCAAATCACTTCGACTTGGCAGCACTCTAGAAGGAAATTGACAAATCGCAAAAGCACTGCTGGAAATGTGCGAAGACAGCATAAGGAAACAACAAATGTCTTGATAGATTTAGTTAGATTCGTCAATGTTGGCGGTCCTTGACGACAATATCCGACCGCCAATTACTATCCAAAATGGAATAAATAAACAAACTTTTGACACATATGCATTTACTTTTGACATAGTTCCACTTGTATTGGAAGAAACATGTTTTGTAGGGCACACATCTGAATACAAGTGGAAAACAAAGTAAAATGCGCAATCCAGAAAGCGTAATGCAGATCCTACATCAAAGAATCAAGCAAAGACCCACTCCAACAAAGAATCTAGGCCGAGCACCGACTTGGGAGGGTCCTAGGCCCACCAAGGAACCGACCACATGAAGGCGATCGCAAGGCGGGCCCACCAGGGTGTGGCTATACCCTTGAGGCTGCCGCCTAGGCCCAGCTTCCACCGACGGATGCATGGCGGCATGGCATGGCAATTTAGGATAGTTTCCTAATTTATTAGAGCCAAACCGACCATGTTGTAGTATAAATGTAGGGGTGGAGCTCTCTCAACACACACAATGTTTGGAGCTACACACGTCACTTCTCTACTTGTACTCTTTTAGTTTTTAGTAGTATTTTGGAGTTAGCAAAGCAACCTTAGAGAACTTGGCTCCTTGGAAGAAGAGCAACCTTGGTATGAATATTATGAAGAGTTCTTCCATAGCCTTATTCTCATATTATCAATATAGTAGTGCATATGAACTAGACTATAGTTCTCATGTTATAATCTTGTCATATGAACTAGCATATAGTTTGTGTGTTATGATCTTGACATGTGCAACTTTATGTTTAACCATTCATGTGACTTGCATGAGTATTGAGGTGGCGGTTCGTCGTTCCATTGGGTTTGCCTATATCCCATGCTTGTCGATCCGTAGGGTCAGAGTCCGGGGGATATGGGTAGTTTCTTTGTACACGGGCTTGGTGCTCGGGTAGGCGGAAGCCTTTGGATATGACGGTGCCCCTCGGTTGAGGGGTAGGCGATAGGTGTGACAGCCCTGTCCATCCCTTGTAATCCCCCATGTTTAGGTATTGTGTAGGAGTTTTAAAGTCTCTCACGCTTGCTGGCAGACCAGTGCTCGGAGATCTCCCCGTCTGTCTTACACTTCGTTCTAACTCTAATCAATTGTCTTTGCATAGCTATATTAGAACATGCCTGCTCCACTTAGGAACATTCTTTTATTGTTTGTTTTCCTTTTATCCTTGAGGTTGGCCCAGATGTGTGTCCACTATACTTGAGATATCGTTTTTACCCCTGTTACAGACTATTGGTTCACTATGCAAGTATGCAATCTTGTTCATGCTCATGCTAGACTCTTTATACCTTGTCCTCCTTTGGGAAAATAAAAATAATGATACCCTAAATACTTTCGGTGAAATACTACAACGATAAATCCATGCGCTTGTGGATATTTTCTGTAATCGTTAAGAACTATTGTAGTTGGTGTTTCTTGGTGGCGTCGCTAAGGTTTACTCAATCTTAGTGATGGTGTTAGGAAATACCAACAGAGTCTGGCGTTGTTACCAGGGATGGACTTAAAACCTCCATACTTGGTGATGGTGCTAAGAAATGCCAACAAGTATTTCTGGTGCCTTGGCCGGGGATGGATTCCATCTCCAGACTTGGCAGTGACGTTAAGAAATGCCAACAAGCATTTTTGGCCCCATTGCCAGGGAGGGCATAGGTTAAAAGAATCTAGTAGGACATGATCATGATCATATGCATGTAATGGTAGCCATAGTTTATGCAGGCTAACTCTGCTTGTTTTCCTCCTATTGTGGATGAAAATAGGATAGTGTATGAGTGGTTTCGTCCTGCCAGAAAATTACACTGACAATCCGGAGGCGCTCCTCAGGAAGAAAAGTTCTTGTACCACTTTTTCCTCCGCTACTCCACCGGCAGTTGAGCCAGTCACCCCCACACCATCCTCTACTACCGCTATGGTCAAGACACTCCACGACTACTCCACCTCCGTTGTTGCCAATGTGCCTGTTGGGCCTGCTGTCAACACGGGAGTTGGAAATTTTGAGCTTCACACTAGCCTGATCACGATGGTGTAGGCAAATCAATTCTATGGTTTGCCAAATGAGGACACAAGTGCACACTTGGAGCACTTCCTGGAGTTGTGCGACACAATCATCATAAAAGACATCGCACCAGCAAGTATAAGGCTCCGTCTGTTTCCCTTCACCCTCTCGGGGAAGGCGAAACAGTGGTTTTACAAGAAGAAGGAAGCTGTGACCACGTGGGACAAATGTTCCGCTGCGTTCCTCATAAAGTTTTTCCCCATAGGCAAAACCAATGCTTTGATGGGAAAAATTTTAAATTTCCAATAGACTTCAATGGAATCCATCCCCGAGGCATGGGAGAGGCTGTAGGATTACATCTAGGCATGCTCGTGTCACGGGTTGGAAAACTAGCTCGTGCTCCAGAACTTCTATGAGGGGCTTACCCCCATGTCGAAGGGGCACGTGGATGCCACTACTAGAGGCACATTTCTTTCCCTCAGCATCAACAATGCCACGGCTCTCATCAAAAAGATGGTGGCCAATCAGAGCTGGGAGAAGAACGAAAACAACAAACAGGCATGCATACCGTGAGGGAAGCGGATATGCTTGCCACAAAAATTAATTTGCTATCGAAGAGACTGGACGAGAGGGCCCACGAAAAAGAAGCAATGAAGGCCACCATGCAGGCCATGGACTCGCATATGACTAAGGATGAAAATGGTCGGAAACGGTCGAAAACGGACTTACGAAATAGAAAACGAAAGCAGTTAGTTCGGTACATTTCTACATTTTAGCAATTAAATAATACAAAAAATGGTTGAAAATGGTTGTGAAACCAATTGAAACTGACAATTTTTTATGTTTAAAAACGTAATCATAATATAGAAAACGAAAACGGTCGGTTCGGGATATTTCCGTTCCGTTTTCATCCTTACATATGACATGTGAGGTATGTGGAGAAGTCAAACACTCGGGGCACAACTGCCCTGAGACCTGTGAAGAAGCATCATACATCAATAATGGGTTCCGATAGCAAAACAATAACGGTGGAACAATCAATCCCGCCCACAAGGAGGTAATTCAAATTTCAATTCGAATCAACCTACCTTGAAAGACCTGGTCTTAGGCCATGCAAAAATAAATGAAAGTTTAACTAAAAACTTGATGTATAACGACTAAATGCTAGAAAATATTAACTCAAAAATAGAAGGTCTATCTTCCTCTATTAAGAATCAGTTAAGCTTTAATAAAATGATCGAAACACAATTAGCTCAAATTGTTGCTGCTTTACCTGTTAATAATGAAGGAAAAATCTCGGGGCAACTCGAGAATTCTTTTGAAAAAGTTAATGCGGTGACCACAAGGGGTGGTAAGTCCACTCGTGATCCACCAAATACTAACAATAAAATAGGAAAAGCACAAGGACAACAAGAGGAAGGATCTTCTTCATCAATGAAAACACAAAAAGACCAAGAAGAAGAAGAAATGGCACCGCAAAACTTCATCGACATCAGCTACTTGTTGTTTCCTACAAGGAAGAGAAAGCAAGCCGTGGATGAGCAATTTGCTTGTTTTGTCGAGATGATAGAGAAGATACATATGAGCACCCCCCTAATGGACGTCTTACATGTGCCTTCTTATGCAAAGTAAATCAAAGATATCGTCAACAACAAGCAACCATTGCCATCTATGGAGGCCGTAAAGCTGACAGAAGAGTGTAGCGCTGCTATACTCAACCGTTTACCTGAAAAGAAAAAGGATCCTGGGTGCCCCACCATCACATGCTCCATTGGCTCCTAGCAATTTGATCATGCCTTGTGCGACTTAGGGGCTAGCGTCAGCGTGATGCCCAAAGTCGTGTTTGACAAATTAAACTTTACACATTTAGAACCCACAACAATGATGCTCCAACTGGCGGACTCAATGGTCTGCTATCCTGCTGGGATTGCCGAAGATATTCCGGGGAAAATCCAGGGTTACTTCATCCCAGTTGATTTCATGGTGTTGGACATGGAAACCATGAAGGAATCACCCCTCATACTTGGGTGACCCTTCCTCAGCACCGTGGAAGCACAGGTTGATGTTGGAGCTGGAGAAATTTGCTTCAACATCAATGGCAAAGAAGAGAAGTTTGACTTTCGGCCCAGCCAAGAGCAATTCTCCATGATCCGTATCAAGTATGGGCTGAATCCATAAGGCATAAATGAGGTTGAGATACAACCTCAACTGGTGGCAGCCTTATCAAGAAAAACAAAGAAAATAAAAAGAGACTAGAACAGAAAAAGAACAACCCAAAGCAAAAAAAAGAAACTCTGAAGGTTGTTCCCACACCACCCAAAAAGAACAAAAAGGTATGTAAACAAAAGGAAGAAACTCTAAAATCCACTTCCACACCACCAACATCAAACAAGATGGTGTGGAGACCAAAGAAGGTGCAATCATCCCTGTCCACTTCTCTGGACAAAGAAGGTGCAATCAAGCAAAAAATGAAGAGAGAAGAGTCCTGCTCATTGGATTTCAAAAGATGAGCCCTTGCCGAAGGTAAATCGGTAGTTATCCTTTATATTTATGATTTAACAAACAATTACCTAGCTTAGAATTACTAGATAATAAAACTATAACTATGCTAAAATAAAATATAAATACTAGGTATAAATACCTTTGTTACCCTTCCATGCTCTTTACAAGTACATTTTGGTTTGGGTATGATCTTTCGTGCAATCGTACTTTCATAGGCTTTTCAAATTAAGCATGGTGCTTAGGTTGATTAGCCTACTTCATCAAATTTAAAACTAGTTTGATCACTAAACTAAAACTACTGAGTATAGACATGAGTAGAATAAACAAAAAGTATAAACCTATAAGTAAAACCATATGCAATAAAATAATCTACCTTAGAGTCGTCACCAAGCACATCTCGGATCACAGGCCTTGAGCTAGCTTGGGGAGGACCTCCGTAGAGATACCTTATATCTTTTTCTGCATTTTTAAAATTTTCACATTTATTTTTTTATTTATTTATTAGCATCTAAAAAATCAGAAAATTAAAAATATCAAAAAAATAAAATATGATAAAAACAACAAAAATATTTATTCCACTATCATATGTGTTTAAGAAATTTTTAGTTTCTCCTATGTTGAAATGATGAATAGTTGCTCTATCTATAATTCATATGTGCCTAAGCTGTAACTTAGTATTCCCCAAGATTTAAGTTTGTTGGCTAAAAATGTCACATCCTAAAAACCTGAAAACTTGTGGGTTGAAAATGCATGTTCCCTTTTCTAAGTTGTTACGAGTTATGATATGGTACAAATAGAATTTGCTATGACTTTGTTCTAAGAGAGATTTGACATCCAGAGTTTTTAATTTCAAAAAATGCTAAAATTCAAAGTTCCTCAATGATTATGAATACCTATCAAGGTCATATGACATGATTCAAATTCAAACCTTAGTTATATGCTGCTTGTTATTGCATTGAGCTTTGTCAAATTGTTGTGACCCTCGTTGAGATCACTACTACAAAAAAGATTTACCTTGACCTTTTGAAAACACCCTCCGAGGTGGGCAGGAATTTCAACCACCTTGGTTAATGTCTGGCATTAACTGAGCGGTCACTTTCTAATAACCGAGGCGGTTACAAAAACCACCTCACAAAATTGATTAACCGAGGCGGACACACTTAAAATGCCCGCCGCGGTTAATACATATTAACCGAGGTGGGCATCTTAATGTAACTGCCCTGGTAAATCATTAATCGAGGCGGGCATTTTAACTCCAACTGCCTCGATAAATCAGGCCTAGCCCATCAGCCCACAGTAGCCCACTACCATCTCTGATATATAAACAAATCATTAGGAAACCCTAACTCCCTCACTCTCTCGGCTCCCACCAGTCCCAGCCCGAGCGCCCCTCCCCTCCCCTTCCCATCCGATGCCCCTCCTCCTTCCCTTCCCATCCCCCGCCCTGTCCCCTCCTCTCCCCTCCCCTTCCCATCTAATGCCCCTCCTCCTCCCCTTCCTTCCGGTGGCGGAGCCCCTCCCCAACCTCCGAGCGGGGCAGAGGTGGTGGCAGCACGGCCAGGCGCGGGGGCCAAGGCGCAGCAGCATTGAGGGCTCTGCGTACATCAAGGGCGGCAGCATTGATGGCAGCAGTGGAAGGTACGCCCCTCAGGCCCTCACTCTCTATCTCCTTTTAGATCCATCCCTCACCATCTCCCTCCATCCTTCCCTAACAGATCGACGATGATGTCTGTAGTAGTGGAAGGCATGGCGGCTGGAGCTCGCGGATCCATCGCCCTCCACGTCCTCCTCGACTCCAGCGGTGCTGCGGCAGTGGCCTAGCTCTCCTCCAGGTCTAGTGACGCAAGGATGATGACGATCGAGGGGGTGAGCAGCCACCACCAGATCTGGCTAGGAGGAGCCCGGATCCGTCGAGGTGGAGGCCGAATCTGGCGGTCTCGTGTGGCGGCGGGGCTCCCTCAGCGGCTGCAGCGGTAGCGTGCAGGGGTGGCGACGTGAGGCCCAGATCCAGGCCCAGTTGGGTCTGGACTGCGGGCTTTCTTCTTTTTTTGTTTTTTTATTTTATTAACCGAGGCGAGCATCCAAAACGCCTCGGAAAAGGTTCTGATTTACCATGACCTTTGGTCCGAGGCATTTTGGATGCCCGCCTCGGTTAATCCAAAATGCCAGCCTTGGTTAAAATTGTTGTAGTAGTCGATTCTCGTCATGCATCCATGATCAAGACACACGTAAATCCACAAATAAACTGCTGACTCTTGCACTGAGAGTTACGCAAAAACATGATTTTTCCATCCACAAAATAAAACTCCATTCATTTATCATGAGTCTCTCTCAAAAAATTCATATGCCAAAAAGAATAGTATGGGCTATGCTATAAAAAGAGAGAAAAGAGAATCAAAAGGCCATGAGAGAAAAAAATGCATGCCAAAGAGCATGAAAAAAAGAAAAGAAAAAGCAAGAAAAAAAATGAAAAGTAGTCCATACTTTCAAATAAAAGGCATACATCCAAGAGAGGGAGTCATGATCAAAGAGTACAAAAATATTTAGAATTCGGACAATATGTAAAATTCCACACACTTACATGTCTTGATCAAGGTGTATGACTTATATCTCCTTGAGGTCCAGTTTTTGACTTAGCAAAACATGTGATGCAAGTATGCCTCAAATTTCATACCTACCCATAACTCCACAAAAAGCCTTTAGTGGTAGGATGAAAAAGAAGGCAAAATATCAAATGCCTTAGTGAGGTTTCATACACATTGAGCGATCGAGAGAATCATTCGAGGAACTTATATTTTTTTACAGAACTCATAAAACCTCCGAATAGATGGTTGATCAAAGAATGAATGATTGGTGATTCTGTTATAATCATTCTATCTTGCAACCACCCAAGAACTTGGAAAAGCTATACGCCCCACAGGGATCAAGGTAAAGGGTGGATAAAAATACTGACTTATTTAAATTGTGGAAGAATACTTTGTTATAGGCATGGCGCACATAAAATATATTTGGCATCATAGCAACCCCTGATCAACAACCAAGTACATAGCTATTTGCTCGGGACAAGCAAAAGTTAAGCTTGGGCGATTTGTTGGTGGTCCTTAACGACAATATCCGACCACCAATTACTATCCAAAATGGGACAAATAAATAAACTTTTGACACAGATGCATTTACTTTTGACATAGTTCCACTTGTATTAGAAGAAACATGTTTTGCGGGGCACACATCTGAATACAAGTGGAAAACAAAGCAAAATGCGCAATCCAAAAAGCGTAATGCAGATCCTACATCAAAGAACCAAGCAAAGGCTCACTCCAACAAAGAATTTGTGCTGAGAACCAACGTGGGAGGGGCCTAGGCCCACCCAAGAACCGACCACACGAAGGCGGTCGCAAGGCGGGCCCACTAGGGTGCGGGCGCCCTAGGGGTGCGGCCGTACCCCAGAGGCTGCCTCCTAGGCCCAGCTTCCATCGACAGATGCATGGCGGCATGGTATGGCGGTTTAGGGTAGTTTCCTAATTTATTATAGTCAAACTGACCATGTTATAGTATAAATGTAGGGGTGGAGCTCTCTCAACACACACAACATTTGGAGCTACACACGTCACTTCTCTACTTGTACTCTTTTAGTTTTTAGCAGTATTTTGGAGGTAGCAAAGCTACCTTGGAGACCTTGGCTCCTTGGAAGAAGAGCAACCTTGGTATGAATATTATGAAGAGTTCTTCCATAGCCTTATTCTCATACTATCAATATTGTAGTGCATATGAACTAGACTATAGTTCTCATGTTATAATCTTGACATTTGAACTAGCATATAGTTTGTGTGTTATGATCTTAACATGTGCAACTTTATGCTTAACCATTCATATGACTTGTATGAGTAGAAGTAGAGCTAAGTTGAGGTGGTGGTTCGTCGTTCCTTCGGGTTTGCCCATATCCTATGCTTGTTGATCCGTAGGGTCGTTGTCCCGAGGGGATATGGGTAGTTTCTTTGTACACGAGCATGGTACTCGGGTACACGGAAGCCTTTGGATATGACGGTTCTGCCCGGTTGAGGGGTAGGCGGCAAGTGGTGATAGCCCTGTCCATCCATTGTAATCCCCCATGTCCAGGCATTGTGTAGGACTTTTAAAGTCTCTCGCGCTTGCTGGCAGACCAGTGCTCGGAGATCTCCCCGTCCTTCTTACTCTTAGTTCTAAATCTAATCATGTAATTTATATGATCATCAACTGTTCTTTGCACGGCTATATTAGAACATGTCTGCTCCACTTAGGAATATTCTTTTATTCTTTGTTTTCCTTTTATTCTTGAGGTTGGCCCAGATGTGGGTCCACTATCCTTGAAATACTGTTTTTACCCCTGTTATAGACTATTAGTTCACTATGCAAGTATGTAATCTTGTTTATGCTCATGCTAGACTCACCTTGCCCTCATTTGGGAAAATATAAATAGCGACATCCTGAATACTTTCAGGTGAAATGCTATAACGATAGATCCGTGTGCTTGCGAATATTTTCTGTAATCGTTAAGAACTATCATAGTTGGTGTTTCTTGGTGGTGTCGCTAAGGTTTACTCAGTCTTAGTGCTGGTGCTAGGAAATACTAACAACCATTTCTGTCGCCGTTACCGGGGATGAACTTAAAACCTATATACTTGGTGATGGTGCTAAGAAATGGCAACAAACATTTCTGGCGCTATTGCCGGGGATGGATTGCATCTCCAGACTTGGTAGTGATGTTAAGAAATGCCAACAATCAACAAAGACACATACTCATGATGGTTGTGGAAACTGAAGATTGCACATAATTTGTCGAGTTTCAATAGATTGTGCTATGCGCGACACATCACCATGAATGTAGTACCTGATCACCACAGTGATTAGAGATGCTAAGCAAATGGTCTAAGCTCACAAATCACTTCATTTTGGCAACACAGCAGATGAAAATATGCAAGTCGCATAGTGCTGCTAGCCTGCTGGGCACATAACCCTTTTTTATGGATGTGTTTCACACGTAGCAGTTGTGGTGTCAAATGATAAAATAAAATCCCACGTTGTCTCAAAATTAGCAATCGAGTCATAAAACTTCCTAGCAGCTGACCATCACTAAGATGATCTTTTAAATCTTTGCTCGACATGAATCATACCATCTTTTACTTCTCTGCTCTAGGCAAATCATATTATCAGATCAAGCAAGCAAAATTGTGGGATTAATGAATGACTTACCTGACACTGTAGGATACGGCTTAGCACCTGTGGCATGGCAACCCTTCCTTGTTTGCTATGGTTTTTTATTGAATTTTGATATCCTAAAAAGTGTGAAGAAATGAGGAATATATTTGGTGCGTATATATTCTCTAGCATAAATTGTGCCATGTTAAGTTGTCACACCCGGTTTTAAGGACAAAACCAGACATACACTATATGTGAAATAAAGAAGTCAAATCTCACATATAGCCGCAGATAAGTGTAATATCAAGAGACAAATGCTTAATAAACATAACGCAATAGTATAAGATATAACCTTAGAGAGCAACACAGCGGCAAGACAACTCCGAACACCGGGTGTAACCTTCACTCCAGGATCAAACTGACTGGTTGATCACAAGCCTAACAATTCCAGAATATAGCAGTCTGGTACCCTTCCTGAGATGTGGGGCAAATAGCAAGAGTGAGTCCATGCCGAACTCAGCAAGCATAACATGAGGTTCATGAGGCTCAAGAGGCATGACATGGGTTTAATTGCATGTACCTTTTAGTTGGCAAAGTTTTAGCATATGAGTAGCATCAAGTTGTCTTTAATCCCAGAATCAACATATGATCAGGCAATATGAAGAATGAATAGCAATAACAAAAGCATATTACAGTTCAATAGTGATCATCTATTACGTAAGGGTCCAAGGCCGCTCGTGTCCGTGAGCACGATTGATATACCAGTTTTACACTCTGCAGAGGTTGTACACTTTCACTATGAGTCGTGATCCCCAAAAGTCCGAGGTCATGACTCCCCATTGGACAGTCAAGTTTCACTATGAAGTCTTTCCAAGGTTCATCTAACAAGTTAGGGCCGCTAGGTTTCTGTGCCCTACAAATGTAGAGCTCCCCTTCCGTATGGCACAATGACACGCAGCCTATACTCATAAGGACAGAAGCCGCACTACACCCGACCCGGAACACACCCCTCTTGCGCCATAAAGGTAACCACTAACAAGCTAGAAAAGGTCCTCTTATATGACTAAAGCCAGAGCCATATAGCCCTCACAGCTGTACTATAAGTCCCGGATGTTCGCTTACAGATAAGTCCTTATGGAGAGGAATCTAGAGAAAACTCTAGCCCTCTTGTTTCCTGTTGCTAAAAATCATCTTTTAGTATTATTGTATATATCATTAGTCAAATTACAAGATCACTGTTTATGTGAGCACTACCAACTACCCAATGCTATAACCATAGGATTCAAGGAACAAGATCAATACTAAGGCATCCTTAACAAGGAGACACATGCATAATGAATTAAGTGAATTAAAGTGAATAGGTAACAAGGATAATCCCATGCTATACTTGCCTTGATCTAGCAGATCCTGTTGATCCGGTTCGTAATAGTACTCTTGATCACCAACGAACTACTCACCATCTATTCTCGATTAACACATCAACAACAATCATCTAAGAGCAATCATGCAAAGCAAACAAAGCTACAATTAGAACAGTACACCAATAGTAGTAAAATAAGATGAAAAGTTTGTAAAACGAATCTACATCTCACTAGGATCACACAGATGCGAATTGCACATAAATCGGAGCTAAAACGGAAAAGTTATGATTTAAACGAGATTTACTTTATTAAAGTAATAAATTAAATCTAATCTCAAAATTTAAAAGTTGAAAACCTACTAAACAGTAGCACTAACATGTAGAGTATGAAATTACGAACCTAACGCAACTTGAACGGGGTCAAATCGGAGTTAAAACAGAGATTTTATAAGCGAAATAAGATTGAAATAAATCCTTTAAGTATTAAAAATGTATTTTCAATTAAACCGGCTGAATTTACGTTTTCAAAAGAATAAAGCGTAATCTGGCTTTACGCTTATGGACTGCGGGTTGGATTTGATAGAAACCAGGGGTCTTTTAGCAAAAGTGGCAGCCGAACCGGTATGGTTCAATCTAAGCCATCGGATCTAGAATAGACGGCTAAGCTTAGAAGACGGGAAGAGGGAAGGGGGAATTCCGGCCGGCACTGTAGCCCGACGGCGGCAGAACGGCCGGCGGTGAGCAATTGCTTGTCAGCGTTAATCAATCTAGCGCTACAGCACGTTATCCGATGAACCGAGAGCACAGGGAGATAGAGAAGATGCCCGCGAACTCACCAAGGGCGAAAACGGGGTCGAGGATGGACTGGCAACGTCGGGCGGACTCCAATGGCGCCGGTTAGCTCCTGTACACGGCGGTGATGCTCAATTAGCTAACCGAATCGAAAAAGAAGGAGAAGAAGGGGCTCGGCAACTTTGGAGTAGCTTCACAAAATCCGTTGAAGGCTTACAATGGCAGTCGAGTCGACGAACTCGTCAAACCGAGCTTGAACGGTTTAGGGTTGGGTAGAGAGGCGGCAGCACCCGCGGCTATTTATGAGGAGCTCGACGTGCGGTTCAAGCCAACCAAGGCGTCGGGGCGGAGGCGGACTCCATCATCGAGTCCTACTCGGTTACGAGCAAGAGGAAGAAGACGACACCGACAAGTGGGCCCAGGGTGGCAGCGAGACAAGAGAGAAGAAGGGTGAGGCGGGCTTGCGGCTTGTTAGCTGGGCCGGCCCGTTGCGCGGCGCAAATGAATGGAGAAGGGCCGGCTGTGTCGGCTTGCTTGGCCAAGGAAGAGTTGGGCCAACGGCTTCAGCCGAGCGGGCCGAAAGCCAGAGATGAGAGGAGAAAAAGATTTTCTATTTCTTTTTTTTCTTTTCTAATATTACAAAGCCATTTTCAAATAGTTTTTGAAATAATTTTCTTCTTGAAATAAAAACCAATCAACACAAATAAAAATATCCAGCGGCATGTATGCACAAGCATGTATCTAACCTTATAGTTGATTTTATTTATTAAAAAATATTATTTCTCTAAGTTAAAATGTTCACAAAATTGCGTAAATAAATCCAATTCTCCTATTTCAAAATGATGCAAATTTTAGGGTGTTACATAAGTAGACCTTCCCTTTCAGATCTTTAGAAACAAATTCTACATAGAGATTGGCTTAATATATAAAACAATACTCCTTCCTTTTCCATGTGTTACATGCTTTACTTTTGTCCTAAGTAAAATTTCTCTAAATTTGATGTAGTTTAATGAAAATATATTAGCATACGATAACAAACAAATGCACGATCATGATATATATATATATATATATATATATATATATATATATATATATATATATATATATATATATATATATATTTGTGGTGGGTTTTGTGAAACTAATTAGATATTGTATATGCACATATTATTTTTATAAATCTTGACAAAGTTAGAGAAATTTAACAAATGACAATGAAAATAACTTGCATTTCGGAATAGAGCGATTAATTTTTAGTTAATGAGTAATTCATAGTCGTGAAAGGGTCTGTAACCTAGTGGTTACAAGAGCCTTACTAGCACCTCATATCCTGGGTTTCGAGTCCCGTTGGGAGCGAATATTCTAGGATTTAAGTGGTAGGTGATGTTCCTATCGAGGCGTTATGGGTTTAGTGGTAGGTGATATTCCCGTCGACAGCAAAATGTCTGTATAGAGATGGACAAAAAATTGTTCTAGAGATGGACAACCCTTAAAAAATTTTAGGGGTGGTTCGCACAAAAATGCATACTTTTTCATATGAATTCAAATGGAGACAAATTTTATATCAACATTGTATACCTAGACCAGTTCTAAAACGTTGTAGTTGACAATTTTCAATTTGAGATGGTTTAATGGCCTCAGATGGAGGCATGTCCAAATAAAATTATACTAGACGAGATCTAAAACTTTATAGTTGAAATCCTGTTATTTAAGATCATTTTGAGGCCTAAATACAGATTTGTAAAATCAATACAATGGATAGCATCCATATGTAGAAACCAATTTTCAGGGGCGGTCCATTGCACGAACCATTTTTAGGGGTGACTGAAATGACAATCATTTTGTTAATAAAATCATGGTGCCTCTGAAAATCATCTCTATATAGTAGCATTGAAATAAATTCATGTTTTTCAATGTCCTAAGAATGATTGCCACAAAACTTTATAGTTTGATACAATTTTTTAAGCAACATATTTTGTGCTAGATGATTGATAGAAATAAAAAAAAACTACACCTGCTATATCAACTAAAGGGCATACCAGCTTACCTTTGTATTGCTGAACACATAGTACAAGGGCTACTCATCATTTCTGTTTTCAAGGTCACATGTACAATTCATGATGTAGCACACAAAACGAACCCTACAAGAACGGTTATATATTATTACAGAACTAAGGAAAAGGCTCGATGCATTCTAGTCCCATTACATAAAGACTTGAAGCTTTCTTTGTTCAATCTATGCTTACATAAAAATTCAAGAGATTGAATAATGAGAAGTTATAGCTTATAGAAGGCAATTTTCTGTTCATTGATGCTCCCTTCATTCTTCCACCAAGCTTCATTGATTTTCCATACTACAGATGTTGGAGGAAGCTGAATAAACATTGCCTGCAAAAACCACATTTCACTTCAATAAAAATGGCACATGGAACTTTGCAGAATGTTCTGTAAATCACATCTTCGTAGAGTTTTGCTATATGCTTGTCCCAGATTTTTAAAGTAGCATATTTGGAAGAAGAAATCTAAATGGAATGCACATCATCAATGTGCTGTAATTGAATATATATATATATATATATATATATATATATATATAATTGTATGAATTGCACAAAGCACAATAACAGAGTTACTTAAAATTTCAATCCCAACCGCAAGATTGGTTATATAAAGTGGAGACTCGTTCAAGTAGAAAAGAATCACCTCATTTGTGTTTTTTTGTGGATCCACCTCATTTATGTTTAATCGGTCAACACTAATATATAGAATTAATTTTAGGAGACTTGTGTTTTTATTTACATATAGGGTCATGGATCATCCCCTAAAAATCTTTTCTAGAGTCGGTCATGTAAAACTTCAGGCTGTGTAAATGTAGGCACAAGGCCCATATGTTGGCCTCTCCAAACCAGGCACTCGCTACGATGCCGCCACCGCAAAATATATCTTGACCATTAGCCTCTGCACCACATAATAAATGATGATAATTCTTTTGCACATCTCTTGCACGGACTCTGGTGTATGCCTGCTTCATACCTAGCTTGGTAGTGTTTCAAAAATGATGCTACCTGGTAGAGCAAAGAAAATACCAAAACATACCCCACCGTGGCTTCCCAAAACCTTAAACATGAATCATACATTAGGAGCTAGGGCCATTATTATATATATGGATACATATTGCTATGAGCACACGCGCACACCCTATCCTGTGAGCTCCGCAAAATATCTCTTGACTATAAGCCTCTACACCATATAATAACTGATGATAATTCTTTTGCACATCTCTTACACGGACTCTGATGTATGCCTGCTTTATACCTTGCTTGGTAGTGTTTCCAAAAGGATGCTATCTGGTAGAGCAAAGAAGATACCAAAACTCATCCCCTACCGTGGCTTCCCAAAATTTTAACCATGAATCATACATTAGGAATTTGAAACTTTTTACTTTGAAACTTTTTACTAGGAATTTACTTGAATCATATATATATATATATATATATATATATATATATATATATATATATATATATATATATATATATATATATAATATTACTATATGGTACCTAGGTACCGAATACCTATTTAGAACCCGCGCCTCCTTCCTGGCTCCCAGGCCCACTGCTCCAAGTGGACAAGCTCTAGGCCCGGCCCAGCCTCGCAGGACCAGGACCGCCTGCCCGAGCTCCGAGCGGCATCACCGCCCGCCCCCACCCCCACGATCTCACCCCATCCCACCCCGACGCCAGTTGCCCAGTTTTCTTCCGATCCACCCTGCAGCTGCAGCCCTACGGTTCCCACCCAGCAGCACCGTCAGCCGTGCTCGCCGAAGCCCCCGCGAGCACCAACGGTGACACCGCGAGCCGCACGGGGTGGGCGACGGGGGCAGTTGAGGATCTTTGGACGCAAGCTTCCCCGATGTCGCCGCCCCCACCTCGCCCTGCAGCGAGTCGCATCGGCGCCACCGCCTGCCCCCGCCCCCACGCCCACCCTTACCCCCTGCAGTCTGCCGCATCAGACAGAAAGGACCTGCAAGCCCACCTTGCCTCGCCGCCCCCGCGAGCTCACCCGGCTCCGTCGCGCTCCCTTCACCCATTAGCTCTCCGCCGCCACGGGACGCGACCGAGAAGTCCGAGGTGAAGGTGGGCAGTCTTACTCGGTCGGTAGCGGCGCCGGTGACTGATGCTTTCCAGCGTTGATGGAGGCATCTGGTCCGTCAGGTATCCCTATACCCTCCTTCAGTTTTGGAAGCTTAACATTCTGTTGTGTTCGTCCTAATAAGGAATTTTATGTTCAACATTAGGTTCCCATTTGATTTTAGGTTTGATCTGTATGTCTTGTGTGGTTTTATTTGACCAGCTGATGGTACGCTGGGAATTAAATTGTTTTTTTTGTGTTCTGCATCAAAGTCCAATTATTGTAACGGATGACTCCATCAGCTTCTTTTTGCATAAGGAGTTGCTGATAGGCCGGATCCCATGGACACCAGTGTTGGTGTGGTGGTGCTCACCATGCTGCTATTGCTTGCCAAGGATATGGTGGTGCAGCTGGCAAGGACTGGTCTCTATATGGATGACACCCTAATTGTTAGTAGTGATGTCAATCTACTGCAAGAGAAGAAGTTCTTGTCCTCAAGGTTGAATAAGAAAATTCTCGGTGAAATGTATCTCGTTAAAAGAATTGAAATTCACCGAGATAGAAGAAAAGGGGTATTAGGAATATCGCACAGGCATGCTAAGAAAAGTTTCTAAAGAAATAAAGTACCTATTCTGGTAAACCAACGCCTGTTCTCATGGTCAGGGTAATAGTTTGAGAACTTTAATGTTCTAAAAGCAATGTAAGATTGTTATAGATGGACGTCCTATATGCTTCGGCTGTTGAAAGCTTAATGAGTACAAAGATAAAACCTTGCTCCGATACCATTGTTAAAACTTTTAGGATCACTAGGGTGTAGATCGAGTGGTGAATACCGTTCTATTTAGTATGAACATGTGGCGATCTAGAACATCAGAGAGGAAGGAGAGGAGTTGTAGTGGACAGTGGTGCATACCTTCGGGCTTGACGGAGTTGGAGCAGCAGTGGGCGCCGCGGCGTGGAGCAGAGGCGGCAGTGGACTTCCCGTCGCTGGCAGGCGTCCCTCTTAGATCGGACTTGGGAGATCAGTGGGGTGCGGCGACATTCAACCTCATGAAGTGAGCCCTGGCCCTCACCTTCTATATATAGCCTGCGCGACGGGGGCCCACCAGCCTTGTGTGGCTGAACACCCCCGATCAGGGCGTGGTCAAAGGGTCCGATTTGGCCGTTGGGCCAATTCGGTTGAGATCTATTCCAACACGGTGCAGCCCTCCCCCGTCCTCCCTGTCACCATGGCGGACAGCGTGTAGGTAAACAAGGGTGTCAGCTTCCCAGTAAGCAAGGAACCAATCTGCTCACTTTGCTCATGGAAAAGAATTAGGATTCCTCTTATTTAGGAATAGTCATTGAAAGCTCCCCTGGTCAGGCAACGTCACACTCGGAACCAAGCAGGCCCTTTGTCTCCTCTGGTCTTGAACTCCAACCCTCAGGTAATAGGTTTGGAATTCAGAGTAGACACCAACTGTAGCCTGGTAGCCTGTCTTTTAATCGTGGAACATTACATCACTCAAATTGTGCATTGTTTAACTCAGTGCTCTCATGATTTGAGTTTGGAAGTTGAGCCAGGTCATCACTGCTTGTTGTGGAGAACTTATTTGTTATCGATTCATGAAAAAAAGGGTGTGATTTCAATTTTTTTTTGTGCAAAATAATATTTGTGGTCAGTCTAGGTCATCTACAGATAACTAAGGATTTTATGGTTCATCCATTTCATTTTTTTGGTAGCTAAGATTTTGCATCTACATATGTAATTATTTGTGTTTCAGAAACTAAATTGATGATAGCTTGTAAGTATATAATTAAGTTTACTATTCACTCATAATATAATATTATAATATGCTGGCTTTTAGATTATGAACCCACGACATTTTCATGCATTGCTTCTGTTTGTCTATTGTCGTTTCATTGGCTGTTAGATTATGAATCAATGACATGCCACATTTTAGATTGTGGTGTTGATGCAGCAGGTGTCGGCAGATGAAAGAGCGGACTCCCGAGGTGGACGGCGGAAAGGAGATGCGAGCCGGTGACTGCTATCATGGTTACCTCATGCAGCTTTTTGACATGCCATGGCCTAAAATTGGGGACTTGTAATAATGCAGCACAATTATCTCTGTTCTGATAGTTTGTGAGGCTGCAATGTTGTGCCACTGGAGTTTTGGCTTGTAAACTGGCATCTCCAACACATGGTTCAAACCCACATTTGCTTTCAATATAAGCACAACATTTCCAGAACATGAAATAGTTCCTGATTCGATCTTTAATTAAATTTTGTTATTTAAAATCAGTGTAGTCTGTTTCGTATTAGTCCTGGACACCTCCAGAAATGGGAAATGTAAGCATAGGATTGCAATATTCATGTTTGCAAAACCTTCTCCATGCTCCTCTCAAGCTCATGTAGTTTTTACTGATTATAGGGGAACTTTTTTTTTCTTTTCTTAGCTATCCATTTAAGTTGACAGTCTCAAGAATGTTAGTCCTGGTTCAGTTCAGATCTTACTAGATAGGAACAGAAGTTGATATTGTATTTTTTGTAACTCCTTGTCATTTTTCTTAGATTATATATCATATTGCTTTGATACTTCTGCTTGTGAGTACAGGTTTTAACTAAAGCTGCTGTCAACTAGTTTTTTTTCCCAATGGCTTGTTTGATCATGCAATCCACAGCTGATAATACAATGCATATATCATGCCCTGCATGTGGTGGAAAATAGTTATCTGCCTCAATGACAATTCAGCTTCCTTCATGCTGGCATCATTAATCTGGAGTGTTTGCATGGTTATTTTTTTAAATCATAATGCCATTATTTGGGACAAGGAAACTATATGATAGGCTCCAAAAAAAATTATGTTTTTCTGTGCACACATAGGTGTTAGCTGTCACCATTTACACAGTATGATAAACTGCCTTTTTTCTTGGATCACATTGAACATACCAATATTTTGAAGATAGCTAAGATTTACATGTACATTTTACATTGTTTGCCACTAGGAACCTAACTTGATGCCAGATTACATCGAGTTCATGTTGTTGCGTCCACACATGGTATTATTTTTGATCAAGCTCCATTGGATGCAAATTTCCCTGGTTTTCTTGCCTAATTCCAGGAGTCGGGGTGCTTGTTCCCAACAATATGGCGAGATCCACATTGGTCCCTAACTCTTTTTTGCTTTTTGAACTAGAAGGGTCATGCTTTAGTTAAAAGGCTTTGCATGCGTGGATGTTCTAGTTCTGGGCATATATGGATTCTTTTTCTTCTCTTTGTAATTTCGTTCATGTGACCTAGTTCTTTTAGCTAATATACAATCTACATCAGTAGATGTGTATCGTTTACAAAATTAAAGATATTGATTTACTGCTGTTCAGCTTGTAATGATCGTTCTTTCTTTTTTGAATATGTACTCATCATTTGTAATTTGTCAGTGATCACCATGTTGTTCTGAAAGTTCACTAAATAATAAAGTGGTTTAAGACCAAAATCACTTTGATAAGGCTGACCTGTGTCATTTGGGGAGATGTGGTCGAACACTCCTATTATACTCGGTTAAGGTCTTCAGACAAAGATTATTCACTCCTTGCACATTAGATGTATGTTAGATATGTTATATGAAATAGGACATGCTATAGCAAACAGTTCAGCCAAATTTCATCAAGTTAGAGAAGCTGGCAATACACTATATTAAAATTAGTGTTTCCTTCTCTCTTTGATGTCTTTTCCTTCTTTTGTTAACTGTAGGGCGTGACTGTGGGGGGCAACAGGTGTCTGCACGGTGTGCTTCAGGCTGACTACCTTCAGGTGCAAGTTGTGCAGGGTCCTCAATTACTGGTGAGCAGGCTGAATCCCTGCTCCTAATTCCATCTCCATTTTGTTCAATTTCATCCTGTGATTTGGGAATTATGTGGATATGTTTTGTTATTTGTACAATTTAGAGTGGGGTTGTACTGCATTCTCTAGAAGTAGCAGCTTGATTCAGCTTCACTTGCCAGGACTCTTTATTGTGATATCGAACTCATCGTATCATCAGATTTAGATGCTTTCTATTTATATTTTCTACACCTAGCATTTGTTGTTGATTTCTTGCGCATCTGTTCACATGCAGCAGGGTCAAGAATTTGATGAATCGATGGGCCTTGGGCAGCGCTGCATTTTTGCAGCCAACAGATGGGCGCGATGGCGTCGGCAATAGTGTCACGCCGCCGGATGCTACTGCTACCGAGAGTGCAAAATGCATCTGTGGGATGCTACTGCAATTTTGTGCTGATTTATAAATTCGATCGATTTAATAGACTAAAATGAATTGTACTGTGTTTTCATAAATGTCTTGCAAAAATTTTGTGCTGATTTTCAATTTCCATCGTTTCATTAGAAATTTATGCCGCTCAAATGGGTGCTAGCTGTCACCATTTACACAGTATGATAAACTGCCTTTTTTCTTGAGTCACATTGAACATACCAATATTTTGAAGATAGCTAGGATTTTACATGTACATTTGACATTATTTGCCACCAGGAACCTAATTTTACCAAGTAGCAACCATGGCATAACAACTCTGTCTTACAATTTGTGCAGGTTTGAGAAAGACATCACATAAGTATAATTTGTGCAGGGTGAAATTTGCGTGTTACTGTAGCTGTGCCTACATCATCCTGATGGCAACTAGAATGCAAGCATCACATAAGTATAATTGATCTCTTTTTATCTCTGTTCCTTTTTTGGTTCATCACATAAAGATTCTAAATTCATGACATGGTAGTTACTGGTAGGATTATAAATACCTTTTAAAAATACAAACATTGATATTCATTACTAACAAATAGTCTCTGGCTGGTGATGATCCGATGGCAGTGATGATTGCTTGAAGAATTGGGAAAACACTGTAGTAGTGTTTATCATTGAATCTGTTCAATTTGATCATTAATGCTATACTGGGCTTAATCATCTGTCTAATTTCATACTGAATGTTCAAACAATACATGTTTTTATGGTTTCAAATACATTTGAACTTCATTAATTCAATCTGCATTCATGTAATTCTTCTATGAAAGCAATTGCACTGCCGTTTTGGTTCATGAGCTCCAGCCTGCCACCTTCCAGCTTATAGATGATTATTTTTTCCCTTCTCCCCAAATCTTTTGTTCTCTGTATACTGAAATGCATATAGGTTGTGACATTATCCTAAAATCAATTCACATCCAGCCCTCCAGGTCCTCTTCTTTGCTGTTCTTTGTTATCATCCTCCAATCCTCTTCTCCACGCATTTTTACCTGCTGTTGATATTTTTTGTCTGTGTATGGCCAAGTAGTCCTAGGTCTTCCTCTACTCCCTACCTGATGTATTGTTGATTCCTACGTACCTGTGCTGCCTCGCTGTTCAAACTTCATAGGTGTGAGCTGTATGACTCTCTACTCCCTCCTAGTTGCTATCAGCTTGTAAATTATACTTTTAGGGCCCAAAAGTTTCTTTTTTTTTGCTGGTAGCAGCTGTCCATTTTCCATACATCTGCTTATTTGCAATTGGCTCTCATGTCAGGGATTCTATCACCTGAAGGACAGTGGTTCTCATGTGCATGGGAGGAAATCCCTTCAGGATTCAAACCCATATGCATTTCTGCCCCTAGCATCCAAATGGGCCCTGAGTGTTTACATATTTATGCATGTTTTCTTTTCTCTAATTACAGTAGCAACTATTTCATTTTCCATTACCAGGTGGAATGCCTTAAGGCTCCCAACCTCGCCGGTTCATTGCCATCTGAGGTGCTGTAGTATGGTAGATCACATGTAATTGAATTTGTTTTGCCATGCATCATAATATATTTGTGGTTAGTTGGAGGTCAAAACGAGGGCAGAAACACAATTTGCCCAAAGTTTTATTGACCGAATGCATATTTTGAACTTGCAGTAGTCAGCTGGAGCCCCCCAAGCTGTGCTAGACAATCAATATCTTTGCAAAACATAAACAGGTACCAGCACTAAAATTAGATCGATAGACCAAAAACCTGTACATTCAATATGCATGTTTCGGTTTATTTTGTCTTGATTAACAACGAAACATGTGGCATAGACTGCTTTTAAATGGTTTAGTAGACCATAGTTGCAGATTCAGTCAGCACCATGATCCTATTTTGGAACCAAAGTCCTTTTCCCAAGTGAAACCATACAATCCTAGTTTAGAACACTAATATTTGTGGTCACGGTGAACTTTAACCACAACATCTCATTGTTTAAACCACAAATATTGTTCAAAACAAATTATTTCTTGGTCTATAAAACAATTATTGTTTCAACCACAATCATTTTCTATAATATATGTTGCACACGTCTTTATGTTCCATATTCATTCAGCAGAGGGATGGCATTTGTTTCATTGACGTGTTAGTTTGAGGGAGAGAACTAGTACATACTAGTTATCCGTTCATTAGCCTATATCCCTTTACTGTTTAATTTTCTTTTTGACAGAGGTCCTTTGCTGTTTAATCACTGGCTCAATTTACTAATCTGTGTCTAGCCAGTCTGTTGTTTGTGAGAGTGGCACTGATTAAATTGGGGCCTGATGGATCTCACTTCAACAATTTGAGCCATGCTGTTGGCTCAAATATGTGTAAGTCTTATATATACACTCTAAGATCGCCTGTAGTTTAGAAAACTCATCCTTGTCCAGATTTATTTGCTGAGAATCTAATCTTATTTAAAAAGTTCAGGAAATTAACTTGATGCTAAAATCTGTAGACGATTTTGTAGGTCATATTTAGAAAGTTCACGAAACACAGATGATTACTTGTTAGGAAATTAACTTGATGCTAAAATCTGCAGAATTCATGAAAGTCAAGTTCTTGTGTTAACATACTCTATTATTTTTTTACTAGACTTCATTAGTTGTATTAAACAATAAATGTTTTTATAGTTCATTGGACAATCATTTGCATCAACATTTCATTATTTGTGATGGGAAATCAGCTTGTTGCTAGATTGCATATAATTCAAGTTTTGATGTTCACATGCTTCATTTTTCGTAGTTTGGAAATTAACTTGATAAAACGTGCATAATTATAGCTTTTATGTGTCAACACACAATACTATTTTATGATTATGCACACAATAGTATTTATGATTATGTAACATTAGTTGTAAATAATTAGAGATTTTTATAGTTCATATGACATTATCGTCATCAAGTTATAGATTTCGACGGAGGCTTATGTGTTCTCATGCATCATTATTTGTTATCATGAAATTAACTTAATGCTAGAAGTGAAGACGATTGTGATGGAGATTCAGTCTTCCTCGATGGACAGCTCAGAGGCCAGAAAATATGATTTTACTATTACGTTACATATTAGTATTCTTGGCAAATAAAATATATGCTAACAAATGTCCTTATTTTCAGTTTATTTTTATAATTAAATAAACATCCTCTCCCTTATTGGTAACATGTATTAACTTTATTGTTGCTTTCTGTTAGGCAAAGCGTCAGCATATGAAGTTCATATCGCAATATCTGACAAGTCCCATTTGGGTGGGGAGCCTCATCCTCTTCGAGGCCGTGCTTCCAAGAAAACCAACGAAAATTGGAATGAAAGCATTGAAAAGAGATTGACTAAGAAACCAATTAGATTTGGTTCACCATTCAAGGCTGGAAAACTTTTGTATTCTATAGTCTAATTATTGCCCCTTTGTTTGGCCGACAACATTATCTTCTCTCTTTTTTGCAAGTAAAATTATTTTCTTGTACATGTCTTCATATAGGTTGACCATGTCCGGCTTGCACATAATTTATATTTTTCTATAATGCTTTATATTTTTCTTTATATGATTTTACTATGAATACAATTTCCTGCTTAATTTGTATCAATGTTCACATATTACTAGTGCACATCAGATTACCGTCAAACGACAACAAAGAGCAGTTCACCAAAAAGAATAAAAAAGACCACAAGCCTGAAGCCCCATCATGCCGTGAGAAAAAAAGAATAAAGAAAAAACGGACTCCCCATCATGTGGTAAGAAAAAAAATGGAGAAACGTGAGAAAAAGAATAAATAAAAAACAGTGAAAACCACCACACATGGCTGCACGATCGGATGTGTGATGAGCACGTGGGAGAGGAGGCGATTGGGCTGAGGCTCGGGGCCGGACTGGGGACTTGGGGCGCACGTGGGCTGTAGGAGGAGGCTGGGTACCAAATAACTCGGTAGTACCCGGGTACCAAATAGGGTCGGCCTATATATATATAATATACTATTCTACACCCTAGGTGTAGAATATTATCCTACACCGCAAGTCAAAACTGAGTAGAAAAAATACTGAGTACTATTGAACAGCGTTCAGTATCACTCAGTACTACACCGAGCATCACGAAATACTGACTAATACTGAAACGCGACTACTGAACGCTATTGAATTCTGTTCAGTATAACAATTTGATGTAGAATGGTATTCTACACCTATGGTGTAGAATAGGGTGTGTATATATATACACACACACGCATACTTATTGCTATGAGTGCACACGAACACCCTATCCTATTAGCTCCTTCGAAATATTGAATTGGACTCGCAGATCTCAAGATTTACAAGATCACAACAGGCACCTCGTTGATTATATATGGACACATCATCGCCTACCCTTGAAAATGGCACCATTGAATTATGGATTAAATCTAGGAAAATATTCCCCTCAAATTAGCATCGATAAATTATGGATTAAATCTAGGAAAATATAAGCACCAACGTCAAGTCGAGTACTTGAATTTGGATGGACATATTTCACTAAAAGGGACATAACTTGCTGAGCTACGCTCGGTTGGATTAGTAGTACATGTATCTTAATTATTAACCTACTACTCTCTCCGTTCCAAATTATAAGTCGCTTTGACTTTTTTTTGATACATAAAATTTGCTACGTATCTAGACATATATTAAATCTAGATTCATAACAAAATGAATGTACCAAAAAAGTCAAAGCAAGTTATAATTTGGAACGGAGGGTGTAGTACACATATTACTATATATCAGTCAGCTATCGATGTTGATGAGCTACGCCGGCCGTGTTTTGGTCATTGAGAATGGCCATCCATGATGATGTGGCTCCTCTTTCATATTCATCAGCAGGTCCTAAAGTTTATGTCAATGTTCCACTGGCGCATGGATCTGTGCCATGCCCCAACCGTTCTGGCCACACCCTTTGTTTGTCCCCTACCAGATCCAGCATGCACGAGAGGATCGGAGCCCCCTTGCACCATGACTAGAAGCACTCTCGCTGGGGTGGAGAGGGTGACGAGAACGGGACCTGGAGCTCGGACTCCAGAGACCACAACAATACTGAAACTACTCACCTTCGTCGTGGATACAACATTAACTGATGTTGAGTGTAATACATTAGAGATCATCAGATGTATTAATTAACGTCACTTTGCTGTGTGTGCAAGAGAATGCAGATGATCGACCCAACATGTCAGATGTGGTTGCTAAGCTAAGCAGTGAAAGTATGACCCTGCCAGAAACCTAAGCACCCGGCATATTTCCACATAAGGGTGACAGAAGACGAGACCTCAATAGTCACTGATCTTCCATCTACTGTTAATGTATCTCAGAGACTGCTTTACATGGCACATAGCTCCATAATTTTCTTTAAAGCCATGTTAAAGTTTGTGTATTTGCTGTGTGTGCGGAAGGATTTTTCTATCTCAAGTTCATAATTGTGAATTACTAAACGACAACACAATGTTCAGTACCATGGTTATGATAGGCAGCCGAAATGCAAGTAATTAACCTTTTCCAAAAGTCATCATCCACGTAATGAGCAGCATTAGGATCAACTTGTCATGTTATGGAAAGAGTGATATATATTCTTGCCTCGCAATGCAAGGCTTGACATGGGTAGTCATGTGGCACATGTAATTATCTCCCATCAGAAGAACTTGTAGATATTACCTATTTCCATCCAAGATTAGGGAATGAATTACAATGTTCAATGAATCGAAGACCACATCGAAGAGCTCTCTCCTCTTCTCCATAAGACCATTGTTTCACCGGCAATGATACCTGTCTTTACTACAGGTTTAAACCCAATTATTAACCAGATTCTAGCCTTACGACCTGGCAGGAAAGTGTAATCACTACCGGTTACGCTCATTGCTGACTCCAGCGTAATGATCCGTCAGTGATTGTCTGTTCTATAGTAGTGTGACGAATGTACTCCCTCTACTCCAAATTTGAAGACGTTTTGGCTTTTCTAGATTTATAGTTTTTGCTATGCACTTAGATATACTCTATATTTCGATATATAGTAAAAGCAATGTATTTAGAAAAGTCAAAATATTTTATAATTTAGAATAGAGGGTGTAGTAGTGAAACAAAAAGGTGCTTCGCTCTTGACTCTTAAAATGGAGGATCGCTAGCTTTCACCACTGTGGCTATCGATGCTCACTAGAGAAATGCTAGCAGTGAATATATAAGCAATTTGTTGCATGGAACATACATAAACTTATCCTTGAATTATATATTCCAAACAATTATACCGCCTAAAAATATTCTACTAAAACCATATACAGGACCATGCAAGAGTTGATGGAACAACAACACTACTGACTACTGAGACAGTTACGGCTACCTTGAGTGGCATTTGTCCCGATCGGTTGGCACGACGGTGCCGTTACCG
This sequence comes from Saccharum spontaneum, assembly GCA_022457205.1. Taxonomy (NCBI): domain Eukaryota; kingdom Viridiplantae; phylum Streptophyta; class Magnoliopsida; order Poales; family Poaceae; genus Saccharum; species Saccharum spontaneum. The sequence continues at coordinate 63,293,493 of CM039595.1, forward strand.
GGGAAGAAGAAGCGGAGGCGGCACGAGATGCGCATCCAAAACCGGAGGTTGGCGAAGACGCCCACCTTCCACCGTGTGCGCGCCTTCCCAAACAGGTCAAACGGCACCACGCCCGCCTTGAGCGCCTCATCCATAGCCTGCATCCCGGTAGCGTCCAGTGGACGCCCCGCTGACACGACACGGTACGGCAGTGGCAGCGAGCTCTCTCTTGGCACCACGAACGGCTGCGCCCGCAGCAGCGCCACGTTGGCGCCGTGGAACCCAACGACAAGGTCCATGCTGGAAAAGGACGCGTCTGCCTTGGAGTTGTTGTTCACGGCAATGACGGTGATGGACGCTTGAAGATAGTCGATGGCGCCGTCCTGGCCGTACTCCAGCCGCTCCAGGCGCGCGTTGGAGACCGCCAGGTACGGCATTCTGGGCCTGTAGATGAGGTACACGGCGAACACTGCCACGCCGGCCAGGATGACGCCGACGGCCAGCGCCGTGCACAGGACGACTGCCGCCCACGCCCACCTGGAGCTGCTGCGCTCACGCAGCGACCCCGCCCAGATCCTCGACGCCCGCTGTGGCTGCTCCTGGGGCCGATGCCGATCATCTGCCACTGCCATGCTGGTCTCCTCCTCCACCGATGGCGGCGGCCTGCTGGGGTCCTGGTCAAACTTCCTGGCCTGGTCCACGTACTCATTCATACGCCTCGGTTGGAAGATGGTGAGGCTGACGTCGCCCCTCGACGCGAAGCGCTGGAAGTCGTGCGACCTCTTGGCTGCCCGGAGGCAGGCGACGAGCTTCTCCCATGTGGTGAGCGTGAGGAGCTTGGCGAGCTCAGCCTTGAGCAGGTCGAGCAAGGCATGCCTGGGCCGCTCAGCGCGGAGTGCGGTGTCGGCCTCCACAAGCTTTCCGCGGGCGCTGTCGATATCGTCCGTTGCGATCGCCTCTCCTAACTTGTTCGCGTGACGGCGGCGGATGAGCTCGACCTTCACCTTTTCGGGCTCCATGGCCCCCGCTCTGGCTGATCCTGTGCGGCTTATAGAGCAACTCAAATAACGATCACGAGGAGAGTACAAGGTTCTTCCTTTGATGCTGAAAAGGCACATGAATGTATTGGTAGCATTGTTAGCAGGAAACAAGCAAAGGTGCAGATGTATCAAGTTTAGTTCCACTTAATATTGAGTTTAGAAGGACATTAGTAGGACCATATTTGAATTGAATCATCTAGTAGCAAGGATGTCTAATATTAATCTGCAGCAGAGTAATGTTAAGCATTTTGAGACTGAATAAAATGGGTTTCTTCACAATTAACATGATGTACAGCTTCCTGATCATTAATGGCTTAAGAGTTTAGTTTGGCGGCTTAAGATCCCTTTGAAGATTAATTTAAAAGAGGGGTTATTCTTTCTAAGGATAATTTGGCAAAGAGAAAATGGAATGGAGATAGGTTTAGTTGTTTTTTTAGCATATCTGAAACCATCCAACATCTTTTCTTTGAATGGTCACACGCCATATTTTTGCGGAGAGCATTCCCTAAGCTCTTACGATTTAATCCACCTCGTAGAACTTATTTAATGTTTGATATCCTTTGAAAGATAAGACTTTTCGATCACTTTTACTGATTGCGGCGGCTATTTTATGGTTAATATGGATAACAATGAACATAGTTGTTTCTCATAATTTTTGACCCAAATTTCTTTTACAAGTTCTATTCAGGGGACCCACTAGCTTCAGTTTTGGATCTGATTGCAATGGTGTGAGAAACAACAAGCACTTAAGGTGGAGACTTGTCAAACTTTGGAGACGACGACAACATGAGAATCTTTGTATCCTATGGATTGCCTTTGTTGTTTAAAATTGGGTCTTGATTTGTTTTTGTCATATAAAGACTTTGTTCATCCAAAGATATTATGTTGTTAATAAGTTGGTCTAATTCTCTTCTTAATATAGGGATAAAGCGAATACCCTCTCTCCATTAGTAAAAAAAAAATATAACACACCTGTAGGTGCAGTGGGCGATGAGCACGGGCGCGTGGTACGCCCTGCCGACCGCCGGGAGGACGAGGTTGACCATTACGTTGCGCACTTCACCGCCGTAGAGATAACCGAAGTCGACGACGAAGGAGCCGGCATCGCGGCCCGCCTTCGTCGGGTAGCTGCCAGCGTCCACCTTGTCCTTGTCTAGTATCTCAGAGTGGCCTGGTTGTTCCCAGACGGTGAGCTTGAGGCCCTCGACCACGACGCTGAGGAGGCCAGCCAGGAGCGCCGAGAAGTGCTCGCTCAGGTTCTGCCCGTCCTCGACGTCGTAGAACGTCTCTCCTAGGCTGTTACCCGCGATCGCCTCCAGCACCTGGCCGCCGGCCGCCGCCGCCGTGCAAACAAAAATATACAATAGTAAGCGGCCATACACGGCACCACCTACACACATGAATGAGCTAGTAGTGGATGAAGAGATGCAATGCATGTGAGTGCCTCGGCGTCTTGGTCGGCACCAAAACCGAACGTGTATACAGCCACATCGCCGACAGCGACCTTTCTGGCATCATCGGCATCGTCGCCTTGATCCTGCTGGCCATCCGACATGAGGATGATGCTGGCCACGCGGCCGCTTTTAGTCCGGCGGCCGTCGAGGACGTCGAGGCCGGTCTGGAGGCCATCCTTCATGTTGGTGGAGCCATCGGCTTCCAGACGATTCTCGACCATGTCTGTCAGCTCTGCCTTGGAGGCATCCGTCATGGAGCACAGCGGGCAAAGCTTTGTAGCAGCAGTGGAGAAGGAGACTATGGAGAGGCGGTCCATGGCGCCGAGCTTGCTGATGACGAACTTCATGGCCGTCTTAAGCTTGTCGAGCTTCCAGTTCCCGTCCCAGCCCATGCTTCCGCTGACGTCCAGGACAGCCACGAGGTCCAGCCCGGACCGTTCGGCAGCGGACGATGTGTCGGTGAGCTCCAGCAGCACCTGCTGCCTGTTCTCCTCCAGTGGCGCCTTGTCGTTGCAGTACGCCACCAGCCGAACCCTTTCGGCGTTCATGCTCAGCCTTGGCCCTGCTGCACCTGCATAAATAAATATCATCTGAGTGAATGAACTGGTGTTCCATATCTTTTTTTATACCCATATAAGAATTGGGCAAACTTGTAGTGGGATCGACCTGCTGATGGATTTTCAGGAGGAGGTTCATCATCATTGAAGGATGACATTCCTGTTCGACTTCGACTCAATTCTCAAACAAGAGCTAGCTGATACGATGATATATATATAAAAGAGGAATGAAGTGGCGCACAGGGAAAGGAATGTAATAGTGGTCCTAGAAAACGACTAATGGATGCTGATTCGTACGTCGTCAAGGTTTGAGACGGGATGGTGCACGAACGGTTTGGTATCTTCTTTGCTCTCCCTCGCGTGCAGCATCCATTGGAAAACAGGACCAAGCAAAGCAAGGGATAAATTAAAAGCAGGCAGTTTTGCTGACGACACCCCGCCCACCAGTCCACCACCCTAAGTCTTCTCCGCCATGCCGCTCGCCTCATGCATCTCCTTTGGCGCCGTCATTGCTCGACCTCGCGCCGTGCAAGATTGGCAGTGTTTAGAAAGGCCAGGGCAGAGCTTGCCGGCCTCAGCGGTGTCCCCAATCGCCACCAACGACACCAACCTCCTAAGGCCTTGTTTGATGCATGTGTATTACGATGAAATGGAATTTAGTTCAATTCCACTCCAATCCACTTCAATACATATGGATTACGATAAATACATGTGCGTCCAAATAAAGCCTAACGGTGGAGGGGATCTTATGCAACGCAGGCGATGGTCCTCCAGACATATCAGATTTATGGTGAGCAGTTTCAGCATGCTGGTCTCTCCGGACCTCCAGTATCCGAGCTCCAGGTCCCGTTGTCATCATCCTCTCGACCCCAGCCAGTGCTTGTAGTCATGGTGCATGGGGGCTCCGATCCTCCCACGCAGGCTGGATCTGGTAGGATACAACGAAGACCTTATTTGGATGCGCATGTATTCATCTCAATCCACATGTGTTGAAGCAGATTGAAGTGGAATTAAACTAAGTTCCATTCTATTCCACACCAACACATGTGGATTGAAGTGAATACATATGCATCAAACAAGGCCAAAGGTGGGGCTGCTAGAACTGATATTGGCGATGGCATGGATCCTTGCGTTCGTGGAGCTTGCCTTTGACAGAAATTGTTGGACCAGGTGGCTGTTGATGAATTTGAAGGAGGAGCCTCATCATCATGGATCTACAATCCGATTGACCAAAACAACGCCGACCTCAGCACTTGATAGCTAACTGATATATATATAGTAATATGTACGACTAACAGTTTAATTAAGATATAATACTAAACTAATCGAGCGTACCTAAACTAGTGAGGTTCCTTTTGGTGGAATCATCTACACTCCTGGACTCAGATACTCGATTTGACGTTGATGCTTGTCTCTTCCTAGATTTACTTGAGAATGTAATCACGTTGTTATTTTAGTGGTAGGCGACATGTCAATAGACAATGAGGTGGTTGTGCTGATTTTGTCAATCTCGAGATCTACCAGTCCAACCCAACATTTCAAAGGTGCTCATAGAGTAGGCCGGTGCTGGTTTTGAGAAGGCATGATAGGGGAAGAGTCTTGGTATCTTTTTTGCTCTATCTAGAAGCATCATTTTGGAAACACAACCAAGCAAGGGGATGATGCAGTTTGGACACACGACCAAGCAAGGGATGAAGCAGGCTCATAAAAGTCTTTGGCAGGGTGAATTTAAATTTATTTTCATAATGATGAGCTATACCGAAGAACTGCAAAAGACTTGCTACTCAAGTGTTCCAGTGCTAATCAAGCAAAGGTGGCTATGGAAGAAGTTTATAAAGGCATTTCTGGTACACATCAATTGGCTCCGAATATGAAGTAGTTATTCTGTCGGGCTAGTTTCTATTGGCCTACTACGATTGTCATTTGTTTTTACTACTATAGAGGATGCGAAGAGTGCCAAAGGTTTGATAATATTCAGCTAGTACCTACTGCAATGTTACATCGTATTATCAAATCAGGGTCGTTTCGAGGTTGGGGCCTAGACTTCATTGGCCAGATTCGTCACTTGTTATCAAAGGGACATTGCTTTGTGATTGTTGTTACAGATTATTTCACAAAATCGACTGAGGTTGTTCCAATGAAGTATATAACACACAAGAAGGTAATCGAGTTGATCACTGAGCATATTATATATAGATACGGCATCCCTCAGAGAAGAACTACAGATCCAGGGACATCCTTTGTGTCAACAGAGGTATGAGATTTTGCCGAATCATATAAAATTAAGTTTCCCAATTCATCCCCATAATATTGGCCAAGCTGAGTCGAGCAATAAATCTTGACCAATTATATCCCGGCGTCTTGCGGATCAATTAGACAAGGTGTGAGACCAACCAAATTGAGGTAATACGCCAACAAAAAAAACAAAAAAAAGAGAAAAACTCCAGCAAACTCCGGCACATAGGACTTTGACCAATTCTAGTGGATGCAACTCCGTATCTTTGGCGCATGCGACTGCACACTCCAGGTAACTCCAGTGGGTAGAAATCGGACATCAAAGTTCATACGGCTCCGACCAACGGCCCACACTTGTAGTGAACATGCTCCTCGTTAACAAACACTATAGATGACTGCAACGAATACTGGACATGATATGCATGGTTGATGGGTGGCCCACTTTGAAAGAAATCCTATAATGTGCAATACGTATTTGAGATGCTAGGTTCAAACCGTAATTTATTTGAGGTATACTATGCTGTTAGATACGGTTAACTTTTTAGAATTTCGTCCATCCGATGGCCCATATGGGTGACACCTGACCATGTATGTACATAAAATCCACTCTTGTCAAATAAGGCTATCAGTGGATAATTTTATGGTGTTGTTTCCAAAACTACCCTATATAGAATGAAATGAATCTTAGATGGAGCACCCTCAATGCAAAGTTTCATTCTAGAGTTTTATAGGCATTAAATTCATGACTAACAGAGAGTTGGTAATCATGCCAAGAGGATGAAACTCATTTCTTCTCTCTTCTTAAATACACTCTCATGTGATAAGAAATACCTATTGGCAACCTATTTAATGCAAATGAAACTTCCACTAATACCGGCCTAAGTAAATTTCTCTAGTAAACACTTAATTAGATAGGTGTTGTGGTCACGTTAAAGGTTTCTAAGGATTTTAGTTGAGTATATTTTGTTGATAATTATGATTAAACATGTGTGTTTAAATCATTTTTTTGTGTCCACAAACATCAAACCTTCCATGTATCCTTTTTTTTTGAGGGGACCTTCCATGTATCCTGGTGTTAGAACCTAATCAACTGGGCCAATGGAAAAGAAAGGAAAAGCAATTTCACTTATGTTTTCTTATTATGGGCCAGTTTACATGGATATTACAGATGTGGGCTGGCCCGTCTTCAAAGACTCATAAATCAGAACCGAAATGTTTCGGCTACAACATAAAAGTGATGTCTTCCCCTAAAAAAAAGTAATAGTGATGTCTGTTTCAAAAAAAAAGTGAGTGATGTCTGGTGTGACTAATTGGTTTGATGAATAAAACCTGACCACCAAAGGTTTGACCAACTTTGCATGACAGTGAAATAACATAAGCGTGATTTGCCCCCTCATGGGTATGACAACGGGATATATATATATGAGATGATAAGTGTGAATGCCAAGTAAATTTCATGTTTCTTTTCTTCCTATAAATCAGAATGCCGAATTTTTATATTTATAGTTTGAAATTTTTTGGGAATTTTAATTGTATGAAAATAGCAAATATTTTTGTAGAATTAGCTAGGGTAACTTCTCCAAGACACATAAGATGCTGGTGGAAACTGAATAGTGTTGGTCATTGGATATGTTCCAGTATCATTTGCCGCTCCCTACAGTGACAGGTGTAAAGCGACCATAACAAATGGTGTTTGGAGCTGTAAATAGCTAGACCATGCTTAGCTAACATGTGGTCAATGTACGAGAGCCAGCAAAATTGTATTTGTTATGTATTTGTGCCCTACACCTACTTGATAGAGAAGAAAGCCGTGCGTGATTACCTCCTCCATGTGACGATATGAAGGAGAAGCAATATGAGTCTACGAAGGTGTGGTATAAATGAAATTTCAGTATATACCTTGGCAAAAACCTATCAGAAAAATCACAATGAAATTAGTGAATGTGTTTGGAGTAAGGTTTGTAGTCATAGAACACAGGGTCGAAGACATAGTGACTTCGATCCTGACCTGAGATTGCAGGCATATTTTAGACCCAGCCTTGTATAACCTCTCACAAGTGCTGTACAACGTTCCTCGACCCCATTCCTTGACTCGCTGTGACCATATTAAGGCTATTTACCATGGAAACTTAAGATGGTGCTGGAAAATGATCATATGATCAACTTCTATAGCTTGTGAATACCAATATTGTAAAAAATTATTGCCGATTTACTGGTTCGGGTTTTTGATTGCTTACATATGTCAAATTTCTACATCCTGTTCACTTTTTGGATGCAAAATTTATGAGTTTTGGGATGCTTAGCCCTAACAGATCCCCTCTCAACTGTCTATCATCATTAAACATGTCTTCACTAGTATTTTTGCACATTGCACGCAGGGATGCTTCTCCTAATTAATGCTGACGTTGTCTTGGGTGTCATCCTTCGCCAAGAAGCAAGAAGCCTTATACTGATGTCTTGTTAGGGCACTAGCAGACACTATGCCGGCGCAAGGGACATTTTTAGAACCGACAGTGAAATCTGGTGCAAAAACGTCACCACGAAGTTATCTTGGAGCCACTGGCGAAGGATTCTCCAAAACCAACAGGGCCATGGCCCTGAGGGAAATGAATGAGCAAGGAAGGACAAGTCTCCAAATAGGCATATATAATTCAAAGTACAACTTGGCCTTTTGAATTCAAGCAATATAATGACCATTTTGGTCCTATCTATAACAGAATGTACCAATTATGAAGCCCGAAGAGTATGGGTGAAACGGGCAGCATGTTGTAAATATCGGCACTAAAAATCTTGTACCTTTGGAATATGAACGGATGGGTGATTGTATAGTATCCTTGATCCATGTTACTGTCTCGTTACTTTCTACCCTATCCCTATTGCCGAAGTGTGAGGGCTTTGGCAACAGTTGGAGCTCACCAATGATTGTATCCGAGCAACTGACTGCCACTTAAAGGTCAGAGGAAAACAGAGGAGGATTCTCTGTTTGTAGAGCACTAAAAGTAGGTTTTCGACAGATTCGTTTCAGCAGTGGACACGAGTTGAAATAATTAAGTCAAAATAATATCCACTTGAACTATCTGTACACCAACGTCTATACCACTGTGGTGATAAGGTCGACAGAAATTTGCAGAAGCAGAGAAGTGTTACCGATACACTGGTATACATTAGCGTGTAAGAAATGCTAAAACATGGCACAAACTCAGCTTTCATTTATACCTATGGATGGCTTGACATTGAGGAGTACTGATATCATTTTCTCTTGCCCAATTATGGTGACGAAAACGTATTACCCAGGAAAAAGAGGTCAGTGGATCTTTGAAGTACTAGAAAAGTGTCAAGAAGCTCTAACATTATTTGAGAGCTCACGACAGATGAAATGCTTTCCTAACTTCTTTCCTGGGTATCTTTGATTTGAAGTAATAACATCATGCTAGTCATGCTTTTAGTTTTAAGCTAACGCATGCCAAATCTATGATAGGCAGTGGCCGGAGAACATGTAGTGTCTGAATATATAGTATGTAAGTGGAGACTTATGGTTTCAACGTAGGTGTTTCTATATAGACATGTAGATCAGTAGATGGTTCGAGAGAAAGAAGAAGCCGATAGTTGTGAGTTGTTGGAGGAAGCTGAAAGAGCCAAATAATGTGGCATCAGAGACGACTTTCATGGAATTTAATAAACCACACACATATTGTATATACAAACAAATGTGGCTTGTCTGTGTTAGGGCAATGGGCACCTGTGGCAGCACTATCGACAATATTGTCTACATTGCAAAGGTTATACAAATCCTTCCTACGAACTGGTGACATCACATATAGTGCATCATATGCATTGTGACTTGTGAAAACCAAGAGTGTAAAAAAATTATTGCCTGTTTTGTGATTTAGGATTTCAATTAGGTTTTGATTATTTTTAAATGTCAAAATTCTACAAGAGCAAAAGTGTGGCTAGCTGAACTAGTTAGGTGGCCTCGGCGGCACTCCTCAGGTCCTGAGTTCGACTCCCCATGGGAGCGAATTTCAGGCTGAGGTTAAATATCCCCTCCTCTGTTCCACAGCCAAAGCACAGGTCAAAAGGCCCAGCCAGGCCCGGTTCTCATAGGGCAACTGTGTCAGGGTGGGTCCTCTGTTCCACGACCAAAGTACAGGTCAAAAGGCCCAGCCAGGCCCGGTTCTCACAGGGCAATTGTGTCAGGGTGGGGGCAGGGGTTCGGGGGTTTTCTTGGCCTGTATGAGAAGGTCTTCTCTCTCACAGCAATGCCTGGGGAGGGCAACTGTGTCAGTCTGTTCCATGGCCAAAGCACAGGTCAAAAGGCCCAGCCCGGCCCGGTTCTCATAGGGCAACTGTGTCAGGGTGGGGCAGGCGTTCGGGGGTTTTTTCGGCCTGTGTGAGAAGGTCTTCTCTCTTACAGTAATGCTCGGGGAGGGCAACTATGTTAGGGTGGGGCAGGGGTTCGGGGGTTTTCTCGCCATATGTGAGAAGGTCTTCTCTTTTACAACAATGCCCAGGGGTGGCTTACCCCTACAGGTCGAATTTTTTTTCAAAATTCTACAAGAATGTTCACTTTTTGGATGCAAAATATATGACTTTTGGGATACTTTGCTCCGAATGTCCCCCAAAATTTTGAGTAGCGAAGGAAAAGCGTGAAACAATGTCATATCACGACTCAACATTTTCCAAGTTCTCACAACACTTTGGACTCAAGAATGTTCACTTTTTGGATGCAAAATATATGAGTTTTGGGATGCTTAGCTCCGAATGTCCCCTCTCAGCTGTCTATCATTATTAAAAATATCTTCAGTGGGTATTTTTGCACATTGTGCACAGGGATGCTTCTCCTAAATAACTCAGATGGTGTCTTGGGTGTCAACCTTCTCTAAGAAACAAGAAGCCTCCTATAGTGAAGTCTTGTTAGTGGCACCAGACGAAATCTATACTGGTCGGAGGGATATTTCAAAACCGACGGTTAAATGTGGAGCTAAAAGCATCTCCACGAAGTTATCTCTGGAGGCACTGGCTAAATATTGTGCAAAGGCAACAGCGCCATGGGCCCTAAAGGAAATGAATGGGCCAGCAAGGATGGCTCTCCGAATAGGCATATATAATTCAAATACAATTTGACATTGTGAATTTGAGCATTATAATGACCATTTTGGCGCTATCTATAAAAGTTCCATGCAAGTTTTACAGTGGTTGGGAAAAATGTGGACTGTCTATTTCTTCATATCCGGGGGTGGAAAAATAGAAAATACCAAGGAAATATTACCCATCAGTACCAAATGGGTAGGGACATTACCAAAACATGCAGAATAAGTACCTATAAATATTTAGATATTTTGATATATTATTGAAAAGTAAAGGGTATTTCACTAATTTCACTTCCTCCATCTGTATAGATACAATTTCCACCCCTCCTTCTTGTCCCAAAGGCACAACGATGGAGCCGCCCATAACGGCACGACATGAGCGACGAGCTCTGGCAACCGGCGATGACCTTTGGGGCATCTGGAGGTTACGAGTCATGGAGCTCATGGGGCGACCGTGGGAAGGCTGCTCTCCGGCAGTCGACGAATGGAGAGGGGGAGGGGGCTGCACTACAGCGGGAGGCAGGTAGCGGTGTCAGGGCGTCAGTAGGGTCTGACATCTGGAACGAGCGAAGGCAGCACAGTCTTTGCGTGAGCAGAGCGACGACGGATGGTGCTTGCATGCGGCCGGCGGCACTGCATGCGAACTGTGAACAGAAATGTCGGTGCTCTCTTTTAGAGTGTGAATTCAAGAAACTCAGCGTCTCTTAGCTTATGGATCCAGAATCTATTCTAATCTGTGGCTTACTGCTTATTTTTTTTTCCTTTCTTTCTTTGTTTCTGGAACCAATTTGTATTTGTACTTAAACTTTGTTTAATTTTTTTCTTAATAAATACTGTATGGGCTGAGGCCCCTCCAGATTCTATAGAAAAACTGCAGACAGAAGGAGATCCTCCATGAAATCCAACTGTGAAGTCACATTGCTTTCTTATAAGCAGAGGTTGAACTCTTTCTTAAAAAAAGATCCAACTGTGAAGGGGGTAACTTAACGTGCTGTCAATGTAAATCAGAACAATTAGTAATTACTCTTCTTTCTATTAATTTAATTTTCATAATTTTCTTTTTCAGGTTAATTGTTTGTAAAAATAAAAAGTTCCTAAAAGTACTAATAGTACTTTCCATCCACCAAACACATAGCTCTTAGAAAAAGGCTGAGATGGCCAAGCAAACCAGGATCAATTAGGGATAAGAACTGTCAAAAAACCTTTTACTCACCATGTACAGATGCAATCAACATGGAAGGCAAATACCATACATGGGCGGCGCGGACTCTAGAGGTGTTCATATTTAAAATCTTCAAATGTTGTTTAGTTTCTAGTTTTCTAAATTGCTACTCTCTCGATTAGAGGGGAGCAAATCGGCAGCATGATCTTCATTCAACATTCTGATTTATGGTTTTCTTATTTAGGATTAGAACATGTTCAGTTAATATCTTTTCCATGAGCATGTAGCTAATTGAGGCATTAACCGCTTCCCCATGAGGATTAACTAAACAAGTCTTAAAAACCAATGTCATCTTCCTTATATCACATCACAAATTATATTTAGGGTTTAATTGTGTAAATAAGATGAAGAAACATATGATCCAGATCTTAGATGTCGTTCATCTGAATATAACTTATACAATCAGCTATCATAATGAACATTTAGTGTATGGGATAATTATTAAGGAAAAGACTTATTCACGGGCGTGTGGGCATTTAACACCCCGCAAGCCCAGCTCTCCTTGCCGACTCGCCACATGCTTCTCTCCACACGGCTTCTCCCTCTCTCCCCTCCGGTGCCGCCGATGGCTCCTACCGACGCGCCCGACGTGGCTCCTCCCCGATGTGCACCGACGGGGCACGCGGCTCCTCCCATTCTCCCCATTGGCAGCAGCGGCGGGTTCTGGTGGCGGCGGAGCTAGGGGAGAAGGAGGCCATGGCGGTGGCAGAGGGAGAGAAGGAGGCTGCCGCAGGTGCGCTAGAGCTTGGCTGGAGCTCCGCAGCGGGTGGAAGGTGAGGACGAGGAGCAGAGTGCAACCGCTGGCAAGGAGGAAGAAGGGGGAGGGGGGCGCCCGGGCGCTAGAGGTTGAAAATGGCTGTGTGTTAACCACATCCAATTATTAACTCCAAACAGCCAAACGGAAAACAGAGGACACACGTGTAAAGCAATATCTGTTCGCAAGGAAGTTGGAAGTTTCGAGATGCAAGGTAACTGAAACGTTAGAGCAAGCAGCAAGCTAAAACGGTAATCTTGTGTCCATTTTGCATATGTTCAGCTTAGTGAATAGGTAGTATATATATGGATAATTATTAGCTCCAAAGAACCTAACAGAAAACAGAGGGCGCTCATCTCTGTACATTGTGCATTGAAGCAAGGTATTCTAGTTGTTCCTTGAGCATTCTTCTAGTTCCACAACCAGAGGGGTCACGTGTATAGCAATGTTGATTCGTGGGGAACTTTGAAGTTTCCAGGTGCAAGACAGTTGAGTGAAAAACAGAGAGTGACATGTTAGGGCAAAAAGCGAGCTGAAAGGGTAATATAGTGTCGTTTTTGGAATGGCTATGTCCAAGTGAGCATATGAATTTTGGTTGTTTTGCACGAGATGATGATTGGAGCAAGGGCCCATTTGGCCTATATTTTTAGGACAATTCATTGTTTATAGCTTAATAAACTGAGAAGATATTTTTTTTATCTGTCACCAAAAGTCAACGTGCTTCCCTTGGTGGCACTGTTTTTTTTTTTTTTTTTTTTTGCTCCGTGGGCTTATCTTTTAAGCCTCGTTTGACGACACATCCATTAGTTCCATCCGGCCGTGTCTTCCATAGGTCCATGCCCAGTCGAGCTACATCTTGCTTATGCATCTGGATCAGTGGCGGATGCAGAATGAAAATCAAGGGGGGGCTAAAACCATAGAGATGATAATGAATGCAATGGTGGCGGCCAATGCTGCGCCTCGAAGGTGGTGCCACAGTGGCTTCTGCAGCTGATGAGGCTCAGCAGGAAAAAAAATGAAAAAAAGCCCCACCTAACTAAAATCGAGAAGGACTTGAACTAGACGTAGGCTTTAGAAGGTGGACAAGCCATCAAGCCCACGAACACTGAATCTACAAACCTGAATAGCTAGCATCCTGGTAACGACTAGCCAACAACAGAATCTCTGGCATGGGTGTTGCATGAGTTTTTGGTTCCCAGTGCTGAACTGTTGCATCAGTGATTGTGGATTTGGAGTTAGCACACAACAGACAAAAAGGGGAGAGGTTAACTCTAGAAGGAAGGAGATGGATCAGTTCATTTCTGATGAGAAGTTCTGTGAGCCATCAAGGTCCAAAAAGTCTTTTATGATGTTTGTTAACATAGCTAACTAACCAAAACTAATGGAAGTGTCAAGTGAGGCATAAAAGATAGCCACAATGTCATATACTTGTGATACTACGGGAGAAAATGTCTATAATACCTAGAGGACAACATATCCAAAGATTTGAGTACTCCCTCCGTCTCAAATGTGTGACCTTTTAGGTTTCGACATTGGAATTAAGGCCAATCTCAGTGAGGAGTTTTGTAGCCTTGTTTCTAAGACTGCCATATTGTTGGATGAATTAGCTCTGGTAATGTCTAGCAACGTGATTGCGTAGACGGAATCAGATGGTAGCACACAAAACTCAGGGATTTATACTGGTTCAGGCCACGGTGTGCGTAAAACCCTAGTCCATTGGTGTGGCTACTCTTCTTGTATTTGTATGCTTGGTTACAGGGGTTGTTACTCCTAGCTACGTGGTAGATTAGAATTAGGCAATGAATGTTGTCGTTCCGATCACGGGGTCCATACCATCCTTTATATAGGCAGAGGGGGTAGGGTTACGACGAGGGCGATCAGCTCTACAGATTGGATTCCTTGTTTATTACAACAGATCAATTTTATCCCTTCATAGCTACGATGGCGGCAGATATTCTTGATACATCGTGATCTCCAAGCTGGTGGTCGCGTCTAGTCATTGTGGGCCCATCCTTGGACGTCCTCCACTCGACGAACCAGATACATGGTTGGTGAGGGTACCCAGGCCCATATATTCGACACATATCACATAGAATAAAATAATACATAGATAAAATATCCACTCTCAATAAAAAGTTTCATTTTATGGTTTAATATGCATTTAATTACATGGCTCATAGAGAGTTAACAATCGTGCTAAGAGAGTTTCATCCCCTGTGAAACTCATTTCTTCTCTCTCTTCTTAAAATATTGTCATATCATCTAAAATGCTTATGTGTCAGCTTATTAAATAGAAATAAAACTCTAATAAATCTCCCACTGAGAATGGACTAACAATTATTGAAAACATGTGGAGCACACAAAACAAGGATAAAGATAGAGTTGTATTGGGAAAGGAAAAAGTGCATTGACAAGAGAATTTCAGAAGTAAGAGTTTCAAGTATTTTGGGATAAAAATTAAATACTACTATAAGGTTAAGTACTTAGGGGCTGGCAGAGCAGTGAACACGTTGGTCATTGACATGCCTCATACATGTGTGCAGTGTTGTGAAGGAATATCAGATAGGAAAAAATTTCATAAAGTGTTATGAATGTTGGACATGCTATGCATGGGTCGCTCATTTGGGAACTATTAAACCATACTCCCTTTTGCTAGTCAACTTCTTAAGAAAATATTAGCAAAATATTTGTATCTCTAATAAGTTTTTTAAGGAAATAGATTCAATAATTTATCTAATGATACTAAATATGTACAATAAATACTAATATTTGTATGTACTTATCTGGTCAAACCGGGTACTTTGGAAAAATGGAGGGAGTGCTTTATCTCAGGTACTATGTTGCTGTTAGATAGTGTTAACTTTTTACATTCACCCTTCAGCCATCCAATATATATATATATATATATATATATATATATATATATATATATATATATATACTCTATAGTTAGCTACAAAATAATTTATTTTGTAGCCACCTCTATTTACGATAATTTTATATACTAATTTACGACAATGTCAGTATATATTTACGATAGTTGAATTACTATAACACATGGGGATATTTACCATAATGTTATAGTAAATCACATAGTAAGGAGTTACTGTAATCTCGTAAATTAGCATAGCAATTATCGTAACTCAAACTGGCTATAAAATAAGTTATTTTGTAGCCAGCTGTAGGGTAATAGTTCTTATATATATATATATATATATATATATATATATATATATATATATATATATATATATATATATATATATACCACACCTTTCGTGAAAACCCGTGCAAACCACGACAAAAAAGTCGTCTAAATTCACCAAAAAAATCACATATGTAGATGATATGATGATACACAACCTTGCAAAATATCTTGCTCAAACTCGACTTCGTTTGTGAGATATAAAAATAACAAATTTCAAGTTGAGTTTGGATAAGATATTTTACACGGTTGTGTATCATCATATCATCTACATATGTGTATCATCATATCAAACAAGGTTTTCAAGGATGTTAGTTGAGTATATTTGGTTGCTAATTTTTATTAAACATGTGTGTTTAAATCGTTTTTGTGTCCACAAACATCAAACCTTCCATGGGTCCAGGTGTTAGAACGTATAATAACCAAACATGCCAATGGAAAAAGAACGGTAAAGCATCTTTGCTTTTGTTTATTTTTATGGGCCAGTTTACAAGGATATCCGTGATGCGGGCTGGCCCGTCTTCAAAAACTTATGAGAACCGGCCGGAATAACAGTAGAACGTGACTATTGGTTCAAAGAATGAAATCTAACCATCAAAGGTTTGGCTTTGCATGATAGCGAAATAACATAAGCATGATTTGCCCCCTCACTAGTATGACAAGGCATCGAGGCCTGATATAAGAGATGATAAGTATGAATACCAAGTCAGTTTCACATTTCTTTCCTTACTATAAATCTCAGTGCAGAATTCTTAGCTTGAGATTTACAACAGGAATTAAATTACATCAAAAATGGAAAAAGCTTTTGTAGAGTTAGGTAGGCTACCCTTCAACGAGACAATTAAGATGGTGGTGGAAACTGAAGGGCATTGGTCATTTGATATGTTCCAATACCACTTGCCACTCCCTGGAGTCTCACTACGACAACAAATGCAATTTGGGCTGGCGAATCATTGGGCTGTTGCTAGCTAAGATGTGGTCAATGCATGAGAGCTAGCAGATTGTGTTTGTTATGCATTTGTGGCTTACTCTTGATAGAAAAGTAAGTAGTGTGTAATTACCCCACATGCCACTGGGTGACATGTAGTGTAATATGAAGAAGCCTAAAAATCTTAGTGTGAAATTCACAAAGAAATTAGTGAATGTTTTTAGATTAAGACATAGCATACCACATACCTCGACCCATTTCTTGAAGATGCATGTTGACCTGAAAATGATTTGACTATAGTAAGTCTATTTCTCGTAGATAATTTAGAATGTGTTTAGAATTGAACATTTGATCAGCTTCTATCGTTTGTGCCAAACACATGTTAGGCAACCCAGCATGGTTAGTGCGATGTTTAGAGGTATTTATCATATGACATAACTTGACTACTCACTTCTATAATGCCCTAAAAAATTGCATCTTTTGACTTAATTATGTATTTTGTCATTCGAAAAATATTAATTCTTCTTATATGAAAATTCATCATAAGGTTAGCAACATTGTTCATGCATTCATGTTGATGCGTTGATTTTGTTGTGATGAGTGCCTTTGACCAAAATTCAAAACTCTTTTGAATTCGTGGCTTTGAAAAAAAAAAGAAAAGGATTTCATTTGGAAGACCATCCCTCAGCCCACTCTATGTTTCCTCTGTATCTGTATCTGTATCTCTATCTCTCTCTACCCACTCCACCAAGAACATGCATTGCGTTCATCTCGTTGGTGGTGATTGGAGTGAAGAATGTGGGGGCCTTTGGTTGTTTCCATAATGGCAAATGTGGGCAATTTAGATATATGCCGTTAGATGTGGGTAATTAAGACATATACTTAGGAGCTTATTTAAAATTTTTATATCGTGGCACATATGAGTAATCTATACTATATCTATAAAGTTGGTGGCACTTCCCCCACTCACATATCATTATTCATTATTGTTCTAAGAACAGTACCGGTTTTCATGAACAGTACCAACCCGTTATGCACAGTACTCGATCTTATGAACAGTATCCACCCGTTATGCACAGTACCGGGTTTCCATGAATAGTCTCAGCCAGGCATCATGAATAGTGCTGCCCCGCTATGCACAGTACCAGGTCCTCATAAACCGTACTGCCCCGTGCTTTGCACCGGGGCCCTGCTAATTTATATACATTTTTGGGAGTTTCTTTTGGCTATTTCTACAATGGCAAAGGTGGATAATGTCTAGAAAATAAAATTGATCTTAATGGATGTTACTATTGATAGGTATTATATTAGAATCTAGTAAATTTGCTGCAGAATGTTTCCGATTTGTGTGATAAATTTTTATGAGAACCGCTCGGGTGCTCCTTGTTCAAAAAAACTGCACAAATTTTAATGCAATATTATTATATTATACTTAATTTTTTTTAGAAGAATATTATAATTAATTTAGAGCATCTCCAAGAGTTCTTCATATTTTCCTCCCAAAAACTTCATGTTTTCCAACTCCCAAAAGGGTATTGGGAGAAAAAAAGGTCATCTCCAATAGTACCCATATTTCACTTAAAAAATCAAAATCTTGCTCCCACACACTTTTTCCTGCGTGTTTTTTTTCCATCGGGAGTTGGTGACCCCCCTCACATCTAGGTCGCCACCGCTTCCTTTCGTCATCGCGAGGACTCCGCAGAGGAGCTCGTCGTCGGGGAGGACAACCTGCCGGCTGTCGTGGCTTCCCGTGAAGTGTTTCCATGAAGGAGCAAGTCACAACAACTTCCCATGAAGTGTTTGAACGTGGATGCATCTCCGATGGCAGCGATCTTCACCGCGTCCCCTCCTCCGATGTTGCCTCCTCCTCATGGTCCCTCCTCTAGTCGAGCTCGCACACGTGAGTGTCACCAGCGTTGATCGGGGTCCGGGCCTGCGCGGCTGCCTCGCCCGTGGAGGGCTCGCTCGTCGCCAGTGTTCATGGCTGCCGAGGCCGAGCTCGGCATAGGCTGGGTGGTGGTGGCCGCTACCGCGAGTGACATCGTCGAGGGAGGAGATGACGGACGAGGACATCCCAGTGCCGGTGGATGGTAGGCTGTCGCTATGTCTAGCCGCCCATACACGTGCTTTGCGACGGCCGGTGAGGTGTCCGACTGGGGCGGGCGCACAGGCATCGTGGCGGCGTCGTGGTTCAGGCGGGGAGCAGGCCAGATCCGCACGACTTGGATGCACGCATTTTTACATGCGGAGGAGGCCGGTTTGTCGAGTGCCAAAAGATGAGGAAAGGATATGAGTACTCTTGAAGATGAGTTTTTCTCATTTTTTTTTCCAAAAAATATAGATAGGATAGAGATATGGGCAAACTCTCGGAGATGCTCTTAGACGCGTGCCCCATCTGATCTGAGCCCGTCAAGACCCACGCCGGCCCAGCCCATGCCCGAGTACCCGACCATCTGGTGGGCAGCGCTTGTGCTTGTTGTGCTGTCGTCGGTGCATCTGCTGGCGGCCGAGACCATGCGGCGGCCGGCGGCGACGGGCCAAGACCTCGTCGAGATCCACCCGCACAAGCTGCGGTTCACCTGTAAGTCCCAGCCCGCCGCCCCCTTCCCGCTCCGCTGTCTAATGACTCCGCCGTGTTTGTCGGGGGCGTGCTTGTCTGCTTCGATTCCGTGTTTTGTTGGCGTAGCTCACGTTTTCTCTCCCCGTTGCGAATCGTCTGTGTGTGTCGATCGTGCCAAGGTTTATGCATGATGCTGTCTGATGATTCTGTATAACTTCGTAGTTCAATGGTTCATCAGATCGGGTATCAAAAAACAGTAGGCAGTAGTCAAACCGGTTACAGTAGGTGCACGAGACTACCACCACGACTGCTACTAGTAGGAGGAAAAGAGATCAGTGAAATGCGCAAACCATCGCTTGGAGCAGCAGCGGCCGATCCGGAGGAGGTGCCGATGTTGGAGTCGTTCGCCGGAGGAGCCATCATCGGTGGCGGCTTCCCGTCGCTGGCAGCGCCCCTTCTCTGATCGGGATTAGGGTTAGGAATGTCGGTGGGGAACTGGCTGTAAGTGAATCTCGTGACTTGAGCCCCGGCCCCCACCTCCTATATATAGCGCTGTGCGACGGGGGCCCACCAACCATATTGGGTTGGGCACCCCCGATCAGGGCGCGAGAACAAGGCCCATTAGGCCGTTGGGCCTAATGACAGGGAGATCAAAAACCTAACATTCTCCCCCTTGATCTCTCATCATCTTCTTCGTTCTTTAATTTCATACTCAAACTTTCGATTCATATTTTTCTTGTTTCTATCCTATTCCATTGCAGATTGGTGCATTGAACTGTTTCATCGTCACAGCAATTAGTGCCGTTAGACTAACAGCTACAACACATTTCTCTGTTTTGGAATGAAGTTTCTTCTGGGCCCTTCGTATGTTCGGGAATCATAGCCTTTCCCTTAAACCCATGCCGGCTACGTGTTCTCTGAACACGTTGGGTGGTAAGCCCTTAGTGAGCGGATCCGCGAGCATTTTCTCTGTACTTATATGCTCAAGATTTATAATATGATCCCGAACTTTATCTTTTACAACATAGTACTTTATGTCAATGTGTTTGGCAGCACCACTTGACCTATTGTTGTAAGCATATTGTACCGCTGGGTTGTTATCACAATACAACCTCATCGGTTCATTTATTTCATCAATAACTTTCAATCCGGGTATGAATTTCTTTAGCCAATTCACCTGCCCCGTTGCCTCATAGCATGCTACAAACTCGGCATACATTGTCGAGGATGTAGTTACCGTTTGCTTGGAGCTTTTCCACGATATAGCCCCTCCTGCGAGAGTAAATATATATCCTGACGTGGATTTTCTTTCTTCTCCCGTATAATCGGAATCTGAATACCCCTCTATCTGCAGGGAATCAGATCTTCTATACGTTAGCATGAGGCCTTTCGTACCCTGCAAATAACGCAGGACTTTCTTCACCAATTTCCAATGTTCTATTCCTGGATTCTTTTGATATCTGCCAAGTAACCCGGTGACAAAAGCCAAGTCAGGGCGTGTACACACTTGAGCATATTGTAAACTTCCAACTGCTGAAGCATACGGTACCGCTTTCATCCGGTTAATTTCATATTCATTCTTGGGGCATTGATGTTCCCCATATCTATCGCCCTTGACAATAGGAGCAGGTGAAGAACTACACGCATGCATACTAAATTTCTTCAAAATCTTTTCTATGTATGCCTTTTGCGACAGTCCCAGTACCCCCTTTCTTCTATCTCGGTGAATCTCTATTCCCAAAACAAACGAGGCCTCACCGAGATCTTTCATATCGAAGTTCGAGGACAAGAATTTCTTCGTTTCCATTAGTAGACTGACATCACTGCTAGCAAGCAGGATATCATCCACATACAGGATCAGGAATATATACTTCCCATTCTTGAATTTTGCGTAAACGCAATTGTCCTCAACATTTTCTTTAAACCCAAAACCTTTTATCGTTCTATCAAATTTTAAATACCACTGTCTTGAGGCTTGTTTCAATCCGTAGATTGATTTCTTTAGGCGGCATCCCATATTTTCTTTTCCTTTTACAACAAAACCTTTCGGTTGTGCCATATAAACATTTTCTTCCAGATCCCCATTAAGGAATGCCGTTCTTACATCCATTTGATGTAATTCCAAATCATAGTGGGCCACAAGTGCCATTATAATTCTGAAGGAATCTTTACATGAGACTGGAGAAAACGTCTCATTGTAATCAATCCCTTCTCTTTGCGTAAAGCCTTTTGCCACAAGTCGCGCTTTAAATCTTTCTATGTTCCCTTGGGAGTCATATTTTGTTTTGTAGATCCATTTACAACCTACTGTTTTGGCTCCCTTAGGAATAATTTCTAAGTCCCAAACTTTGTTGGTACTCATTGATTTCATTTCATCTTCCATGGCCTTAAGCCACTTTGATGAGTGGTCGCTTCTCATGGCTTCTTCAAATGAGGTGGGATCATCCCCCATCTGATATTCTTCTGTTTCATACACTTCATAATCATTAGAAATAGCTGACCTTCTTGTTCTTTGAGACCTTCTAGGGGCCTCTGGCACTTGTTCCACATTGGGCTGTTGTTGTTCTTCCTCATGTGCGACGTTTGGTTCTATGGGATCCTCAAGGACAGCCTCCTCAAGGACAGGTTCCTCATTTTCATTAGTTGTCGCCACGGGAGAACTTGCAACAGGTGTTGGCTCTGCAGTGTCCTGCACTGTCGGCTCAACAGCAACAGGTAGCGTAAAGAATGGTTCTTCAACCATCGGAGTGGGTACATGTACCCGTTTCTCCTGTAGGCTTATTTCTCGTGCTACCATGCTCCCCCTGATCATGTTATCCTCCAAGAACACAGCGTGTCTTGTTTCTACAATTTTCGTATGTCTGTCAGGACAATAAAATCGATATCCTTTCGATCTTTCTGGATAGCCAATGAAATGGCAGCTGACTGTCTTGGAGTCTAACTTTCCTATGTTTGGGTTAAATACTTTTGCCTCAGCTGGACAGCCCCACACACGCAAATGGTTAAGTGAGGGTTCCCTTCCTGTCCATAATTCATACGGTGTTTTAGGCACCGATTTGCTTGGTACTCGATTAAGTATGTGAATGGCGGTTTTCAGTGCCTCCATCCATAAACTAATCGGTAAAGTGGAGTAACTTATCATGCTTCTTACCATATCCATTAAGGTACGGTTTCGTCTTTCAGCCACTCCATTCTGCTGAGGCTCCCCCGGTGTGGAGTACTGAGCGACTATGCCATTTTCCTATAGAAACTTTGCAAACGGTCCAGGAATTTGGCCATATGGGGTATGTCGCCCATAGTACTCTCCACCTCGATCTGATCGTACTATCTTTATTTTCTTATCATGCTGATTTTCAACCTCAGCTTTAAATATTTTGAATTTATCCAATGCTTCCGATCTTTCTTTAATTGGATAAATATAGCCATAACGAGAGTAGTCGTCTGTGAATGTTATAAACGAATCATAACCATCCACGCTTTTCACAGGAAATGGACCACATATATCAGTGTGGATAATTTCTAAAGTTCCTGTGCTTCGTTTGGCATTTTTCTTAATCTTCTTGACATACTTTCCTTTGATGCAATCAATGCATTGTTCTAAATCTGAAAATTCTAAGTGCGGAAGAATTGATTCTTTAATTAGCCGTTCCATTCTCCCCCTCGAAATATGGCCCAAGTGACAGTGCCATAATTTCGAAGAGGCATCATTAATTCGCTTCCGCTTCTTAATTACATTCGCAGATGGGGAATCATTCATATTCTCATCGCATACATTGTTCGCATTTTCATCAAGGGATAATAAATAAAGTTTGTCTTGTCGGAAGGCAAGACCAACACATTCATTATTAACGAGTATCTTACATTTGCCATCACCAAAATGGCAATCAATTCCATCATCATCGAGTTTCGAAACACTTATTAAATTTCTACGCAAAGAGGGAACGAAAAGTACTTCTTTAAGTCTAAGTACGAAGCCGTTGTTCAATTCTAAAGATAAATCTCCAATTGCTTCAACATCGGCTTGTACTCCATTCGCAACTTTAATCGTTCTTTCTCCTCTTTGCAAGGTTCTCGTCCCACTTAACCCCTGTAAGGAATTTGCAACATGAGTAGTTGCTCCTGAATCAACCCACCAAGTGGATTTTGCATAACATAAATACAGGGATTCATCTACAAATGTAATAAATTCATCACCTCTTTTCAGTAGAGATTTCAGGAAGTCAGGACAGTCTCTTTTGTAGTGTCCCTTCTTGAAGCAGTGCTTGCATTGGTCCTTTTCAGCTCCACCATAGGAGTTGCTCTGCTGATTCTCAGGTTCCTGGGGTTTCTTTCCCTGTGAGGAAGAGGCCTTGTCCCACTTGGGTTTCCCCTGTGGTTTAGAATTCTTGTTATTGAAGTTCTTTCTTTTATTATCCTTCACAAAATGAGCGGACTCACTCTGTGAGGATTTTATCCTCTCCTCTTCTTGAGCACACATTGAGATGAGTCTCTCTATGCCCCATCTTTCAGGCTGTATGTTGTAGTTCACAATGAAAGTATCATATTCTTTTGGCAAAGAAGCAAAAATTAAATGAATCAGGAAATCATCTTCCTTCAAATTCATCTCTTTCAGCTTAGATGCCGTGGTGTTCATCTTCAAGATGTGCTCTCTGATGCTACCACCAGTATATTTCTCATTCACAAGCTTCTTAATCAGTGAACTTGCTGTGGCCTTGGTAGACCTAGTAAACTGACTCTTGATTTTCTCAAGATATTCTGTGGCAGTAGCACATTCAGGGATTGAGCCCCTTATCTGTTCTTCTATGGTGGCTTTGGCCACCAACAGGCACTTGCGATTGGAGAGAGTCCATTGCCTATGTTCAAGGTCATATTTCATTCTTATCTCAGCATGATCACGCTTTCGAGTAGCGAAATCAGCGTCAGATTCATTATCACCTCTCACCGGGTCCTCTGGCTCAGTAGGACACGGTGAGGTGATGGCAAAATCGACCTCTCCCAACGCAAGTTCCAGTTCATACTTTTCCCGCCACACACGGTAATTGCTCCCGTTGAGTGTCGGGATGTTCGCGATGTTCACAATGCATTTGCCTCCTGAAACCACATCAGAGTAAGTGAGTAACATTTATACATGGAATCATATGCTTTAACTCAACGTTGGTCAAATTAAAACATATAATTCATTTATGCAATAATTTTACATCACCGTTGGGCAGAAATAAAATTAAGGCACAATTTTCATGAATCAAAATTATAATATTGTTATTAACAACGTTGGTCAGAAAATAACAACACTACAATTCATCTTCAATTATTGCTCATTTTTCAAAACCAAATTCTCCCGTTGGTTCGAATTTGATGATGAAAATAAATATATCAAGTACGCAGCGGAAACAATAAAATTCTCATAATATTATTTTCCAGAAGCACTAAAAAAATTTCATTATTTCTGAGCAAAACGTCGTTGGACAAATTTGCACGAAAAAAAAATTCTTATCAAAATTTCATTCAAATTCATTCATTTATTTATCAAATTCATATAAATTTGCCTCTGGAAAAAAAATTTCGTTTTCTTCATATTTGGCCCGAAGGCCTTTTCTTCCCCCGCGGCCCAGCCAGCGGAGGCGGCCCAGCTCGGTCCTTTTCTTCCCCCCCGCGGCCCAGCCAGCGGAGGCGGCCCAGCTCGGCCAGGCCCTTTTCTTCCACCCCCCGCGGCCCAGCCAGCGGAGGCGGCCCAGCTCGCGGTCAGGCGGCCCAACAGCGGCCTGGCAGCGGCCCGGCTCGGTTGTTTTAGGGTTTCAGCCCTTGTAAGCAATCTCTGCCATTCATTTTGATCCGATGGTGGAGCGCAGAGAACGGTAGATCAAAACCCTCCCCACCGGCCGCCGAACCAGTGACCTAGTTCACTTGTTTCTTTCTTTCCACCGCTCTCAGTGCCGCTCGGCAGTCTTGGTGGCCGCATCCGCCGGCGGCTCGCCGGAGCAGGGGCATCACCGGGGGGCGCCATGTCATCCTTCTTCTTCTCGTGTGGCCACCGGCCTTCTTATCTCCCCTTCCCTTCGGTCTCCAGAGTAGCGCGCGCTCGGCAGACGAGCACCGGCCACCATGGCCCGGTTTTGATGGAGAAAGTTGGCGCCACCGCACGGCCCTTGCCGGCGTGCGCGTTCCCCTCCGGGGTTGAGCGCGCCGCCGTCAAGATGCCGTGTGGGTGGTGCCTCGGATTTCGTGCCACGTCGTCAAGTCCAAAACTCGGCCGAGCAGTGGCTTACCACCGATGGTGGTCTTCTTTCCACCTTCCCCGCGCGCAGCCGCGCCCACGACGACCGCTCTGTGGCCGCGGCCAGTTTTCCCCGATCCGCAACGTTAGGGATCATCTAGGGTTTCGTCGTGATTCGGTTAAGGGTTCATCGATTTCTTACTGATCCGAAAGAAAAGGTTCCGAATCGATAGTCCATTTTCGTGTATTTCGTTTGATTGTATCCCGATCTAGGGTTCGTTAGGGTTGCCCGATCTAAAATCGGGTTGTTTTTCATTTCATTGTTTCTTCTCTGATTTGAAATCGGTAAAACGGTTTACCCGATCTGAGTTCTCGGTTCATATACCGTGGCTCCGGTACCAATGTATAACTTCGTAGTTCAATGGTTCATCAGATCGGGTATCAAAAAACAGTAGGCAGTAGTCAAACCGGTTACAGTAGGTGCACGAGACTACCACCACGACTGCTACTAGTAGGAGGAAAAGAGATCAGTGAAATGCGCAAACCATCGCTTGGAGCAGCAGCGGCCGATCCGGAGGAGGTGCCGATGTTGGAGTCGTTCGCCGGAGGAGCCATCGTCGGTGGCGGCTTCCCGTCGCTGGCAGCGCCCCTTCTCTGATCGGGATTAGGGTTAGGAATGTCGGTGGGGAACTGGCTGTAAGTGAATCTCGTGACTTGAGCCCCGGCCCCCACCTCCTATATATAGCGCTGTGCGACGGGGGCCCACCAACCATATTGGGTTGGGCGCCCCCGATCAGGGCGCGAGAACAAGGCCCATTAGGCCGTTGGGCCTAATGACAGGGAGATCAAAAACCTAACAGATTCGAGTTAACTTTGGCCGATTTGTTGGTTTCCTGTCGATCGCGTGCGTTGAATTGATCATAGGCGTAGAGGGTAGCCCACCCGTGAACTGCTACTGTTGCGTTTGGTTTGGGGATCGATCGGCTACCGAACCTGCGATGTACTCGATGGAGTAGGAGCCAAGCTAAACCCCTTGTCAATCGCTTTCTCAGTCTCAATTGTAATGGTTCCATGAGCTTTAGAGGATCCAAATGGAATCTCTCTCAAAAAGTTACGGTAGATTTTAGAGGATCCTAATAGAATCGAGGCAATAAACCTTGCCTTGCCTTTTTCAACCTTTACTTCGTCAGTAATGTGTAACTTCTCTACCAGCCTATTACTTTATAGTTGGTTCTCTATAGTTGGTTGCTTCCAATCTGTTGGTTTGGTTACAGACAGGTAGATTTTGTGGTGCGAGTGGTTGTAAAGTCCGGTGGCTTGTGGCGGTGGGGCGTGTGTCAGTGTGTTAGGGAATGAAGCAGGATGGAGGGAAGGATCTGCTTGGCTGTTGGCTCTTGTTAATATGAATGAATGAAAGTGCACTAATGGTTCACACTACGCCTGACATTGTGTGTTCCCATGGACTGCAGCAGGATGCCTCCTGTGCCCTTTGCGCCCAGGAAGATGAAACCTTCGACCATATTCTGTGTTCGTGCGTGTTTGCAACCGAAGTCTGGCACCGGCTCCTTCTAGCAGGGCTGCAGAACCTTGTTTCAGACCAGAGCGCCAACCTCAGGGACTGGTGGCAGCAGGCGCATTCGACGTTGCCGATCGAAAGGACTACGGCGCGCTTTTGACTCGGGCATTCTCCTAGCGACTTAGAACCTTTGGAAGGAGCGCACTCGGCGGACATCTGATCAGATCTCCAAGACACCGCAGCAGCTCTTCCTTCTCATCATCGAAGAGGCCGATGCCTGGATTGCTGCCGGCTTTACTAAGCTCTCGTCGCTGCACGCAGCACCTCCTAGCACAGCGTGAAGTTCGGCCCGCTACTTAATGTCACACAATTGTTTCCTTAGCCAGTACAACAGCTCTAGTTCCACCATTAAACGGTGATTTGTGTTTGTGCTTACCCGCACGCTAGGCGGCATCTTGCCAACTAGTGCTCTCCTCTTAATGAAACATGTGCCGAGCACGTTCCCGAAAAATATGAAGATTCAATATGAAGGGCAAGTTAGCACCGAGATATATGGGACCTTTCAAGATTCTGGAGAGACGTGGAGAAGTGGCTTATTAATTGGAATTGCCAGAAAGTTTATCAGGTGTGCATGATGTGTTCCATGTTTCTTAGTTGAAAAAGTGTTTGCGGGTACCAAAGGAGCAGATTTCCTTGGAGGAGCTTACTGTTAAAGAAGATCTCACATATGAGAAGTATCTGGTAAAGATTCTTGAAACTGCAAAAAGAGTTACCAGGAGCCGCACTATAAAGATGTGTAGAGTACAATAGAATCGATATTCAGAAGATGAGTCTACTTGGGAAAGAGAAGAAGATCTGAGAAAATCTTATCCGCAGCTTTTTGAGTAAGCATCACCCGATCTCGAGGACGAGATTCTCTTAAGGGGGTAGAATTGTAACACCCTAAATTTTTTTATAATTATAAAATAATTAAATATGATTTATTTGTGTAATTGAGTGTGCATTTAAATATAGAGAATAATAAATTTTGTGAAATTAAAATTAATCATAAGGTTAACAATATGTTTTTGCACTCATGCTGTTGCACTATATTTTTGTGATGATTGGTTTGAGTCAAAGTTCAAAAGATATTCAAAAATATTTGAAAGTTTGAATTGGAAAAATCAATTTAGAAAATAAAAAGGGATTCCTATTCATTCTACATCTCTTCCTTAGTTTCGGCCTGTTGGCCCATTTCCCCCTCCTTGGCCCGCTCGCCTCCCGCGCTCTCTCTTGGGCCGGCCCGGCCGAGCCGCTGACGCGCTGGGCCCACTTGTCGGTGCTCTCCTCAACCTCCAGCCGCTCCCTCCGGTTCTCTCGCTCGGTCATGACGGCAACTGTTGCCCGCGCCCACGTTCCGCGCGAGTGGTAGCGTCGCCTCTGCCCCCGGCCTTCAAAAGGAGTGTGCGACCCCATCTCCGCCCTTCCTATCTCCAGTTCCCTCGCTCTCGCACTCGTTTGAGCACCCGGAGAACCGCCACGGCGACTCACCGGAGGAGCGTCCGCCCCGTCGCGTCGGCCACCGTTCTCAAGCCGCTTCAACCCCGTTTTTCCTCCCGGTGAGCTTCGCCTCGTTCCCTGCTTCCTCCCCATACTTCTATTTCCTTGATTTGTGGCCTCTAGGGCTGTGTCCGCGAGCTTTGACGAGCTTCTTGCCGTCATCCATGGCGGGCACGCCGCGCGGGTGACCCCGTGGCCGTGTTTTGCTCTGGGGCAAGTTCGCCTTCCTCCCCGCATCACCCCGGTGCTCTCGGTTTTGAAAACCGTGTACCATAGCGTCAGTTAGGCCAACTCCGGCGAGGTCCCATCGCCGGCCATGGCGGCGCCGCCGTCTCCTCCCCAAAATCTGGCGACCCGACCTCTCTCTCCTTCCCCCCATCTTTTCTCGGCCGTCCATCACTTGATCAACGGCCCAGGATCACCCATACCCCTTCGTGGGTCCTTTTCTTAAAGAGACCCTCGGTTTCTTGCTTATCCAACCCGCCGTCCTTGGCGTACTTCCGGAGTACACATTCTCTTTCGGAAAACGTAGTTTCTTCGGTTTATATGAAAAATACGTTTTCAGATTAATTACAGAACTGCCACTGTAGTAAAACGTTTATAAAATCGTCGTTTTAGCTCCGATTTGACCCGTTCAACTTGCGTTAGTTTTGTAATTTCATAATCTACGCAATAGTGCTACTGTTAGACCTGTTAGGAGATTTTGAATTTCTCAAATAAGTCTAGTTAATAGCTAGCTTTTGGAATCGTATATATCTCGTAACTTGTGCGTCGTAGCTCCGTTTTTCGTGTATTTCGCGTCGTTGTGATCGTAGCGAGACATAGATGATTTTGGTAAATATTTTATTCAGATTTATTTATTGTTGGTGTACTGTTCTAATCGTAGTCATGTTTTGCTTGTATGTCTGTTGTGGAATGCGTGTTGTACTTCGTGTCGTTCGAGTTCAGACGGTGAGGAGTACGTCGGAAATCTGGACACGTACGAGGAGCAGCAGGACCAGCAGCAGTTCGTGAACTAAGGCAAGTATAGCATGGGCCTACCTTGTTGTCCTATTCATTATATAACATACTCATTATGCATGTGTCTAATATTGCTCGACTATAAGGACTTCCTAGCAAATTGATGACCTGTACCTTGATTCCTATGGGGATTATTTGTGTATGGGTAGAATGCTAGTGCTCTAACTAAACATGATCTACACTATGACTAATGGAACCAACGGATAAACATGATGATAATAGTGGACCTATAGGGTGATGGTGCAAATGATGTTGATCATGTTGCCCTAAACCCTCCGTAAGGACTTATCTGTAAGGCAAAAGCTGGGACATACAGTGCAACCGTGAGAGTTATATGGCTCTTTTCTAACTTGTTAGAGGTTACCCGAAAGGGCGCAAGAGGGGCTTGCCACGTTGGGTATAGAACTGCCTCTATTCTGATGTGTATAGCCTGCGGAAATTGTGCCATCGAAAGGGGTTTCTCTATATCTGCCTGCCGAGGAAACCTCGTGGCCCTAACTTGTTAGAAGAGGCCTATGGAAGGCTTCATAGTGTACCCTGCCTGCTCACCTTGGAAGTGTTAGGGGGTCGACGGGCCCCGGGCATATGAGCAACACGACTCACGGGTAAAGATGCACAACCTCTGCAGAGTGTTAAAACTGTTATAACAGCCGTGCTCACGGTCACGAGCGGCCCGGAAAACTCACAGAATAAATGGTTACATGACACGTGGATGAACTATGATGATGATGATGATGACGAGATCATACTGATGCTTTCTCTTCTTAATTCTAGTAGTTGATCATGTGGGTTAAATGGGAGCTTAAGCATAACTTAATAATAATTAATAATGAAATGTTGATTTATTAAAAGTGCTAACTGCAGTCAACCGCGTCTATCCTTTTTGAGCCTCATGAATCCTCATACTATACTTGCGGAGTACAAGTGTACTCACACTTGTTGTTATTTTGTTTTTGGATAAAAATCCCGGATGGGTAACAGATGACAGTTTCTACGAGGATTTCCCGGAAGATTTATAGGTTTGGGTCAACCAGTCGTCCTTCCCTGTGGAGCAGACACTTCGTTCGAGAGTGTTATTTACCTTTCCGCTTGTTATGTTAAGAACTATGTGTTGTAATATCGTGATGTATGAACACCGTGATGATACTCTTGTTAATTTATCGGCTTATGTGTGCGACTATTCCTGGGGCGCACATAAGATGTATGCACTCTATATTGTCCTTTAATTGGAGTGTGACACAAACTACCGGTTGCCTGTGTATAGAACAGTTTCTTTTTTTGCATCCTATAGAACCACCCAAAAGATGCCTGCTGCCTTGTAGACTAACCTGGGATTCTTCTTCCATCTTCCTAAGCTTTTCTTTTTTACAGTTTGCTGGATTCGCTTGTCCTGAATCGGTATTGATCTGTTTTGTTACTATTTACACCTGGTTTCGTTCAAGGTACGGATTTTATGTAGTTGTAATAATGTGTCTAATATCCTTGCCTATAGTGGCACACAGTAGTGTACCGAAAATCCAAGAAAGTCATGAATTCACGATCGTTCTACAGGCAGATGCATGTTCGACGAGATTTTGTTCAAAGTTGTGCCAGTTTGCATGCCCTGATCAGATGCTCCGCGGAGCAAGTGGATGCCATTCAGGAAGTCATTCCATGCCAGCTATCCACATTCCCATGCAAGTATCATGGAGCGCCTCTGTCGACCACCTCCCTCAAGAGGTCCGACGAACGGAAACTGGTGGACACCTTCGCCGCGAGAATACCAACTTGAAAAGCCGGCTTGCTGAACACCACCGGAAGGTTGGCACTTGGCAAATCTACGCTGTCTGCCATTCCGGTTCATGTATCCATCTCCTGCTGCTTGTTTGCAAGGGCAATTGGCGAAATTGATCGCCATCATCGTGCGTTCCTCTGGTGCGGCACCGATTGCACTTCAGGAGGGCGATGCAAGGTTGCTTGGCCAATCACTTGTGCGCCCAATTACTTGGCAGCCTCACCCGCATCGCTGTGTCCTCTCTCCTCAATTTCGCCATGCGTCATCACTATTACACATCCTTGAGTCAGTCTCGCTCACGCCATTGTCTCGTTGGCTTGCCCCTCCGTTGCCTGACCTCGCTGTCATCTCTGCACCTCGCGCCATCGTCATTCAGGCCTCAGCATCTTTTAGTGCCGCCTCACCTACACTGATATGATGCCTTATGTATATGGTTCAATTGGATTTAACCCAGTTTATATTCAATTTATTTATTGAGTCGCTCCTATTGGATTAGTCCATCACATATGGTTTAATTGGATTTAACCCAATTTGTATTCAATTTATTTATTGAGTCGCTCCTATTGGATTAGTCCATCACGTTGGAGTTGCAGGCACAAACCATGTTATAAGTCGTTTTGACTTTTTTGGAACACAAAATTTTCTATGTATCCAAACATACGTTATACCTAGATGCATAGCGAAATGAATATACCAAAAAAGATTAAAACGACTTATACTCCATCAAATGAATATACCGAAAAGATCAAAACGATTTACACTCCATTCCATTCGTTCCAAATTTTATTAGTCTTGCTTCTAGAAAAAATAATGAATTAGTCATTTGAAATTGTTGAAAGTCACATGTTTATGAACACAACGAAGTATTGATGTATTCGTAATGGATCATATTGAAAGAAAAATGAAAATAAAATTTTATACTGAATAAAAAATAGGTTAGGTTTCCGTTCATTTGAGTCTCTCACATGCGGGTCATCCTATCTGATCCCCTTTCCTAAGCACGTAATCCTGCCTACTGTAATGCGGAAGGAAACGGACGTTGCAAGCTAGAAGAAAAATCCTAGCTAGTTTACAAAAAATACGCACACCACACAGACGCGGCAGGAGGCGAGAGAAAGACAGGGCGTTCGGTGAAACCTACTCGGATTAGGATTAAGCTGGACGAAAAATTATTAGTGCCAGAAATTTTACCTCTTTAAGTACAATTTTCTTTCTTTTCGTGGAGTCCGTTTAGGATTGTATGTGTGCATATCCATTTTTCTGTCGTGTTGACGCGAGATTGAGTCTTACGTGAGATTGAGTCACGAGCGGTTATATCTTACATCTTACACGTAAGATCATTGGTGGAAAAAAAATCATGGCAAAAATTTTGCCTCTTTATTATTATTAGGTATCTAGATAATAGAGCGGCTAGTCTTTCCTTACAGTAATTAGTAACTGAACAAAATCGTTCGGTTCAACCGGCAACTGACGCAGACACGTTGCTGCTACCTTGCCGGGCACGCATAGGAACAGAACACCTAACCGACATGTGCTTGCTCTTGGCTTCCTTCACGCACGTACACCAAGGCAAGTGACGTTATTATGCACTTGGTACTTGGCTATGATCCTTTTATCCATGCGTGATGCACCTTCCTTTTGCTAGCCGTATGTACTCATATAAATATATTACTTCCTCTCTTTCCTTCCCACTTTTGAATCAATATTGTGCCAGATTCTTGCATTTATGTCAGCCGTACACAAACTTGATGAACTCGGACTTAGATTTCCATAACACGCTCCTTCAGGCAAAGTCAACCCCAAATAACTCGATCGAGATGCTGAGACATCCTTTGAAAATAGCCAACAAGATAAAATACCATCGATCCGAATTTGAATGTCAACATATGCCCCCTGTTTTCAGGTGAGGTTTATACGAACCTAAAAACATAAAACACTAAATAGCCATGATGTCCAACTCATCGGCTACTTAGCATCTAAGGACGATGTATACATTGGCCATATTGTTCTAAGGGTGATATGTGCATATCGGCCTTTGCTTGTGCATCACTTGGGTTTCTCTTTGATATGAAAGTTACGTCCACCGACGTCAAAGTTAAATGCTTGTTGAGCTAGCATGTTGATCTTATAATTTTCATGCCAGCTAGTCGCTATACCACCAGCAAGGAATCACCAAAGGCTTCAAGATGTTTCATCTTCATGGATTGCAATATTACCAAGCCGAATAAGAAAACTTCACATTCGACTTAAATGTTGGTGCAGATGTAATTTAATCGGCTTGACATCTCTACAACACCATTGTGAGAAATAATGATATACCAACAACTTGGCCTTGTTGGCAAGACGATTAATGAAATTGTCACATCCATGAGGCAAATCTAAAACACATAAATCATGTGCCCCCGGGCCTTAAAGCCAACAGATCAAATTTTGTGAAGGGTCTTTCATAGCACGAAGCCTGCAAGCATAAATCGGCTATTTTTATGCTAAGGGCGATAATAAAGTATCGGCCATATTTTTTTTGGCAAATCTTGCATGCCAAAAAAAAATTTCCACTTATCATATCACTTAAGACGATGATCTTCATCAACCATTAAAACATGTTCCAAGGGCAATAAAGGCTTACTGATCTGGTTGCAATTTCAGCTGAATGTTAAAACATCACTGCCTCGTTCGGTCAGAATTTCAATGGTGACTGTAAGATAGCAGTGGTCATAGATTAGAATCTCTGTGATCTTCCAATGTACAGACTTTAGTATGTATTTTGAACATCAGGCTGCATAACAATAGCACCTTGGAATCAAAACCGAAGACCAAATCATCCCGAAAGTCCATGAGATGCATGCAGGTAGCTATCAGCCTAGTAATACGTTTAGATGCATGTATTTCTCTATCAGCCAATGCATGTATGTAGCTAGCAGCACGATTAACACATTTAATCGGCCAGATATGACTAAGGAAGCAACGGCGCCGGTAATCGGCCAAATTTGATTAAAGACGATAAAATAAAAATGTCGGCCATGTATATGTCTTCATCCTGCCCCCTGAGCATCAGTATATATATATATGGGGCTATAGCACGATGGTTATAAGTATTCATCGGCTACACTTTTATACTAAGAGCGATATAAAATATCAGTCATATGAATTCATCTACGAGAGCATGTATAACCGAAATAGATATTTCGTCTCTTGATCATCGATAAATAATTTAGCAACCCTCCATAACACAAAGATCTATACCAAGGATCAAAATAAGGAGCCTAGGGTGCCATCCTTAGTCGTCGGATCAAGAGAACCCTCGGCACTGTAAGTCGGCGGTGATGTCCATTGTCATTACTACCAGTTATGAAACCGGTGGTGATGAAAACTTACCACCACCGGTTCGTGTTACCAGCCGGTGGTGATAAGGATTTTCAGAAATTCCAAAATCGAGTCAAAAATAGTATTTTTTTAAAATCCTGGGAATTTACTTTGGAATGTTTAAGACTTATGTGAGTTTTAATATTTATTATCTTTCTTTCTAAGTTTCTAGTGCCACCTTTAACAAATAACAGACTCTGCTCTAGGGTGCTAGAAAAAGAAAAGACTCTAAAAACTTTTGTACAGAATAAGTTCTTTTCCATCAGATTAGGGTAATCATGCATAATAAGCTTTTTCTGCAAAATTGAATGTTGAGAATTTTTCAGCCCTGTTTTTTTCCCATGTACTTACCACGATGCATATGGGGTTCATGGAGTGCTATGATGCGTCGCGGGGAATGCACTTTGGGGAAAAGCGATACAGGAAACGCTGTTAGAAGTTGCTTGGTTCTGGTCTTCCTTTGCGCGCATGCTGATCAGTAAGAAACGGGGAATTTTGACGCCAAGTGTTGCTTATTGGCTGGACCAAAAGGAATGAAGAAGGCAGCTAAAGCAAAGGTTGTGTCACAGGAACTCTGAAGCGCATCTGAATGGAATGCTTGGGTGGGGCCCTAAATCTACATTTCCCTGCTTGCATTGTCATAATATTATGTACAGTCGAATTAGTTTAAGGCCCTTGCGTAATTCAACAGTTCCAATCTGTGTGTAGAAGATGCCTACTGACAGGAATTTGTGGCAGACATAGATCTGGGAAAGACATTGACATGGTGGCACGCCTCACTTTCGTGGTAATTTTGCTCACAATTTGTTCTATTTGCAGCTAATGCATGCCAAACGCATGACGACTTACAGAACAGCAGGCATCATAAATGAAGTGCAAAGGAGCCACCAGATACAGCAGAGGTAGCACATCTGTCTCGCCCAACCTGAGGGAAGAGGACGCATACTCGTCTGTCCCTAAATGTTTGTCGCCATGATTTGCGTGTCGCTAACTTTGACTCGATTTATAGAAAATACGTGTAACATTTCTATCTCCAAATAAATTTATTAAAAAACTACATTCAAATATCTATCAAATGATACTAATTATATATCATAAATATTAATATTTTTTAATATATATTTAGTCAAAGTTGTTTTTCGGGAAGCGAAAACGACAGACATTTAGGGATGGAGGGAGTATCTCTGTTCGTAGAGTGCTCAACAGCCAGGTTTTATTTGGAGTGATCAGTTTGAATAATGTTTTGTATTAACATTTTTGTAAGGGTAACATCCAAATTTCCGACTAGTCAAGACATGTTTGAGGAAGCTAAACTGGGCAAGGCAAATATACTGAAATATGTTCTGGTCATCAGCTACTAGTTTGTACAGAACATTTGCATCGCGCAACATTTATCATCCGGTTCCATGCTACTTGTGTGACAAAAAGGGAGAGCCTAACCATAATACATGTGACACCTTTCATCACATATGATTCTGGTGTCGGTGTTAGAAAAAATTATGTATTTTCGAGTGGTGTGGGTTAGTGATAGAAAGAAAAGATGTCTATGTGGATCACTATCATTTGTTTAGTTAGTAGCTTGAAACAGAGTATTTAGTTTGGTGATTTTAAATGGAAGCTATCAAAATAATATAGCTAGAGCTATGTAGGCTGCTGAACAATTCTACTGTGGGTTTGCTCATTCTCAGTGAGAATTTCATTCCTATTGAATGGAGTGCTTTTTGATAACATGGCAAATAATTGATGGACAGATCTAGAGAGAGGTAGAACAATGTTTACATTCCAACGTATTGCCTCTAGCATATATTGCCTACGTGGCATTCATAAAACATAAGTATTAAACCAAGCATTGATAATGGCCTTCATGTGAGAAGAGGCAGCTGACATGTGGAATGCAGCTATTGTCCTCAAATGTTCTTCTGTGGAATATTAAGTTATCATTAGTTGTGCAGCTTGAAAAGTTATATAATGGTTGACTAGGTTTACTTAGTTGCATGTTGATTATGTCTTGCAATAAAGTGCTTATTAACAGGACCTGACCATTACAAACATACATATAAATGACCTTTGTGTACTGCAATTTTGTGTGAGCTTTGTGCCAGGGCTTGTCACAAAACAGCGCTACAGGGCTATATATATTGAAGCACCTGAGCTATGCCAAGTATCAGTGTGAGTTTAGTTCTGGACCTTGTCAGCAACTTCAATTTTCCTCCTTGTAGGAACAAAAACAGTTACCTATAAACGAAGCGATGGTGGGAGATGTACCAGCGATCATGTTTAAAAATAATTAGGAGCAAACGAACTTGTTGAAAAAACTTGCGGATCATGGCAGGGGTCGACGTCCCCATGCTGTGAAACTTCCTGGAGATACTTTTGGGGCTCGGACCGGACTACGATTCTAACGCGGATGGCGGCTACTCCCCGTCGCATGGGTGCTAGCTTCTACGTCGACGGGGGACAGGCCACCATCGAGGCCCCTGAGCTCACGCCTTCAGACCTGAGTCCGACCAGTCGCATCGCCTACCTCAAGTAGAAGGTCATGCGCCCTCAGGTGTGAAATGCTGACCTAGAGGCTGGCCGCACTGAGATTGAAAGGAGAAGAGAGGAGCTTGAGCGATAGCAGGCCTCCCAACGCGAGGACCACAGCCGCGCGGGGGCTCCCGACATGTTGCCCCTGGGCAGCATATGTACAACATGGCGGCCACCGCCTGCTGTCTCAGAACAGGAAAATGGGAATTGTGCTGCTAATTGACTGGTCCAAAAGGAAACACATAGATTGAGGAAACACATTATTGGCATGGTGGCAACGCCTCACTTCCGGTGGTAATTGTGCTCACAGTTTGTTCTATTTGCAGGTAATGCATGCCAAACGCATGACGAGTTATGGGACAGCAGGCATCATATATGAAGTGCAAAGGAGCCACCAGATACAGCAGAGATATAGCACATCTCTCTCCCCCTCCCTGACGGAAGAGGCATATCTCTGTTCGCAGAGTAGTCAACTGCCAGCTTTTTGCCTGCATCGGTTAAGATTGCTGCAGTAGTGGATTCAATAATGTTTTGTATTAACATTTTTATAAGGGGAACATCCAAATCTCTGATTAGTCAAGAGATGTTTGAGGAAGCTGAACTGGACAAGGCAAGTATGCTGAAATATGTTCTGGTCATCAGCTACTAGTTTCTAAAGAACATCCGAATCGCGCAACATTTACCATTCGGTTGCATGCTATTTCCACGACAAAACCAGAGAGCCTAACCATAATCCATGTTTGGCCTTTCTTCACATATGATTCTGCTGTCGGTGTTAGAAAAAAATATGTATTTCTGAATGGCGTGAGTTAGTGATACAAAGAAAAATGTCTATGTGGATGACTATTGTTTGTTTAGTTGGTAGCTTGGAACAGAGTGTTTATTTTGCTCAGTTTAAATGGAAGTATCAAAATAAGATGGCTAAACTTATGTCTCAGCTAGTGAACAATTTCGTTGTGGGTTTGGTCATTCTCAACTGAGAATTTCATTCCTATTGAGTAGAGTGTGGCACTACTACACAAAATCTTTTGCGAGGCATTTTCAAATTGGCCTCGGAGGTGGGCGGGCCGACTGCCATGCCTGCCTCGGTTATTCGTGGCATGGCAGCTGACCTAGCAACCAAGGTGGGCAACTTAACACGATCGCCTCGGTTAATATTTATTAACCGAAGCAGGCAACCTAACGCAACCACCTTGGTTAATACATTAACCGAGGCTATCACATTATAAGGCCTCGGTAAATAGTTGACCAGCTCCCAGCCCGAGCAAAGTCCATGTCCATTATCCTGCCGGGCTCATATATAACCAAGACTTAGGGTTACTGCCTCATTCTCCACAGCCCTCTCTCCCAGCCGCACCTTGCCTCTCCCACCTCGTGCCCCTCCCCTATGGCGCGCAGGCAGTCGCGTCGTGAGCCCTCGTTCGCGCTCTTCCCCTCCCTCTCTGCTACGAGCCCGCGCCCTTCCCCTCCCATCTCCGCCGCGAGCCCACGCCCTTCCATTACGGCGCCCCATCCTTCCCCTCATCCACAGCAGGCAGCGGCGCCCCACCCTTCTCCTCCGCAGCAGGCAGCAGTGCGTGGGAGCTCTCTCGATGGTGGCTGCGCGCACGGGGCCCTTCCAGCAGTGGGCGAGCCATGGCGGCTCCTCCCCCTTCACTAACGGCGGCTCCTCTCCCTCCCTTAGCGTGGCGGCGGGTCTCTCTCTCCCTTCGGCACCGCGGTGGCGCGGCCTTGTAACACCCTAAAATTTGCTTCTTTCAAAATAGATGCAAAGTGATTTAATTTTGCATTCTAGTGCTCATGAAAACATAGAAAAATAATATTTTTCATTACATTAAAATTTATCATAGGGTTTAGCAACATTGTGTGTATATATGCTGGTGCATATGATTTGATGTGATGTTTTCTTATTGTTTCTTTATGTGTTGAGGGTGAGCAAAGTCTTTAAAATGCGTTTAGTAGGTCGATCTTCCTTCTCTAGTAAGCCTTTATCGTTTTCTGCAATCAAATTCCATGTTTCTCAGCTCAAGTTTTCGTTTGGAGCCTCTCAAAATATTTTCTTTGTAACCCGAATCACTCCTTTCAGTTTCTCATCCATTAATCAATCTCTACAAACTTCTCGGGAATTTTTCCGACTCTTTCTGTAGCTTGTTTCCACTTGTCTGTGAGCATAATCTAATTTTTAGATGCTCCAAAATTACCTTTTAGTGAGCTCCAAATACTTTATTTGGGTTCCTTATGTTCCATAATGTTTCTGTAAATTTTTCCCGAATTTTCGGAGCTTTCGGAGTATTTTTCGCGGCTTAAATAATAATTCTGGACATTTCTGGAATTATTTTATCCATGAAAATAATTAATTATGAAAATAATAAATCTCTCATTTTTTTCTAACGCTCAAAGTCCATGTGCAATAATCCTAATAAATCCCAAAGGCCCATATATTTATTTACTAATGGGCTTAAATGATTACTTAGGCCTATTAGCGGAGGTGGATGGTGCAACGTCAATTAGCACCATATCGCTAGTTGACATGGAGGTGGAGAGTTTTCCTCCCTATATATGTACCTATTCCATGGGCAAAGCACACCAAAACTACCGTAGAGGAGCCCCTAGTTTGGAAAATCTCTCATGTAGTAAATTATATTTTCTCCTCCTTCTCTTGCTGTCGTCTGACGAAGCCACCAAGCTGCTTGCTCATGAGCATACGTTCTACTCCAAGAAGAAGAAGAAG
This sequence comes from Saccharum spontaneum, assembly GCA_022457205.1. Taxonomy (NCBI): domain Eukaryota; kingdom Viridiplantae; phylum Streptophyta; class Magnoliopsida; order Poales; family Poaceae; genus Saccharum; species Saccharum spontaneum. The sequence continues at coordinate 63,333,203 of CM039595.1, forward strand.
AGGTATTTACTTGAATTTCACTGTCTAGATCACATTAAAAACCAGATTTTGATTTATTTTCGAAATTAAAATTCTAGGTATTTACAAAACTACCACTATCTTATTTAGGCCATATCTTCTATGTTTTAACTCTGATTTGACCCGTTCAAATTACGTTAGGTTCGTATTTGCGAGCTCTACATGTTGGTAGTACTGTATAGTAGGTTTAGAAAATTTAATTTTCGAGTTTATATTAAAGTAATTATTTATCTATAGGAAATCTTAGAAAATTCATAACTTTTACGTTTTAAATCCGAATTTCGTGATCTTTACGTCTGTGTGATTGTAGTAACGTGTAGAAGAGTTTTACAAACTTTTTATACTATTAGTGCTACTGTTGGTTAGGTTTTCTACCTTTAAGATTCGATGTTAGATTTAATCTATTATTTTACTAAAGAAAATCTCGTTTAATTCATAACTTATTTGTTTTAATTCCGAATTAGTTTGTTCAAATTACAATGGATTTATAACAACATGAACTACGTATTAGTATTAATGTTTTCTTTATCAAAATCTCTAGAATTTTATAGTTTAGATATAACTTGATTAATAACTGTGCAACTAGATTTATAAATAAAATATTATTGATTTCTCCTTTAGTTTTCTAAATTTAAATGTAATTTAGCCTAAGTCACTTTTGAATATCTATAAAAAGTATTTTATCCTATATATATGATTTTATATAGTTAAAACAAATGAGACCTATAATTTTCCGTTTTATACAACAAAATCTTTTGGTGTATGTATTTCTTTCATCGTAGCTCCGATTAGCGTGTTTTCCGCATTTATGTGTTCGTAGCAACGCGTAAGTTAGTTTACAAATTTCTTTAATTGTTTGGTGTACTGTTCTAATTATTATTCATTGTTTCTTTTGTATGATTGCTCGATGCGTGTGTGGTGATTTATTGATCAAGTCCAGTCGGTGAGATTTACGTGGAGATTCAAGAAGCTATTAATTAAAGATTTAGATCAGAGAAAGGATCTCAATTTAAAGCAAGTATAGCATGGGATCATCCTTGTTTCCTATTCACCTTTAATACACTTAATTCATGTGCATGTGTCTACCTTGTTACCACTTAGGATATCCTAGTTTTTGTATCTTGTACCTTGACACCCATGGGACATTACATTGGGTAGTATTTACGCTAGTGCTCAAGATAAATAACCATGATCTGTAACTTGACTAATGGTATATGCAATAAACATTTAAAAGATGCTTTATAGAAACATGGCTCAAGAGGGCCAGAGCATATTGGGTTGTTTTTATGGTGCTCTAGTTTCTCTCCTTAAGGACTTATCTGTAAGCGAACATCCGGGACTTACAGTACAACTGTGAGAGCTATATGGCTCTGGCTTTAGTCATATAAGAGGACCTTTTCTAGCTTGTTAGAGGTTACCCTTGTGGCGCAAATGGGAAAAAGCAGACTGTGGATCCCTGCGTGGTTGTATCACATAGACTGACTAATAAAACCTAATGGCACTAACTTGTTAGACGAACCTTTGAAAGACTTCATAGTGAACCCTGCCGACCTTCCTTGGAAGTGGGTCAAGAGATTAGCTACCTCGGGCGAAAGGGTAAATCACGACTCACAGTGAAAGTGTATAACCTCTGCAGAGTGTAAAACTGTTATAACAGCTGTACTCACGGTCACGAGTGGCCTTGCACCGTTACAGAATAAATCAGGGACGAAGCCACGAAAAAATTTAGGTCGGGCTGGACAAAAATCTATGGCGACTTAACTCTACTATGACCCCTCACAATAGACAATTATATAATAGCTTGAATCAATCTTATATTGAAAATGTCAACTAACGACGAAATTCACAAAATACATCGTGAAAAAAAAGATGCAGTTCATTCATACCAAAAGGATGGAGTTCATTCATACCAAAAGGCCCAATTGCCAAACTAAGAAACAGTGCATGATGTTGCCCCCCACATTATTCCTCCAATGTAGCAACCTACACAAATCAACATAATTGATTAGTCAAACATATATGGACATCCAAATTATGAATTTAGAAGAGAATAGAGCGTACCACTACTTTTTTAGGCAATAACATATGACGCTTTTTCATCTCTTGAAACCGTTTTTTGATCTTTTCATTATCAATCTTTTTAAATATCTCCTTCTCATTATAGCATATCATCAAGTCATTAAGCCATTCATCACCCATTTTATTACGCAAATCTGTCTTTATAATGTTTAAGGCTGAAAATATCCTCTCAACTGAAGCTGTTGCCACCGGTAGTATCAAGATTAGCTCAATAAGACAATACACCAATTTATAAGATGTGTGCATCTTAGTGTTGACCATAATTTCAGCAACTTTTCCAAGATCAGTGCAACCAAGAAAGTCTGGAGTTCTTCTAGCACGGCTGACAAACTGTCTAAGTTGAGTTGGCAAAACAGCAAGGTCACCAATATTAAAATCCTCGGCATAAATTTCAGCAAGCCTCACAAGTTTCTTGGGTTAAAAGCAGCCATACATACTAATAACTCTGAACTAATTTCACTAAATCGGTGATTCATCTCAGTCAAGATGGCATCAATGGCGACCAGAAAAAGCTCAACATGATAGTAATGCATGTTTGTTACCTTTTGCTTTCTTCGTCTAGATGTTCTTCTAACATTTATTTGCTTGTCCATATCTGGCACTTCAATCTCATTCTTCTCACAGAATGTTACCACTTTTTTTAGTAATGGCTCCCATCCATTTTCCCTCATATCCTGCAAGCTATCTTTCACATCTGTGATCAAATGCATTGCCTCAACTATGTCTTGATCCTTCCTTTGCAAAGCTTGTGACAAAATATCTGTCATGCTCAACAATTATATCATCAAATGCAGGATGAACACAAAATCAAAGCTCTCCATTTTTTCAATTAAACCTAAAGCTCTACCATTATTTGTTGGTTTAATAGAATCCTTCTTCACTATCTCAAGCACATCTATGATAGCCTCCCACATCACTAAAATGTGAAGCAAAGTTTTAAGATGTGAACCCCATCTAGTATCTCCTGGCCTAGCTAGGCTACTTTCTTGATTTAAACCTTTTCCAGTCATAATCTCAACCTTCTCAATCTTTTCTAGCAACACATCATGATGCTTTGCAAGCAAGGCATCTTTTCTCATACAAGATGCACCCACATTGCTGACTATTAAAGGAACATAGTTAAAGAAATCTGCAATGTCTGCACTAGAAGTTGAAACAGCAACAACCACTAGTTGCAATTGATGAGCAAAACAATGCACATAGAAAGCATAAGGGTTTTCATCACGAATCAATTTTTGCACCCCATTAAATTCACCTCTCATATTAGATGCTCCATCATACCCTTGCCCATGAAGCATAGAGAGAGACAAACTGTGACTTGAAAGCATATCAACCAAAGCTTCTTTCAATGCAATAGCTGTACAACTCTGAACATGCTGAAGTCCAAGAAATCTCTCCACCACTTGCCCTTTATCATTCACAAACCTGCACAGTATATTTGTTTGTGTTAGTATAATTGTAGAAATAAATGTTATAAAATCTATGCACAAAATCAGCGCTGCACAAAATTACAATTGTGGAGTACTAACCTTAGAATCACGGCCATTTGCTCTTTTATTGATACATCCCAGGACTCATCAATAAGCACGGAAAATTTTCTACCTCTGATCTCATCCATACTGACAGTTGTGACTTCCTCTGCACAAGCTTTTGCAAGATCCTTTTGGATATCAAGAGATATCATCTGGCAATTTTTAGAACCTTTGTCATATGCGTCCTTCACTACATCTACCTTATCTTTATACCAATCAACCATCTCTCTGAACATACCCTTATTGAGGGAAGTCTCACTCTCATCATCTCCACGAAAAGGTTGCCCTTGATATATGAGGAATCTTGCAACATCTAAAGATGATGTCAAACGAATCTCATATCGTTTTTCTTCCTCCGTGCTTACCTCAACTATTCTTCGACCCACACTTGTCCTTTGGTTCATAAAATCGTCACACTTTAGCCTAGCCATTGTATGAGTCTTGGAAGCACTGTGCTTATGAAAAGTATCCTTAGCATTCTTCCAATTTGTATAACCTTGATGTGCAAAGACAGAACTCCCAAATTTTTCAACCTTTGCCGAATTAAAGAAAAGATAGCAATATAAGCAATAAGCAGCATCCTTGGATTCACTGTACTCTAGCCAATCAAATTCATCAAACCAAGTCTTTTGAAATGATCTCCATTCACTAACCATACATTTACGAGGAAATAAAAATTCATGAGGTTGGGTTGGACCACTCAAAGCATATGCTCTCTTTAATTGGTCTCTAATTGCTGGATCATAAGAATCAATTGGTTTGCGCTGTGCAGGGTCAGCAATTAGGTTTGAATGACTAAACTCTTCCCTCGGTTTCTTTGGTTGACTTGTGCTCTCATTAGTATGTGAAGTTGAGCCGCTGCCACTTGAACTTGAAAAGTAATTGTTCAAAGTTCTTTTCGACATACTGATTACTGAAGATCCAAAAATTAAAATGTATTGTAAATCAAACAATCAATCACACATCATGGACTCTCATACAGTCGTACTCAAATTTACAGTTAAAAAAATTACCTTCCTGCTGCAGTGCCGCCTGTCCCAAGAGCTTGCTGTGCTGCGTCCTACGTGCTGCGTGCTGTGGCCGCCGGCGCCTGCTCGCAGCTCGCTACTCGCCCGACCACCTCGCGTCCTCGCCTTGCGGCTGGCTGGCCCCCGCCACCGTCCAGGAGCCGCGCCTGGGCCCTGGCCGCCAGTGCCTGCCTGCCCGCTGCCGCTAAGGTCGCCTGCCCGCTGCCGCCGTCCAGGAGCCGCGGTCGCGCCGCCCACGTCCGGCGACCCGCGCGAACAGGAAGCCGCCGCCGCTCGGGAGTCGTCGAGTCGAGATGGGGAAGAAAGTCGGGGCGTCGGTGTCCGCCGTCGGGCGACTCGTGAAGTCGAACAGAAGTGGAGAAGCCTGAAGGGTTACGGCCAGGATGTCTGGATGTGCCTGATAGCCGATAGGGTGTGTTTCCACAATTCCACTTGGGCCAAAATTGATGCCAGCATGGCCCAATAAGTGAAATAGTTTTGTTTCAATCTCTAATAAAGCTTAGCCCCTCCTAATCTCTATAATTATGCACAAAAATTTTAGGGGGGGCTTCGGTGGGGCTCCAGGCTCCTGGGATCCGTAGGCAGGGCTCGAGCCCATGTTGCCCGGCCGTCAGCTCCGTCCCTGGAATAAATGATGAACACTGATGATAATGATAATACTGATGATATTGATGCTCACTAATGATTATTGTTTCTTGCTATACGTTATTCACGTTTACATGATCATGAGGTTATTTGGCTTATGGTAACTTGTTGCTACTCAAATGCTAAAAAGATGACTCACTAAAAGCTATTGTAGTAAATCTGTGTCAAACCTTTTGAGCTTTATGAACCCCATGATATATTTGCTGAGTTCGACATGGACTTACTCTTGCTATTTCCATACCTCAGGATAGTCTCTGGAGTTTTTAGGCTTGTGATCAACCAGTTAGTTTATTCCTGGAGTGAAGTCTACACCTGATGTTCGGAGTTGTCTTTCCGCTGTGTTGCTCTCTAAGGTATATTTTATACTATTACGTTATGTTTATTAAGCATTTGTCTCTTGATATTACACTTATCTGCGGCTATATGTGAGATTTGACTTCTTTATTTCACATATAGTGTATATCTGGTTTTGTCCTTAAAACTGGGTGTGACAGGCCTGCGGGATCCGACGTCTTCTCCCTCCCCGAGTAGCGTAGATCCGAGTGTGGAGGCTGGATCCGGCGAGGACAGCACGTGGGAAGGGTTGATCCGGCGGTGGCTCCCTCTTCTCCTCCCCTAGCGGCACAGATCCGATGGCAGCACACACAGGGAGACCGGATCCGGCGACGGCGGTGCGTGGGAAAGCTAGATCCGGCGGCAGGAGGCCGGATCCGGCAGTGGTTCCCTCTTCTCCCTCCCCGAGCGGTGCGGATCTAGCTTCCTCGGTGGCGGATCGGGCGGCGAGGAGCGTGCAGGGGCGGCAGCACGAGGCCCAGATATAGACACGGTTTGGGCTTCGGGCTTTCTTTTAATTTGATTAACCGAGGTAGGCATTTGAACTGCCTTGGTTAAGATTGATTTACTGTGACCTTTCCACCGATGCGGTTGGGATGCCCGCCTCGGTAAATCCTTTTTGCCCGCATCGATAAAGATTTCTATAGTAATGTGGTAACATGGCAAATAATTGATGAACAGATCTAGAGAGAGGTGAGACCATGTTTACATTCCAATATATTGCATCTAGCATATATTGCCTACAAAACAACAACAATGAAATAGTAGTGAGCAGTATGAGGTTTCATTAATTAAATAGACTATTGCTTATATGGCATTCTTAAAACAGAAGTATTGAACCCAACATTGTAAAGATTTCTGTAGTAGTGTGGTAACATGGCAAATAATTGATGAACAGATCTAGAGAGAGGTGAGACTTTCTGTAGTAGTGTGGTAACATGGCAAGTAATTGATGAACAGATGTAGAGAGAGGTGAGACCATGTTTCCATTCCAATATATTGCATCTAGCATATACTGCCTACAAAACAACAACAATGAAACAGTGAGCAGTATGAGATTTCATTAATTAAATAGACTATTGCTTATATGGCATTCTTAAAACAGAAGTATTAAACCCGACATTGTTGATAATAGGCTTCATGTGAGAAGAGCAGCTGACATGTGGAATGCACCTATTGTCCTCAAATGTTCTTCTGTGGAATATAAGGTTATCATGAGCTGTTGAGAAATGAAAAGTTCTATAATGGTTGACTAGGTTTACTTAGTTGCATGTTGATTATGTCTTGCAATAAAGTGCTTAATTAACAGGATCAGACCATTAGAAACATACATATACACAAGCTTTGTTACTGCAATTTTGTGTGAGCTTTGTGTATGAGCTTGTCATAAAACAGCGCTACAGGACTATGTTGAAGCACCAGAGCTATGCCAATTATGAGGTTGAGTTTAGGTCGATCAGGACTTTGTCAGTGAGTTCCATTTTTCTTCTTTCAAGAACAAAAACAGTTACGTATAAATGAAGTGATGGTGGGAGTGTTTGAAAATAACAAGTAACAGTTGTAGATGATATTCTTTCATATTAATTGAGTGGCAGAGCTCCTGCCTTTATTTCAAAAAAACCTAGCAGCAAAGAAACTTGTTTGAAAAAATCTAAGCTACCAAAAGATCACAGATAAGCTAAGGTATAGAGGGCACCCATTGAATCCAATTGATGGAGCAGAAAACTGTAGAGGCACATCTATGTTCTTACAGCACTCAAAGCAAGGCTTCAACTAAAAACTTTTAGATACTTGATTTTATTTACATGGACAACAGAACTGGAGCATGAGGTCGAAGTAAGACTACCCGCACTCATGGACCTGTATATTCATCCTCTATACGTCCTAGTCAGCAAGATTCTCTCCTCTATACTAAATTCTCCCACACCCATACATCCTCTATATCATTCTCTATCCACTATCCACTGTGGGACCCACTTATCACTTTATCTAAATATATCCATGTGTGATCTAATTTTAAAGGATTTATTGAGACGAATTTAATAGTGCAATCGAAATTTAATTTGGATTTTTAGTTTGTGAGTTATAGCATTTTTCCCTTTGTTTAGCTAGTGGGACCCGCCACTATAGAGTATAGAGTAAACACTGTACTACTCTAAATATAGAGTGGGAGAAAGAATAGAGTATCGTTTTAGAGTACCCAGTGCAGCAGTTTTTACTCTATATTCATACTCTAAAGCTTTAGAGTATCGTTTTAGAGTACCCACTGCGGGGAGTCTAAGGGGTATTTGCAAGTTTCACCAGCACATATATATAGAAAACTTAAAAAAATGAGACGAGAGAATCTTAAATGGAAAATTTATCCATGGTTTCTGGCGGCGGTGATGAGAAGAGAGAGAGAGAGAGGAGGGGAGGCTAGGACTAGGAGGGGGTTCATTTGTAAAAAAATGAGGAATATATGAATTTTTCTCTTCTTCACATAGAAATATTACTCTAGGTGAAGGGGATATACATAAAATGTTTGAACACGTGAATTTATTGCTAGATGGACTGATGGTTGATTGTCCGAAACAAAAAGGAGTTTTATGCAAAATAATCCACACAGGAAGGAGACACCGATGCTCCAAACTCTGTTGTCATAGGAATTAATAACATGATGGTCATGCACTATTGCCTTTATTAGTTTTCGGATAATGAATTGCCAAACCCATGATGCCCAAGTTCAGGTTTCTTCTTAAGAACTTCATGGTTGGCAACAAGCTCAAGTGGCACAAGATAAATAATCTCTCCTCACACACTACTTGTTGGCCAAGGCTATTACAAGTCCAGCCCATGATGCCCATTGACATGAGGGCAGGTTAATTGTTAGTAACCTTCAAGGTTTGCAACAACCACACACCATGCATGGTACCAAATCCAGATGCTGCTGAAGTAGTAACTGTTGGGCAGACTATGCAAAACATCACCATGCTGGACTTATGCTAGGACCATACTGTGCATAATACTGCTCATTTCTTTCAAGTCTTCCTCTTTTATTTTTTCTGCTGTGTGAAAAATAACCAGACAGTGTGGGCGGACATGCATGGGCCCTCGGCTGGGTGCTGCAGCCTGGGCGAGGCCCAAAGTTTCTAGGAGTAGGTCTTCATCGGCAGCCCACGAAAGCCACCCAAGCCAAGCTGTACTCCACGGCCAGCCCATCACAGAGACATCCCAAGACATCCATACTCGATACTCCTGCTCCTGCCTAGCCAGCAGCTCCCCTATTCTCTTCCCGTTTCCCGGCGACGGCCTCACGGCGAGGCTGCCCAGGCACCCAAGATCCACACCTCCGCGCCACCGCCTCCGCCTCCGCCTCCGCCTCCAGACCTCCACGCTCCAACCGGCCGCGCTGCCGTGGGCAGCCCCTTCTGCAGACAGCACCCTTACCCTGCGGCGGCCCTTCAGCAGCAGGGGCTCCCCGAGGTGAGCAGGCAGATTGACAGTGTCTGTGCTCCAGATTTCAGAAGTCGAGAGGGAGGGCTGAGGCACCACTCACCAGCACACGGCATCGCCCTGCTGCAGGCTGCTCACGGTTAGATCTGAGAATACAGAACAGTACGTATATGGGATTAGGGTCTAGTTGCTGAATTTCAATTTTCGAATGTCTGTTGACTAGTTCCTAATACTCACATTCCAATTTGCAATATTTCATTCATATGTCGTAGGCATAGAAAGCTAGAAAGGATGGAAAGGTATTTTAGTAAGAATGATGCATCGAAGAGTAGTGTTGGAACTAAAGAGAGCCGAGTTGAGAAAAAAAAGACCACGGCTTCAGCTTAATATGCTTCTGTTGAATATGAAAAAATTCTAAAGCACTCTCATGTCTTAAAAATCCTAATGTTAAATTTGCCCAGCCATGGCCCAAGAATTGAATGGCACTTATTGTATTTGTTTATTTCAATTCATAATGTTATCTTGTTTCTTCAAGAATCATGACACATTTAAAATTTTAATGTAGAATTAAAATCGACGATCAGGATGGTGTGAAATTTTGAAGACATGTATGATCTTTTGATTACCGGATGTTTGTTTGAGCATTTTGAATTGATATTATCATCTCTATTCTTTGTTATATCTATTAGTGCGCCGCTAGTATGGGTTCTAGCCCACTATTAATTTAGACCCCTCTTACTTGGTTTCTGGGTCCGCCACACTCCAAGACACCATCAATGTGCACCAGACATGTATGAAACATCCGGCCCTGTCACTTGGGCCATTTGGTTAGATGATAGTAAACATGCAGCGCACAAAAGGAACGCAATTAACAAGCTAAATATCACACTTAATATATGCATGAAGCCAGCCACACCACATGGTCCGGACGGAGGCCACACAGTATACACAACCAAATCCATCAGCATGCATGGGCAACAAAGGCCCATATGCTCACACACACAGTACAGAGGCAACCACTTGAGGCAGGCTAGCATCAGCATGCGTGCCTCTGCTTCCGGAGAGGCAGGCCACACACAAGTACACAACAATCATGGAAATCCAAATTGATACACATGAACACAATCACAGCACAGAAGCTGCATCTTGCTCCACATCTCAATCACACACACACGTGCACTCAGATGGCACGTGCAGCTGATGCACTGATGTGCATTTATTAGAGTCACACCACTGACTTGAGAACAAGCAAACACAAACACTCACACATAATAGAGACAAGCACACACAAAACCAATGATGATGGAAGCAGAATGGAAACCTTGGCATCCTCGATCAGCTAGTGAAATGTGGAAAGCATGGCGCATCATCATGTTCATTTCCACATGCTTTGTCCTCCTTATGCAGTGGTTCTTCATATCTGAGAACAGGCTTGTTTTTATGTGCTTTGATGTCTATATCCAACTGAGTAGGGACATAGTTACCATTAAGCTGAAGCTCCTTTAGTTTCTCAATGTTGTACATGCCAGAGATTTGGATTTCGTCTAGAGGATCACACTTATTGTAGAACCAGATGATCTTCTCGAGGTTAGGACAAGATCTGCTGTGGAAGTTGATGTTTCTTATGTTAGAGCACTTGATAATAAGTTGGTTTAGGTTACCGAATTCATCTTTGTCGAAGGTAAGCTGGCTTTCATCATAAGAATTGTCTAGGAGCTCTAGGCAGCACATGCTTGTTTTCTCCCAAAGGAGTTTATATATATCATCGCCTTTGTTGAGTAAGGTATCACAGAGAGACACCTTGGAAATTTTATCGGCTTTGATAAATAATGAAAGGAAGATTGACTTGTCACCTTTCACTTCGATCTCCTTCAATTTTGGAAGGCTACTAGACACAGTAAGTTTGGACTCATTGTTGGACATGGACAAGATGATCTTCCCAAGCACAGGAGCTGCCCCATTTTCAAATATGATGTTTACCATTTTGGAGTCCTCAAAAAACCAAATACTCGAGATGTTGGAATTCTCCCTTCCTAAAGATGATCTTTCTCTCAGTCTTTTTCTGGGGTGCTGCTAAATCATCCAAAGGTGAAACTCCAGTCCCTTTCTGAGCTGCTGCTTCATCTTCAGAAGGTGAAATAACACCAGTGCTTTCCCAAGGAGCTGCTCTGTTCTTTGAAGGTGAAACAAGTTCAGTGGGAGCTCCTCCATCTCTAGTGAACCAAGCAAACAAATCATTGCCCTTCAGCTCGAGCTCCTTCAACACTGGTAGGTGACCAACCCCAAGAAGGGACCTTACATTGGTGGAGGACAATATGATCTTCTCAAGTGCAATAGCTGCTCCCTCTTTGAAGTTGATGTCAGTCATGTTGTGCCCGTCGACATATAAGCACTTGAGATGTTCAAGTTCATCCTTGTAGAAAATGAACTCATCATCTTTGTATGCACAATGTCGGAGCTTGATACAACATAACTTGGGAAGAGAATCAAGGACCTTAAGATGTTTCTGACTCAACATAGTGCCACACAGAGCTACCTTCACAAGTTCATTGCTCCCTCTCGCCAATAATGAGAGAAGACGCACCCTATTTGTCAGTCCATTGATGCTTACACTCTCTAAAACCTTGGGTGGTTGAACTAAGCGGTTGTAAAGACCTGCAGGTATTAACTGATGACTGGTATAAGGCTCCTTATTACTTTCCTTTGGTATTGTGATCGAAATGGACTGAAGGCACTCTTTCAAGTCACCAATCACTTGAAGCAAATTCAAGAGGTGTGTATGGTTATCATTGATAACTATACCAAGCTTCTTCAGCTCCCATAACCTACTAATGTCCTTCAATTCATTTCCATGTGATGAAGCCATGACATTTGACAACACCTCCAGGTTTTCCATTTTCTCAATCTTGTATGGGATAGTGACACAGGAGGAGTATGCTGACTTCTGTCTCCTTTTGGTTATGTCTGTGCCGTTACCACTCCCATTTGAATCAGTGTCACCAGCCAGCAGGCGCCTTAGCTTCAGTAGCAGGACATTCCTTGTTTCCTTTGGAGGTATACTGGTTTGCCGGATGTCCAATATCTGTAGTTCTTGGAGGTTGTTGATTTCTCTGGGTAGATGTGTAACACCTGTGCCCCTTAGGCTGAGACACTTGAGCAATAGCATCTTGTTGCATATATTTTTGAGGTTGCTGTGTTTCCCTCCGAGGAAAAGGCAGCCTTCTAAATGTAGCACCTTGACCAATGGCAACTGCGGTGAATATTCAGGAAGGTTGTGCACAAAACTTTGCATGCTATCAGATCTGCTGAGTTGGAGACCACTGAAAATGGAGAAGTGGTGAGCCAAGTGATAGGACAGGCGTGTGTCCAGAATGCGCTCTTTCTTGGCAATATTGCTAATGATTCCATGAACTTGACCACCTACGACACAGCTCTTGACCTTTCCTATAGCCCCAATATCCGCAGCACAAATGAACCACCGATTGATGAGTGTGCTAAAACATGCGTCTGCATGATCCACTGATGTGCACCAGTCTTCCTTATCTATTAGACCTTCTGTAACCCACCGCCCTACTATTGTTGACCGATTGATTACATAACCTTGAGGGAAGATAGCTAGGTAGAGCAAGCAGGATCTGTAATCTTTGGGCAGATCATTGTACGAGAACTTGAACATCTTCTTGAAGTTATTAGTCGCCCCCACCCGCAGTGAGTCTTTTGAGAGATCCAGAGCTTTATGCAACATCAGCAGCTCGCTGTAGTTCCTGTTTGGGTTAGCATACAGAGCATGTGCAAACATCTTCATGCAGAATTCATCCGGATTACACTTTTCCAAGATGTCATGGAAAATCTTGAGAATGTCCTTGACATCTTCAGTCTTCCGCTGGCTTGTTAGCTGGAGCACAATATCATTGTAGAGACCAACAAGAGATAATGTTATAGGCTCCCCCTCGGGACAGCAATAGTCTTTGGCCTTCTGGTTGTTGCTCGTGATGATTATAACTGCATTTGGCCCATGAGACGTGCCAGGCAATATGCTCAAAGCATTTATGGTCTCCTTCCATCGGGATATGTAGTCCATTTCATCTTGGAGGACAATCAGTGTATGTTCACACTTCGGTTGCCTCTCAATCTTGTCCAATAGCCCTTTGATCATCATCTGCTCCTTTAATAAACTTGTGATGTCGTCCATCTTATCCTTTGCTTCCTTGGCAGCAGCAATAGCCTTGTTGGTGATCCCAATCGCAGTCTTGGATGCACTTATGATAGGAGATGCACTATCACTACTGCTGGCTTTTTCCCTGACAGCAGAGTCATTGCCTCCTGGTCCGGGCACCTGAGGCCTGGCAAACACCTCCTTTATGATTTCTAGAGCGATCTTGTGGCTATGGATTAAACCATTGATGTTATCCTGACCCAGTGTAGTAGGAGGACTGCCTTGGACCAGGGACGATCGCTGCTTCTCCCAGCTGGAAGGGTCAGGGTCAGGGTCAGGGAACACCTTCCGCAAAACATATTCATATTGAGATACATGAAGACAAATCGAGGGTTTAGCCTCAAATTCATCCATATAACACTTGAGCATCTCGGCCACACGTGTGGGATTAATAGGGCCCCACCAGGGCCGCTCGAGTATGCCAGACAGCACTTGATGGAGTAGACTTAAGGGTTCATCAGCTATGATCATATCCTTCTCATATTCTTCAATGTTGTCCATGATATTTTGAATCTTACGACGGACCTCGCTTTCTCCAATCTTTGTCAAGATTTCATCTTCGCCCATGTATTCACGCAAGACAATGGAGAGTATGTCCAGTGGAGTAACCGTTGAGTAGCGATGGTGCACGTCTGCCAGGTTGATCCACAATGTTCTGTGAAAATATGCCGCCAGAGTTTGGTGTATAATGTCGCTGGCGATGTTGTATCCATTTTCTGGCACAACAATGGAAATGCTTGCGAACGAGCACTCCATCTCAGTTGCACGTTGCACCTTGAGCCAGGTGGCCAGTTTCTCGGTGCAGTAATCCACTGGAGAGAAAGGCTCTAGGAGTCTTCGACGGCAATACTCATCAGCGGTTGCCATTGGTGCTTCGTTGTCGCTGTCGTCATCTTCATATCTTAGAGCCCCAGTTGCGGCAACACACCCTGTTGCCTGAGAGGATGACGGCTTGGTCGGCACCATGACATCGTACTTCTTCCGCCGCTCGCTGACATCGCGAGCCCGTTCCTTGAGCTCGACCAGCCGGCTGGCTGCCCGGTGCTGATCGATCATCTTCCGCATGAACCAAGGGAACCACCGCACATAGCGCTGGATGCTGCCCATGGCTCGGTGGACCTCCGGGTCACCGCGATGCAGGTAGAGGACGATGACGCAGCCCCTGCAGTCATCGGCGAGTTCCTCGACCTGCTTCATCCACGTGAGGACCTGCTCGTCATGCTCGCCACCGGGAGGCCTCGTCCTCGCCAGGTGTGCGAGGAAGCTCTTCATGCTCTCCATCTCGTCCTTGATGAACCGCACGTCGCCACGGACGCAGGAAAGCAGTAGTGCCTCGTTGCGGATGAGGCCTAGCAGCGAGTTCACCGCGCCTGCCGCGAGCTCAGCCATGACAGCAGCTGCAGCACTGCACCCTTTGCCTGTCACCGCCACACCGCTGGGTGTATGTGTCCAGCTAGCTGGGCTAACTGCTAAAAGCTGGCTTAGTTTTGTTTTTCTTGGCTAACTAGTTAACTCATGAGCTCTTGATGGACATGAAGAAGGATGATCGAACTAGAGCCTTAGCCAAAGCATTTTGCTTGCATGTGCATGGACAGCATGGGTGCGTTAGTGGCTATGGGCTAAGTTTCAGCTCTTTGATCTCTAGACCAGGGCGAGCTCTTCTTTCATCAAGAAATGGTATAACAACAATGCATGTTGAAAAGCCAGGCTTGTCTGGGATATCTGTTTTCCTTCACTCGACTTTCGTTGTTGAGGAAAGCAATGCATTGTCCCGTGGAGGATTATATCCGTTGAGTGTTTCTTTAGCAAAGCACAATGCCCCTTTAGTTCTTTGCTTGTCCTTTTCTTGCTTCGATTGTCTGTTTTTGCCTCTATTCTCTATTGTCGTGTTAGACAAAAAGACAATCAAATAAATGATGCTTTATTGTGACAAAGGGTAACGTGCAAAAACTGAGGAAAACATCTGCGTGTCAATGACTCTACTTCATTGTTGGCCTTGAAGTGCATGAAAGGAAACCACCAGATTGAAAGGGATCCAAAGCCTTACTTTCCAAACAACGTGACTACCGCACTAGGAATAAAGAGCTATGCTGAGAGCAGGACCACCTTTGAATTTCAATCTCTGCGTCTCAGTTTTGAGAGCCATCCATGAATTAATGTTCAATTTATATATCTCTCGTGCCTGCAACATATCTAAGTGTCACACCCTACTCCAATAGTATGTGAAAAAAATTCCTGAAATAACTGTTATATACTAAATTATAGAGCGATGTATAGCCTCTCCATTAGTGGAGAGCAACAGCCAAGACATAGTGTTTCTTTTTTAATTGTAATGTAACAAGGTTTTTGTGGAATTCATTGTCATCATTTTCTATTTTCAAAGACTTAAGGATACAACCCACTTGTTTGTTACTTGGTTAAAGAGTTTTGCTCCAAATGTGATAAACCAAGTAATAGTAGGTTTGGCACTGATGTGCTGGGCTTTGTGGGTGAGTAGAAATGATGTTGTGTTTAATATAATAAATACTAATTCTTTATGGAGTTAATTTTCAGAGTGACGTCCTGGATCAGGCACTGGTCTCTCTTATCTGAAGAGGAAGAGAGGGAGAGGGTCTTTGAAAGAAGGATACAGATAATTGGAAGTTATGCTGATCAAACTCTTTGGATAGATGACGTGGAGACATCAAAGAAGGATAGCGAGCTAAAACTTTGTTTTTGTTGAGTCTGGGTTGTTCAGTCTCCTTCTGCTGATTGTCAAGTTATTTTGTTTAACGGAGTTGGGTCTAAGTACCATGGAGTTGTAAAGGAACGCTATACTAGTGAATGTGGGAGGCAGGAATATATTTTTTTATTTTCCTAATCTAAAACGTGGGCCAATAAATGTACCGAAATAACAATGTACTGTTGGCCGGTAAAGATTTCAAATATATGGCCAGTTATTGTTTCCTTCTTGTCTCATACAGATCGTTTTGTCGATTGGTATTTCTATTTTGTTTCCCGTTGTTCGACATCGATTGGTAAATTTGAATATTTGGGTCCATTGAACCGTCGGGACATATGGATTGACATTGCGTGCCTATGGCTAACCCAATTCACGCCTAATTTTTTTTGACTTGGAGCCCAAGCAGTCGAACCAAACCTAGGGTTGTTGTCTCCTTAATTTTTCTCCCATCCCGCTCCCCAGATGCAACACCACCCAACTTGACCGCCGCTATCAAGGTCGCGGGCTCATACTCGGAGCCCTCTGCTCGCCCACAGCCCACCCACAACCCCCACCCTGTTGCCCACCCGCATATCGCCCCCCACTACACCCTCCTCCTGCACGCCCATCGCACGCATCATGCCTTGTGTCCTCTTTGCACGCTCGCCCATCGCATCTCGTTGCTGATAAGTCGTTAGATGCTGATTTGTTATGAGAGAAAAATATTGTCACCCTGTTCGGCTGAGCTTATCAGCACGGCTTATCAGCCGTGGAACAATGTTTTTCTCTCACAGCAAAACAGCCACAGCCGGCTTATAAGCCGCAGAAACAGCCTGCCGAACAGGGTGTGTACCATGGCTGATAAGTTCAAGCGAACAGGTCCTGCCGACCATGAAGCAGTCTGGCCACAATTACCGAGGCCATGAATATGAGGTGAGTTACCGATACCGTACTATTGCGCCAAGGTACCTGTTGCATTTAGTCATTTGAAAGGGAAACAGAAATGCCTCATTCTTTTAGTGTGACTTTATATTAAAAAATAGGTTATATACGACTATATGTATATCCGATTGGATGGTCTGATATCCCATTTAGTTAGCACTAGGTGTCAAAAAATAGGAAAATATATGGGCAGTTTTAATAAGACGCTTTGCTCAACTCAACCAGTTAAATACACAATTATATAAATTCTGTCATAGTTAAGTTCCATCTATTGTCAAGTTGGCATGGATTTATCATTGAATCATGACATCTGAAGGGACCATAACGCCTAAGGGCGGGATGAATTAGGCAACATAAAAACTAATGGCCAACTAAAACCTTCTTATCTAAACCTATGCAAAATATCATCTAGATGTAGACTACAGTTTACCTTTCTCTATCAACTAGAATAAGAAAGGTAAGCAACACACCAAGGAATATGTAAGCAAACACGGAAATATAAATGAGTTAGAGAATGCAAACCTGCTCGGTCCCCCTCGTCTCTCCTAACCAGTGATCTTGCCGGTGGACAGAAGAGTGGGGACCCTTATTGATAAGAGTTTGGTTGTGGTGTCATCGACAAGGTGATGTCGATGATGGTACTTTGGAATAAGGTCTCTCAGCTCTCTTTCTACCTCATTGACGTTTGATTTGGCATCGACAAAGGCCACTCAGAGTTTGGTTGTCTGTCAGATCTACATCTAGATGACTGCGCTAGGGGAGGCGAAGCGAAACAAGAACCAATCTACTAGCAACATGGGAGGCAACAATGGTGCCGCCACTAAGTGACAAGACCAGCCCCTTCAATGAGGCGAACATCATGTTTCCTCAATCCATAGACGAGCTTCTAAGTGAGTTACGCCAGAAGCTTCAAGCCAAGCTCGATGCCGATGTCAAGACTTTCTTGGAGAGTTGCACCAAGAATCGGCACAATAAGGTTACTCAGTTCCGTGATCCCATACTATCAATGTCAGATATAGGCTAGACCCGATATCCAATTCTGACACTAATGCTTTATTTAGACCCAACAATGATGTGCACCATTGAACTCAACAGGCCCGGAGGAAGTGCAGCTAAGCCCACAACGCAGCGGCAGTAGCATCTCAGCGGTCACAGGCTCACGGCCAGGATCCTGTCCATAATGGAGTTGCCCGGCAAAGCCGTGATATGTCCACAAGGACCACGTCTTTCCAGGACCGCGGGGCCCTTCGTTCGGTAGGGACAGAGGCAGCTCTGGCGACGCTGCGAGAATGGAATGGCTTCACGAGCCGAAATGCCGCGCTGCTCCAAAACCATAGGCGAAGGAGGCGTGTGATGAGGAAGTAAAAAATAAGATGGGATCGGCCCGGAAGACAGGATTTGCCGGCCGAAAGTAGAGCTGCATAGAATCAAAGCAGGAAAGCTCTTTTCTTTTATGGAGGAGGCATTCAAAATCTCGGAAATATATCTCAAAAATACATAACGGCCCAGATCCAGACCAAAGACTATACATGATTTGGTCCTATTATGATGACGACGAGACGATGATGTCAAACTGACACCATTAGTTTCACCTTCCTCCCGAGATGCCAGATATTGTACCACTGCTTATCTTTGATGATGAAGGGTATGACAGTACGTATGGGTCAAACCCATCATCCTGCATTAGAGAGAGCAGGCTGAAGCTCATGTCTGTATGCGTCAACTCAGGGAGTGGCAAATCTCCGTCAAGGTACCGCACCACTTCTTGCATATTGGGCCTTACGTTGGTGAATGGGTGTGAACATAATAGCCCTAGCTTCAGTACCAGGCATGCTTCGTCGACATTGTAATCACCATGCAATTTGATGTCTACGGCATCAGTTAGTGATCCTTTGTGCCAATGCTCAAGTACCCAGTCAACAAGCACCACTTGATCATTATCCCTTATGTTGCTGTTCACTGGCCTTTTCCCACAGGTAACCTCAAGAAGGAAGGCACCAAAGGCAAACACATCTGTGAGTGGGGATGCCTTGCCTGTGCTTACCAATTCTGGGGCGAGGTAACCCATGGTACCAACAACATGCGTGGTCTGTAGATCGGTGCCGTGGTCGTACAATCTTGCAAGCCCAAAGTCACCTAGGTGTCCGTTCATTTCACTATCAAGAAGCACGTTACTTGCCTTGATATCACGGTGGACGACAACTTTCTCCCACTTCTCATGCAGGTAGAGAAGGCCCGTAGCAATGCCTTTGATGATCCGAAACCTCTGAGCCCAACTCAATGTTGTCTTGTCCACATCGGAGTATAGATACTTATCAAGACTGCCATTTGACATGTAGGCATATACTAGAAGTAGTTCACCTTTTTGCCTGCAGTAGCCAAGTAACTGAACAAGGTTACGATGTCGAATGCGGCCGATGCTGACAACTTCAGCAATGAACTCCTTCATACCCTGCCTTGATTCATGGGAAACCTTCTTCACAGCAACTTCCAGCTTTGATGACGGAAGCACTCCTTTGTACACCTCCCCAAATCCTCCAGCTCCTAGCAGGTTCTTGCTCTTGAATCCTTCGGTGGCATGATACAAATCCTTGTACGAGAAACGGTGTGGCTTGAATTCAACTTCCCAATCTTCTTTGAGCTCAGCATATCGCCGTTGCCTCCTCACCAGTGAAACGATGATAGCACCCACAACGACCATGAATGTTGCGGATGCTATTGGCAGGATAATTTCCAGAAGTATCGATTGAGGTTTTGGGCCCTGCGGAGGTAGCTTTGGCAGTTTGGCGATGTCGATCTCCGGAGCAGGTTTGTTCATGCCGAAGCTCCAGCCAAGCACGTAGTGTTGTGCGTCAACTGAGCCGGTTGCTGATGAGAAGCCGATATATGATGACTTGTGTAGAACTGCTGAGAGGTCCAAATGGGCTGAGATGAGTGGCTTTTTCGGTTTCGCCATTTGGAGTGGAGCCATGGTAACATTGATTTTCTTGGCTTCTCCGTTGTAGTCTACCCAAACATGCATGGCATCACCACTGACAAGACTCATGTTTTGGAAGCTACTATTCCTATCATCAAAGTAGCCCGCAGGGTAGGACTGTATAGAGTGGAGATCGTTGATGTCGATGCCAACATGGTTGGCGTTGATGTCTTGGAACTCGATATTTAGGGCGGTGTCTAGTTCAATGGCCAAGATATGGTTGCTCAAGCTGCCTCTCTTCTCGGAGTTCATGAATCCTAAGTATTGGTTGGACATTGCATCTGAGAAGTTTGTGCTTGGAGCTATGATAAAGGCCAGGCCATGTAGGCACATGATTTGGTAGGTAGAGCGGATGGCAAACACAAAGGTCACGGAGAAAGAATGCACTCTATCATTGTGTGAATCACGGAAGTGCAATGGAGTCGGGTAGAATGCATGGCCTTTAGAATTAAGTGTACCGTTGGTTAGCTCAAGGAGTCCGTCGGACGTGACTGTGGCAGTGTCGTCCAAGCTGATATTAGTACCTGTAAAGCCAAGGTACAGGAGTTGGTCATCCGGAGTTGATGCAGTGAAGAGTGCAGGTTCATGGGCAATGAAAAGGAGGAGGCAGAGTAAGAAAAATTTCAGGTGAGATGTGAGTAAGTTGCAAGGCTCAAGCACTTCATAGGCCATGCTGTTTAGTGCTTGTCCATAGCTAGCAGAGTACAAAGCTATTTAAATTGATTCGCATTGAGGCCAAGTGGCTTCGGTGCCGTGTGTCGTCCACACACGTCATTGTCTGATGTAGTTAACACTTCATACGAAGAAAGAGTTTTTTTGTTTTCAATTTAAATAATCAGGTCCTATTTGCCACAGCTTCACTAACAGCTACATGACCTGTTGTCAGCTGTTTTCTTTTTTTCTGCTCTCACAAAGGATGAGGAGGGATAAAACTGAAAAAAGTAGCTTATCCTATCTGACACAGGTGGGACCAAGCATGCACAAAATACTTGTTTGTCCACGTAGGGAACGCACACGCTTTGGGGAGGGAGGCATCAGGGTGTAGTCACCAGGCCGCAGGACACCGAAGCGCGGCTTGCCAGGGCGCAGCTCGGCGGGGCACGGGGCCAGGGCACGTCTGCGTGTGATGAAGTTGCCAGGGGCGGCCTCCTGGTATTAGGTGTGGTCGCTCGGGGAGTTCTTGCTGGGTTAACGAGGAAGAAGACGAAGGAAGAAATAGAGTGGAAAAAGAAAAAGATAAAAATAAGTCCATTAGGGTCTTTTTATTTCTTTTGTCTCCCAGGTGAAGATGTTTTGCCAAATAGTTTTTTTCAAAATAGTTCAACTTTACCGAAAAAGCTCTCGTGAAACTACTCTAAAAAAACCACCTTCACTAGTGAAGCTAAGCGGTGCCAAACAGGGTCTCAATAACTCCCAGCTTCAGACCACTTAGCTTCATGTATGGCCAAAACTCAACATATAATTACAACACCTTCGAACATTATTCACCAAAATGAAGAATAAACGGCCATCTGTGAGACATGAATGGCAAATCTGAGTCACCCATGCGACATGCCTGCACCGCGCTGCTTCCGCCCAATTAAGTGGCCCACCGAGGGCTCCCCACCTTGCCCGCGTGGCCTGCCTCTACCTGCATGACCCGTCGGCGGCCTCGAGCTGGCATCCCAATGCTAGTGTAGGCGTGGGCCCAAGCGTGAGCTTGGCGTGGCGGATAGGTGGCCCTGCTCATGGCGGGCGAGGCACCCTACGCGGCAAAGCATCTTGTGGCACTATTACAAAAAAAATCTTTTGCGAGACGTTTTGCAATTGTTTTCGGAGGTGGGCAGCACCAAAAACCGTCTCATTAACCGAGGTGGTTACAACAACCGCCTCACAAAATAGATTAACCGAGACGGGCACCCTTAAAATGCCCACCTCGGTTAATCTAACCGAGGCGGTTTCCCTAACACAACTGCCTCGGTTAATATATTAACTGAAGCGGTCACATTATAAAACCCGCCTCGATAAATAGTGGCCCTAACTTCCATTCTCCACTCCCTCTCCCTCAGTCCTGAGCAGCGGCCACTTCCTCTCCTTCCTTGCGACCCTCTCTCTCTCTCTCGTGTCGTCCACCTCCTCTCCCTCTCCCCACACCAAGCGCTGATGCCGGCCCTCCTCCCCACAGCGGCGCTGGCCCTCCTACCTCTCTCTCTCTCTCTCTCTCTCTCTCTCTCTCTCCCTCAGTGGCCACGGCGACCCCTCCCGGCTGCACGGGACAGCACGCGAGCATGGCAATGGCACGGCGGGACCTTCATGACCGCGCATGGGGCGGCCCACCCCCTCCGGGCGGTGGCACAGGGCGGCTCAACGCGGGTCTAGCGGCGTGGGGCCACGCGCCGCAATGAGGTTGTGGCGCTCCTCGAGCGGTGTAGGCGCTCCTCCACTGGGCTCCACGGTGGTGGATCTGCCTCCACCTTGCTCCACGGCGGCCGATCTACCTGCACCGAGCTCCATGGCGGCAGATCTACCTCCACCAAGCTCCACAGCGGTGGATCTGCCTCCAACGAGCTCCACGACGGTGGTCTGCCTCCACCATGCTACACGACGGCCGATCTGCTTGCACCGAGCTGCAAGATCTAGCGGCGGCGCGGATGCAGCGACCACGGCTTTGATGGACTTTGGTGGGCCTCATCGATGGGCTCAGTGGGCCCCATCGATGGGCTCGCTAGATTTTTTTATTTTTTATTTTATTAACCGAGGCGAGTATCCAAATCACCTCGGAAAAGGTCCGATTTACCATGACCTTCGTTCTGAGGCATTTTGGATGCCTGCCTCAGTTAATCAGATTTGCCCACCTCGGTAAATTTTTTCTGTTGTAGTGTGGCCAAGCGTGGCCTGGCGGCGGCTCCATCCGACCCCTTGCCCCTCTCCTCCTCTAGCCCTAGTGCCATCGCCGTCGAAGCTCGCATCCGGAGCAAGACGGTGGCAGGACCCTATGGTCACGGTAGCGGAGGTGGTCGAGAGGGTAGAAAGTAGCGGGCAGGTGTCGGTGGCGTCGTCCCTTTGGACGGCGGCAGGTGTGGCGGTAGATGGTGGTGGCCTAAGCATCGACGGTCAGCCCTCGGCAGGGAGATGGTGGATCCAGCGGAGGAGGTTCAGTAGGCAGCCGTGCCCTAGAGGCAGCGGTGGCCTCGGAGTCCGAAGACCTCCTTGGCGGTGGCGACAACCCTAGGGGCAGCGGCGACCTAAGCACCGGTGAAGAAGAGGATATCCTCGGTGGCTGCGATGGAGGACTCTGGCAAAGGCGACAACCATGATCCCAATGACAGCGGCTGGCCTATGGGCGATGGGGGCCTTGGAATCTGACAAAGCGGAAGCGGATCTTGTTGGCTCGCGTCTAATCAGCTAGTTCTGACTAGACAATGACAGATGAAGATAGGCTAACCAGCGGCATGTGGCGTCACCTCACTTGAAGCAGATGAAAATGGCACCAGCGAAGGTTCATAGTGATGGCGCACTAGGGGCGGCAATGACTTGACGACTTTCACTCGCCGAAACTAGCCGTTTCAGGGGAGGATGTCAGGAAGCAAGGATGTGCCGAGGTCGTAGTTTTTTTTTAATCTTTGGTTGCGTGTTTTCCTCTTTATTGAGATGTGAGTCTAAGTGCTCTTGTATCCTTGGTTGTGTATATCCTTCATGGATATAGAGGCCGGATTAATCAATCCATTATCTAAAAAAATCGGTGAGACGTGAATATCTGCATGGCCCTTGACCCTGTTTTCACTTGTGCATATGCAAAACAAAATGTTATTTTCTAATAACGTACGCTTAAAGGAAAAGAAAAAAAGATCTTAGCTGCCCCGTACCATACACTTCACGATGGTTCCCACCAAGCGTTTTCTCATCCGTATCTACCACAAGAAGGATTTGCTGTTTTCTTGGAAAAAAACAAACTAGGATATAAATTAGGAATATCATTTCTTCCCATCAATATAATACAAGATGTACCGTAGAATTAGTATTTGGATCGTGACGCTTGAATATGTGATCTATAATCATTGCCTGTCATAGAAGGAACAAGGCTGTCAAACTACATGTCACAAATGTTTAGGCTCAGTAGAAAACTAAGGGTATGTTTGGATCCATTAGCACTAAAAATTAGCTAGCTAATAGCTGCTACTTTTTAGCTAGCTATTTTTTTATTGGATCCACCTGCTAATAACTGCTAATAGGTGATTGGATAGTGAGTCGAAGGTATATGTAAACTATTAGCACATATTAGCAACTATAAACCTGCTAACAGAACTAATAGTTAGCAACTCTTCAGCTAATAATTAGCAGATTTATTAGCAGTTCTGTTTGAATCTACTAGTACTAATTGTTTAGTAGTTCTATTTGGATCCACTAGTACTAATTGTAGCTGCTAATGTTTAGTACTAATTGATCCAAACAAGGCCCAGTGTAGTCTGCTCCAGTGTTCAACTGAAGAATCATTTTCTGGTGCAAATTGAATTGCCTGTTGCCACAATGTTAAGTTCTTACTTCAATTTTCTTGACTCTGTAATACATCAATCCGCTAACCTATGAATGGAATTTTTAGTAGTCTATTGACCAAGAGTACTTTACCTACTAGAAGGTGTCAAAATACCGTGCTTTATTTAGATTGCCTGTAGCCACCGCAAATGAGTTGCTCTAAGTCGTTCTCATGATCAATTGGGTCTTTGTCACCTTTATTTGGTGGATATCATATCAATAAAATCATTTTGAAAAAAAATGCTCGTACAACAAAGCACCTTTTTTATTTCTACATACCATCCTAAAACTATTAGGAATATTTTTTACATTGCTACTAGGTTAACCTCACCAAGATCTACTACTCACATGCTTGGAGGGTGGCTCACGGGCATTGAGATTTGGGAGGGAGAATAAAAAACAGATTTTTGTTGGGGCTGCTGCTATTATTTGGGAAATTTGATGTACATGTAATGATATTATTTTTAGAAAAAAACAAAAATATTTCCTTTATGCAGACTATTTTTAAAGGAGCATATTGGTTGTGGTTCTAGGCACTACAACAGTGTGAAGATAAAATGGAGACACTTCGAAGTGCAAGCAAAGCATTGAGGTTATCGCTTTAGATGTGTTTTGTCAAGAATGGATGACAACTAAATATAGACTTTGTACATAATTTTCTTCTATTTGTGTGCGGTCTTAGAGGTTGAAATTTTTTCATTTTCTAAAAAAATGGTCGCAAGGCATGGCCCCCTTGGTGATGCACGATTTCAGTTGGTATGCTGCCAAATATCAACTTCTATTCTCCTTGTTTCTTACACTACTAAAAAACTAACCTTCACTGCAACCTCATCATTGTCTCGGTTGCTTACGAACCGGCAATGATAGTGCATTTAGACCCCTCACTGTAGGTTTGTGGCTTGAACCAGCAACAGGGAAAATTTTATCGGCGATAAAATTTCGATAAACCCGATAATCCCGTTTATCGCTGAGGTCCGATAAAATTTATTATCGCCGAGATTCCAATTTTCACTAGTCCACCTACATAAAAGTATGATACTCTATTATACCAATACTATTATGTGTTAGCTCTTGATGTTAAATGCTTTACATACAACTTATATAATTTTCTAGTGAAATTAGGTATTATTTTGTTTTATTTTTGATCGAGAAATTTTCCGATAAATCCGATAAACCCGTTTATCGGTGACCTCCGGTATTTTTTTTCTACCGATAAATTGAACCTTGACCAGCAATGATAGGCCAACCGGAAGTGATATTAGGATCATAACTGCCGGTTTCTATCACTGCTCGTTCAAACCACAAACCAGCGGTCATATTAGATCATCACTGCTGGTTCTTGGCTTAAACCGATAGTGATACTATCATCATTGTCAGTTCGTGGCTAGAACTCACAGTGATAGTCTGCACCACAAGCTTCTTAACTTTCTCATATGATGTCCCTTGAAGATGAACTTTATATCAAAGTTGTAGTACTCGATGAGATCTACAACTTTGTAGTTCAAACTTTTTGATTTGTGATCGCTTGTTTGTCCAAATGAATCCATATGTGTATAGTGGTAGGGAATGATCTCGGATGAAGAAGCGACCAAAACAAAAGTTATAGATCTTGAAAAGCTATGCAACTTTGCAATTCACAACTTTTTTATTTCAAATCATTTTGATTTTGAAATATTTGATTCACAAGATTTTATAGAAAATACCAAATGAATCCATATGCTCTATAGTCACAAGTTAGTGTAGTGGTAGGGAATGATGGCCATTTTAACACCATGGGTTTGAAACCAGCTGGGATAGGATGTTATCACCACCAGTTTGATGTTTGATCCTGCTGTGAGGACACCATGGTCACTGTCGGTTTGGCGTTTGATTTGGCTGTGAGGACACCATAGTCCTAGCCGATTTGCCATTTTATCTGGCGGTGCTCCGGTTCGTAGTTTTATCCAACACTAAGATCCCCCTAATCGTTGTCAATTGACAGGATGATCTAGCGGCTTTGATGGTTGGGTCAACACCAGTCGGTGGTGCAATCCAACAGTAATAAGTGTTGGGTCACACCACTGGTCAATGGTGCAATCCACTAGTAGAAAAGAGCTCTAAGCCGGCAGTCCTCTTTTTTTTACTAGTAGAAAAGAGCTCTAAGCCGGCTGTGTAAAGAAATGGGTGGGTCACGGCTTTGTAACCGCCTGTGAAAATCCATTTCCACAGGCAGTTGTCATAAGCCAACCGCCAATGCAAATGTTACATTTACACTGGCGGTTGCTAAAGGCAACCGCCTGTGGAAATAGATTTCCACAGGCTGTTACTAAAGGCAACCACCAGTGATGTTTCTAGTATATATACCCCTCCTTCCTCCCCGAGCAGAACTGTTCATTGCAGCCACCTTCCATTGGAGGGCATTTTCGAGGTCCAGATCTCTCAAAATATATGGGGAGAGGTTTTGATCTTGATTTTTTGGAAGGAGGTTGATAAGAAAGGTTAGTTTATGTCCCTGTACCATCATTTTGTTCATTCTTGCTTAATTTGAGCTACTTTTTGGATCTAGGGTTTCACCATGAGTTATAGAGAAGAAAATCTAGGTTCTTGTCTTTATTTCTTCTAATGAGGTTGCGTAAGATGGTTACATAATGTCTCTCCTCTCTCCCTTTTCATGTTTGCTTCTTAATTTAGCTAGTTTATGGAAGATATATATTCCATCAATGGTGTGTTCTTGTGTATTTATGTAGAGAGAGAAATGTAGGTTTTTTTTGTTATTTTTTAATTATGCTCATTAGGTTTTTTACTTTAATCTTTCTCTTTATTTCTCAATTTATTTTATCCACATGTATCTATTTTAATTATGCTACTTAGGTTTTGTAATTATGCAACTTAGGTTTTTTAATTATGCTACTTATTAGGTTTTTTACTTTAATCCCTAGCTAACCTACCTAAACCCTAGCTAAAACCTCACATAAATCGTAAACCCTAGCTAATAAACCATAGCTATACCCTACCTCACATCAAAAGGTGCTAATAGATATCTCTAGATATATATATGGTTACTTGTTTTGCATTGATTACAATACTCGAGGTCCACAGTGTCATGATTTTACAGGTAATGATGGAGAGGTCCTTTTGGATGTATAAGTTATCAAGACTAGATCCATCATACATACCCAAGGTCCATAGGTTTATTGATGCCGCTAAGAACCATGCAAGGAGAACAAAGAAGACGCATATACATTGTCCATGCATGGACTGCAGAAATATTGGTGTATTTGATGACACTCAACAAATCCTTTCTCATCTAGTCCGCCGAGGATTTATGAAGGATTGCTTTATTTGGACAAAGCATAGAGAGGGTAGCTCTGCACCTTATACAACTGGAAACCCTACGAACATCGATGTCGATGGTCCAGATATGCTTGTTGGCGGGTTTCAGTTCGTACACGAGACACAACAACCTGACACCGATGGTCAAGATGCCAAACATGTTGTGCCAAATGTTCCTGATCATGGTTTCGCTGGAGGAAATGAAGGTGTCAGAACTAATGTCCTGCCAAATAATATGGCTGCGGAAGATTCAGAATTCCTAGAGGCAATGTTGCGTCGTCATGCAGAAGATCTATCAATGTTCTTCATGAAAGGTATGGAGGCCCTGATGAAGATAGAAGAAGAGCCTTTGTACGATGAGTCTAAGGGTTGCACTAAAGAGTTCACGATGCTGCGGTCTGTGCTAAAGTTATTGGTGTGCAAAGCTAGGTATGGTCTTTCTGATGCTGGCTTCGATGCGTTCTTGAGTATTATCACAGACATGCTTCCAAAGGAGAACAAAGTGTCTACTAACATGTACTATGCAAAGAAGCTAATCAGTCCACTGACGATGGGTGTTGATAAGATCCACGCGTGTAGAAATCATTGTATCCTATATTGAGGTACTAATTATAAGGACTTGGATAGTTGTCCAAATTGTGGTGCAAGTAGGTACAAGACGAATAAAGACTACAGAGAGGAAGAGTGTGCTGCCTTCTTGTGTAAAGGAAAGAAGAAAAAGAGGACCCAACAGAAGACCCAGAGGAGTAGTTCAAAACCCACCAGCAAAGAAAAACAAGAAGTAGACTATTATGCGTAGAAAAAGATTCCTGCTTTGGTGATGTGGTACCTGCCTGTGGTCGATCGATTGAGGTGTTTGTTCGCTAACCCAGAGGATGCCAAACTTATGAGCTGGCATGCTTCTGATGAGCACAAAGCCGATGGGAAGCTTCGGCACCCAGCCGATGGCCAGTAGTGGAAAGATTTCAATGAAAACCACAAAGACTTTGCAAAGGAACCAAGAAATGTTATGTTCGCACTGAGTACTGACGGAATGAATCCATTTGCTGAGAGGAGCAGCATGCATAGCACATGGCCGGTGATCCTCACAATCTACAACCTTCCTCCATGGTTGATGTAGAAGCGAAAGTACCTTTTGCTAACCATCCTTATCTCTGGACCTACACAGCTTGGAGTTGACATGGATATTTTCTTGGATCCCATAATGGAGGACATGAAAATATTGTGGGAAACAAGTATTCAAATATTGGACGAGTACTGGAAAGAATCATTCACGTTGAGAGCAATTATCTTTATTACGATCAACGATTACCCTGCTCTTTTCACTTTATCAGGACAATTCAAGGGAAAGGTTGGTTGTGTGGTATGCATAGATGGAACCGCTTACATGTCCCTTACTGCATCTAAGAAGATAGTGTACATGAGGCACAGACGTTTCTTATCAAAAGGACACAAGTACCGCCAGAAAAAGATGGATAAGTACTTCGACAATAACGTTGAACTACAGGCTACTGCTCCATTGGGTAACAATAAAGGCAAAAGAGTTTTCAACATAGTCAGCAAACTCAAATTTGTTTTCGGGAAGAAGACAAAAGATGGAAAACCAAGAAAGGATGTCAAACCAACTCTAGGGGCTACATTCAAGAAGAAGTCTATTTTATTCGAGTATTTGTCATACTGGCCAGAGTTAGACGTCCGCCACGCGATCGATGGTATGCACGTTCAAAAGAACGTGTTTGAAAGCCTAATTGGAACCTTGCTAGACATGAAGGGCAAGACAAAGGAAGGACTAAATTCATGCATTGACATGGTACAGTTAGACATAAAAAAAAGAACTTCACCCTGTTCTTCAAGAAAATGGGAAGTACCACCTCTCGGCAACAAGCTACAACCTCAACAATGATGAGAAACATGCGATGTGAGTGTGGTTGAAGAATTTGAAAGTCTCATCTGGATTCTACTCTAGCATACGGAGTATTGTGTCAATGAAAGACCTTACACTCACCAACTACAACTCACATGATTGTCATGTCATGTTGACTACTTTCCTCCCTATTGCCATTAGAGCTATAAATCCAGTGTGGGTAAAGGTTGCAGTCACACGGTTGTGCTACTTCTTCAACAGGATCTCACAGAAGGTGATTGACCATGATGAGTTGGCGTCTCTTAAGGACTTCGCATTGGAGATAGTGTCACAGTTTGAAATGTATTTTCCCCCAGCATTCTTCGATATTATGGTTCACCTTGTGGTGCACTTGGTTCCACAAATAGAGGCACTGGGTCCCATGTACTTGCATGAGATGTGGACGTATGAGCGTTTCATGTCAATACTAAATGGCTATGTATCAACTCGTGCTCGTCCCGAGGCGTCCATGGTAGAGGGGTACTTAACCGAAGAGGCAGGGACCTAAAAGACCAGGTTGTAATAGGTTTTCCTCCATCACGACACGAGGGTAGGCTGAATGGAAGAGGGAGGATGGGAAAGAAATCATTCGTCCCGCAAGATTACAATACAGTCCTCGAGGCACATCAGAACATCCTACATCAGCTCTCGATAATGGAGCCTTTGATCGAGGAACACATTGATGAGCTTCGTGAACATAATCATGGGCACATGGATGAATGGTTAATGAAGGAACACAAGAATCGGTTCACCTCATGGCTAAGGGAGCATGACATTCTAGGTGGGGAAACAATTGAGGAACGCACCATCAAGGTGTTGGCTTATGGACCATCACGCCAGGTCACGACATGGCAAACCTATGACATTAGTGGCTTCACATATTGTACCAAGTCCAACGACAAAAAGAGCATGTCACAAAACAGTGGAGTTTGATGTGACGCCTTACACTCTGAAACTGGTGAGGAAACTACATACTTTGGCTTCGTTGAGGACATATGGGAACTAGACTATGATACATTTCAAATCCCTGTGTTTCGATGTCAATGGGTTGAAGACAAACATGTCACAGTGGACAACTATGGGGTCAGAGTTCTTGATCTAAGGTAGGCTATAAAGATGATCCATGGATAACGGCTAACCGTGCTGCACAGGTCTTCTATGCTGAACAGATCATTTCTCCTAATGAGAAGAAAAGTAGAAAAGTACTGACAAGTCGAAGTATGTAGTTTTTCCTGAAAAGCAATAAGCTATAGGAGTTGATGGTGTATTTGACCTAGATGAATTTAACGAGTTCAGCGACATGTCTCTCTTTGTAGATGACCATCTAGTAAAGATAAGGAATGTTGAGCGAAGTATCCCATAAAATTCGTTTGCCTACGTGCGCCACGATAGACAAGAAAGAACAGTAGCTGGCTAGATTATATTTGTCATTTGTCATGTAATCCATTTATGTTACAATGTGTACCTTATGCTACGTACCCTTCTCTGTTTCTACATGTGAGACCCTATGCTTATTTCACCTTCATGCAATCTATTTCTATAATCTAGCTTGTATCATCTTCATATGTAATCCCTAATCTATCCTTAGCTAAACTCTAGCTTAATTAACCCTAAACCCTAGCTAAAACCTAACACAAATAAAAAAGAATACATATATTTTCCTCTATGAATTTAATAAGAAATCAACATTTAATTAGGAAAAACATAAATCCATTTTTCTAAGTAACAAGAGCACCAAGGAATATATTTTTCACAACATCTACACAGTACAATAAAGCTAACAAAATTGGATTCACATTTTTCTAGTATCCCTAGAATTATTTATGTATTAAACAAGATATGAGGCATATATTTAATTTAAATCATTTTAAATAAAGCTACATATAAAAGTTTCTCAAACATGGTATTTCATATTTTTAACATGAAGATCATCTCAAGAGAAACACCACAAAAAAAATTTCACCAATTTTGGACCAATATTTCTCAAGATATGAATTTTTGAAGCTTTTAAACAATTTCTACAAATTTATTTAAAAAACAGAAAAAAATTTGGAAATACAATACTACAGGCGGTGGTCAATGTCACCCGCCTATAAAAACATGTTTCTACAAGCGGTGGTCAATACCAACCGCCTGTAGAAATCATTTCTACAAGCGATGGTCAATACCAACCGCCTGTAGAAGTACGCACCCTATATAAGAAAGCGCAAGAGCCCTAAAATTTTCTAAGTGTCTTGGCGGGCCAGTTTTTCGAATCGACGCCGTCAGGCTGCCAAAATCACCCCCGCCGCCACCTCCGCCGTGTCGCGCCGCCTCGCCATCGTCGTCGCGTCGGTGAGTTCTCTGTGCCTCCTCTCTCCTCCTCTCTCTCTACGCATTGGGTTGGTGGCGGTGGATGCGGTCAGTGCCGGTGGCGGTGGCGGCCAGTGGCGGTGGCGGAGGGGAGGCAGGTGGCGGAGGTGGACAGTGGGGGTGGCTGGTGGAGGAGGTGGACGGTGGTGGTAGCAGGTGGCCGGTGGCGGTGGCGGTGGCCGAGGTGACGGAGGTGGCGGGCGCGGGGGCAGCGGAGTGTGGCGGAGGTGTGGTGGGCGCGGGGGCGGCGGAGGTGTGGCGAGCGCGGGTTCCGAGCAGTTGGGCAGGCCTGCGAGCTAGTGGGCCGGCCCAATTGCTTGGCGGCCTTTTTTTATTTTGCTTTGTTTGATAAATATGTATGATGTAATTATTATTTCTTTATAAATATATATGATTGATGTAATTATTATTTCTTTATAAATATATATGTATGATGTAATTATTATTTCTTTATAAATATATATGTCTGATGTAATTATTATTTCTTTATAGATATATATGTCTGATGTAATTATTATTTCTTTATAAATATATATGTATGATGTAATTATTATTTCTTTATAAATATATATGTTTGATGTAATTATTATTTCTTTATAAATATATATGTTTGATGTAATTATTATTTCTTTATAAATATATATGTATGATGTAATTATTATATATATATGTATGATGTAGTTATTATTACAAACTCTACTAAGTTGGGTTTAGGGTCCTTATGATATCATTATATATTTATATGTCAGATTTTCGTGATGAGTTCTCCGCGCAAGGACCAAGCACAAGGGTCTGAACACATGGAACAAGCCCCAGGGTCTGAACACACAGAACAAGCACAAGGGACCCACCGAACACGTCAAGCTCTAGGGCCGTCCCACCCCACGGAGCAAGTAGAAGGGACCCACGAAACAGGCCAAGCATCAGGGGCCACCACGCCTTCATACGAAAGCGTTAGCGACGACATGGAGCCTCCCGAAGTAAGGAAGACTCGTCGTGAATTGGCACGTGACCCTGATTACAATCCACAAGATGATGAGGTAAATTACACATCCATGATTTTCATGTTTGTATCTATATGTACCAATCGATAATTTGTTGTGTGTACCTTTTTTTATGGTGTTGTCTCACTTCAAAGAGATTGTAGCTCAAGAAGAAGTGGCACACGAAGACGCACCGAACCCGACAGAGACGACCACTGAGAGTTCAAAGAAAAGGAAGCGGAATGACCGAAAACGAGGTGACAGAGGACTGAACAGGTGGCCAGATGACACATATAGAATCTCAGAAGTGAGCCCGAAAGGACAGCCCCTAGCTCTTGAGGAAGCCCTACCTAAGTTTCGAAACACCCTTGGTTTCTTAGTAAGGGACAATCTTGACATCACAGTTCGACAGTGGAAAGATGTGTCAGATGATGACAAGAAAAAAATTGGGATAAGCATGTGACCAGGTTCATTTTTTCTCGGGGCTCAGACAAACTCATGAAGGAATATGCCATGAAGCAGTGGGCGATCATGTT
Organism: Saccharum spontaneum; assembly: GCA_022457205.1. Classification (NCBI taxonomy): domain Eukaryota; kingdom Viridiplantae; phylum Streptophyta; class Magnoliopsida; order Poales; family Poaceae; genus Saccharum; species Saccharum spontaneum. The sequence goes on from CM039595.1 coordinate 63,366,704, forward strand.
CCAAAACTAGAGGTCCGAGATGAATACCAAGTGGGCAAAGAAAGAGTTGGACCCAACAAAAGGTCCAACATTACGACGGGGTAGTGGGCGGTTTTTCTAGAGCAAAGGAGAGAGCCAGAGTTCTTAGCTCGGAGTGAAGCCAATACCGAGCTCACAAAGAAGAACAAGTACCACCACCACCTAGGCACAGGTGGTTACCAATGCCAGGTTCCCATGTCGAGGCAAGAAGAGGCTGCCAAGAAAGCGGCAGGGTTGCCGACGCTGTCTGAGCAACTTGGAGAACGGACCACAAATTGGATTCGTGCTCAGAAACCGAGGGAAACCGAGACCGGTATGTTCTTTGATGACCCAATGCTCGATGGAGCAGTAAAAAGCATATTTGCGGTGGCAGCTAAGCAGCACGAAGGATTATTTAAGCCACGAAGAGAGAGGGACATCCTTACTGCTGGCCTAGGTAACCCTGAGCACCCTGAGCACCCTGATCTCATCGAAAGAAGGATGGAAAGAAGGATTCAAACCGGAGTGGGAGAGTGAGTACAAGAAACATGATCGATACAAGGAAGAAATGGAAAGTTATTTTAAGGAGGAGGCAAAGAAAGACTTCCAAGAGATGATGTCCAAAATTCTATCTGATCCTCCTCCAGAGTTGATGCAGCGTTTGGCGAGTGGGATGTCTGCTCAACAGATGAGCACTCAGGCTCCCCAGATGTAGCTAGTCCCAACAACACAACCGTTGGTGACACAGTGTACCACAACCATTCCAAACAGTGTCGCGTCAACGGCAAACAAGGTTCACTATCCAGTTGACGACATTGATAGGCTGGTGGCCCACTCCCTAGTCATAAGATATGGTATTAACAATCATCGTACAAGGGAAGTAGCCTTAGGCCTTGCGATCCTAGGATGCAAGTACCATGAGAGCGACATTCCAGAAGACTACTGCAAGGTAGAAGTGTCGACGGTCATCCAAGGATATGAGGACAACATGCTAGACATCCCCGGTCCTGAGGGCATTGAAAAACTCAGACAAGCTATCAAGAACTTCATCCTTTGGCCTCGACAAGATGTCCACTTGAGTGACCCACCACCATCCTCTCAAGCCCTGCCACTCACTCAAGACGTGTCAGCACCTGCTGATCCTCTTCCTAACCCACCATCGTCGCTGATCGTGGCTTCTATTGACCCCCATCATCTCCACCACCATTCCATTCTCCACCTTCTCCACCACCCAAAGATCATGAACAAACACGGGAGGCACCAGAGCAGCAAAAGAAGAAATTTCTAGTACCCAAATTGGTTTCCCCCTTCGAGCTAAAAAAATGGCTGCCGGCACGACCAAATTTTTGTCAGGAATTGCACTAAGCCGCACTACATGTACCCTTGACTTGGCTGAGCATGATAAGTTAGCAAAAAAAAGCCTAAGGTAATTACCATAAGTATCTGGAAGGCAACAATGGACGATTATAAAAATGTCCCTGATAAATACGTGCCTGGAAGGCCTCTACTCAAGTGGGATACACTCAAGAAGATCCCAGCTGGTGTTCAAAGGCTACATGACTAGTACATGAGAGCATCCTCTGTTAGCATCGACACCATCAATGTGTCTATACCACCAGCTGCATTTGTTAGTGGCAGACAAACGACCGTTATTACCTTCGAGGACATGTGGTTGATGATGAACCTCCAGAGACTCGATGTACAGCCCGCAACGGTGTTTGCATTGTAAGTGTCACTCATACTAACACATTCATGTGTTATTATTAGTGAGTTATATCAATTTTCAATATCTTACATGTATGTGTGCCTTGCAGAATGCAATATGATCAGTAGGAGATGCGTTACGGTCCGAATCCTAATTCTAATGCCAGTCAAAGGGTTGGGTATTTGAACCCAATGAAAATATGTGAGGAGCAGCACACATTTAGAATCAGGGATGGTCATGAAGACTTATAGGGTTTACAAGGTGAAGAATGGGAGAAGAAAATAGCGGACTGTACGAAGGAGTTTGAAGCCATATATGCCTTGTACCTAGGATACGCAATGCTTCAGTTTCAACACTGGGAATCCATAGTGGCCCCCTACAACTTTGGGTTAGTGTGAGTTTGCATATATCAAATTAATTATTTTAGTACACACATGCATCACAAATTTGATTCGTTCAGGGACCACGGGATCTGCTTTATGATTTTTCCTAGGTCTGGAAAGGTATTGGTATGTGACTCCGCAGATTACCCGACTACAAGCTATGGAACATTCTTGAGGCACTTAGAGCTATAAGTCGAGATTTTGCATGCATACTTTAATCGATGAGATGTTGAGAATAACAAGGTGATTCTATTCGAGATTATATGGCATATAGGTATTACAAGATTAAAGGTGGAAGGTGCGAGTCATCAACACAAGGGCAGCCATTGAAAATATATCATAACTGGCCGGTACGTATTGAAATTTATGAATACATATCATACATGTACAATACATAGGACGATGTTGCAAGTAAATAACCACTTTTCCGTTATATAGTGACACAAGCAACCACCCGGATCGGTCCACTGTGGATTCTACATGTGTGAGTTCATGAGAGAGAACGGATGATACATCAAGAACGCTTCTAAGGTAATATAAGTAATAGTCATGTATGTATTTTTGATATTAAATTTGCAAATGTATTATCAAGTGTAAATATATGATGTTTATAAACCTCCTTTCTAGAAATTTGATGTAAAAAAGGCTAAGCACATGACCGAACGTGCTTTATACAACATAGTTGAGGATCTGTACTCATTCGTCTTAAAAAAAGTCATTTCATGCGATGGGAAATATCACGATGCTACCAGCGTCTTAGCACGCCCAGAGTATAGAATGCTCATAGATATTATTAGACTTCAACTTAGTCGAGACAGTTATTAGACAACGGGTGAAAACATTGATGTATATAATGTGTGATGTATAGATACTCTTCTAACTTTATGTTTGTGAGCATGAAACTTTGATGTATATAAATGTATATATGAAATATTTAAATTGCATGTTGTTATATTTAAACACCATCCAATAAGGTTTAGTAGTTCCAATATCAATGTATATGTATATATTTAATAATATAAAAATATCCAACATCACAGGCGGTTGCTTTTGAACCGCCTGTGGAATTTCCACAGGCGGCTCGCTTAGTGAACCGCCTGTGTAATTACACAGGCGGTTCACTAAGCGAGCCGCCTGTGGAAATGGATTTTCACATGCGGTTCAAAAGCAACCGCCTGTGTTGTGGTCCCATTTCCACTAGCCTCCAGCGCAGGCGGTGCTGGAAAACGCTAGTGGAAATGGGTATAGAGCCGCCTGTATATTATGTCTCTGTACTAGTGATCCAGTGATGATTAGTAATCGATTAATGCCAGAATGTTCTTTCATTCAGAAATGATATTGCATTTCCACGATATATTGAAATAAGGCATAAAAGCATATTGGACAAACCATACAAATACAATCATCAAATCCATACAATCTGTCGGGGACAAGTATATATTTTACAAGAGCCATCAAAGCTAAAGAGATGACCCCTATGAGCAGGTATACTACCCAAGTTGCCCCTTGATTACATAACTCCAGTGTTCTCTACAAAGACTTATATAATGAAACAACATAGTTGTGTTTGTTCCGATAGCTCCCTAGTACGTGCCTCTATTAGCGGCAACACAGAGTGGTTGTAGAAAAATGTAAGTCCATGTAGAAATAGTCACCTATCTCCTCCACCAAATGAGTGGACGCTCTAGTCGTGCTCTGCTCCACTAACTGCCAAGTCTCAAAGGGTTATGCCACAAATTATCAAGCAATGATAAATGGAGCCAAGGGGTTGCTTTGAACTATGATTAGGGTATTTACATAGATTATGGACACATATATGAAATTTCATAGTTTAGGGACTCAGAGAGATGAGAATCACATAATAGTTTAGGTATCACTTGTATAATTATGAGCTTGGGACACATGCTAGTTCCAAGCTGGAGTGCCTCGTCTGCTAATGGATTGTGATGTGGCTGCTTTGGACTGGGATTGGAGTACTTAAATAGTTCAGGGACCTAGATATTCAATTCCAGAGTTTGGGGACTTGAATGAAAATGGTTTAGAGATAGTTAGTGTAATTTACTCTAAAATTAAATTATCGACATTCATATGACTTATTGATTCAATAAAAAAAATATTCAAAATAACTACTTATGCAATTTATTATGATGGTGTATCAATATGACTCAAAGGTGGTTAGCTTAATTGCTATGTAGTTTGTTAAGGGGACACTTCTTCATGCTTAATAATCTATTAATCAGATATTTATCCTAATATATCCATGTTTACTTGGTCTATATGGTGGAACACAACGTTATATTTATTTTTCACTTACTAATCGTACAAGTGTGTAATTTAGAAATATATATCATATTTCAAAGATATTGAATTATTCTTCATAATAGTTGATATTAGTATTTACGTGTACATTTGAGAGATTTTTTTATTTTCTATAATGGATGAGTGGATAATTTAGATACAAATTAAAAGGTGGTACTTTAAATTGACTTTCATTTGTAATATATGGATAATTTGAATGCCAACTTAGGTGTACATTGCATTACCTTGGGTAATGGAAGAGCTGGCTAATTTACAAAGAATATTGGGGGGGGGGTATTTTTAGGTTATCTTTGATAATGACACATGTAGCTATTTTAGAAACAAACTCAAGGGTTATTTTGAATTATCTTTTATGATTGCATAGGTGTATAATTTATATGCAAAATCAAGGTGTAACTTTATTAATTGTTAATAATGGCAAATGTGGGTAATTTTTTATAAAATTAAATATATCCTGTGACTATTATTGTCGACGATGCTTAGAGTCTACCATTGTTTCTTGTTATTATGATAATTTCTAAGACCTATTCTTTTTTATGTAGCGCCTCTGATGTGAAGTATCATGGAGCCTATAATCAGTAATAGTAAGATTAAAACAGAAAGATGCCCCTGGAGAATAAGGTTTAATTTCAGTGACTAAACCATTACTATTATTGCATTTCTATACGAGTAGCTGTTTTCCCCTGAACTTGCCCATTCTATGTCTCTTTCAACTTTTTTTGTACACCCTTACAAACATCTTTTAACAGTTACCAAGCATAAATACATCCTTTACTTTGTAGGGCTTGCAACACAAATAATGACTGTCACCGTATGACACATAACCTATTGACATAATCTGGGTGTTCATGTGAAATGAGAAATAACCTGGCACAAGTTACAACAGTGAGAGGACATGACAGTCATCTACCTCCTGAGAGATCAGAGATTACACTGCTGTTCGTGACTGTAAACTGGTTTGCTGTATTCTCTTGATCAAAACTTCTGTTCTGCATCAAGGAAAGCACGTTGAAGCTCATGTGCATTGGGTTTAGCTTCGGTGGTGGTATATCTCCATTGAGATACTGCATAACCAACCTCATGTTGGGCCTCAAACTGGTGAAAGGGTGAGAGCACAACAAGCCTAACTTTAGGGTTAGGCATGCCTCATCAACATTGTAGCAACCTTGAAGCTTGGTGTCCACCGACTCTAAGAGAAGTCCTTGGCAGCAATGATCAAGAACCCAGTCAACCAACATGACTTTGTTGCCTTGTGCAGTTTGGTCGATGGGCTTTCTCCCACAGATCACTTCAAGGACAAAAATTCCAAAGGAAAATACATCAGTAAGAGGGGTTGCCCTGCTGGTACGTGCTAATTCTGGAGCTAGGTATCCTATGGTGCCAACTACATGTGTGGTTTGAGGGTCAGTGCCATGGTCATATAACCTTGCTAAACCAAAATCACCTAGTCTTCCATTCATCTGATCATCAAGGAGCACATTACTTGGTTTGATGTCTCGATGAAGTACAACTTTTTCCCACTCCTCATGAAGGAAAAGCAAGCCAGAAGCAATGCTTTTGATGATTCGAAACCTTTGGGCCCAACTTAAAGTAGGTCGTTTGTCCTCAAGGTCATACAAGTATTTGTCAAGGCTTCCCTTTGACATGTACTCGTAGACTAGGAGAAGCTCACCCTTCCGCCGGCAATACCCATGTAGCTGTACTAGATGGCGGTGTTGGAGACAACCAATGCTGACAATCTCAGCGACGAATTCCCTCATGCCTTGCCTAGAGTCATGGGAAATTCTCTTCACAGCAATCTCCAATTTGGATGCTGAAAGCAGTCCTTTGTATACCCTTCCAAACCCTCCTATGCCTAGTAGGTTATTGTTCTTAAACCCTTCTGTAGCATGAAACAAATCCTTGTAGGAGAATCTATGTGGCCCAAACTCGACTTCCCAATCCTCCCGTACCTCAGCATACCTTAATCTCCTTCGGATAAGAAGAATGGTAGTGGTGCCAATCACAAGAACAAATGCTGCAGTGGCTAATGGCAGTACAATTTCCAAGACTTTGGACCGGGGCTCTGGACCTTCCCGGGGTAGGTTTGGCAGCTTAGTGATGTCAATGGCCGGAGCTGGTCGATTCATGCCAAAACTCCAACCAAGCAGATAGTGTCGTGCAACAAATGAACCTGTTGATGATGAGAAGCCAATATACGCCATGTCAGTGATCACTGCTGAGAGGTCGTAGTTCATAGAGAGTAATGGTTTACTGGGTTTGCCCATGTGTATTGGAGCCAAGGTCACGTTGATCTGCTTGCTATCCCCATTGTATTCCACCCACACTTGCATCACTTTATAACTCGTGAGAGTAACATTGTGGAAGGTAGTATCGATGTGATCATAGTAGCCTGCAGTGCTGGATTTCAACGAAGTAAGACCGTTGATGTTGATCCCAACATGATTGTTATTTATGTCATTGAACAACTCATTTTTATTGGTGTCAAGCTCAACAGCAAAGAAGTGGTTGGATGCATTACCATTGTTGTGGTCATTGATAACGCCCATGTACTCGCTCTGCAATGCGGTTGAGAAGTTCCTGCTCGCGGAAACAAGGAACGCCATGCCATGACCACAGATGCTAGGCAGGATACAGTAGATAGCAAACACATAGGAGACAGAGAAAGATTGTGCTGTTCCATTGGGAGACTTGCTGAAGCGGAATAGAGTGGGGTGGAAGGCATGGCCTTTGAGCCGTAGAGTTCCATTGGTCAACTCAAGGAGGCCATTTGGTGTGACCGTGGCCACACCGTCGAGAGTAAGGTTAACACTAGTGAAGCCAGAGTAGGAAAATTGGTCTTCACCATTAGCAATGGCTGAAACACATGGCACAATGAAGAAGATGAGTGGAAGGAACAAGGACATATGATTCATCTCACACATGAGGATAAGCAACTCAGTGAATAATAAGCAAGGTATAAGCTCGATGGCACTGAAGCTTGCACTCTATTGGGCGATATATATCTCACAAGGAGGTAGGCAGTTTGTTACCTACTCAGTAGGCATGGCTCGGCTGTTTGGAGTCTGCACCCTGTCTTCATTCTTTTTCAAGGTAATTGTGATGTGGGAGTATGAACAGGTCAAGGATATATTAGTATACTGAAAAACGATACTAGGCATTCTATATATGCACAATTATTACCTGTTGATTGCAGTGCATCCAAATTACTAGAATTCTTTAAGGCAAATGAAATTTTATGTATCAATGAGTTGCATAAATCTTTTTTGCGTGCCTGCCTTGAGCTAGTTTTTTCTGGTTTTTTCCCTCTCTGTTTGTTCATACTTTTCTATTGTAGCAACGGTGGGGAATGGTTACATATAAGCTTACCATTTACATGGAGTTGAGCTAGTTTTAAAAAATAAGAAATGTGGAAGAACTGGTTGAGAAACCCTCTGAACGCGTTGCCCACCTTATAAGACCACCCTGGTAGTCCGCGTTTAGGACTATATGGGGCTCTCAGGAGTTAAGTGACCTTTTTTAGATAATGGAAACAAAAGTTTGGGCTTCATCGTTTCTCCAGGAGTTAAGTGATCTTACTTGGCCAAAGCTTAGATAATGAATGTATTGAGCGTACTATATGTATGTATAGTTGTATTCCACAATCATGTGTGGCTAGATGAGATTACCTCGAATTTAGGGAGTCTGAGTGGTCAGGCTGGATGCCGTATGGTTTGTGTGTGATCAAGACATATTGTGAAAGATTCTTGATGTTGATCTACCTGACAGTGCCAACAATAAATATATACTGGGATTTGCCTTAATTACACAATGGACGGGTAGAGAAAACCCTGGTTTTGGCCAAGTTTTCACTTCGGATATGGTTTGTCGGAGTCCTTGTGTGTAGTTTTTCTGCAAGTGTCAAATGTATAGGAGTATCTTCAAACTCCTCTTTAAATCATTATTTAGAAAATCATTTGAGTAAAAATCATATTTTATATCTTTGCACCCTCCAACAACTTTTGTTCTCCATCATCGCTCTCCATCTTTGACTAGCGAGAAAACCAAATTAGAGGACACCTATATTTGTAGATCCAATTAAAAAAACTGTTGGAGGATACTTTTTTTACTAAAATCTTTATTTCAATAAATTTGAAAGGATTTAGAGTCTCTCAGAGCTGCTCTAATAATTAGTACACAGAGTTGATACCTTTTTGGCCATGTTTTTCTTTTATATATTTATATGAAAATCATTGTATATACGCATGCACTTGTATACATGCATACATGGTCACCACTGCCGACAGATCTCGAGATTCATAAAATCATCGTAGGTAAGTTACCTCAATATCAGTAGGCATGTCACCTACCACTAAAATATTAGCACCATTAATCCTAAAATAAAGAAATTCAGAAAATACGAGTACTCACATCAACTCAAGATCTTACACCTTGCATAGATTCTATCACAAGGAACCTAACTAGGTGATTGCTCATTTTGCTTGGTCATATTTTCTCCACATGAAAATGTGGCTGCAGGAGCGAAACACTTGAACATATTCAATCCAACTAGAAGACAGCAGCCTTTGTAGCAATCAGATAAAAAAACAATATTTTGACTCTAGTTTGTTGTCATTGGTCCACGGTGGACAACTAGGGAACCCTGAAACCGTGCTTTGTGAGGCAGGTGGCCTGACCCTCACTAGCTTAAAATTAAAAGGAGACAGACTTGGGCTTGAAGAAAAAAATTCTCTAGTTAGCACGGTTGTTTGGGACTGCTATGGTAATCCTAATATTACTTTCGGGTCTTTGTAATGTTTCAAACTCTACTTCTACTTAATGAAATACGTACATTGGCAGTATGCTCACGAAAAAAAGGAAAAGGAAAAAAAACCTAGAGTTAAGAGAGAACCTGTTCAATGCTCAAGGTATCTATGTGGTGACCCAATTAAGACATCTATTTGTGATCTTTTTGTTGTGGCTAGTTGAGATTACCTAAAATTTAGGGAGTCTGAATGGTCAGGCTGGATGCCGTCAGGTTTGTGTGTGATCAAGACATGTCTTGAAAGATTCTTGATGTTGATCTATCTTACAGTGCCTACAATAAATATATACTGGCTTTGCCACTACCACAATAACCATTTAGCAGACAGGCACTCTGATCAACAGAGACGAACATATTTAGGGTTTGTCTCCGACTCTGTAAATGGTTAGATGGTCTACACGAAAATGTCTGCCTCCAAATGATTTATAGAGGCAAGCACTGTAAGGCTACCGCCTCTCAAAATCATCAATCAAAACATACCGTCATCTTAGGACGTCTCTGAAAATTGATATTAACAGAGGTGTTCACTCTTGCATAGGAGGACATCTCAAGGTGCTCGTCTCTATATAGTTGTATAAAAAAACATAATTTTTCCATTCGAGCTCGGTTTAAGACAATCTATACATCAAAATTGTAAGTCTCGATGTGATCTATAGATTTGTAGCTTAGAAGTTTTTAATTTAAAACTGTATAGTCTCCCAAAATATTATTTGAACAGATTATGAAATTTAAAATTTAAAATTTTCAAACAACCTCTAATGGTGATATGGTCTATAACAAAGTTGTAGTTCTCAATAAAATATACAACTTGTAGTTCTCCAAATACATGTTTTAAGTTCATAGATTGTAACACCCTAAAATTTGCTCTTTTCAAAATAGATGTAAAGTAATTTAATTTTGTATTCTAGTGCTCATGAAAACATAGGAAAATAATATTTTTCACTAAATTAAAATTTATCATAAGGTTTAGCAACATGTTGATGCATTCATGCTGATGCATTTGTGTTTTTGTATTGTTTGGTTTTGACCAAAGATCAAAATGAATTTAAGTTGTTCTTTCAAAATACGTTTAGGTCGATTTTCCTTTCCCAATATACATATATTATTTTTCTACAATCAAATTCCTTGTTTCTCATCTGTCAATCAACCTCTACTCACTTCTCAGGAATTTTTCTGGCTTTTTATGTAGCTTGTTTCCACTTATCTATGAGCATAATCCAATTTTTAGATGCTCTAAAATATTTTATCATGAGCTCCAAATACTTTATTTGGGTTCCTCATGTTCCATAATGTCTCTGAAAAATTTCCCTGAATTTTCGGAGCTTTCGGAGTATTTTTCGCGGCTTAAATAATAATTCTGGACTTTTCTGGAATTATTTTATCCATGAAAATAATTAATTCCGAAAATAATAAATCTCTCATTTGTTTTCCAACGCTCAAAGCCCATGTGCAATAATCCTAATAAATCTCAAAGGCTCATACATTTATTTACTAATGGGCTTAAATGATTACTTAGGCCTATTAGCGGAGGTGGGTGGTGCAACGTCAATTAACACCATATCGCTAGTTGACATGGAGGTGGAGAGTTTTCCTCCCTATATATACGTACCTACCCCATGGGCAAAGCACACCAAAAACTACCGTAGAGGAGCCCCTAGAAGAAGAAGAGGTATTTACTTGAATTCCACCGTCTAGATCACATTAAAAACCAGATTTTGATTTATTTTCGAAACTAGGTATTTACAAAACTGCCACTATCTTGTTTAGGCCATATCTTCTATGTTTTAACTCCGATTTGACCCGTTCAAATTGCGTTAGGTTCGTATTTGCGAACTCTACATGTTGATAGTACTGTACAGTAGGTTTGGAAAATTTAATTTTTGAGTTTATATTAAAGTAATTATTTATCTATAGGAAATCTTAGAAAATTCATAACTTTCACGTTTTAAATCCGAATTTCGTGATCTTTACGTCTGTGTGTTCATAGCAACGCGTAGAACATCTTTAAAACCTTTTCACACGTTGTTTCATATGTTTGGAGTACTATTCTAATTTATTTCTATTATTTGCTTCGTGTATGATTGAATGGATGCTTGTGTGGTGCTTTTATGATCTTGTCTAGTCGGTGAGCTATATGTGGTGATCAAGAAGCAGTTCATTGAGGTTTGGACTTGAAGAAGGATCTAAGTTAAGGCAAGTATAGCATGAGATCATCCTTGTTTCCTATTCACTTTTAATACACTTAATTCATGTGCATGTGTCTACCTTGTTACCACTAAGGATATCCTAGTTTTTGTATCTTATACCTTGACACCCATGGGACATTGCATTGGGTAGTATTATGCTAGTGCTCAAGATAAATAACCATGATCTATAACTTGACTAATGGTATATGCAACAAACATTAAAAGATGATTTTGATTAATGTTTAAAGGCGATTAGAGCATGGGGGTTACTTTTGATGCTCTAATTGCTCTCCATAAGGACTTATCTGTAAGCGAACATCCGGGACTTACAGTACAACTATGAGGGCTATATGGCTCTGGCTTTAGCTCAGTATGAGGACATTTTCTAGCGTGTTAGAGGTTACCTTTGTGGCGCAAATGGGGTAAAGCAGACTGTGGATCCCTGCGTGGTGTATCACACGGACTGACTTCTGAAACCTAGCGGCCCTAACTTGTTAGACGAACCTTTGAAAGGCTTCATAGTGAACCCCGCCTGCTCACCTTGGGAGTGTTTTGGGGATTGGCCGCCCCGGGCATATGGGTAATCACGACTCATAGTGAAAGTGTACAACCTCTGCAGAGTGTAAAACTGTTATAACAGCCGTGCTCACGGTCACGAGTGGCCTTGGACCCCTACAGAATAAATGATGACACTGATGATAATGATAATACTGATGATATTGATGCTCACTAATGATTATTGTTTATTGCTATACGTTATTCACGTTTACATGATCATGAGGTTATTTGGGCTTATGGTAACTTGTTGCTACTCAAATGCTAAAAAGATGACTCACTAAAAGCTATCGCAGTAAACCAGTGTCAACCTTTTGAGCTTCATGAACCCCATGATATATTTGCTGAGTTCGACATGGACTCACTCTTGCTATTTCCCACACCCCAGGATAGTCTCTGGAGTTAATAGGCTTGTGATCAACTAGTTAGTCTGTTCCTGGAGTGAAGTCTACACCCGGTGTTCGGAGTTGTCTTTCCGCTGTGTTGCTCTCTAAGGTATATTTTATACTATTGAGTTATGTATATTAAGCATTTGCCTCTTGGTATTACACTTATCTGTGGCTATATGTGAGATTTGACTTCTTTATTTCACATATAGTGTATGTCTGGTTTTGTCCTTAAAATCGGGTGTGACAGAGTGGTATCGGAGCAATGCTGACTGTAGGACGCAAGCCTAATTAAAAATTGGTCGTCTTAAGGTTTTAAAATTGCTATAACTTCCTTGGTCTATAAACCTTGATATTTCTTCTCCACTATATCCCCACCCTTGATATTCATCTTCTCCATGATGCTTGTTTTAAGCCTTTGATCTCATCTACACTCCTTGATTTGATATGCTTTTTAGAACCATTCCTCACCCCCTTCTTGCGAAATTGAAAGAGGAGCTTTAGGATCTTTACCCTTGGTATGAAGAGAACGATAGCATCGTAAGTTGAGTCAATGATTGTGTTGTGCACCTTTATTGCTTGTTGAATTATCATTATGCTTTTGCTTGATTTGGAGCTTTGTAATGATTGCAATGATCTTGTGGAGTATTCCTACAATTTTATTTAGATATAGGATTAAGACATAAGGATTAGTGGATAGATATAGTTGGGTTTTGGTTATCTTCTGTTTTCTCCCTATTCTGTCTTTTCGGAGCAATCTGTCTTCTTTGGCTTATACCTCTATTTTCGAACTATAAAAATTATGGGAAAATTCTGGACAAAATTAGACTTCTAGATCTTTCTCTGAACACAAGAACCACCTTCAAAGCTATTTTGGTTTGGGAGATACAAAAATCACAAGGCAATACAACTGCGCTGCCTGAACCCTGGAACAGTTTCTGTTGGGCACTGTGTTCGACTACCTTAACTACAGAATATGGGAAAGTGTTCTATACAAAAGTTGCAGAGGATTTCATAAGCTTTTCAACCATGTAAGGCGTGTCATCATATGAATTTTGGAACTCGAGATATAACTGTTGCAAGATGCCGCATCTGTGCTGCCAGACTTTCTGGACAGATTTCATGTCTCACTCTGAAACCATATTTTAAAATCGGAATCTGGGGAGGTGATCAATAACAAAGTTGTAGAGTATTTGATAAGATCTCCAACGGTATAAGATACAATTTAATTGGATTAAAATAACATGAGTTATGACAGTTTTTCTGCACTGCTGTTTATCTACTCGCGAGAAATTTCAGATCACTTGTTCCTGCTTATATACATGAGAATCCTTGGGATATCAGGATGTCTTTATGATAGTACAAACTCACTCAAAAGAAAAAGGCAAGCTACTTTTGGTTCTCCCTACTGTATCTTTTCTTAAGGGGGTAGCCGAGTTAAAGAAGTTGCAAGTTGAATGATTCCAACATTCCAGTGCTTCACTTAATCGGTTATGCTCACGATGGAGAAGTCACTATCGAGTATGGACATCTTTTCTCAGGGTTGATGACTGGTTGGATCGTTTACATGGAGCTCGGGTAATCGTCAAGATGGGTCTTGGTCTTCGCTCTGATCTATCATCAATTGGGAGTCCAATCTTACTCAAGATAAGTTGGCATCGATATTGGACATCTACAATTGATTCCACGAAGGTTCAGAGGATGTCGACATTATGACTAGTTTAGCAAGTGAGCTGTGAGGGAAGAAAGTCCTCTATTTGGATAGTTATCTCTAGTGGTGAAGAAGAGCTCAAGAAAGTTGGTGATGGGGAATTCACCTAGGGATGTAAGAGTGACTCAGAGTTTCTTTTAAAAATGATGACATTTAGTTAGAAGTTGAAGGAAGGTTTATCCAAGACTCTCAAGATATTGCTACTAGAGAAGATATTAAGTATCTTTGGACTCGTGAACCTCAGAAAATTATAAAGGCATTGAAGAAGTAAAACTTATGAGTTAGATCTACCAGATCAAGACAAGAGTGTCCCATCTATCGTGATGCACCATGTCAAGGTGAGGGATGTGTCCTTATGCAAGAAGGAAAATGTGATGGCTTGAGCATTAGGGATGCATGGGAAACATGAGTTGAACTACTTGACACAAGGAAGTGGAGATATCAGTTTATGCTCTGAAGGTTTTGGAGATATTATCCTATTGGACACAAGTGTGGTATTTACACGGTTTATAAGAGTGACACCTACATGGATTGTAAGAATATAAAGGACATCATTACTAGGTTGGGGTTGAGCTAGTGACATTGTCGATGGAACGGAATTGATTATATATGACTTCGAAAAGTGCTATCACTGGGAGGAGCAAAAGTCGTTGCCAATGTCTTTAGCAAAGAAGAGTTATGCTAAGAAAATTCGAATGACGCCATGGACTAAGAATTATATTTAGGAGTTGAGCAACCCAACCTAAGCATATAGTTATTAATGTTATGAAGTTAGTGGTAATGCCTACATTGGAATAAGAGATTCACAAAGGTCTTTGGAAGACAAGAATAAAAAGGAGATAGTTATGACTATCATGGATGGAAAGGTACCAGGTTTTTAAATGGACAAACAAGGAACATTATGATTTGGAAAGATAAGTGGCTTAACGGTTAGTGTTACCTTAGAATTTGTTGGCATACCTAATGTGTTTCAAATGATATAGTTGGAGCAGCGATTGTGTTTACTTAAGGAGCAGACATCTTTGGACAATTCAAGGGTAAAGAAGAATCCTACCTATACAAAGTTCCTATAGAAGTGTTTGAAGTAGATACCCGGAGTAAAGTTATGAAGGTATGAAATAGGAGCTAATCAAGCAAGAGAAGATCTAAAGGCAAAGTATCCATCGCTCTTTGATCACCATCTTCCGAATCTCGAGGACGAGATTCATCTTAAGGGGGGTAGAATTGTAACACCCTAAAATTTGTTCTTTTCAAAATAGATGCAAAGTAATTTAATTTTGTATTCTAGTGCTCATGAAAACATAGGAAAATAATATTTTTCACTAAATTAAAATTTATCATAAGGTTTAGCAACTTGTTGATGCATTTATGCTGATGCATTTGTGTTTTTGTATTGTTTGGTTTTGACCAAAGATCAAAATGAATTTAAGTTGTTCTTTCAAAATACGTTTAGGTCGATTTTCCTTTCCCAATATACATATATTATTTTTCTACAATCAAATTCCTTGTTTCTCATCTGTCAATCAACCTCTACTAACTTCTCAGGAATTTTTCTGGCTTTTTATGTAGCTTGTTTCCACTTATCTATGAGCATAATCCAATTTTTAGATGCTCTAAAATATTTTATCATGAGCTTCAAATACTTTATTTGGGTTCCTCATGTTCCATAATGTCTCTGGAAAATTTCCCTGAATTTTCGGAGCTTTCGGAGTATTTTTCGCGGCTTAAATAATAATTCTGGACTTTTCTAGAATTATTTTATCCATGAAAATAATTAATTCCGAAAATAATAAATCTCTCATTTGTTTTCCAACGCTCAAAGTCCATGTGCAATAATCCTAATAAATCTCAAAGGCCCATACATTTATTTACTAATGGGCTTAAATGATTACTTAGGCCTATTAGCGGAGGTGGGTGGTGCAACGTCAATTAACACCATATCGCTAGTTGACATGGAGGTGGAGAGTTTTCCTCCCTATATATACGTACCTACCTCATGGGCAAAGCACACCAAAAACTACAGTAGAGGAGCCCCTAGTTTGGGAAATCTCTCGTGTAGTAAATTATATTTTCTCCTCCTTCTCTTGTCGCCGTCCGACGAAGCCACCAGGCGTTCTACTCCAAGAAGAAGAAGAGGTATTTACTTGAATTCCACCGTCTAGATCACATTAAAAACCAAATTTTGATTTATTTTCGAAACTAGGTATTTACAAAACTGCCACTATCTTGTTTAGGCCATATCTTCTACGTTTTAACTCCGATTTGACCTGTTCAAATTGCGTTAGGTTCGTATTTGCGAGCTCTACATGTTGGTAGTACTGTACAGTAGGTTTAGAAAATTTAATTTTCGAGTTTATATTAAAGTAATTATTTATCTATAGGAAATCTTAGAAAATTTATAACTTTCACGTTTTAAATCCGAATTTCGTGATCTTTATGTCTGTGTGTTCATAGCAACGCGTAGAACATCTTTAAAACCTTTTCACACGTTGTTTCATATGTTTGGTGTACTGTTCTAATTTATTTCTATTATTTGCTTCGTGTATGATTGAATGGATGCTTATGGTGCTTTTATGATCTTGTCTAGTCGGTGAGCTATACGTGGTGATCAAGAAGCAGTTCATTGAGGTTTGGACTTGAAGAAGGATCTAAGTTAAGGCAAGTATAGCATGAGATCATCCTTATTTCCTATTCACTTTTAATACACTTAATTCATGTGCATGTGTCTACCTTGTTACCACTAAGGATATCCTAGTTTTTGTATCTTATACCTTGACACCCATGGGACATTGCATTGGGTAGTATTATGCTAGTGCTCAAGATAAATAACCATGATCTATAACTTGACTAATGGTATATGCAACAAACATTAAAAGATGATTTTGATTAATGTTTAAAGGGGATTAGAGCATGGGGGTTACTTTTGATGCTCTAATTGCTCTCCATAAGGACTTATCTGTAAGCGAACATCCGGGACTTACAGTACAACTGTGAGGGCTATATGGCTCTGGCTTTAGCTCAGTATGAGGACATTTTCTAGCTTGTTAGAGGTTACCCTTGTGGCGCAAATGGGGTAAAGCAGACTGTGGATCCCTGCGTGGTGTATCACACAGACTGACTTCTGAAACCTAGCGGCCCTAACTTGTTAGACGAACCTTTGAAAGGCTTCATAGTGAACCCTGCCTGCTCACCTTGGGAGTGTTTTGGGGATTGGCCACCCCGGGCATATGGGTAATCACGACTCACAGTGAAAGTGTACAACCTCTGCAGAGTGTAAAACTGTTATAACAGCCGTGCTCACGGTCACGAGTGGCCTTGGACCCTTACAGAATAAATGATGACACTGATGATAATGATAATACTGATGATATTGATGCTCACTAATGATTATTGTTTATTGCTATACGTTATTCACGTTTACATGACCATGAGGTTATTTGGGCTTATGGTAACTTGTTGCTACTCAAATGCTAAAAAGATGACTCACTAAAAGCTATCGCAGTAAACCAGTGTCAACCTTTTGAGCTTCATGAACCCCATGATATATTTGCTGAGTTCGACATGGACTCACTCTTGCTATTTCCCACACCCCAGGATAGTCTCTGGAGTTAATAGGCTTGTGATCAACCAGTTAGTCTGTTCCTGGAGTGAAGTCTACACCCGGTGTTCGGAGTTGTCTTTCTGCTGTGTTGCTCTCTAAGGTATATTTTATACTATTGAGTTATGTATATTAAGCATTTGCCTCTTGGTATTACACTTATCTGTGGCTATATGTGAGATTTGACTTCTTTATTTCACATATAGTGTATGTCTGGTTTTGTCCTTAAAACCGGGTGTGACATAGATTTTGTAACTCAAAATTTAGAATTTTAAAAAACCTTGAATGTTCACATAATTAACAACAAAGTTGTAGTGACCGACCTAGTCTACATGTTTGATGTTAATAAGTTTTTGATTTGAAGCTATTTAGTGTGTCAAATATTTGTTTTAAATTCACGTATTTTGATATTCAATTTTTTTTATTTTTTCAAACAATGTTGGATGGAGACACATCCTATATCACACTTGCATGGACAAGATTTAAAACTTTGTATTGAAATTTTTTGATTCAAGTTCATTTAATAGCCAAATTATTCAACACACTATTCTAAAATATTTATTTAAAATACATAATTCTATATATATACTCATGAGTGTCTAGTGCAGTAGGAGGGAGGTGTTACTGCTTAGCAGTAGGTTGCAAGTTCTAGTGTGGAGAACAATCCAATTTTTTTTGTGTTTTTACTGACGCCTAAATTTTTCTTTATAGATGACATTGAGTATATAACCACGGGTTTCCCTAAACCCCAAAATTAGTGCCATGACAGTATAATTACCCCCGATTGATTTCCTTAAACAGTCACGAACTCGAGGGCTACACATAGCGTGTGTGCTCATGCGCCCACACTTGATAACAAAAATTGCCCATCAGACCTATGACGGCCGGCTTCCTAAGTGGCGAGAGGTCTTCAATTGCAGATACCGTGAGACAGACCCTGCAGCCATGACTTCAAGCCCGAGGGCGTTCCCGGCATTGGGTGGCCGTGACCGACCAAGGAAGGCCGGATATGAGAGCCCCCATGGCGCCGCCCTGACCAACTGTTCCTCAGTTGGGCCAACTTTACATGCGTGGTACCTAATTCATAGTGATGTCCTAGCTAGGAAGTAACAGCATGATGGTCATGCCTTTGGGTTTCAGCTAGTGAACGCGAAATCCATGATCCATTGACATGAGGACAGGTTCTTCTTAACCTTCATTCAAGGTTGGCAACAAGCCACATCGCACAAGATAAATAATCCCTTTCTCAACATTGAAAGATTGAAAATGACAACTAGAGTGGAGCGGGGGAGCGGGGGTGGGGTGCGTGGGATCAGAGCTTCAAATTTTTTTCAAAATATTCAGCCGCTGTCCCAAAATCACATCCAAAAGAAAAACACAATAACTGTGACGCCCTTGGCTGTACTTGTGGGTGGATATTCCCTAGGAACACAACGAGATACCACAGCAAGCACCAATCACTCCTAAACCGAAGGACAAAAAATGAGATATTCAAAGGCATCACTTAAGTAAAACATCATCATGCTAGACTTATGCTGGGACCATACAGTGACAGATCCATGCAAATGCTTTTCAAAACCGGTGCGATGTTTATTTCACGTAGTTCCATGCACCATGCTACAAGAGACTCGATATGTAAATCACACATGCATGAACATTGCGTTAAAGGAATAGCCAAACAATTTCAATGTCTTGAATTTAAACTCTGATCCCAGTGATATGTATACCATTATAATAAGAAGAAGAAACAAAGGGAAACAGATAACTGCTCATTTCTTTCAAGTCTTTCCTCTTTTATTTTTCTGCTGTGAGAAAAATTACCATACAGTGTGGGCGGACATGCATGGGCCCTGGGCTGGGTGCTGCAGCCTGGGGCGAGGCCCAAAGTTTCTAGGAGCGGCAGCCCACAAAAGCCACCCAAGGAAGGCCGTACCCCACGGCCAGCCCAACACAGAGACAGCCCGAGACATCCATACTCCTTCTCCTGCCTCACGGCGTCACGGCGACGGCGTCACGGCGAGGCTGCCCAGGCGCCCAAGATCCACAGCTCCGCACCACCGCCTCCGCCTCCAGCCCTCCATGCTCCAACCGGCCGCGCTTCCGTCTGGCAGGTCGCCCCTCCTGCGGCCCCCCACGGCACTCCCCCCGGCGGCCAGACAGAGTGTCAGGCTCCGCGCTCCAGATTCCAGAAGTCGAGAGGGAGGGCAGTGGCACCACTCTCCAGCGCACAGCGCCGCCCCTGCTCTGCTCTGCTCTGCACTGCTGCAGGCTGCTCACGGTTAGTTCTGAGAATACTGAACCGTACGTATATCGGATTATAGTCTAGTTGTTGAATTTCAATTTCCGATTGTCTAGTTGACTAGTTCCTAATACTCACATTCCATTTTGCAATTTTCATTCATATCTTAGGCATATAGAAAGCTAGGAAGGATGGAAAGATATTTTAGTAAGAATGATGTACCGAAGAGTAGTGCTGGAACTGAAGAGAGTTGGGTTCAGAAAAAAGACAATGGCTTGAGCTTAATATGCATCTGTCGAAGATGAAAAAAATTCAAAGGACTCTCAAGTCTTAAAAACCCGTATGTTAAGTTTGTTCCCTGATGACCCATGAAATGAATGTTGCGTATTGTATATGTTTATTTCAGTTAGTAATGCTACCTTGTTTGTCCAAGAACTATGGCAGTTTAAAAATTTTAATGTAGAATCAAAGATAACGATCAAGATAGTGTGAAATTGTTAAGACATGTATGCTGTTTTGATTACCGGATGGTCTCTATTTGTACGTGTTGCTTGAGCATTTTGAATTGGTATTATCATCTCTATTCTTTGTTATATCTATTAGTATGCCGCTAGTTTGAGTTCTAGCCTTCTATTACTTAGCCCTACTCTTGCTTCTTTTCTAGGTACGCCACTGCCGGACAACATCAATGCACGCCAGAGATGTATGAAACATCTGGCCCTGTATCTTGGGCCATTTGGTGAGATGATGATAAACATTTTTCTTTTTTGCGACAAGATGATGATAAACATGCAGTGCACAAAAGGAACTCAATTAACAAGCCAAATATCACACTTATTATATGGATGGAGCCATAGTTCTCATGGCATCGCCTAGGCGACGCCTAGGCGTCCAGGCGCTCCCCCATCGCCTTGCAGAATGGGCGCCTAGGCGGGCAAGGCGGGCGCCTAGGCGTCTAGGCGGTGGTACATCGCCGTGCCTCGCCTTTACGCCGTAAGAACTATGGATGGAGCCAGCCAAACCACATGGTCCGTAGGGAGGCCACACAGTACACGCAACCAAATCCATGAGCATGGGCAACAATGGCCCGTATGCTCACAGTACAGAGGCAACCACTAGAGGCAGGCAAGCATCAGCATGCGTGCCTCTGCTTCCGTAGAGGAAGGCCACACACAGTACACAACAACCATGGAAATCCAAATTGATACACATGAGCACAGTCACAGCATAGAAGCTGCATCTTGCTCCACACCTCAATCACACACACACACACACACACGTGCACTCAGATGGCACGTGCAGCTGATGCACTGATGTGCATTTATTGGAATCACACCACTGACATGAGAATAAGCAAACACAAACACTCACTCACACATAACAGAGACAAGCACACACAAAGCCAACGATGATGGAAGCAGAATGGAAACCTTAGCATCCTCGATCAGCCAGTGCTGATCCTTCTTCTTGGAGAAATAGCTGGTGGTGAAATGTGGAAAGCATGGCGCATCATCCTGTTCATTTTCATGTGCTTTGTCCACCTTCTGCTGTGGTTTATCATAAATGAGAACAGGCTTGTTTTTGTGTTCTTTGATGTCTTTCAACAGCTGACGAGGGACACAGTTACCATTAAGCTCAAGCTCCTTCAATTTCACAATGTTGCCCATGCCAGAATTTGGATTTCGTCTAGAAAACGACAGTCACTGTAGAACCAGATGATCTTCTCAAGGTTAGGACAAGATCCGCTGTTGAAGTTGATGTTTCTTATCTTATAGCACTTGATGATAAGAAGGTTTAGGTTACAGAAGTCATCTTTTTCTAAGCTAAGCTGGCTTTCACTATAAGAATTGTCAAGGAGCACTAGGCAGGACATGATTGGTTTCTGCGAAAGGAGTTTATATAGATCATCACCTTTGTTGAGTAAAGTATCAAAGAGAGTCACCTTGTTAATTTTACTGGCATTGTTGAATAGCGAACAGAAGATTGACTTGTCACCTTTCACTTCGATCTCTCTCAATTTTGGAAGGCTACCAGACACAGTAAGTTTGGACTCTGTGCTGGCCATGTACAAGATGATCTTCTCAAGTTCAGGAGCTGACTCATTTTCAAATATGATGTCGATCATTCTTGTGTCCTCAAAATGAAAATACTTGAGATGCTGGAATTCTTCCTTCTTGAAGGTGATAATTCTCAGTATTTTTCTGCAGAGCTGCTCCATCTTCAGATGGTGAAACAAGTCCAGTCTCCAGTGCTCTTCTGAGCAGCTGCTCCAACTTCAGTAGGCGAAACAAGTTCATTGTTTTTCTGAGGAGTGGCTCCATCTTCAGCAGGCTGAACAGATTCAGTATTTTGCTTAGAAGCTGCTCCATCATCAGGAGGTGAAACAAGTTGAGTGTTTTTCTGAGGAACTGCTCCATCTTCAGGAATAAGCGAAACAGGTTGAGTGTTTTTCTGAGGAACTGCTCCATCTTCAGAAGGTTGTGATACAGGTTGAGTGCTTTCCTGAGCAGCTGCTTCTACAGAGAATGAATCAAATAATTCGTTACCCCTCAACTCGAGCTCCTTCAACATTGGAAGATGACCGACACCACCACGAAGAGACTTTATGTTGGTGGAGGACAAGACGAACTTCTCGAGCGCAACAGCTGCTCCCTTTGCAAAGTTGATGTCAGTCATATTGTTTCCATCGATAAGTAAACATTTCAGATGTTCAAATTCTTCCTTGTTGAAGATGAGCCAAGGATCAGTGTATGCAGAATGTTGGAGCCTGATGCAGCGTAACTTGGGAAGAGACTCAAGGACCTCAAGGTTTCTCTGCTCTAACTTGGTGCCACCCAGAGCTACCTTGGCAAGTTCACTGCTACCTTTGGCCAACAATCCGAGAAGCAGCACCTTGTTTGTGTATCCATTGATGCTTACGCTCTCTAGAAACTTTGGTGGTTGTCAGTGGCGGAGCCAGAAACGGACCAATGGGGGGCCTAAATAATAGAGGGCAAAAAAATTTTTGCTCGCTGTACACAGCACACTAATAGATTTTGCTCGATGTACACAGTACACTAATAGCAAGATTGATATTAATTTCAAAATAGTCAGAGATACATAGAACAATGCATGTCTTCAGACTTCCATAATAACTTAATAAGGATAGAAGATTACCAAAAAAAGAAAGAGCCTTCCATAATAAAAAAAATCCATGTCTTCAGACTTCAGGCTTCACAAATTCACACCACTTGTACCAGTACTACCACGATCAATGCTACATATTTTTTAAAATGTCATACTTCTTCAAAAATCAAAATATCATTACAAAATGAAATGTACTAAAAAAATAAGCACCTGGGGGCCTCGCGTGGCAAATGCATCATACGATTTCTTAGGGCTTGAAAGCGCTTCAGAATTTTTCCATCTTCAACCGATGCAAACAATTCCCTCTCAATATAGCATATCATGCTATTATTCATCCACTCATCATTCATTTTATTTCTTCATTCAGTCTTAATGATATTCATAGCAGAGAAAGCTCTTTCAACTGTTGTCGTTGCCACCGGCAAAATCAATGCAAGTTCAATGAGACGATACACCAAAGGAAAATGTGTATGTCTATCAGTTTGAACCATCTCCTCAGCATGATTTCCAAGATCAACACAAGTGTTGAATTTGCTATCATTTCTAACCTCATAAATAAATACAGGAAGTTCATCTTCAAGCTTTAAGCATTCATAACCAGTGAAGTCATCTGCATAAATCCGAGCTAGCTGAACTAACTTTTGTATCTCAAAGTTTTCAAAAGAATTCCTCGGATCAAGACAAGCAATACATCTCAATAGTTCAGTTGATCTTTCTGGAAATCGATTGTTGAACTCACAAATAATCTAATCAAGCACAACATTGAAAATCCAATGATGAAAATGATGGTAGTGAGTCACTAATTTAGCACCACGATACCTCGAATGACCTCTAATTGGTATCTGCTCTTCCATATTAGGAATGTCTATCTTCATGTTGACACAGAAGTTTTTTACTTCTTGAAAAAGAGAATCCCAACCATTTTCCCGCATGTCATTCAGATTGTTCATCACAGACCCAATTAATCCTATGGCACGGACAATATTCTGATTTTTTCTTTGCAAACATTGTGACAGGTCCTGAGTCCTCCCCAATATTTTTATCATAAGATGTAATATAAACACAAATTCAAATGACTCCATTCTTTGTATCAACCCAGAAGCTGTGGTTTTCTTTTCCCCATCAGTTCCATCCTCACTAATATTCTCTAACACCTCCAAAATAGAGCCCCACATGAGTAAAAGACGTGCCAATGTTTTGTGATGTGTTCCCCACCGTGTATCACCAGGCCTAGCAAGACTAGTTTCTTGGTTTTTCCCTCTCCCAGTAAAAATAGTGCCACTATCTAATTGCTCTACAAGAATGTCATGGTGATTTTGAAGAAGTTGGTCTTTCCTCTTGCAAGAAGCACTAACAGTAGTGACAATTGAAGTGACATAATTAAAGAAATCAAAGGTTGAACCACAACACTTGGCTACAGAAACTACCACCAGTTGCAATTGATGAGCAAAACAGTGGATATAAAAAGCATAGGGGTTATCATTCAATACCAGCCTTTGCAATCCATGAAACTGTCCTCTCATGTTTGATGCTCCATCATATTCTTGTCCTCTAATCTTGGAAATAGAAAGACCATATCTTGTAAGCATAGCATCCAATGCTACCTTCAATGAAGTTGATGTAGTGTCAAAAACATGTTCAATGCCAAGAAACCTCTCGATCACATTGCCTTTATCATTAACAAACCTACAAAAGAAAAGAGCAATTTTGGTTAATTCAAAATAGCAAATGAGCAAAAGATACCAATGAAATAGACTAATTAAGAGCTGATTTGTACCTCACAACCACAGCCATTTGTTCCTTAATAGATGCATCCCGAGCCTCATCAACAAGCACCGCAAAACAACAATCTCCTATTTCACTTTTGATTACCTCACTTGTCTCCTCAGCACAAGCTCTAACCAAATCTTTCTGAACCATTGGGCAACTCATTTGATTATTCCCTGGAGCATTTTCACCGGTCACAAGTGCAGCTTTAGGATCCTTCTTTCTGTACCATTCAAGCATCTCTAGAAAGTTTCCTTTATTTTTTGTTGTTTTAGACTCATCATGTCCATGAAATGCTAGAGCTTGCAAAAGGAGAAATCTAGCAATGCCTAACATGATAGTTAAACGAGCTTTATATGCCTCCTCTTCCATGACACTTGTCACCGTCCACACATGTTGTACACTTTGCCTTTGATTTTTGAAATCAACAGCACGTCTCCTTGCATTATTATGAAAACCATCAATTGCTTGAGCATGTTCCTTGAAAGAATCCTTTGCATTCTTCCAATTCTTAAATCCTACTTTGGTGAATGTATCATTACCGAAACTGCTGGTTTTTTGCGGCTTAAACAGATAGCAATAAAAGCAATAAGCTGCATCCTTAGCTACACTGTACTCTAACCAATCAAATTCACCAAACCATGATTGAACAAAACCTCTTGATTGTTGACCATCTTTTTTTGTTCTTGGAAACTTATGGCCAGTTGGTCTACATGGGCCCATTTCTAGATATGCTCTCCTAGCATCATCCCTAATGTCATGATGGAACTCATCAATTGGCTTCCACAGCCCTGGATCAGCAACTATTTCATTCATATTGAGTTCAATCCGGGGTCTTTTTTGCTCAATCCGGCTCTCTCTAGTTTCAGCACTAGCATCTTTCTTAGCATAATACTTTTCCATTCTAGCCTTTTATACCCTAGAAATTAAATGAAATGTTACAAACTATATACTGAATTACTGATGACAATTAACATTCCTCATTCTCACAAAAAAAGGCATGGGGATGGGGATCTGGCTCACCTCACCGGCTCACCGTGGAGCAGTTCCCTGCCGTGACTGCTGTCTGTCTTGCCGTGGAGACTGGAGAAGTGAAGAGTGGCCGAGCTCAGTGCTGCAGCGCCTGCAGGGCTCCAGCCTCCAGCTGTTGGGCGGCGCGCTGGCTCGGGCCGCAGGTCGCCAGGAGACAGGCCAGGCAGCCAGCGCCGGCCACGGCCGAGACGGGCGGGAGCGCGGGGCCGAGGCCAGGGGACAGGGCCGCGCGGTGGCCTGCGGGCTGCGGCTGCCGCGGCCGCCTGCTGCGGTGCTGCCCTGCTCGGCTGCCGGCTGGAGAGGAGAGCAGACACGGGGCGAGACCGCGAGAGCCGAGAGGGGCAGCGACGCGAGACTGCGAGCGGTGACGGCCGACGGCGCAC
Source organism: Saccharum spontaneum (assembly GCA_022457205.1). Lineage (NCBI taxonomy): Eukaryota > Viridiplantae > Streptophyta > Magnoliopsida > Poales > Poaceae > Saccharum > Saccharum spontaneum. The sequence goes on from CM039595.1 coordinate 63,392,895, forward strand.
ACATGTGAGAGGGCGAGAGGCATTCCAGAGGGCTAGGGTTGAGAGTTCGTGGGCTCAGGGGGGGGGCTGATGGGCTGATTTCGCAATTTTATGAAGACCTGCTCCCCTGAAATTTGGGCCGCGCCCCGGGCTACAGCCCGGGCAGCCCGGGGCCCATGTCCGCCCCTGGTGGTTGTGACAAGCGGATGTAAATATCCTTTGGTAGTAATGGTTCATCAGTGGTGTGGTCCTTGCTCCTGGTTTCAGCTATAGTGATCAAAATGGACTGAAGGGACTCTTTCAAGTCACCAATTACTTGAAGCAAATAAAAGTGGTGTTTGTCATTATCATTGATAACTATACCGAGCTTCCTGAGCTGCCATAACTTCCTAGTGTCCTTCAAATCATTTCCATCCAACGAAGCTATGACATTAGACAACACCTCCAGGTTTTGCATTTTCTCAATCCTATATGGAATACGTGCACAGGAGGAGTATGCTGACTTCTGTTTCCTACTAGCTGTGCCTATGCTGTTACTGCTTGCACGTGAATCAGTGTCACCGGCCAGCAGGCGCCTTAGCTTAAGGAGCAGGACATTCCTTGTTTCCTTTACAGGCACACCCTAGTTTGCCGGATGTCCAATATCTCTAGTTCATGGAGGATGTAGATTTCTCTGGGTAGATGTGTAACATCTGTGCCCCTTAGGCTGAGACACTTGAACAATAGCATCTTGTTGCATATATTTTTGAGGTAGCTGTGGTCCTCTTCGAGGAAACGGCAGCCTTCTAAATGTAGCACCTTGACCAATGGCAGCTGCGGTGAATATTCAGGAAGCTTGTGCACAAAACTTTGAATGCTATCAGATCTGCCGAGTTGGAGACCACTGAAAATGGAGAAGTGGTGAGCCAAGTGATATGACAGGCGTGTGTCGAGAATGTGTTCTTTCTTGGCAATCTTGCTAATGATTCCATGAACTTGACCACCTACGACACAGCTCTTGACCTTTCCTATAGGCCCAATATCCGCAGCACAAATGAACCACTGATTGATGAGTGAGCTAAAACATATCTATTAGACCTTCTGTAACCCAGCGCCCTACTATTGTTGACCAATTGATTACGTAACCTTGCGGGAAGATAGCTAGGTAGAGCAAGCAGGATTTGTAATCTTTGGGCAGATCGTTGTATGAAAACTTGAACATCTTCTTGGAGTTACTAGTAGCCCCCACCCCCATTGAGTTGGCAGCGAGGACTCATGCAGATGATAGCCCTTTGTACCGATGTCGAGGTAGCCGAGCATGAGGGCGCAGTACCCATAGTCGAAGAAGCTGTGCTGAAGATGGCCAAGATCGACGTAATTGTGGTCGGGTTGCCATGTCAATGGAGCTGCAGGCATACAAGGGGCTCCAGGGTGATGACGAAGACGCGTCGAGGTAGTCGTCGTGGGAGGGGGGGCGATGCCGAAGTCGACACTGTCAGGGCCGTCGTGGACGTAGAAGAAAGGTGATGACACATTCGAGGCAGACGGGGTGGGAATTGGAGGATTGATGCCGAAGTCGATGCAGTCAAGCCACTTGAGCGCCGAGGTGCAGCTAGATTTGCCAGACCTAGCAACGCGTCGGGGACGAAAGCACGCATCGGTGTTACCAATACCGGGTGTACAAGGTAGATGGCCCCAACCATGCATCAGCGTTTGACAACGTGGTTGTCCTGGACAAAGAAAAAGTAGTGCGAGAGAGGACGCATCGGCGAGCAGGGTTCATCAACGATGCTGGGGGGCACGGCCGGCGAGCAGGGCTCAGCGACGGCGTGGGTAGCAGTAGCTCGATGACGAAGACCCAATCAACAACACGAAGACCTTGTGCAGACGGATGACACAGCAAAGATTGCGCAGCACAGTTGTCGATGCATAGGGGATGGCGATGTTGGTGCAATGACGAAGCGGACACACAGGCGGCGTTGACACAGTAGTGGCCCTATTGCTCGGAGAAAATGCGCGGCATACTTGAAGTAGCGTGCGAGGTCAATAGGCGATGAGCGACTTAACCCCGATCAGTGATCAGGCAAACAAAAAAGGATACAACAGCAACAGTGGGATTCTACAGAGTCTCACAGGGTGTCCTCATGTCCCCTTTCTCTGCTTCTCAGAAAAAACACAGGCAGGGGAAGAAAGGAGGCGACTGGCCGGCTAGGCTATGCGTGGCTGTGCCTGCGCACACCCACCCGTAAGCCGGTGGTCGGGGCGGCTGCGGTGGCGGCCGGCCAGGCCATGCCGCACCTCCCGTGGTGGCTGCAGCGGCGGCCATGGCTTGTGCATGCCATGTGGCCATGTCTGGTGGTGGCCAGGTCAGGCCGAGCCCGCGCCTTTGCACACCCCCGCACAAGCCAGGCAGCCCACAGCCGGGCCTCCGCGCTAGCCCTCGGCGGCTAAGGTCAGGCGGGTGGCTCCGGCCAGTGACGGCACGGCCACACCACCCCTGGGCAGACGGCTCCAGCCGGCGACGACACGGCCTGGTACCACGCGGGGCTGCAAATGACGTGGTAGTTGAGATGGGTAGATCCGCCTGAGATAGCAGCAACACCCCTGATCTGGCTGCCTCAGCGTCTAGACGTGACCGGGTCCAACCGCCACCACGACGTGGCGATGTCCATCTGCCTCCACCTTAGGAAGATCAAAGGTGGTGGCGGCGACACACCAGCGACGAGCCTGGGGACAGGGCGGCGGTTCCCCGCGATGACGAGCACACGAGGGGGAGATTCCGATCTGCTGCGCGACAACGACGACAAAGATGGCAGCCGGATCGATAGGATCAGGTGCCTAAAAGATGGTGATGTGCCCGGCGGAGATCAATCTCTCCCTAGGGGCGCGCGATGTGGAAGTGGTGGCGGCTAGAGGTAGGATGTGAACCGAAGCGACTGATGCCATGTAGAAAGGAATACTGGTATGAATGGATAATTGATTAATCAGAGTGTGCAGGTACATATAGTTGCGATGAAACACTCCTGGCTATGGTGCCTAGTCTCCATGCCTGGAAGTAAGGGAGGGATCCTGTGCACTAAGGCCAGGTCGCCCACACTAAATATAGTCTAACACTAATGACCTCCCCATCAATGTGCTTTCGAACGCGGTGCCTCACTACACTCTAGTTTATAAGGCATTTTGTGTTGGTCAGGAGCTAGTCAAACTGTATAACAATTTACCAATACTTTGGCCAACAATTTTGACTACGCCTTATAAATTGTGCCTTATAAACAGTATGAATATAATTGTTGGTACCAATAGTATAGGGGTACCCACAATCAACGGTTAAGACGAACGAAACACTAAATGCGCAAGCACAGCAAGGACAGAAAATAGCAGACGATGTACCTCGACTGCGTTCCGACTCGCACGAGGCCGGCTCGACGGGATACCATCGACCGTGCTCCAACTCCGCCTCATACGAGGCACCCTCGACAGGACGCCTCGACCGCGTCCCAACACGTACAAGGCCCGTTCGACAAGGCATCTCGACTGCCGGCAAAACTCCGACTCGCATGACCCTGGGTCGGAACGCTCGACCCAATCTGTTCACCTACTCTGAGACAAAAGTCAGAGCATTCAATGCGATTACCTGCTACCATCTACCGACATGGCTACAGCCGTGACTGACGTGGGAGCAACACCAGTGTCAGTCCTCACTTTTTACCGCCCATCTCGGGATGGGAGGTGAAACCTGTCACTATGCTCACCTTACCACGCACTGTTTTGCCACCGATCACCCTCGAGGGAGGATACGACAAGGGCCCTGTTCATCTGGCTTATAATCCGTCTTATTCAACTTGTTTTTTCAGCCGGAACAGTATTTTTCTCTCACAAAAAATCAGCCAACAGTGTTTTCTAGCCGGCTTATAATTCCAGCCGAACGGGCCCAAGGTCCGTATTCCACGATCTCGCAGATTCGGCCTTATCCGCCCGGCCTCGACCCAGCCTCGACCCGGCCTCGATGTCCACCGCCGGTTAGCAGGGAAGAAAGGCCGACGTGGCACAGTACTCATGGTCTTTTTGCCGTCTCGTCCTCAATGTCACCACGGTGTCCGGGGATGGCCAACCATTCTTAAAGCACGTCGCTACAGCCACCTCTACAGGAATCGACAAAACTTCACCTCAAGATACCCCGGCGTCTCGGCCTCCTCTTACCCTATAAAAGGGCAGGCCAGGGATGGAGCAAGAGACAAGCCACAGGCCAGAAGCCAGGCGCTAGCAAGCAAAGACACACAACCCACAGATCAACACCTCAAGCAATCACATTTGTACTCTTTCATTTCCCTTGAGACCTGGGCTCAGTTCCCTCTCTCACAGCTGGTAACCCCTACGCAAGCACTTAGGTGCAAGGAAATACAAACTCTCCCCCCCGCTGGACGTAGGGCCTTCTTTGCCAGAACCAGGATAAATCCCCGTGTATTCCCCTTGCATCACCATCCGGGTTAGGGATACGCAGTACTCACTCGTCGGCTTAGGACCCCCACGGGACCGAACACCGACAGTTGGCGCGCCAGGTAGGGGACGCTGCGTGCCAACATCGTTTTCTCGCCTTTTTTTCCTAGATGGCTGACCCCGAGCGCCCTCTCCCGTTGGCCACGGTGATCTGGTTTGGGAGTTTGGAGTTCATGTCGCTTGGCCACGGCTATGACATGGTCCTCCTCCCGCCCAGACACCCAACTGATGGGGATTACGAGCTCTCCCAGCCTGGGGGAGCATTGCGACGGCATCACCGCTCTCAGGCGCGAGTCGCTGGACGACGACGAGCCCGGCGCAACCGCCGTCATCACCTCACGGAGGGCGGTGAGACTCCCCGATTCGGCGCCTCTCAGCCAGACGCCAACCTAGATTCCCTCATTGAGAGTCTATGTAGGATGAGCTTGGCTAAGGGTAAGATGCCGACGGAGAATTCCGCCGCTCCCCCGTCCGGTGTGACACCACCATTATTCGGTCCGACCACTCCAGCACGAGCAACGACGTCTCCATCAGCGTTCCCGTTTGGGCTAGATCCGGTTGCCCGGGCGTACGCTTCCTCCATGAGTACTAGTATGAGTGCTTACGAGGAACTCCCCGGGCACCATCTACGCTCCACTCTGGACCTTGTTGCATCCACGCCGGCTTCTAAGTATCTGGACTCTACAGAGACCCCAGAAACAGAGCCCCGTGTGACTGCTTCTCGACGTTACAACCCCAGAGACGATTGGCGACGACCTCACATACATCCATCATACTACTACTTTGGCGCTCCTGACTCCGACTCTGCCGATGACACCTACGATCCGACCCGCGTGTGCTTCAACATCGATGGGGCAAGCACGTCGGATTCGGAGGACGAGGAACCTATTGAAGGAAGGAACACGCCACCTCATGTCAAGCTACCTGACGAGCAGGACGAGGCTCAACTCCTTGCTGATCAAGGAATGCAGCTCGAGCATATTCGCGAGTTGCACGACAGGCTCCATGAGGAACGAGAAAATCTATACCTACTCCAACAAACCCTCGAGCATGAGCGTGCGGCACACGCACATGGCGGGAGAGCTCGAGAGAGAGCTCGTGACGTCAATCGTCGTATCGACGAGGATCGGGTGATCGACCCCCCGGTTTTCGGTCGAGCCAGCCAGAACGTTGTCACCGCCGCCATGCTCCTCCGCAACATGCCCGAGCCATCAAACCCTGACGCTCAACGAGCTCGAGATGAAATCCGAGAACTCCTCGAGACCGCTGCCATGCAGCAAGCCGAGAGCTCCGCCTCGAGGGGACGCGAGCCCTCCTCGGAGCGGCTCGCCGAGCCCTCCCGACAGGAGAGAGAGGCCTCGGTTCATCCCGAGCCTGCCCGACGGAACCGGGCGGCTCCTGCCCCTAAGCAAGTCACCGACGACTGTGAACCCCGAGACACCCGCGGCAACATCATCGAGCGCCGCACGCGCAAACACGGTGACGGCGTAGCTCAGGGTTACCGCGTGCACAGAGGCGTGCGCTATGACAGCTCAGAAGATCGAAGCCCGTCACCCGAACCACCGGGTCCCCGGGTCTTTAGCAAAGCCATTCGAGAAACAATACTCCCGACACGGTTCTGCCCTCCCACGACTCTCACCAAGTACAACGGCGAGACCAAACCCTAACTTTCGTTCGCTGATTTCCGCTTGGCGTGTCAGCTGGGTGGGGCCACCGACGACCGAGTCATCATCCGACAAATCCCCCTGGTCCTGTCTGACACTGCTCGAGCCTGGCTCGAGGATCTTCCGCCTCGACAGATCCACGACTGGGAAGATCTCGTAAGGGTGTTAGAGGGAAACTTCAAGGGGACCTACATGTGCCTCGGTAACTCATGGGATCTCCGGAGTTGCAAGCAGAAGCCGGGTGAATCCCTCTGGGATTACATCCGGCGTTTCTCCAGGCAGCGCACCGAGCTCCCCAACATCACCGACTCTGACGTGATCATGGCCTTCCTCTCTAGAACCACCTGCAAGGAGTTGGTCCGAAAGCTGGGTCATAACACCCCCCTCACTGCCAATGGATTGATGGACATCATCACCAACTTTGCCGCCGGTGAGGAGGCAGTTGACGCTATCTTTGGCGGTGATCAGGACAAGGGGAAGCAGAAGGTCGATGATCCCGCGGGCTCCAGCCGGGGCTCCAAAAGGAACAATCAAAAGAAGAAGAAGAACCAGCAGGGCAAGCTCGAGGCCTCGGCCGATGAACTTGTTGCTGCCACTGAACGCAAGAAACCTCGAGGGCCCCCCGGCGGGGGCATCTTCAACAAAATGCTCAAAGAGCCGTGTCCCTACCACAAGGGGCCCACAAACCACAACCTCGAGGACTGTCACATGCTTCGTAGGTACTTTGAAGGCATAGGTGCCAAGAAGGACGACAAGAAGGAAGATCCCAAGGGCGACGACAGGGATGGGGGGTTCCCTAAAATCCACGACTGCTTTATGATCTACGGAGGGCCCTCGACCCGCCTCTCGACGCGCCAACGCAAATGAAAACGGCGAGAGGTTTTCTCCGTGCAGCCGGTGATCCCCCACTTCCTTGACTGGTCCGAGGTGGCCATCACTTTCGACCGTGATGACCATCCCGACTACGTCCCCAATCCAGGGGTCTACCCGCTTGTTGTCGACCCCATCATCGCCAACACGCGCCTCGCCAAGGTGCTCATGGATGGCGGTAGCAGCCTCAACATCATCTATGCTCAGACCCTCGACCTCCTGGGGATCGGGAGGACTCGCCTCCAACCCAGCGTCGGGGGTTTCAATGGAGTCGTGCCAGGAAAGCGGGCGGAACCTGTCTGCCGCATCGACCTGCCTGTCTGCTTCGGCACTCCCACCAACTTTAGAAAGGAGACCCTCACTTTCGAAGTGGTCAGATTCCGTGGGACGTACCACGCTATCCTTGGGCGCCCGTGCTATGCCCGGTTCATGGCGGTCCCAAACTACACTTACCTCAAGCTCAAGATGCCAGGCCCTAACGGCGTCGTAACCGTCGGGCCCTCATACGAGCACGCCTATGAGTGTGACGTCGAGTGCGTCGAGCACCACTACACCACAACACTAATATAGCGTCGCATGTGTGTCGTTATAGATCTACCAATACCGTTGAACCATCGGTCGGTATAGGTGGCCCACGGATCAAGTGTCGCTAAATGTATTTTTTCCGCTGGACGGTCCGTCGGTATAGATATTTGGCTATAGCGTCCAATAATTGGCCGGGACAGGTGCATAAAGAGGACCAACCATCAGTCGCTATAGGACCCTGCCTTTTGCGTGGGCTTAAGGTTCCTCCGCGGGAACTGAAAAGACGGAAAAAAGGTCCATCGCGGGAATCTGAAAATGAAAACAGGCCCATATACTGCTAACCCTAATCTTTCCCATTCACTCCCCTCAGGTGGCCGCCGCATCCGCACTCCATCTGCGCTCGCCCGCCACATCTCCTCCGTCACAGCGCTCGCCCCATTCTCCGTCGCGGCGCTCGCCCGCCCAACTCCACTGCCTCCGCCGTCCAAGACTGTCGTGCCGCCGCCGCCTAAGTCCGCGGCCGCCCAAGACTGCCGTGCCGCTGTCGCCAAAGAAGATCCGGGAGTACGACTCCAAGCACCTCCTCCGGGAGCACCTCAAGCGCCGGCATCGACCTCACCATCCTCTCCGCCCAGGTCAGTGCCTCACTCCCCCCTTTCAGTCTGACTAGCGTCCAGTGAATCTTCGCCTGATCCTTCTCGGACTGGATCTGGCCTGAGGTAATGTAAAGATCCAGTTTTTATGAGCGGCCGACAGATTAAGCAGCCGCATTCCAGGATTTTAGCACTGAATGGTTCGGACTATCTTGATAATTGGTAGAAAATGTGGCGTGTTAGGAATTATACGGATGGGATCTGGACAGAGTGACAGACAGTGGTTGAGTGGAGGTCCCATTTGTTGCAGGCTCGTACTATGCCTGAATTCATGGTATCTTAGGAGGAACTTGAAAAAGGTGTGATTTTTGTTTTCATTTTTATATCCAACTGATATGGGCTATCGTAGCTTGCTGCTGTCCAATGGCAGCAGGTGTGATAGGCTACTGATAGGTAGGAGGAGTCCATAAGTAGCACTGTTTTTTAGTCAAATCTGGTGATTGGTTGGCCGTGTGATTTGCTTGCTCAGGCCTGTGTATATTAGTACACCTGAAGCAGCTTGGATCCATAGGACAGTGACAGGTTAGATTGTTGAATCTGGGGTACTTGGGTATTTTAAGTAAATGTACAATAAGCATACAAAAGAAATCCAACATCACCGGTTTGAATCATAAAATAAAATTGAACTCTGGGCGGTTCCAATCTTATACTACTAATGATGATTGAACAGTGTCATGTCAGGAGATAATAATAGACAGAAACAATTCAGACTGATTTTTGTGCCTTGCTCAATGACAGATCACACAGTCAACGGACTTTGCAGAGCTTGTGAGCCAGCAGCCATGGCTGACAACCATGAAGTTGGTTGTGAAGCCCGATATGCTGTTCGGGAAGCGTGGGAAGAGTGGTCTCGTGGCTCTCAATTTGGATTTCGATCAAGTCAAGGAGTTTGTCAAGGAGTGGCTGGGAGTTTGTGAAGCCCGATATCAGTTGTTTGTATGAAAAAGCTTTTCCTCGATATGCTACATGAGTTGATTTTCCTTTTCCCTGATCCATTAATTTTCAGGTTGAGATGGGCGGCTGCAAGGCTCCAATCACGACCTTCATCGTCGAGCCATTTGTGCCCCATGATCAAGAGTACTACCTTTCGATTGTTTCAGAGAGGCTGGGAAGCACCATCAGCTTCGCCAAGTGTGGTGGGATTGAGATCGAGGAGAACTGGGACAAGGTTAAGACGATTTTTCTTCCTACTGAGAGGCCAATGACACCTGATTCATGTGCTCCATTGATTGCGACCCTTCCAAGCTTTCCTGCTTAGTTCTAACCTTAATACCTCCATATTATCTCATTTCTCACATTGGAGGTACTCCTTTTGTTTGCTGATCAGGCACGTGGAAAGATTGGCGACTTCATTAAAGGAGTGTTTGCTGTCTTCCAAGGTACCACAGATTTGGGAAATGTTCATTGGCCAGATGTAGTGAATTAAAAATTGTACATGTCGCTATATTTCCTGATTTGCCATGTTGATAAGAATTCTGCTCCATCTGCAGACTTGGATTTCTCGTTTCTTGATATGAATCCATTCACCATGGTCAATGGGGAGCCATATCCTCTGGACATGAGAGGAGAACTAGATGACACAGCAGCTTTCAAGAACTTCAAGAAGTAAGTCTCAGGTTTCCGAGGGATACCATTTCTTCTTGTCATTGTTGGATTTCCTCTTACTTATCAATTGTGCAGGTGGGGAGGTATAGAATTCCCTCTACCTTTTGGAAGAGTACTCAGCCCAACAGAAAGTTTCATCCATGAACTAGATGAGAAGGTATTGATCTCAATGCTATGTTTTTATCTTTCCTTTTTGTTTCTGTATTCTATCACCTATAAAAATAATCAGTTTCCATGACAAATACTGTATCTGCAGTATTCTATCACCTATAAAAATAATCAGTTTCCATGACAAATACTGTATCTGCAGTATATTTTGTTGACTTGTGTCGTTAATTCGCCAACCTTGTTATTTCAGACAAGTGCCTCTCTGAAGTTCACAGTTTTGAACCCGAAAGGTCATATCTGGACAATGGTTGCTGGTGGTGGTGCTAGTGTCATATATGCTGATACAGTAAGCATCAATTTGTATCCTATTTCTGTTTACACATAAATGGTTTTCACGCTGATGCCTGTTAAACTATTCACCTATATTTTGCTGCCATGATGAAATTAATTCCCCCCCCATGTACCAGGTTGGAGACTTGATGTGCCGGCGACGCGCTTGATGTGCCTTTTGTTCCTATATGCTTGCCGCTAAGAGGGAATTTCCCATCAGTCTTGTACTCTGACTAATTGCCGCCATGTATCTCTGATCCTCATCTCCATCTTGATGCTGCCATGTATTGCTAATTGGATATTCATACTACATTTCAGGCCGTCCTACTCCAGAAAGGTCCTAGGCAGCATACCTGATCAAGTCCACAAGTTAAAAGTGCTCGTTGAAGCTATGTTTTGTTTTGAACCTATTAGAGATATGACTATGAGCTCACTATTATTGAATTTTGAGCAGTGGCTTTAGGTGTTAGTGAGCTAAGCTTTTAGTCACAGGTGGTGGATGTATGACCTTTGGTCACATGAGGTAGATGTTGTATGACTTTTGGTCACATGTGGTAGATGTAGGGATGCTGATGGCTTGCTCATGCATAAATTTCATGTTTGTGAGCTTCTAATCTATTTTGTACTTATGATATGATGTTGAATCTGACCGACCTTACATTGGGCTACTCATATATGAATGAATTAGTGATCAGTGGTTTGTGCCAATATATTTGATGATGTTCCTTGTCTGTATAGTTAATATATCTTGTGATGAATGTGTGTACATTGATAACATATTAGTTTTGGGTTATTATGTACTACTGATTAGTAACATATATATTGTCTCTATGTGAATGATTCGTGTTGGACTGTTAGCCGCTAAAAGTGTTTATAGCCTCAAACTATGTGTCGCTATATATAGCCCCTAAGGCGTTAGACAGTCAGTCGTTAAAAACATGTCGGTCGGCATAGGCTATAGCGACGCCACTTTCAGCGGCGGCAAGTAAGTGTTGGCATAGATCTATACCGACCGATGGAGCGTCGCTATATCGACCTATAGCGACCCACGGTGCGTCGCTGTTCTGGGGCTGTGGTGTAGTGCACGAAGAAACCATTTTGGAGTCAGCGACCTTGGCGGTGGACCTCGACGGTCTGGCCAATGAGATCCCCGACCCCAAATGCCACGCCGGCAGCTTCGAGCCCGCAGAGGACGTCAAGCTCGTGCCTCTCGACCCCGCCGATCCAAAGGGAAAGGCGTTGAGCATCAGCGCCACCCTCGATCCCAAATAGGAAGCAGTGCTCGTCGACTTTCTCTGCGCAAACATCGACATCTTTGCGTGGAGTCCCTCGGATACGCCAGGCATACCCAGGGAGGTCGCCGATCATGCCTTGGAGATCCGAGCCAGCTCCAAACCGGTGAAGCAATGCTTGCGCCGCTTCGACGAGGAGAAGCGCAAAATCATCGGTGAGGAGATACACAAACTGTTGGAGGCCGGATTCATCAAGGAGGTTCATCATCCCGAGTGGCTAGCTAATCCTATATTAGTTAAGAAAAAGAGTGGGAAGTGGAGGATGTGTGTAGATTATACCAGTTTAAATAAAGCATGTCCAAAAGTTCTCTTTCCTTTGCCACGTATTGATCAAATCGTTGATTCCACTGCGGGGTGTGAAACTCTTTCATTTTTAGATGCGTATTCCGGTTACCACCAGATCAAAATGAAGGAGTCCGATCAGCTCGCGACTTCGTTCCTCACCCCATTTGGCATGTATTGCTACGTTACTATGCCCTTCGGTCTCTAGAACGCGGGGGCTACGTACCAGCGATGCATGCAACACATTTTTGGGGAACACATCGGACCAACCGTCGAGGCTTACGTCAATGACATCGTTGTTAAAACCAAAAAAGCTGATAATTTAGTAAACGACCTCGACGCTGCGTTCAAATGCCTCCGGGCAAAGAACATCGAGCTCAATCCTGAGAAATGTGTTTTCAGCGTTCCTCGAGGTATGCTTTTAGGGTTCATCGTGTCCAAGCGTGACATCGAGGCCAACCTAGAATAGATCACTGCGATAACCAAGATGGGCCCCATCCGAGATCTGAAGGGCGTACAGAGGGTCACGGGCTGCTTGGCAGCACTTAGTCGCTTCATTTCACGCCTTGGCGAAAAAGCACTCCCTCTGTATCGTCTCCTGAAAAAATCAGAACACTTCTCATGGACCCTTGAGGCCGAAGAAGCTCTTGTGAAACTCAAAGCTACACTCTCTAACTCACCGATCCTCGTCCCTCCGACCCCAGGGGAACCGCTCCTACTTTATGTCGCCGCCACAACACAAGTAGTCAACGCGGTCTTGGTTGTTGAAAGGGCCAAGGAAGGACGTACCTTGCTCGTTCAGAGGACGGTCTATTTCATTAGCGAGGTGCTCTCAGAAACCAAGGTTCGTTACCCGCAGATCCAGAAGCTGCTATATGCCATCGTCTTGACACGGCGCAAACTCCGTCACTACTTCGAGGGTCACCCGGTGACTGTGGTTTCTACTTCCCCCCTGGGAGAGATAGCCCAGAATCGGGAAGCCTCGGGTAGAATAGCCAAGTGGGCGGTAGAGCTCATGGGCGAGACCCTCTCGTATGCGTCGCGCAAGGCCATGAAATCCCAGGCACTAGCAGATTTCCTGGTAGAGTGGACCGACACTCAACTCCCCCCAATACAGCTCCAAGCTGAGCTGTGGACCATGTACTTCGACAGTTCGTTGATGAAAACAGGAGCAGGCGCGGGTTTGCTCTTCATCTCACCCCTTGGAGTTCACATGCGCTACATCATCCGGCTTCATTTTCCTACATCGAATAACGTTGCCGAATACGAGGCACTCGTCATGGGCTTGCGAATCACCATCGAGCTAGGGGTCCGACACCTCGATGTTCGAGGTGACTCCCAGCTCATGATTGATCAGGTCATGAAGAGCTCGAGCTGCCATGACCCTAAGATGGAAGCCTATTGTGAAGAGGTACGGCGCCTTGAGGACAAGTTTCACAGTCTCGAACTCAACCACATAGCACGCAGGTATAATGAGGCTGCAGACGAACTCACGAAAATCGCGTCCAGCTGAGCTACGGTCCCGCCAGACATTTTTGTGAGAGACCTCCACCAACCATCCGTCGACCTTGGGCCGGACGGAGGGGTCGACGGGCTATCACTCGACCCCCCACCTGAGGCAAAAGCCCCCTCGACCGGGGCCGAGGCCATGCAAGTGGAAGGCTCGACCCGACCATCTGACCCCGAGCCTAACTGGTGTATTCCGTACCTTGACCATCATATCCGAGGGGACCTCCCCTCGAATAAGATTGAAGCTCGACGGATCACCCGTCGGGCTAAAACCTTTGCGATCTTTGGCGACAGTAGAGAGCTGTATCGCCACAGCCCTACAGGTGTCCTCCAATGCTATATCACAAACAAGCAAGGCAGAAGCCTGCTAAATGATCTGCACTCGGGGGCTTGTGGTCACCACGCAGCACCTCACACTCTCGTCAGAAATGCTTTCCGACAGGGTTTTTATTGGCCAACCACAGTCTTCGACGCCATCGAGCTAGTACAATCCTGCAAAGGATGCCAGTACTATGCTCCTCAAACTCATCTCCTAGCTCAGGCCCTGCAAACCATCCCCATCACATGGCCGTTTGCTGTTTGGGGACTCGACCTTGTCGGACCCTTGAAAAGGACAACTGGCGGCTTCACCCACTTGCTCGTTGCCATTGACAAATTTTCCAAGTGGATCGAGGCCCGTCCTATCACCAACATCAGGTCTGAGCAAGTTGTGCTCTTTTTCACCGACATCATCCACCACTTTGGGGTTCCTAACTGTATCATCACAGACAATGGCACCCAATTTACTAGTAAAAAGTTTCTAGATTTCTGCGACCACCACCACATTCGTGTGCTCTGGTCGGCCGTAGCTCATCCAAAAACAAATGGCCAAGTAGAACGTGCCAACGGCATGATCCTACAAGGTCTGAAACCCAGAATCTTGGACAAGTTAAATACACACGGCAAGAAATGGGCTGCCGAGCTTCCCTCGGTCCTGTGGAGCCTAAGAACAACACCGAGTCGAGCCACGGGGTTCACTCCGTTCTTCTTAGTCTACGGGTCTGAGGCTATACTCCCAACTGATATAGAATACGGATCCCCGAGGTTGAAGGCCTACAATGAAAGAAATAACGACGCCACAAGAGAAGATGCCCTCGACCAACTCGAGGAAGCCCGAGACGTGGCTCTGTTACATTCTGCCAGATATCAACAGAGTCTCCGACGCTACCACGACAGACACGTTTGCAGGCGCGACCTCAACGTCGGTGACCTAGTGCTACGTCGAAGCCAGAACACCAAGGAACGGCACAAGCTCATGCCCCCATGGGAAGGGCCATACATCATCGCAGAAGTACTAAAGCCGCACCTACAAGCTATCGAACGAGAAGGGCGAAATCTTCACCAACGCTTGGAACATTGAACAGCTACGTCGCTTTTTCCCTTAAAAAGCCTCGAGGCTCTGTAAATTCTTTTCAATCTCATCAATAAAGAAAACAGCAATGTTCAAAGCCTCATTTCATAACAACCAGGAAGGATCGACTCTGTTCTCTCAGAATCGACCCTCCCTCGGGGGCTACAAGGGGGGAACCCCCTGTCCCCAAAAAAATCATTCTCTTTTTCAAAAAAGGAAGCTGTCACTTAAGTCGACAACGCCGCGGGAGCACCCTAAGGCTCAAAGGGTCATCGAGCCGCGAGATCACTTACACCTCCAAGGCTACGGTACCTCCACTCACCCCTCACGCCGAGGGGAGCGACCACATGCTAAGTAGACCTAATGACACTCCATGACTTTGAAAAAGAGTACACCCCCGGTCGCTTCAAATCGAGTTCTTACACGATCTGCAAGGCCGCAAAAGCACCCCGAAGCTCGAGGCCAGTCGAGCCGCGAGATCACCTACGCCTCCGAGGCTACGGTACCTCCACTCACTCCCTTACGCCAAGGGGCGCGACGGCGTGCTAAGTAAATCATGCGAGAACGTGATTCAAGCGATAAAGGGAAGAAAAACTCAAACAAAACTTAAAAAGACCAGCGCAGGTTTACATTTCGAGTGTTCAAGGCCTCCGAGGCCACCACGACCAAAGTTAAAAGCACTAACTTATTACATGGGCCTCTGCACCTAGATTTGGCTCACAGGCCCTCATCGTCGGCAGGCGGAACCACCTCGACCTTGAATAGCTTGGCCAGATGACTTCCAGGCTCCTCGGTGGCTCCAATCAGGCCCAGGCAGGCATCTTCATTCTCCTCGTCCGTCTGATCCGGATCGGTGATGAAGCCATCAGCGACGAGCTCCATGTCGTACGCGAACCTGGATCGAATGACGGCCAGTGCCCTCTTCACGCCGTGATGAAGGCCGCCTCGTATCCTCTCTCGGACAAGGCGGCCCAGCGCCACCATCCGGCGGACAAAGGAGTTCCCCGGGGCATCCTCCTCAGTGTCGGCATCAGGCTCGACCCCCAGGCCATCGCACACGGAGGAGATGGTGCCCTAGAGCAACTGGGTCTGCCGGGCCTTGGCCTTGAAGACATTCTGGAAGGAGGTAGCCGTCGCCTGAGCCGCCTGCTGTTCCTTCTCTAACTCTAGAACACAAGTATCAAGTTAGCACAAGTCTAGGACCTTGGCACCAAGGCCACTGTACAACAAAAAACTTACCCTCGGAGTGGGTCTACCAGCCCACGACCTCATCACGAAGTCCCCCGCATGTTTTCTCAAGCGCTTGGAGAGCACCATCCCTGTCACGAACGGCTGCCCTCAACGTCTTGATCTCTTGGCGGGCGTTCGAGAGAGCCTCGTCCCTCTCCCGAATGGCTCCGCTCAGCGTCGCGACCTCGTTCTTCAAGGCCTCGAAGCGAGCAGTCACCTGTCCGATCTGAACGTTGAGGGTGTCGCGATGCCTGCTGACAAGGGTGACGTCCTCCTCAAGCTCTTTGACGCGCGCAGATAATGGCACGAGAGCCTCGCGGGCTTGGGTAGCCTCCTCCCTGGCCCTTGTTGCGTCTTCACGCGCCGTGGCCTCGGCTGCCCGGGCCTGCGCCGCCTCCTCCTTCACCGCCGCACAGGCGACGCGAAGCTCGGCTACCTCGGTGCTCTGATGGGAGAGCCGCTGGTTGGCCTCCTCGACCAGAGCCCGTTGCCGGGTGAGGGCCGCCCACACGCCGCTCTCATTACGAATGAAAAGCGACTTGCGGCGGGAACGCACCTTAAGCTCCTGACCATGGTTCAAAAATCAAAAAAATCAGAACCGGAGAAAGGGGATGAAAAGAAAGCGAAAAACCACCAGACCCGACTTACCTCAAGGGCGTCTAGCATGCCTCGTGACAGGGCCTCCGAGGCCACACAAAGTGATCTTACCGTGTGCTGCCGGAGACCCTCGAGGTACTGCCAGTGATGCACCTCGTCTCCATCATTGAGCGCGAAGACAGGCTCTGCGCCAGGGTTGGATGCGTCCCTGAACTCGAGGGACGACCCCCAGCGCGGTAGCTCCTCCTCCGCCCGTACCAGGGCACCGCGGAAGGACCGGCCTGGTCCGCAGCCTCAGCCCTCTCGACCGCCGCGGAGGGACCGGCCTGGTCCGCGGCCTCAACCCCCTCAGCGCCCACCACGTGCTTCCCCTTGTCGACGGGGAATCGTCAAGGGTGAGGTCGACCACGGTCGGGGTTGACCCTTCCGCCAGGGCTGGCGCCTCGATCGCCGGAGCCACCACCGGGACCCCGGGCGGGGGCGCGGCCGCCCCACTCTCCACCTCAACCGCCGGCTCCGCCGGCGGCTTTTGCCGCAGCTGCAGCTCCCCTGGCTGCGCCGCCTCCTGTCCCACCTCTGGCGGAACCTCCACTGCCACCTCTTCGGCATCTGCCCGCCCCGCGTCGTGGGCAGATGCTTTGACCTCTATGGCCTCGATGGAAGCCTGGGCGGTCGACGTCGACCCAGGCTCCGCCCCACCAGTGCTGGGCGCCGCCGCTTCTGACGACCCCGACTCCTGCGCGGCAGGGTCGGAACCGGCAGCTTCCTGGGCCACCGCTTCCGCCTGGGCAGCCGCCTCCCGCTGCCTTAGACGCTCTATCGCAGCCTGGAGTCTTTTGACCCAGGCGATGTCATCAGCCACCGTCCGCATTATGACGGCGGCGCTCGACCGGAGAGCCTTCATGGGAGTCGGACCCGCGAGCTCCGCCTTGAGCCTAAGGAATAGGTAAGTACGTCAGAATAAGAAACAGGACTGCTAAATACAAAAAATGGGGCAGAAAAGCCTACCCAGAAAGGGGCAGCAGGGTCCTCGACCCCGGCCGATCGGAGACCCCCCGATGGCGCCTGCGGCGGCCTTACCGCCGGCCCCCTACGGACCGGGTGCTCCTTGGAGCCCTGATTAACTGGCCGCCGTGGGCCCTCTGCGCCTCCGAGGCCAGCTAGCCTCAGGTCCTCACGCTCGTAGGTGGCACCCTAGACGACGACACTGGCGGCGTTGTCCCAACCACCGGCTGAACCCACGGAACCTGGGCTCGTGGGGGCAGCGTCGTCGACCCCTCCTGTGGGGTCCTGGATGAGGCAGCCCCTCCCATCGAGGGGCCCGCCTCGACGCCCGTCTCTTCCATCTCCTCCACCTCGACGGTCATGGAGGCTAGCGACGACGCCTGGGAAGTCGACCCCCCAACGGGCTCCAGAAAGGGGCACACGTCGGGGAGGTTCGCCAGGCCAATCGCGGCATCATACCGCGACAGGTCGTCATCATCCCCGTCACTGTCATCGTCGTCATCGTCGTTCTCCCCCAAGACCGTCTCGGAGGGAGACTCCTCGAGGGGAAGCCCATCGAGGCTCTGCTAACGCCGACGCTTCTTCAGCTCCTCCCGCTCCTTGGTCTTGCGGATGTGGCGCTTCTTAGTGGCATCCTTCTTCTGCTTCTTCTGGGACGCCTGGTGGCGTCGAACCTCCCGAGCAAGCTGGTCCTCTGGGAGCAGCGGCCGCGTATCCCTCACCGCCGACAAATCTTGTACATCGACCTTGACTTAATCAGTAAAAAGAGTCCGAAAACAAACAAACTTGAAAGATATTAATAGTGGCACTTACCAGGGGCTCGAATCCCTTCAAGCTAATAAATACTCAACTGTTGATGAGCTCTGCCTACCATCCCCAAACTGATGGTCAGACAGAGCGTCTTGATCAGTGCTTGGAAGGATTTTTGAGGTGTACTGTTCACTGATGCCCAAGACAATGGAGTAAATGGTTGTCAGTAGCTGAGTTTTGGTACAACACAGCACATCACACAGCATTGGGCAGATCACCCTTTGAGGTTTTGTATGGGCAAAGTCCAAGGCAATTGGGCATCTCCAATCTGATTCTATGTTCTGTCCTAGATCTGGAGCAGTGGATGAAGGAGAGGGAGCTCTTGACAAGAATAATTCAGCAACAGTTACAAATGGCTCAACAAAGAATGAAATCACAAGCTGATAAATATAGAATGGAGAGGGAGTTTCAGCAAGGAGATTTGGTGTATATGAAGTTGCAACCCTATGTTCAGTCCACAGTGGCAGCAAGAACAAATAAGAAGCTGTCATTTTGGTTCCATGGGCCCTACAAAGTGCTGCAACGCGTGGGGAAAGTTGCTTATAAGTTGGAGCTACAAGAGGGTAGCAGAATTCACCCAGTCATTCATGTGTCCCAGCTCAAGAAGCATGTTCCCAAAGATGTGATAGTTACTGATGACTTAACATCTGTCAGTACTGATCCTTTCCAAGTGCAGCAACCATTGAAGATTCTGAAGAAAAGGAACATTCAGAGAGGTTCGAATATGATCAAACAAGTACTCGTCCAGTGGAGTTCGATGCCGGAAGAGATGGCCACTTGGGAGGATGAAGCAGATGTGCCACAAGATCAGGCGCTGGAAGCAACTGGTTGAGGACAACCTGTTTCTCAAGTAGGGGACAATGTCACGAGTATGACTGGTGGACCCACATCGTCAGCGAGGAAGGTACTGTTGCCGGTCTGGCAACAGAGGTCGGTTAGGCGCCGGGTATATAAGGCGCGATAGATGCAGTAGTTGGCAAGAAATCCTGTAACCGAACACTCTAGTTTTTCAATTCAGTTTACCGCGGGTTCATCCGTGCCCCTGTAATCTTGGTTACATTAGCAATTTATCCCCAAATTCTATCCCAGCTTAGCTTGTTCACCACATGGTGCTTGTCGAGTGACAGTGATTGTACAATTGTTTAGAGTTGAGTTGTAGAGTGGTGCATTGGTTTAGAGTTGCGAGTCAAGGTCTCAATCCAACCTATCGCTGTCTATAGTTGTTTTTGTTGTTTCCGGTTGCTAGCTTGTTATTTTTTTCTATTTGCCTACCCCCATTTAGGGGTCTTTGTTACTCAGTTGTATTGTCCATTCTGGTTCAACTTTTCAACATAATCAGCAGTACTATTGTCTAATTCTTTTAAAAGAACAAATTAAAATGAATTCAGGATCAAGACCTATTTTATTAAATATTTTTTGAAACTACATTGATGTTGAAAATGTTAGTGCTCTTTCTTTAGAAACTTGGTCAAATTCATAGAAGTCTGATTTAGGATAAAACTAAAATGACCTATAATTTAGAATGGAGCTGGTGCATATCAAAGAATAACTTGATATCAATATATGATTGATTTTTTCTTTGTACACAGTAACTACCATATATATGTGGTGGCCAAATTAGGAGCAAAAATGACATGAGATTAATGTTCAACTCATAATTTGTGTTGGAATCCCTTGCGGGAAACAACACAGGAAGTGGCACAAGCAATAATCCACTATGAAGAAGATATATGGTAGGCACCAAGAAAATCACAAATCCACTCATAAAGCACTAATATTTTTGAAATGGGTGGAACTAACACGCTTCTCTCTAAACCAGGTCTCGGAGTAGAAGATGAAGTAACTCAAAGGAGGAATAAATTCTTTTAGCACCAACATGCCAGTTCGTTTTCATGTCTCAAGCATCCTCAAGTTACAGGCAAAAAGTGCGTTAGTAGATGACCACATAAATGGGACTTTTTTCTTCAACATTATTAGGCACAAAGTTGAACCCATAGCAACCTCAGGAAGAGATGAAACGTGAACCAACCATCACAAACAGCGGATTTGATGATCCATCAGCTTGAGGCAAAAGCGCAGTCCTTCAACATCGTCCTCATCCTTCATATTATAAGCTAAATTCCTAGAAAAACACCTCGGCCGACTTGTTACATCAACACTCAACAGTAAGGATTTTTGGTTTCATGACATGCTCACTGATTTGAGGCAATACAACACCTACTGCACCGCTGACGTTAGGGATGATTACTTCCTTCAGATTTCCCAGGTATTTGATGCCGTTCACGCCACCCCATTGTTTACAGCGCAGCTGCAGGGACTGGAGGCCCTTCATGGCACCATCTTGGATGACAATCTCCGGCGCTGTTTCAACTTCGAAGCATAGACGCTCCAGACCACCAAACCAAGACTCTTCAAAATTAAGTACTTTTTCTTCAGGCTTGAGGCAATCTTCTTTTAGCTTGAGAAACTGCAACCTTGTCAGTTTTTGTAGCTTCGACAGAACACTGCCCCAGGCAAGATTAGTCCCCATGAGGTACAGTTTGTTAAGATTCTCCGACAGTGACAGAATGAACATTGGAAATTTGGTTAGATTTCCATTTAGCTTGAGTGATTGAAGAAAAGGAGGCATATCATCAATCTTAAGTTTTTTTTGAGGAAAATCATCAATCTTAAGTTCATCCAGGAAGTTGAGGTGGCAATAACTCTCGTCACAACAACTGAAATCAATTGACAGAGAACGAAATCTTACGTTCTTTTCAAGGCAGATCTTTAGAGAGTCCACAAGATGAGCATTATGCCCGCGGGCGGATTCAGCCGTGGGGCTGGGTAGGCTCGTTGAGCCACGGTGCTGAAGCTTCTGGAACTTCCTGTGGAACTTCTCGCACCCCTTCTTTACGTTTGCGTGCAAAAAAGTGGTGAAGGTCTGGGGACTGGAGACTGAGGATGGAGAGCACGCTGTAGTTTGGTCCTCTGTCTGCCCGCACAAGATTCTGACTTTACTCAGCATTGGCATACGAGGCAATAATCTGACAAAATCTGAGCTTTTACCATCATGAATGACCAATCCTGCCAATGTCTGAAGCTTGGAGTCCTTAACCTGAACGAATGTTTTTTTGGGAAAGGCTGCTTTCTTGAAAGTTTCCCGTTTGGTGCCCGCCGGTACCAAGTAGTCTTTGGCTTCAGATAAAACTCTTTTCATCATGGACTCCTCTTCAAGGAATTTGTCTGCGCCAGTTATTTGGAACTCCCCTAAAAGGTGAATTAATTCTGGGAGTAGAACGACGTCCATGGGAATTTCGCCTACCTTGGTGCCCCTTGTATCAAGCGTCTCCAGCATTTGTAGCTCCACAATATTACCTGGAAGCCTGCTCACACATTTACTGCCTCTGATGCTCAGATACTTGAGCAATGATGGGCAGCAGAAAGCATCGATATCTTCTTCTTTCAGGTTCTCAATGTTTTCAAGAACCAATGCTCGCAGGAATTTAGTGCTTTCGAATTTCATTGGAGCATTGGTTGCCTTGCCATGAAATGTGAGCAACCGAATACCTGATAAGCCAATCGGCTTGCTACTCATGTCATAATCAGTATTGCTGTTATGGAGAGAGAGTCGAACGGTATCAGCACTTGGCTCCACTTTCTTTTCTGGGTGAATATCAAGCCAAGAACCAGAATTCCGAGGAATGGCTCTGATGAACGGCACCATCATACGATTAACCCGAAAAGTCTTCAGCTTTGCATTGAGGCTGAGCTCCATTGGTATTATGAAGTTATGATTGATCAGGTTATCGAAGCACCTGTTTGCAAAGTCCATCACAGATCTATCATATGTTTCCTTATCATCATGTATCAACTTTTCAGCTAACCACAATCGCCTGATCACACTTTTCCTATTGATGTTACCATCTTCTTCACCATTGGGGCATGTGCTCAATAGTGAGAACAAGCAGGTCTTTGTTGTATAACTCAGGCTTCTGTAGCTACAGTCAAACACGTGCTTCATTCCATGGAAGGACTCGATGTTTTTTCCAAAATCCCAATACTTCGGGTCCCACCACCGTGCTACTCTATCCAAATGCTTACCCATATCAGCTATTGCAACAGGATGGTATTCGCAGCTTTCCAAGACCAACGTTAGAGCTTTGTCGTATAATTTCTTGTCACCAACAATAACAGGAGGATTACTGTTCTGAAACGCCTTTTCTTCCAATAACTTTGTTGCAGCCTTCTTGTCAAGTCGCTCCATCTTGTACGGTTGACAACTCTTGCTGCAGTGCTTAGCAACTTCTTCTGTTCTTGTGGTCACAATAAGTCTGACGCTTATCGTCTCATCAGGGAAAGCATATTCTAACGTATCCCAGTAATACGTGCTAGGAATGTCCTCAATTTCAACAATGCACCTAATCAAGAAAAAAAGAATCGCATTAGATTGAATCCACATATCTTTTGGAGCTGTGCATAGACTACAGAGTACTACTACACATATAACCAACCATTTGGTACAACTATTTTACGAACAAAGTGGAGTTTAGGGTGAGTCAAAGGGTTTATATATTAATTCAAAGTTTTATGAATCCCAGTATCCAATTGATCTTTTATGAATCAATGGGTTTATTAAATCATCTAGTTTATGTGTATCAGAATAGTGGTATACCACTTATGCTTTTCGCCGCCCTACAGGCTCAGTAACTGCCACCTCGTGGCCCTCCCATGCCACCGCCACCCTGGACACTCCTTCCCCTCTAACTACCTCATTATTACCAAGAAGGAGCGGGGATCCATCCCACAAGTAAATTGGGTACTTTTTAGGCTAAATAATTAATCCTAGTAGTTGTTTTACATTCGTGAAGACTATATTTTGAAAAATTGGCACCGTTTGATCCATCTATGTGTCTGTAACACGTCTAATGAGAGGCCCTCAACCTAGAGCTAATGGGCCTAGCGAGGCCTAAAGGAGGGCGCTGGCCGGGCTCAATCGGTTCCAGCATGCCTCTGGGGTGTCGCGCGCGCCCGGGGGAAGGGCGTTGACACCACCACTGCCGCCGTCTCCTGAAGGGAATTAGATTAGAAAGATTATTATGATAAGAGTTTGGTTTGTTAGGAAAGGAGAATCTAATGTATAAGAATATCTCTCTTAGTTGCTTGGAACACAAGTCCTATAGGGACTATAAATATATGGAGGATATAATCAGTCTAATCTAAGCAAGAATAGAGCAAATGCTCCTTCCTCTATCCTTCTCCTCTCTCCCTGCCACCGCCCTCCCTCTCCCTGCGCCTCCCTCTCCTCCCGCGCCACCAACCATATCCGCTGCCCAATCTCCATAGCCGCCACCCCCTTCCAAAGTCACGTGTTACACATAATATCCGAAGACCAGCTCGATCCCATGCCGCTTGCATGGGTGCCAACGGTAACGCCGCCGACATGAAGGCCATTCTCTATACCCTCATCACCGAACTCCACAAGCAGTTCGACTCCATCAAGGAACAGTTCAACACCATCAACAAATGCCTCATGAGCATCGAGAAACGTGGCCAACCAGATGAAGCCGCCGCCACTACTCGCGCCCAGCGTGAGCGTGAGGCCGCCGCAGCCAAGCTGGAGGCCGATGCCAAGAAGGCCATGGAGGAAGCCAGCCATGCCTTCCTCAAGCAATAGAAGGAGTCATCAACATCATCTGCAATCCCTGGGATTTTAGATGACTTGGAGGGCAACCTCTTCAACAACCTCCACAAGCCGGAGCCCCCAAGACAAATCTTCCGTTGTCATACCCATACCCTAGGATGTTGCTGGGCTCCTTCCCTGTCCTAACGCCAAGCATCCACAAGCTGTCATTCCCCACATACGACGGCAAGAAGGACCCATTGCCTTGGATGAACTGTTGTGAGCAATTCTTCAGGGGCCAATAGACCCTAGAAACCGAGCAAGTCTGGTATGCATCTTACCATTTGATAGGTGGCGCACAACACTGGTACATGCGCCTCACGTAGGACAAGGCGGTGACAGATTATGTGTACTTCACCTACTGCGTCAACAAGCGCTTCGCACCCCCTACTAGGTGTAGCCCACTAGGCGAGCTTGCGTCGCTGCACAAGACAGGCACCGTCGATGACTACATGGAGTGCTTCCTGGTGCACATCTACACCATCAGCTTCCTTGAGCTGTTGAAGATGGAATCGAGCTCCAGAACCCACAGGACATGGAGATGGCCATGTCCCTTACCAGGGCGTACGAGTGACGACTAGCGGTGATCCCTGACTCCAACAAAGCACCGGCCACCAAGTCGACCAATTGGCCATTGCCTATGAAAGCACCTTCAACAACTCCGTCGACACTGACAACTACAGAAGGCGCCACACTAGCTACTCCATCACGCCCCTTCAGGTGCCTCACCACAGAGGAGATGGAGGAATGACACCGAGCGGGACTCTGGTTCAACTACGCAGCCCTTCACCCATGGCCACAAGTGCAAGCACCTCTTCGACATCATAGCCATCAATGACTACAACACCGACAACGTCGACAAACGGCCTCATGATGATGATAGGTACCACACAGTCTATGGTCCATGGCTGTCCCCCATGTACCTTAAAGGAGTGGTGTTGGGCACCGGCGTCCACATCCTTGTCGACACATAGGCACCACGCACATCATCGACATCAATGTCGCACATCTCATTTGCCACCTCGAGCAGTGCATCAACACCACCATCCACGTTGGCAGTAGCAACGAGGTCTCGTGTTGGGTGACATCCTTCAGTGTGCCACTCCGCATTGGTGTAGAAACTTTCTACATCAACACCTTCCTCCTCGACATCGGCAACAACATCGACATCATCTTTGGCACTCCATGGCTAGCTGGACTTGGACACCTGACTTGGGACTTCACCACCATGGAGCTCCAATACTACCGCAATGGGCACCCCATCACATTCACCACTGTCCATCCTCGACATGCACCAACAACCGTCTCACCCTACCAGCGCCTCCTCCTATCAAGAGGGCGCCTCGTGAAGTGCCACCCTAGCCGCCCCACAACATCACAAATCGAGCAAGCCGGTCCCAACGTCCCAACACCCTAGACCAAATCGACACTACAGACATCATCTTCGCCAACCTACACCGAGTTGTCCTTCAACAATAGGAGCTATGACACATCACCCTCGCCATCGCCACCAAGACGGTAGCCCTAGCCTGGTTGCTGGACCAAGGGCTACTCCTCTTCGACGGTCGCCTCTACATCCCCGTGATGTCGCCACTCCTACCCGATCTCCTACAGGTGCTACTACGAGGAGGCCCAGCACGTATGGCGCTCCTAGCGCTTGGCTACCACCCACCACCGATGGTGCCCCACCCTAATGCCACTCCCACGGGCATTCTACTAGGGCACCCTTGGCCGTAGGGCAGCATGGTGTCATCCACCACGGTCATTTTCATTGACAACTTGGGTAGACAGCTAATCCACATCGACAACGTCTACATCACCCTACGAGCCGACTCCGAAATGCATCGCCTCTCTCCAGCCAAGTTTGACATGGGCCATTTCATGTTTGGCTCCATGCTGGACTTGATGATGACAACGTCCACATGCTCCAGTGCTACGATATGGTGCCGAGTTCTGGCCTGTGTCGTCCCCAACATTGCCAACAGGATCCATGACTTCATCGCTCCACCACGCGACATGCTTCACTTCGCAATCAACGCAGCAATCCATCATCCCCTCCTCACGGCAACGCGTCGGGCAGCGGGATCAAGGGCGAGCGCTAGACCACACCACTACTACTTCTATAGCTACATCGGCAACCTCCTCTATTGCCTAGAGTTCGTCCCCGAGCGCACGTAGGAGAGCATGATCACAGCCCACCCGATTCGTGGTCGCCTTCTTGCAAGTGTCAACGCCATCTTGCCCGGACAAGATCTCTCGGCCGATGGCATCAATGATTGGACCTATTGATTCAGCGCGAGGACACGCTAAGTGGAGAAGGGGAGAGATGCATCAGAGATATGGGCTAGGGGTACCTGCACTGCCCGTATATCTGATCATCACCTAGCTACTGGCCCAGCAGCTGTCAAGGGGAAAGCCCGCAAGGGCTGACACGATCAACCAATGTGGAGATCAAGGCAAACCAAGACAGGCATATCTGGATGATAGCTAGGATCAATCTGTTATAACAAACTAGGAGCACATCTGTTAGCCCGATCACCCTCTCTGTAACCCTACCTCTCCTACCTATATAAAGGAGGGTAGGGACCTCAGGCTCGAGATCGAACCTCCATCATTCCAATCTTCTCGTAGCTAGGAGCAACAACCCCTGTAATTGAGCATACGAATATAAGAGCATCCACACCACTGGAGTAGGGTTTAGCGTGCACCACGCCCCAAACCGGCATAAATCTTTGTGTCTCGTGTGCTACCATCCAATTCTATCTACGCGATCGCGTTGCTGGATATTGCTAGAGTAAAACAATCCAACTATTGGCACGCCAGGTAGGGGCCCCTCGCGTTCAGATTCATTTTTGTGTTTTGGATGGTTATTCTCCACAGGCCGAGCAAAGGTGTAATCAAGAGGCGATTGAAGTAGGACAACCATAGTGTCGCCACCCTCGCGTGGCCAAGAGCTCCATGGCATGGTCACCTCAAGACCTGCGCACCTACTTCGACGTCATTATCACCCAAACAGCTCTAACTCGCCGAACTCGGGGATGTGATCGCTGCAGGACCGCTCCAACTAGCACATCATGTAAGTCGCTACGCCGGGTCTACCTTTTCTCAATTCGGTCAGAAGTACCTCCTCGACATCACATGCACGATCTGGTGGGAATCACACCTCATAGATGATGCACTACCATCGCCATCGCTGGATGACCCCTTGCCTAGATTCTTTGACAGGATTAAGAGTGTCGTAATGGCGCATGCCTAGGAACTCTTTCTGGCACCCGTGATTAACCCTAACAGGGCTGGGACACCCCAGATAGTGAAGAAAAATCACAGAACCAACTGGCTAAGCATTAAGCGATGCCAGAAGCCGAGTTATCGGGTAAACCTTGGCTATGCCATGAACCTCCCATGCCAAAACCATGGATACCCGGTGGCTCATCTCACCAAAGATTGTAAGATGCGTTGGGCAACGGCCGCCACGTCATCTCTCTCACGGAGCACCCCACGAGGGGGCGATCGGCGGCGTAAGGGACACTCCCAACAAACCCTCAATCGAGTGATGACCATTCGTGGCCATACTGGGACCCAACCAGATTCGGGACATAAACCTACCATTCAGGAGGCTCATGCCGTGGCACCCACGACAACGTCTTGGCTATAGTGGTCAGAGCACCCAATCACTTTCGATAAAAGTGACCAACCCAAACACTCAGTGGATGTCGACAGGATTCCCCTCGTCATTATTGAAGTCCTCAAAACTATCCGTGCCACTAAGGTCTTCATGGATGGAGGAAGTATTCCAATCTGATATATTGGGACACTTTCAAAAGACTAAAGATTGGTATGGACAAGCTGCGCCCGCCGAAGGGCCCGATCACCAGAATAGTACCGGGAGACAGGTGGTGCCTCTTGGCATCATAGATCTGAGGGTTATGTTTGGTGAGGCAACGAACTTTCGCCAGGTGATACTCTCCTTTGAGGTTGTGGATTTCCAAGACATGTATCATGCAGTCCTCGGCATAGTGTGTTTCATCAAATTCGTGGCTATGCCTCACTATGCATACCTAAAGATGAAGATGCCGAGGCCTAATGACATCATCACAATCTCTGGGATCTTCAAAATGCCTATCAATGCGATCTGCTCCCTATCGAAAACACGGTCCGAAACTTGGATCCAGTGCAGCATGAACTGGACTACGTCCTCATGCAAGGACAAGTCCCAAGGGCTTCGACGCCAGCACTGCCGCATCTTGATTTCCAATCCTCACCTCCCGAAGAAAGGATGCTGCCACCAGCCCAGTTCAGGGCTCGGAGCCAACCATGGCCCCATCCTTTACGCCCAGGGAAGTCTCGAGGAAGGTTCGCTTGGAGAAAACTGACCTGAGCAAGACCACGAACATCGGGAGGAGCCTGAACCAGGCACAACAAGATGAACTCATCCAATTCCTGATTGACAATCAGGACATATTCACCTAAAAACCCTTAGACATGCCGGGAATACCGAGGGAGATTGTCGAGCATTCCTAGAGAATCCGAGCCGACGCCAAGCTAGTCAAGCAATGCTTGAGACAGTTTGATGATGAAAGGCACAAGGCTATTGAAGAAGAAATAGCCAAGCTCCTCAACACAGGCTTCATCAGGGAGGTTTTGCATCTAGACTGGCTCGCAAACCCCGTCCTAGTGCCCAAGAAGAACAATATGTGGAGAATGTGCCTTGACTATACAAGCCTTAACAAGTTGCGCCCAAAGGATCCTTATCCCTTGCCTCATATACATCAAATCATCGACTCCACAGCGAGATCAGAACTACTCTGTTTCCTAGATGCTTACTCCGGTTATCATCAGATCTGGATGAAAGAATCTGATCAACTAGCAACTTCGTTCATCACCCTGATTGGGGCATATTGCTATGTCACCATGCCATTTGGGTTGAAGAACGTAGGGGCTACTTACCAGCGTTGCATGAAGTGCTACTTCCACGAACAAATCGGTAAAAACGCCAAAGCTTACATCGATGACATCATCGTAAAATCATCAAAAGCTAGGAACCTTATTTGAGATCTCTTGGAAACCTTCGACAACCTCTGAATGTTCAAGATCAAGCTCAACCCAGAAAAGTGTACCTTCGGGGTACCATCCGGCAAACTGCTCGGTTATATTGTATCAGCTCGCGGGATTGAGACCAATCCCATGAAGGTCAAAGCCATCCTCGATATGGGACCTCCTTGAGCATTAAGAGACGCCCAAAAGCTCATGGGATGTCTAGCTTCCTTAAGCCGGTTCATCTCTAGACTGGGTGAGAAGGGACTCCCCCTCTACAAACTCTTACGCAAGACACTAGACTGGCGATGGACCCCGAGGCTCAAAAAGCTTTCGATGATATCAAGGACTTCCTCACCAAACCTCCTGTCTTGGTGACTCCTCACAAAGAAGAGCCTCTACTCCTATACATTGCAACCACTACCCAGGTGATCAGTGTGGCAATAGTTGTAGATAGAAAGGAAGAAGGCCACATTCAGACCATCTAGTGATCGATATATTTCCTTAGTTAAATACTAGCCGAGAGAAAAACTTGTTACCCGCACATCCAAAAGATACTCTATGGGGTGTACCTGGTAAAGAAGAAGCTGGTTCACTACTTTGACGTGCACCCAATCACCGTGGTCACCTCCTTCCCACTAGGAGAGATCATTAACAATCGAGATGCAACCGAACGCATCACCAAATGGGCCCTAGAACTTATGACGTATGGCATCACTTATGTGCCACGCACGTCCATAAAATCCTAGGCTCTAGCAGACTTTCTCACCAAATGAACTAAAGCACATGTTGAACTGGCCGTAGCCGACCTGGAGTACTAGAGCATGTACTTTGATGGCTCTTTGATGCTACAGGGAGCGGGAGCGGGAGTTGTCTTGGTCTCCCCCAGTGGGAACCGAATGAGGTATGTACTCCGTTTAAATTTTGAGGGTGCTAACAATAACATAGTAGAGTACAAGGCCCTGCTCCACGGGCTATGAACCATAGTCACCCTTGGGGTCAGAAGAATTGTTGCCTTGGGAGACTCTAAACATGTCATCAGGCAAGTAATGAAAGCCTCGGTGTGCCGCGAGCATAAGATGGAAGCGTATTGCACCGAGGTTAGAAAATTTAAGGCAAAGTTCGATGAACTCGAGCTACACCACATCCCTCGTAGGGACAACAAAGAGGCCGATAGCCTTGCCAGAATTGGCTTGACACAACACATGCCCCAAGCGACGTGTTCCTCGATGAGCTCACCAAACCCTCGGCAGGCTGGGAAGTTGAAACTACACCTCTCCCCAAGCTGAGCGTACTCATAATCACCAAGGCCATAGGCTCTAACCCAGACTGGGCCATGAGCTCTTCAACTATCTGCGACATGGCATCCTCCATGTCAACAGGGATAAGGCTGATCGAGTACGTCGAAGGGCTAAATCCTACGTTATGAGGGATGATGAAATCCATCATATAAGCACAAGCAGAATCTTGCAACGGTGCATAGCCATAGAAGATGGGAAAAGACTCTTGCAAGAAATACACTTGGGGGGCTTGTGGCCACCATGTGGCTCCGAACACCTTGGTGGGTAAAGCCTTTCGACAAGGGTTTTACTTGCCCACCATGGTCAAGGACGCACAACACATCATAAGGACTTCTGAGGCATGTCAGTACTTTGCCAAGCAAAAACACATCCCCTCTCAAGAGCTCCAAACAATCCCGATCACATGGCCCTTTGTCGTCTAGGGACTCGATCCCGTCAAGAAACTCCCGCCTGCCATTGGGGGCTTCGACCATCTATTTGTCATGATCAACAAATTCACTAAGTGGATCGAGGCCAATCCTGTAGCTACAGCTAGCTCGGAGGCACCAGTTGAGTTCATCAAGGAAATTATAAACTGGTATGGGGTCATGAACATGATCATTACTGACAACGGAACCTAGTTCACTGGGAGTGCATTTGTCAACTTCTGTGATGAACAACAGATTAATGTAAGATGGGCTACAGTGGCCCACCCTCAGACCAACGGTTAGGTAGAAAGGACGAATGGTTGTATCCTACGAGGCCTTAAACCCTGAATCTTTAGGAAACTAAAAAGGTTCGAGGGCATATGGGTCAAGGATCTACAATCAGTCCTGTGGGGCCTATGGACCACTCCTACCAGGCCAACGGGGTTCACCCCCTTCTTCCTTATCTACGGTGCGGATGTAGTGCTACCCGAGGAGATCGGCTACGCCTCTCCCCGTGTCCACACCTATGACAAGGAAACAACAGAGGAAGCCTTACAAGACTCCCTCAACAGGCTCGACGAGCATCACGAAACGACACTCATCTGCTCTGCATGATATCAGCAACAGTTGCGCAAGTACCACATCAAGCATGTTCAGCCACTAGAATTCATGAAAGGCAATCTAGTTCTATGTTGAGTGCAAACCACCAAGGGGAAAAAAATAAATTTACACCTCCTTGGGAAGGACTGTTCATTGTGGCCGAAGTGCTAAAGTCAGGAACGTATAAGCTGGCAAACATGAATGGTCAAGTCTACACGAAAACCTAGAACGTTGACTTGTTGCGACGGTTCTATGCATAAAAAAGAGGGTGGCCCTATACTAAGGCCCAATTCTTGGGAGGTGTGACCACCAACCCGTAATAAAGAAAGTAGACTTTGATCGAAAAAGGCAATCAGTATGTCCTTGGGCTTAAACTAAGCACCCCAACAGATCACACTGATCTGCTGAGGCACTCGGGGGCTACCCGATTGAAAAGCATTCAAGAGTATACCACATTCAGGTGTGTCATGTTAGGGACTCCAATCGATCACCCCGATACATTATGGTAACCTATCGCGGTGATCCAGGGGCTACAACTAACACTACACGAGTCGCGAAGCCATTACTCAGAAGAACTCAAACCATAAAATTCAAAAGCCTTTATTCCAAGGACTATGCAGTTTATACATCATGGGGAGTAGACTGGATTACATCCTCTACTCTCTCTGATTCGGCAATGGCACCTGCTATGCACCTAAACTCCACAGCCAGCACACCGACATCATCAGGCCGTTCCATTGGCGGAAATCAGGTTGCCATGTTGCGAAGGTCCTCGCTGCTCCGGAGTGTAATGGCTGCCAACGCCAACATGGCTCCATGACGAACCATGTGACGAATCACCTCCTTGAACCACCTCGGGATGTTGCCCTAGTGCTCCTCCACGCTCACCCCCGCTGGCGAGAGCACATCGACAACACTACCATATGCCTCCAGCAAGGTGGTGTGATAGTCCCAAAGTTGCCTCACCCTCGCCGTTGCGGTGGAACGGTCAGCCACAGCAGCATCACGGTTGCGCTCCGCCTTCGCCACCTGCTTGGCCAGAATGGCGTTGGCATTACTAAGCCACGCCACCCTACCTTGGGCAACCACCAGTTGCTCTCGGACGACTGGGAAACATAATCACAACGACTGTTCATCGAAGAAGGCATCTCCAGAAGGATGGATAGGGAATCTTGCCATGAACTCACCAAGAAGATGCGCCTGGGCCTCAGCGTGGGACGTTGTGGCACTAGCCTCCTCCCACTCTAACTAGACCGTTGCCTCTTGCACAGCCTCAAACTGCGCTCAAAGATGACTCGCTTCATCCTCTTCCACTGCAACCGCTGGTGGCGCCGCGACCTCTACCACCGCAGCACCAGCCGGCAATTCTGGAGGACTCACATCATCAAACATAGGAAGCCTGCAAGAATGCTTAGTGCGAAGAAGTACGAGACACCAAGTTCATCTGATTCGGGTCAGTTCAAGCACCTACCCGACGAAAACAGGATGGACGGGTGGGTAGTGCTCGCCTGCCACCCGTTCAGAAGTCTCCAGCCTCGAGCTCCCCAAGCTCTCCATTAGATCGGATCTAAGGGGATACAGGCGGAGAAAGATGAAGAACTAAAGAAAGGGAGGTAAGCTCAATAGTGCGTAGATAAATTATGCCCATTTATGCCTCCCTTCTTTATATAAGCAGGAACCGGCGTACGGATGGCATCCCAACCGCACACGCTAGTGCGTGGGAAAGCGAGCCACAAACAATGAAGCCCCGGCTTTCGGTAAGCAAACTCATTCATGGACCCCGGTGCAGGTGAGTGATCTGACACTCAGATCGGGAGCTCGCCTTGGCTCGCCCATTCAGCAGGTGTAAGCGGTAGCGATTCATTCGCTATCGACCCTGCCACTTTAAGAGTGAGGGGGTGTTTGGGAGGGTCACCAGTCTAACTCTAAAACCTCTAACACTCAGTGTCATGTAAATCTCTCAATACTCGAACAGGCTTGAGGTACCTTATATTGAGTGGATGTGTGCCCCCTTGGGGGAAACCAAAAAATGGGTTGGCCCATGGCTGTAACCAAAGTACGAGCTCATAGAATCTGGAAAAAGATTTTTATGAATGTGCCCCTACTGGTTTGGCTTTGTCCTGCCGCTTCCTTTCAGTGAAGTGGATGTTCACTCGTTCTACCTGTTATCAGCTCGATGTGTAACACATGCTACTGCCGACAGCTGCCCATGCATTCGTTGCTCGCCCTGCAGTATCACCCATACTGGAATACTATCATATTGGCCTCAAGGCAACAGGACAACATCCTCCTCGTTCACTGATGAAGCTCATGACAATTTGTAACGTGTTGCTCAACGGGCCTCGAAGGGAAAACATGACTTCCTTGGTGTTCGGCAACAAAGCGACCTGCAACATGCGTTTGTTGCTTCGATGAACCTCACAACAATGGTCCTCCTCGTTCATCGATGAAGCTCACGACAAAGCTTCTCATGCATTCGTTGCTCACCCCATAATATCACCCATACTGGAATACTGTCATATTAGCCTTAGGGCAACAGGACAACATCCTCCTTGTTCACCGATGAAGCTCATGACAATTTGTAATGCGTTGCTCAACGGGCCTCGAAGGGAAAACATGACTTCCTTGGTGTTCGTCAACAAAGCGACCTGC
The DNA here is from genome assembly GCA_022457205.1 of Saccharum spontaneum. Taxonomy (NCBI): domain Eukaryota; kingdom Viridiplantae; phylum Streptophyta; class Magnoliopsida; order Poales; family Poaceae; genus Saccharum; species Saccharum spontaneum. The sequence continues at coordinate 63,426,876 of CM039595.1, forward strand.
AATAGGTCATCCAAAAACAACTGCCTTAGTGACGCGCGGGCGATGGAGGCGCACCTACCCCATCCTCATTATTGTTTTACGACTAGGACTTAATGATGCGCAACCACTATTTACACGCTGGAATACGACGGGAATCAACTTCTTGAGTATAGCGGTATTCATACCCTAACCTAGATCTATGATGTCCTAGAAGCCACGCTTCCGGTTATCGGGATCACCTCCTGAACGAGGCGTTAACAACGTCCTGTGGGCTATGCCTAGGAAATTATGTTTCCTGATATGGGGTGTACCACCCGAGTACAATGTTCCTTGATGTACGGTGTACCACCGCCGCACTCGATGCTTGAAGAAGATTCTGGCTACCCGAGAAATGCTCTAGGTACTCGAACGACAACATACTAGCTCCCCGATACTCGGGAATATCTAATTGCGCTACTCAAATGCTTCGGCACCCGAAGATGCTCATTGCGCGCTTATAGCATGCAGAACTTATAGGGGAGACAGTGACGTCCCGAGGGCTTGAAGCTATGTGCTAGATTATCACTAAGTCCTGTGGGGGCTACTTCCTATGGGGGCTACTGTCAGACATATGGGACAGGGGCACCGCCTGTATATCTGATCATCGCCAAGTTATTGGCCTAGCAGCTATCAAGGGGAAAGCCCACAAGGGCTGACACAGTCAACCAACATGGAGATCAAGGCAAACCAAGACAGGCATATGTGGACAATAGCTAGGATCAATCTGTTGTAACAAACTAAGAACACAATCTGTTAGCCCGATCACCCTCTCTGTAACCCTACCCCTCCTACCTATATACAGGAGGGTAGGGACCTCGAGCTTGGCATCCAACCTCCATCATTCCAATCTTCTTGTAGCTAGGAGCAATAGCCCCTGTAATTGAGCATACGAATACAAGAGCAGCCGCACCACTGGAGTAGGGTTTAGCGTGCACCATGCTCCGAACCAGTATAAATCTCTGTGTCTTGTGTGCTACCATCCCATTCCGTCTACGTGATCATGTTGCTAGAAATTGCCGGAGCAAAACAATCCGACAAAATATAACATGTCTAATGAGAGGCCCCCAACCCAGAGCTAATGGGCCTAGCGAGGCCCAAAGGAGGGCGTTGGCCGGCCACAACCGGTTCCAGCATGCCCCAAGGGACGCGCACGTCTAGGGGAAGGGTGCCGACGCCCCTGCTACCACCGTCTCTCGAAGGGAATTAGATTAGAAAGATTATAATGTTAAGAGTATGGTTTATTAGGAAAGGAGAATCCAATCTATAAGGATATCTCTCTCAGTTGCTTGGAACACAAGTCTTATAGGGACTATAAATACTAGTCTATCAACCCGTGCTCTCACATGAGTTTGAATCATATATTGGTTAAGAGTAAAATACACTAGCGGTCCCTAAACTTTTCAGGAGGTGTCATTTAGGTCTCCAAACTATTAAAATGCACATCTAGGTCCTTAAACTTTTCTGAGTGTGTAATCTAGATCCCTAAACTTTACGGGGGGTGTCATCTAGGTCCCAAAACTATCCAAATGCATATCTACATCCTTGAACTTGGCAGAGTATGTCATCTAGGTCCCTAAACTTAGCAGAGCATGTCATCTAGGTCCATAAACATTCGTATTAAAAAAAGTCAAATACCATTATTATCTGAATCCGCAAATAACAAAATACCGTGTAAACTCATCTAAAACTTATATCTATGACTAATTAGTAATATAAATAATATCAACTTTAATACAATAAAAAATATTCTTGATTTAAACTGTTTAATTTTATATGGCTAAACATATTAATTTTATATGGCTAGTAATATAAATAATATCAACTTTAATACAATAAAATCATCTAAAACTTATATCTCTATGACTAGTAATATTATTATTAATGATATATAAAGGTTAGTTTTTATATGGCTAAACATATTAATTTTATGTACTTTAAATATGTATATATTGGTGATATATTGGTAATTATTTTAAAGTATGTATATACTTTAAAATACATATATTGGTCTGTACATGCAGCGTGGGAGAAAAAAAAGCACGCCGCATGGGCCCCACTTCCTGAGAGAAAACCGCACCCCACCTTCTAGACCGTGCAGGCCGATACAAGCAACCTAGCAGCGCCGGGAATCAGCGATTGGCTGTGGGGCTTGCGACTCGGGGTGCAGTTGATGCCGTCCCGCACACATTAAAATAAATAGTTGGAGCCCCCGCGCTTCGCGCGGGGGCAACTCTGGGTGAGAAGAGGGGAAAAAAGAAACTAGTAACGGGCCAGATACTGTATATCAGACCCGGACTGGTGGTTGAATACTGTGCAGTAACAGGTGGAAATGTTTACTGTTCATCATGATCCATTACTGTTCACTCAGACCCGTTACTGTTGTGTGGGGTCCGGTACTACAAATCTCCAGTGATCTAAGTCTGGGACCTAGATGACACCCCTGCAAAGTTTAGGGACCTAGATGATACACTCTGAAGAAATTCAAAGACTTAGATGCGCATTTTAATGGTTTGGGGATCTAGATGACACCCCCTGGAAAGTTTAGGGACCGCTGGTGTATTTTACTCATTGGTTAATATCTTCAACTAATAAACATTGTTTATATTAAGTTGTATGGTTTTTTTCTCTTTGTTCATTTCTAACACAATAGGCATAATAGGTACTCTGTAGTTCCTATCCAATTATGAAAAACTATCCCTTTTCATGTCACCTATTTGTATCTTCAACATGCATTAATTGAAAACTCAGCTTAAACGGTGTTGGCTTGTTGCGGCAAATATCTTATGATGCCATGAATCCAAATTTTAACTTCTAAATTTCAGTCTTATCGATTGATATAGATTTTTATCCACTAGTGAAGCTAAAACTCTTGTTCTTGTTATATCTTTTATTAACTCACATTTTGTCCTTCTTTAAAGTAGGTTTAGGGTCATACACTGCACTCTTAAGTACTAAAATGGCATAAATTGTCATTTCAAATCTACACCACGTTGCTAAGATCAATAGTGGAGTTTAAAGTGAGATCTAGGAAGGGGTAACAGTGTTAAACTCAAGCGGATATCAATATATAATCTTTATAATGGTTATTTACTCCATAGGAATCTAAAAGGCCAGTAAGATATAGCCACATGTGGTATGCACTAACCTCTGCCGTTTCTCAAGTGTTAAGGTACTATATGTGTAGTAATTGTTATAGTATCAATATGCAAATGTCAAACATTAATTTAAGTTTAAATGTACAAATATATATACATTAATAACGTATGCATATACTATATGTCATTTTTATTAATATATGAGCCATTAAGAATATATTTTTCATGAATGCTATAACATAACATATATATTTGTCACTTTTGCATGCATTTGTACTTGATCTGCATGATGACACAATACGTATGTTTACTTTAATAAAAAATTAATTTATTAATATTAATTGAAGTGTGTAATGTAAAGACATATATATGCTTTAAATTTATTTATATATTTTTGTAATAGAAGATGTTGATAACTTTAATATAGATTTGAGAGGACATTTATTTTAATGGTTGAAGTGGTAATTTAGATGCAAATTTAAGTGGTTATATAAATTATCTATCATAATAACAGGTGGGCAATTAGATGTAAGGTTTAGGTTTACTTTTGATCATGTTTCTTAATGGCAAGGTGGGTAATTTGAATATAGATTCTTCGATTACTTTATGTTATTTTACAAAATCGTAGATGTGGGTTATTATTTAGAAAACAGATCAAATGGCTATGATTATCGATGGTGATTAGTCTACCAAATTGTAACCGGATGATTCTATTTATTGTGAGATTTCTAGGATATATCTTTATCCTAGTGAGTCCTGTGAGAATTTATGTGGAGGTTCTATTAGCTACCTATAGTTAGAAGAGAAATTTCTAGGTTTTATCCATTTTCCAGCGCGATATGAATTTACTTGGAACCTAAGATTAAGTTATATAAGCTCTTCTTGCATCCCTTTCTACAACATCATGAACATATAGTTTATCTTTAAAAATTTTAATTTAGTTGTTGCATTTTCTATCCTTATGTCAAGTTGAAACTATAGTGCACATTGTATCTTTTATTTGAATTTTTTTTAAAAGATTATAGGTCCTAGGCTACTCCAATTAGTTCTTACCATGGTACAAATAATCTTGCGCCACGCAACATGTTGAATTTTTTGTATCACTAATATATATTTGCAGTAGTATTGTTTTAGAAAACATAGGGTGTTTAAAATTATATTAATAATATTGATATGGCATAATGTTTTAGTCAAAATTCATATTTAAAATAATAACTTGCAAAATTCATTATAACAAAGTATTAGCATAACTTAAAGTGAATTGTCAATAGCGTTGCTATGTGGTTTGTTAAGGAATATTTTTTCATGTTTGATCATCTATTAAAATAAATACTTATCCTAATGTATATATGTTTACTTATCTATGCTGTGGAAGACACCTATATGCTTTACTTTTGAGTTATTAGTTGTAATTATTATTATTGAATTACTTTATGTAATATTTATATTAGTATTTATATGTCCTACCTCTATCCCGAAAGGACACAATTATGTATTTGTATTGAGCCAAACTTTCTTAAATTTGACTAAGTATATAGAAAATACTATTGGCATTTATGAGTTCACATAAGAATACTATGAAAAAAATACTAGTCATGACTTCAGATAAGTATACTATGAAAATATATTTCTTGATCAATTTAATGACACTCATTTAATATCATAAATTTTAGCATTTTTTTAGATCTGGTCAAAATTAAAACTCTATGATTCCTCCAAAAGTGAGAATTGCATCTTGTTAAGGACTAAGGGGTTATATTTAAGAGATGTCTTTGTTTATTTTCCTTAAGGGCTGAGGTGGATAACTTAATTACACACAAATTAAAACTTGTTGCTTCATTTTATCTTTCATAATTTGAATGCAAAATTAGGGTTTACTTTGCATTATCTTTCATAATGGTGGAGGTGGGTAATTTAAAATAGATATTTGGGGTTATCTTAAATTATCTTTTATAATGGTGTAAATGGGTCATTTAGATACAAATATGTGGGTCATTTTAAAATATCTTTCATGATGGCATATGTGAGTAATTTATATGAAAATTTAGGGGGTTAGTTTAAATTCTAGTTTATAATGATAGAGGTTATTGGTAATTCATATATAATTTAGTAGTTTTGTTAATTATCTTTTATAATGGCATTAGTGGGTAATTTAGATGCCAAATTAGAGATAACTTTATGTATTTGTCATAATGGTAGAGGTGGATAAATTTTTATAGAACAGAATAGATCCAATGACTATTATTGGCGATGACGACAAGACTAACAAATTAATGGCCAAATATTTTTGACTATTGCAACCTTTTTATTTTCTATATATAACTACAGTCTGACACACGTGTACGTTGTTTCTTGTGGTTCATATATAGAATGCCTCTGATATTTTGTCAATAGATTAACCTTCCATCTGATTTTTGGGGTAAATAGATTAATGAACGTGATGGGTACCATGTACCGCCGTTAATTAATTAATCTAGTGCCTTTGGCAAAAGAAATATAATTAACCTGGTGAACATAGTTGGTGGGCCCCATGTGATTTGACTATTATTATTTTAATGTATCTTGAACGTGGCTAATTTTTTATTAATAGATTAACCGGACAAAAACACGATGGGTACTTGTCGTTCAAAAATTAATTAACCTAGTGAACATATTTGGTGGGCCCCCATCCCCATGTGATATGAGCATTATTTTTTTTAAAATTACATAGTACAACGTAGACGCCCACAACACGCATGAATGTATCTTGAACGTGGCTGATCTTTTTATTAATAAATTAACTAGCCCTAAACACAAAGGGTACTTGTCATTAAAATTTTGTAGGTGTGACTGATTTTTTTTCTGGAACAATTTTAGGCTATTTTTTATTTATAATAGCAGAGGTGGATAATTTCTTAGAAAACAAAATGAGATCCAATGGTTATAAATGGCTAGTTTTTAGATTGAACCGTTGGATGTTTCTGATTAACCTGAGAATTTCTTGCATTTATCTTGCGCGTCTGGTGAGGATTAACGTGGAACCTCCATTGGGGCCTCTAGTTAATAATAGTAAGATAGGGAGGATGTAATCAATCTAATCTAAGCAAAAATAGAGCAATTGCTCCCTCCTCTATCCTTCTCCTTTCTCCCTGCCGCCGCCCTCCCTCTCCTCCCACGCCGCCAACCCTGCCCCATCTCCATGGCCGCCACGCCCCCTCCCAATTGATGTGTCACAGTGTCTTTGGTATATGTGTCGCTACCGAAATAACTTTTTCATGATTGCTGAAACATACCATATATTCATCACTACTGCATTTCATGTGTACTTGATTTGTGTGATGGCATAATATGCTTTCATGTGTACTTGATTTGCATCATGGCACAACATGTAACTTTACTTGAGTCAAAATTTAATATATTAGTACTAATAGAGTTGGGCAATATGAAAACTTATATATGCTTTATTGTCCCTTTTATTCATTTTGTTTTATTTTTAGTCAAAAAGATTATAAGTCCTAGGCTACCCTCTTGGTTCTTACAATGTTATGTAACTATATATGTCATAGCTTTGCTTTAGAAACAAAAAGGGCATGAAATTAAATACCAATATTGATATGGCAAAATGATTGGGTCCAATTGTATAAAGTTATTTAAAATAATAACTTATGAAATTGATCATCATAGGTTATTATATTGGTATGAATTAAAGTGAAACACATGTTAAAATAAGCTGTTCAAATAAATATTTATCCTAATATATACATGCACGGTGAAGAACGAACATTATGCCTACTTTTCACTTAAAGCTAGTACCGTATGAATATTAAATTACTTTTGGTGATAGTTTATAGTTGTATTTATACATAGATTTGGGAAATATTTTTGTTTATTTTTAATGACAACTGGGTGGATAATTGAGATATGACCTTACTTTATATTTTCCATTCATAATAGCATATGTGAGTAATTTGAATGCAAATGCTGGGGTTATTTTGCATTATGTTTCATAATGGCAGATGTGGGTAATTTATAAAAAAATATTAGCATATTATTGAAAATTATCGTTTATAATGGTAGATGTGGGTAGTTTAGATGCATATTTAGGGAGTTGTTTTGAATTATCATTGATGATGACACAGGTGGGTAATTTATTAGATGCAAAACTATAGGTTTGCTTTATGTATTTTTTATAATAGCAGAGGTGATTAATTTTTTAGTAAAGCAGAATAGATCCAATGGTTATTATTGAAGATGATGATTGGAGCCAATTAAAGCCTGGATGTTTACTATTATTATGTTAATTTCTAGGATTTATCTTGTTTCTAGCATATCTAATGAGAATTAACATGGAGACTCCGTTGGAGCCTCTAATTAGCAATAGTAAGATTGCATCCACTACTTTACATGATATTACTCGTCTACTTGTTTTCTTTATTTTGAGATATGGAATGGAATTCCGTTGACCATTGCATCACTGCCACCCGGTTAACTCAATGCATTGGTACAATCAATGTGGGGCAACATGTTGCTGCCAGAAGCAAAGGAACCAGGCAATATCACCACTTAAGGCCTTTTGTTTCACTGCACTCGTATCCACGTCATTCCATATGTGTTAGGGTGGATTATGGAATGAGATGGATAACAAGGACTAAGAAGATGGATACCAAATTACAAGCTTTAGAAACGAATTAAAGAAAAAAGTAGAGTGAACAAAATTTAGCCTACTACTCCCACTGACCGGGAAAGAATGCAATTCTTGCCCAGTGTTAAGTCCAACTATCTTGATTTTGATCAACTATCATATAAAAAAACTATAATTATTCATGACGTCACATAAGTATGATTATTATATTCATCATGAGCTAATGCACAATTATTTGGCGTTATAAATGTTAATGCTTTTATGTACAAGTTTGGTTAAACTCTAGACACTTTGACAAAAAATAAACCTAGAATTGCATTTTCTCGACCGAGGTAGTACCATTTTTTTTTATGGAATGGGAGGGATTTCATGTCCCACCTACTGAGAAATTCAGCCAACTAACATTATACTGCTGCACCCTATTAGCACTTTGATTTTAGACAATCATGGTCGTTACTCTGGAGGCCAGCCAACATATATGGACTATATTCGAACATCACACTAAAAAATCTAACCTTCACAGATCACACAGTCAGTGGCATCCACTTTTGAGTTTTGAATACGAATACTATACTGCAAATTAATGGAAAGGAAAATTAGAGTTCAGAGGAGGAGCGGTGCAAACCTCTTATTCTTATTCTTCGACTCCTTGATGAGTTGTTTCCTCAAATAAGAATCAGGATTGCTGCCCACTTGTTGTAGGTCGAACTTAAAATCTTTAATAATGACCTCAAGGAGCTTCGTGGGTTCACAGGACGCCGTGACCTGAGCCCTGAAGTCGAACTCATTCTCCACATCCTCGTACACTGCGTTGGCAAGAACACTCTTCCCAGAGCCACTGGGGCCATAAATAACAATAACTATTTTTGGTATATTTTCCTTCCTCAACAATTGGACGAGCACATCTCTTGGTGTTTCGATGCCTACTGGGTCCTTCACTTTAGCGTGCCTGTAGCCATGGTGGTTGGTGATGCTGCCCTCGTTATCGGCGGTGCTTTTGCCATGCTTATTTAGGCCTTGAAGGAGCACCTTGTTGTTCTTGACTTCTTGGACAAGTTCCTTGATCTTCTTGATATCTTCAATAAGCGCCTTGGCGGCAGGCTTCATCAGCACCTCTTTCGCACCTATAATGACTGGCACAAGAATCCCCTCGACGTCTCTGTCCTTGTTGCCCGGGAAGATGGTGTCAAAGTTGAAATTGTCTATGGAATCCTCGATTGTCCGCTTTATTGCTTCAAGGTCGACCATCCAGTTGTAGATCACCTTATCATCATAATATGTGGCACCACAACTTTCGATGGCGCTATTTATGTCCCTCAGCAGTTTATGGGTGGACTCTATCTTCTCGCTAATGTCAGCATACTGCTCATGGCTTTTGTGCAGCGTGCGGAAGACACTCACACATTTCTCTACCAGACCAGCGATAGTGCCAATGCTAACAGGCTCCATCTGCTTGTAGCTAAGGCTGGACGAAAAACTCGAAGCTCGTTAGCTCGCTCGGCTCGTGGCTGGCTCGACTCAGCTCGGCTCGGCTCGTTACGATAACGAGCCGAGCCGAGCCAAGATTTTAGCTCGTTAGCTATAACGAGCCAACTCGAGCCAGCTCGCGAGCTGCTCGCGAGCTAAACGAGCCAAGCTTTCAGGAAAAAAGTATCAAAACTTGTATTAGTTTTTGTATTACTTCATGTCTTGTACTTTACAATTGACTAGTAACTGGTCTAGACCCTATAAATTGACTGGTAACTGGTCTAGATGCATTTCTTTTGTATTATTATTATTCTCAAACTTTAAATAAATATAAATATTATATTTTGTGTATTTTTTTATACCTGGCTCGCGAGCTTAACGAGCCAGCTCGAGCTTTTAACGAGCCGAGCCGAGCTGGCTTTCTGGCTCGTTAGGATAACGAGCCGAGCCGAGCTGGCTCGTTATCTTAACGAGCCAGAACGAGCCGAGCCCAAACGAGCCGAGCTAGCTCGGTATCCAGGCCTACTTGTAGCAAAGAGCTCAGCTAGCGTTGGTACCAGCTGCCCAGCTAGCACGGCGAGAGGAAGGGGATGAGCAGTGTAGAGATGTGGGGCGATCTGAGGGCGGCGACAGGATCCGAGGGAGAGAGCAGTTCATAAATGCAGAGGGAGGACCGACACCATTTTTCATTAGGGTCCTAATGTATTTGATTGTGTACATGGGGTTGTTTAACAAAGATTGGTGTCCTCTGGGTTCATTTTGCGTTAAGCACGAGGTGTTAGCTGCATTAGGGTCAAACAAACCTCGATTTAGGTTCGGAGCTCAAAAATTAAATTGTTCCACAGGGACCTCTTGGGAAAAGAGTTTGCTGTTTTATGTGAGTTCCCCTCCGTGTATCACCCATATTGCAAGAGCAGGACTTGTGAATAGTAGCGATCTTCTTTCCTGGAAAAGAGTAGCACGGACGTAATCATCTTTTTTCCCTTGTTCATGTGTGCGTGTAATACTGGTGTGCATGCAAGTACAAGTATGAATCCTATCACATATTCGGACAAAACACTGAAAACACACTCCACACCTGTGAATATCGGAGATAAGGTTATTATTAACTGATGAGTTATCTGGTCAATATCGGAGATAAGGTTATGCAGGAAATTTGATATTTGATAAAACCCCCAAAAAGTATTTATGTGGTACTTTAAAAGAGGGATCATTCTTACCAAGGATAATTTAGTTAAAAGAAATTGAAATGATAGTATACTGTGCTGCTTTCGCAATAAGTTAGAAACTATCCAACACCTTTTTCTTCGAATGTCATTACGCCAAAGCCTTCACTACCAGAGAAGAGTTTTTTTTTTTCTTGTCGGTTTTATCCAAACTGTCAGGAGCTTCAACATATTCCTGACAGTTTTTGGCGTCCGGAGAAAACCCTGGTATGGTAGTGCTTGTGGCGCGCTGTGGAATTTGTATTAGGCATCAAATGTCCACAGGATATATCGTCTGCTTAATTATTAGTCTAAGCTGGGTGTGGGGAGGGGGAAGTTTAAAATCTTAGATCTTTATTATTAACAGGAACTGCAGCAGTTTGTTTGAAGCTGGAACTCTTCCATTGTCTAAAAAAAATTAAATGATGAGTTTGTTAAAAATATATCAACATTAGCCTACCATGAGGAAAAAGAGCGCATCATGTGTTAAAAATATATTGCACAGAGCATGGTTCGCATTGAAATTATGGCATGCACCTTTGTCAGGAAGCTATGAGACGGAAGCTGCATATGAGCATGCAAAGAAACTGCGCGTGACTTGAGTATTCCGTAACAGAAACTTTATCAGCAAATATATGAATAATATCATCTAACTACAAGGGCAAGAACGTAAAGTGCCGCGGAAGACAGTCCTGTGTCGTTTTTCTTTATTATTAAGGCGAAGGGGATTGCCGTCTGCGAGATCCTCAATCTTGTGCCCCAGCCCCAGTTGCGTTTCCCATAGATCCAATCTTGAGAGAAAAACAACCTTGTCGTCCCATTGTGTGCTAGCTTCATCGATCATGGAGTCCACTCTCACCATCCTCGCCCGAAACCTGCTCACCACAGATCTCTCTGCCCTGTCTAGGGACCCTAGAAACGACGCCGATGCCATCAAAAAAGAGCTGCAAATGATGCTTGCCTACCTATCGGATGCAGAGCATCACGGGAAGGAGAACTCTGAGAGGCTTGCAACGCTTGCAGATACGGTCCGGGAGCTTGCCTACGATGCAGAAGACTCCATCGACGAGTTGATGCTCTGCACAGAGCGCGACCGGGTCGGGGGATACTTTGAGCGGTCCAAATATTTGTTAAGGAAGCCCGAGACGCATCTACGAGTAACCAAGCAACTTCGTATGCTCAGCTCCCTAGTGATGGACTTGAGGAACCAGCTGCAATCCTTTAATCATGCTGCCACAAGCACTAGCAGCAAGCCCGTGGTGGAGGACGATCCCCCTCCCCCCGCTCTCGATGCCCATGCGTCGACCCTTGTGGGCATGGACGGCCCACGGCATGAGCTCGTCATGCTGCTGACGGAGGAGTTGGCGTCGCGGCTCAAGGTGGTCTCCATTGTTGGACTTAGTGGCATGGGGAAGACAACCCTTGCTACAGAGGTCTACAAAACTACCCAAGCACGCTTCGACTGCCGGGCTTGGGTACCGGTGTCGCCGAGACCCGACATGAAGAAACTTTTCATCGATTTGCTTCACCAAGTCGAGGATCCGCATACCAGAGGCAGCCATCGCTTAAGCGACGAACGAGACCTCATCATGAAGGATCCGCATACCAGAGGCAGCCATAGCTTAAGCGACGAACGAGACCTCATCATGAAGATCAGACACTCCCTACGCGACAAAAGGTACTCACATGCATGCCACTCCTTCCGTGTTAGCTTGACTATTCTGCATCAATTATATTCGTCGCTCGCACACTAGTAGTAGACTATTTCATTGATTCCTCTTCCATTCATTCATAGACCTTAATCTTATTCTTTTTAGAGACTCCACGTTAATTCTCACCGAATGCGCGCAAAAAAAAAAGACAAATCCTAGAAATTCTCATAATTTACAGTGCTAATTAAAGGCTTCAACGGAGATTTCATATTAATTCTCACCAAACGCACTAGAAAGAAAAAGATAAGTCCTAGAACTTCTCACAATTTACTATTACTAATCAGTGGCTCCAATGGAGATTTCATGTTAAGTCACACCACATGCACTAGAAAAAAAGAGACATATCTTATAAATTCTCACAACAACAAAAAATCCTCTGGCCTTTAATTTGATATACTATAACAACCATCATTAAAAATAGCCATATAATCTACTCTATTTTATAAAAAAGTACCCTCATCTGCCATTATGAAAAGTGAATAAAGTAATCCTCTTATTTTGCATTTAAATTACCCACCTCAACCATTATGAAAAATAAATCAAAATAACCTGTATATAAATTACAAAAAACTCCAATAGGAAAGATAATTCTAAACAACCCCTGAATTTGCATACGAATTACCAACCTCTGCTATTATGAAACACAATTCGAAATAACCCCATATACTTTTATCTAAATTACCCACCTTTGCCATCATAAAATATAACTCAAAATAACCCCTGACATTTCTTCTATAAATTACCCACACTTACCATTAGCATTAAAATTGCCCATATGTGCCATTATATAATAAAATATAAAGTAACACATTTTGATATATCTAAAATGTCCACCTTAGCCTTCATAAAAATTAAACAAAAAATCTCCCAAATTTACATATAAATACTAATATAATCTATCATGAAAATAATTCAATATCCATAAGTACGCTATATATATTTCGAAATAACATACTTCTGCAATTGTTAAGTTAAAATTAAGCATAATGCTATTTTTCTACCACGCGGACCAAGTAAACATGTATATATTAGAATAAATATTATTTTAATCTTTTTTATAGCAATGACATGTCACTTTAAGTTATATTATAATACTCCATGAAAGAAAATATCGCCATTTCGAACAATTTGACTAAAACACTATATTATAGTAATTTAATATTGATAAAAGCAGCTTTCAGATTTAATATCATTATTAGTTGATATCTTGACCATCTAATATAGGGCATCTTCATACGACTCTATCTATTGCAAATTATAGTTCACTCCGACAGTATCCCAAGTCAAACTTCTCTTATCTTAACCAAGTTTATAGAAAAATGCATCAACATAATATTAAAATAGTTAAATTAAATTCTCCACAAAATATGTCTTGATAGTACATTTATTTGGACAATAAGATGTTTATATGATGTCTAAAAGCTTGTTTAAAATTGGAGAAGTTTGACTTAAAACAAAACTGAAGTGTGTTGTAATCTTGAATCGCAAGGAGTAGGTCCATCTACCATGACGACAATGTTCATATAGATATATATGCTACATGTAATTGAATCCACCTTAGTGACCAATATGCATATGGCTGTCAAATTCTGGTCCTAACTCCTAATGAATAAACATAGGATATTTCCCCATTTTCCTCTCTTGACATGGTAATTTTAGGCCTTAAGACTTTGTGAGTTAAGGTGTAGTTTTCTTTTATTGTCCAGATATTAAGATCAAACAGAATATGTCTCTTATTTTATTCTGAAAAATGGTATTGTTGAGATATATATTGAAATTATTTAACAGGTACCTTCTTGTCCTGGATGATATTTGGAGTTCAGAAACATGGGAAATCATCAAATCTGCCTTCCCATTCAACTGCTTGGGCAGTAGAATAATTACAACCACACGCAGCAATCAAGTTGCATCATCATGTTGCTCACAGTGGAATGATCATATCTATCACATAAGACCTCTCAGCCTGCAAGACTCTAGGATGTTATTTCATAAAAGAATATTTGGCTCCGTGGACCATTGCCCTTCAGATTTGGAACATGTTTCCCGTGGAATCATGAATAAATGTTCTGGTGTGCCACTAGCCCTAACTGTTATATCTGGTTTTTTGGCTAAACAACCACATACGACTTCCATATGGGAGAGTGTTTATGGTTCTATGGCTGCTGCACCTGAAAGTACGGGAAGCATAATAAGAGACATGCTTCTCCTCTGTTACGACACACTTCCTAACCATTTGAAGATGTGCTTTTTATATTTAAGCATATTTCCAGAAGATTATGTATTAAATTATGATTCCATAGTAAGGGGTTGGATAGCTGAAGGATTTATAAAGACAGACAGTAGGACATCTCTACAAGAAAAGGCAGAGATTTACCTCAATGAACTCATCAATAGAAATATGATACAACCCGTTCGTGGCAGCAATAATGGTAGGCCAGGGGCTTTCCAAATCCATCCTTTGATGCTTGATCTCATCAGACACAAATCATCTGAACAGAATTTTGCTACTTTAATATACAACAGAGAGCCTGTATCTGTGTCACATAGAAAAATTCGTCGGCTATCCATTATCAGTGGCAGGGAAGGCCATGGCATCTTAGCATCAATGGACATATCTCACATCCGCTCACTATATATTTTTGGTGGTGTTATGACAAAACTTCCCTTCAAGAATCTGACCCTTTTGCGGGTGTTGAACCTCAATGGTTGCAAGGGTCTGAAGGACCACGACATTAAGGAGATTGCTGGGCTTCTCCTCCTAAGGTATTTGAGCATCCGAGAAACCCCCATCAGTAAACTCCCAGTTCAAATTGGCCAGCTTCAATACTTGATAACTCTAGATCTTCGTGGTACTGATGTACAAGAACTGCCTTCGAGTATTATCAAGCTGCAGAGGTTGGAGCATCTACTTTGTGACAAGATGATATTCCCAGTGGGGATAGGAAAGATGGCAGCACTGAGAGCGCTAGTGTTTTGGTGGTTTCCGGACGAGAAATCAAGATATGAAACTATAGAGACCTCACTGCACATGTTGAAAAAGCTCCAATCCCTGAGTATACATGGCGATGGTAGTTCGGTGGACTTCTTCAATCACTTAAAGTACCCTCTACCGCAGCTTGAGAGGATTCAGTTGAGTGGCAGCTGCTATCTTAATTGGATCCCCATGTTGACCACACTTCTTCCAAGTCTTAAATATTTATCCATTGATATCAAGGAAATAAAGAATGAAGACATTCAGTTGCTCTCGATGCTACCTTCTCTTATCCGTCTCTTTGTGTCATCCAAGATGGTTCCCACAGAAAAGATTGTCATCAGCAATGGATTTCGAGCTCTTAAGGAGTTTCAATTGCATTCTGTAAGGGCAGACCTAAAATTTGAGCCACAGGCTATGGAAGGACTTGAAACTTTGCTGCTGTCACTACATGTACTACCAGAAGAAACATATGATTTTTCTATCAGCATTGACCAGTTCATGTGCCTCAAAAAAATTGATATCAGAATACATGGCGAAGGTGCAGCTGCATCCGAGTTGGCAAAAGCCACGGATGCTGCTATCAGGAAAGCTGCTGATAAACGTGTAAACCATCCTGTGGTTAACATTGTAGCACTGGAGAACTTGAATGACTATGAAGTAAAGGAGGGAAAGGAAAAGGAATGTAAGTTTCATCCTTCCGGATCTCGTACCTGTCGATAGAATAATTCCTAGTGACTAGTCATGCAGCTGCTGATTCAGTTTTGTAGTGAGCAGTATCTGTTGCTAATCTGCATTTTGTATTCTGTACAAATTTGTATGGAATGCCCAGCTAGTATATTTTCCTAATTGTGTGGCAGCAAGCCTTGCTGTTGGGTATGTTCCTGAGCCAGGAACATTTACCTTACAATGCCTCATTTACTTTGCAACGCCTAATAAACTTGTAACATGCTTTTATTTTGGTCCTTTGATTTCTTCGAGTTGCATAGAAATTCTTCATTTGATACATTATACTGTGATTCTGTGAAATAGGCTTCACCATTTGTTTAGTTTCGTCAAAATCACAAATGATGAGGCAGTAACTTTCTCCTGCATAATAAGCTGATATTTTATATAAATTACGTCTAGTGCCCATATTATATCCATGTGGTAGTAAACCTAATTTCAATGTCATACCCTCACTGCAGGACTGCTCTTCTAAGTATGTATTACAGTGATGAAACTTGTCAGGTGGTAGGGTGTGGTTTAAGTTGAAGGGTGAAGAATGAAGCTATGGTGTAGCCTATCCCCAAGGCCCTTTTTGTTGAAGTAATCTTGTTGGCATGCACCACGAATGGTGATGATTTATTTTCAGTAGTATTTCCAAAGTGCACAATGCATCAAAACTTTGCTTTTGTTAAAATTCGTGCACGTGGTTAGTGTTGTCAGCAGTCTCCTCACTTGTTATTCCATTCTATATTATATAGTTCACTTTGGTTTTATCCAAACTCAACCTTCTCTTACTTTCACCAAGTTTTTACAAAGCTATATTAACATCCGTAAGTTCAAGTTAACCATAAAACCATACTTCAAGGCGAATTTAATAAAACTAATTTGATGTTGGTGCATTAGTGCATTTTTATTTAAACATAGTCAAAACTAGAGAAGATAAACTTACAAAAAAGGCAAAGTGAATTGTACGCATGACGTGAGTATTGAATAAATGCTCTACACTTTGAGGGATATTACTTGATATTTATTTTGTTTCTAGTTTTGTGGATCTGAGTGGCGTTCTATCATGATGATCAAGTTAGCTAAATGAACATTTTTTTGTGACGGAGAGGAAAGGTGCTTACATTGTAAGTTCGTAACTTTGCTAGCCTCATCTTTTTAAGCATAGTACAGACACAAACGCTCATATACATCCACATACACTCAACCCTATGAATGCACACACACATCATACCTATATGAGCATATCCAAAAGACTGAGGTGACAGATCTTAAGATTTATGAAGTCACCACAAGTCAAGTAATGCTTTCGTGGCACATGAGAGATGGGATTATTTTCTTTCATTATTACTACTACTATTGGAAACATGGCGTGAATGATGAGTCCATGACTGGGTAGGAATGTGATCCTGTTGAAATGTGAGGGCAGCAGATGTACATAGTCCTGCCTGTGTAGTTCAAGGACTATCATTTTTAGTGTTATTGTACATGTTTGAAAGTACAAATCGCATACCAGCAGAACAAGATGGGCAAACTGATGTATCCAGTTATTCTAGCTCAAGCACTGTCTTTGTGAAACTCCTTCTTTAAGTATGAACAACTGGGTGGGATAGCAAGGGGGACAAAGAGGAAGGATGAGTACATTAAAATATACTCCACAAGTGTACAAAAGTATGACATGATGCTTAAAACAAGGAAAGACATATGAGGATTGATGCCAAGCACCTAATTACTATGTGAAAACCACCATCCTGAAAGAATCTCTAGAGGGCTATAGGCGGTGAATAGCCTAATTATTTTTTTCTAGAAACAACAGCACTAGGCAAAGCCTGTTAGATAACAAGGAGGCACTAATAAGAACTACCTCAAGCTATAGTTTGGCAAGCCTAGGGTGAACAACTACACGACCTAGTGATCAAGAGTAAAGAAATTACAAGCTAGGAGTTGGAATGTAAACAAGCTAAACAAGCACCCAATCAAGAAGAACTACTAGCTCTACACTAGGAATTTGTAAATGCAAAGCACAAGTGTTAACCACACAAGATGAGACACTAAGATATATCCCCGTGGTATGACAACTTGCTAGTCACCCATGTCTCTGTTGACGCAAGTCCAAGGATCACCGCTCCTCTGCTAGCTCAACGACCCCTCAAACACTGGCGGAACTAAGGCCAGGCCAACCTGGGCCTTGCCGCACCCCCCCCCTCCCACTTTGCTGGAGACAAAGTAGTAATTTTAGGCTAATATTCAATATTTAGTTGCTACTTTTCTTTAAATTTCCATACTAATCTGCAGAGTTATTCGCTGCATAGCCTATACAGTTACTACAAGTGACTATTAAAATGGTAATTGGTATTTAATAAAGTTTACTTGATACTATTTGTAATGTATTTGAGGTCTTAATTAGCCTAAAGTTTACAGTTACTGACTAATTGATATAGTATTTGTGTCCACGTTGAACTTCATAAGACAAATTGGCCCCTCCTAAAAGTTGCCGCTAGCTCCACCACTGCCCTCAAGATTGGCTCCGATGTGAGCGCTAGAGTATGAGCCGACCAGGCCAATCATGAGGTACACCAGAAGGCTCGAATCCACTAGAGTTGCTCTTTGCCTTTGCCAACGGGGATGAGCACAAAAGCCCCTTACAATCAAAGTCCCAAGCACCTAATAATCTCCAATTGTACGTGTACTTCAAGGGAAAATACAATAATCAACTCCAATCTCACTCAAATGCAGTCAACTGAGACAATTAGAGTGGAGGGGTTTCTTAAGCTTGAAAGGGTGTGCAAGTAGGGAGTGCCAAGAGAGCTTACTAGCCCGAGCACGAGCAGACCTTCTATTTAAAAGCCCACTCAAGAAACTAGTTGTTACCCTCTTTTTCACTTTCTGCGACACCACCAAAAAGCTCCAGTGGAGACCTTACTAACCACCGGAGCCTCTGCAGAAGGTTTCAAGCCCATGTTCTTAGCTCTGGTGCCCTTCTAGGACAGCACTGAAGCTTTCCGGAGCCCATGGGAACCTTGTCCTGATGGTTTGAAATGCCCTCCGAACTCTCCGGTATCTAGCACCAAAAGCTTCTGGTGACCACGTTCAAAACTCTGGCGTGCTAGCTTCTTCGCACTGATCGCCACCATGTGTTAGAACCTAAAGCTCCGGTGCTCCCAATCGAGTGAGCACCAAAAGAATAGGTCCACTGAGTAAAACCCACTGTGCATGGCCTGGCAACCTGAGCTCGGGTGGCTCCCTCCCCGGGGACCACCGAACTTATTAGTTGAATGGTCAAAATCTATATAGAGACGACCAGACCGTGTTTTGATTTGGCACATTTACTATATCTGGTGACCCCCCACCGGAGAGTTCTGGTGAGTATAAAAATTGAGGGTTATAGTGAGTATAAAAATACTCCACCAAATGCCTCTCTCAATCCTTTTTCGAAAGTGCTAACTCCAAATGGATTCTAACAAGAATACCAAGACCTTTAGCACTAAGTTAATATTTTCAAATGTTTTTTCTTGGTTCCTTAACGTGCCATTGATCTAACACATATGCAATGTTAGTCCTCACCTAGTTGGACTAGATGACCATACTAGCCAAATAATTTCCCTCTTTATTGTACGACTAACTATCCTAAATTTGGCCAATCACTTTTCTACACACCTTATATTATATCTTTGCCTTCTTTTTCTTTCCTCCATTTGCATAGGGTTTGATTTCATTTCCATCCATTTTAATCACCTTCGTCACTCGTTAAGCACTTCACCTTTTCATGGTCCTTGACATCGCCACACATGGCTCCATGTATAGCTCAACTATCTTATAGACTAGGTACCTAATCATCTCAAAAGAAACGTATTAGTCAACCAATGTTGTCACTCAATTATCAATACCAAATTGGGACTTTCAATCTTCCCCTTTTCAGTAACTGATGATAATCCTATAAAGATATAAAAATAAAAAAAATTCAAATTCACATTAAGACACATGTATATTGTAAACTTAGTTTGAACTTTTGTGCCATTTACCCACAGCATGAAGAACATGTTATATGCTGAATAAAAATCACAAAATTAATAAGATTATTGATTTATAATTTGCATACTTTATATGGCTAAATATACTTTTATTATTGTTTATGCATATAGCTGCAGAGAATGTGAAAACACAGGCCCTATTTGGATATGTAGTATATATATATATATATATATATATATATATATATATATATATATATATATATATATATATATATATATATATATATATATAGGTCTACGATTTTGACAATACTGTGGTTTCAAAACCACAAGATTTGCTACATCGAAATGCTTCTTGGTGCTCCAGAGCCAAAGTATTTCATAAAACTATTGTATTTTTTTCTAAAACCCCCAAAAATATTTTGCATACAGAAAAGGGTGGTAGCCTTTTGTTTTCTAAAGTAAGTAAATACCGCACTGCATCTCCATGTATATATGAAAAAATTACTTATAGCTCCGCCCAAGTGTAAATTCTTTCTCTGGCTTGCACACGCTTCATGGTAATGGCTTTTTTCTACCGAGCTAGGCCGGTTTTGGCAGAATCATGCCGCCTTGATCCGTTTGCGATACGAGCGTTCTGCCTCTCTGTGGTGTGTCACCAATCTTTACGTGAACACGTGTTTATGGTGTTCAATGCAGGACGTGGAAATTCGGTGAATGGAGAGGATCTAGCATTGATAGGTTTCTTCTCTTCTTTAAATAAAAGCCCAAGCATTTTCGCAAAAAAAAAGCCCAAGCAAGTTCTATTTATTTATAAAAAACCCATCCTTTCCAGTTTTGTTATAGATTATGTTGAATGCGTGTTTGTTCCAACAAGAGGCAAGAAAAACAAAAAAAAATCACCGGTCGACTTACTTGGTGGTGGAGTCTTCCACCTAAGGTGGCCAGCTTTGCCAGGCCCCTTTGCAGGAACAACCCCTATGGTTCCTCATGCAGTGGAATCATGTCCTCGGGGACCCAAGTGTAATTCCCATACGATCAGGTACCAAACTGAATCGTGCCTGAAAATGTTAATCTCTAGAAGATGGGGTACCAGAACGAGCCTCTCAATTTGAAGTTAAGCCGGGGACTCCTCTTCTAAAACGGGCATTCTAAATTGTATTGGCGTGTGACGGAACCTGACACAAGTAGCAGCCCGGCTTTTCAGGAACAACGTTATTTTTGCTAAAAGGTAGGAACAAAGTTATTGAATTTCGCGAAAGGTTGCTCTTTCGGCGTAACTCGCGGCAACTTTTGTGCAAAGCTGCGCTCGGCGTCGTGCGCTTTTCTATAAAGATGCCTTTTCCTTTAATACGAAGCTTTAACGTTGGGTTGGCGTCGGCCAACGAATGATACGTCTCAACAATGTGCTTTTGTACACAGTTCCTCAGTGTGCTTTTCAACACCAATGTACTTAAACAAGTAGGAGTGCTAATGACCACCCCATCAATGCGCTTTCGGACACAGTTCCTCCCTGCAGTGCACTTACCCGATAATTTTCTTACCAGTACTTTGGCCAATAATTTTTAACTATTGTAATGCAAACTATATACTATTACATTCGTAACCAAATATACTTCCAATAATCATAGACTTATAATCATAAAAAATATAATATAAAATAAATAAATAGTCCAAGTGTAATTTAGAGACTACGCCGCGGAGGGAGTTTTTGCACATGAGGCAAACACATCTATGGTGGAAATAGAGGTCTAAAAATCTGAATGATCCAAATATGCGTCGGCTAAAACATATAATATATATATCTGTATTCGTATTCGTTTCTAATGTTGATACTAGAAGGATGTATCCAAATCCTTTTTTTTATTGTTTTTCTCTGTCCGATTCCAGAGCTGTATGCCAAAAAGAAAAACATTGATAAATATCCAATAACACCAGTATTCGTGAAAATTATATAGTACTTGGTGAAACTACATAGAATTTATTTCTATCAATTTTTTATTTGTAAATCAAAACAAGGCATGCTTCGCAAATTGGTAAAAACTGATTTTTGGTTTTGAAAACCCAAGCCTTTTTGAAAATCGTTGTTTGGCAAAAGTAAAACATTTTCCAAAACAGGTTCAAACCAAGTGGTTTCGAAGACTCGGTTTTAATTTTGAAGATCAAATAGTTGGTTCCCTTTGGTTTTGAATCCGAGCAAAACCAGTTTCAAAATAAATTAAAATAGGTTTCTCATTTGACCGGGGGCAAAGGCAGGATCCCAAAGTTGAAAACTTGGCTGAGGGCAAAGGCCCCGACAGCGATGATGGTCTCGCTGGAGAAACACACGCTGCCTTCTAGTGTGGCGCCGCTTGCTCTAGCAATGAGTCGGTTGGCTCCGGCCATCGTAGAGCCATGATCACAAATGACACGCTCCCCTACCTGGCGCGCTAGTTGTCGCGGGTTCGTAACCATGGCAAGCATTGTGGTTGTTCGTTGAAAGTCGATGTGTGGGTCTCTGGTGGCACAATGATCAATCCTGGTTCGAGCTTTCGAGGCCCTACGTCTAGCAGTGTAGTGTTCTTCATGTTAAGGAGCACCCAAATCAAGAAGTTACAACGAAGAAGATCGAGGGTTTGGAAGAGGATTGCTTGGTGCTATCCTACGGCTCGTCGGAGGTGGTGTTCTTCCTCAACATGTAATGAATTAGCCTTCTCTAGCTGGGTTGTCATGGGTTTCTCTCGAAGATCATCTACTGTTCCATTGGGAATTCCTCTCCCTCTATGGGGGCGACCCTCGCTCATATTCCAAGGAAGGTTTGGGTACAAGATGGTTTGAATTCTAGTCTTTGGTCCACGTACATCAGGGTGCACGAGTACCTTGCCGCGGCGTGGATGGAGCTCGCCTTGTCGCGTAGGAAGGAGTCGATGGAGCTGCAGCCGCCACCTGACGCCTGGCACTTGACACTCAGGGTTGTTTGCTGTGGTGCAGCCTCCCCCAGGTGAACCTTCTCGAGACTTCCTTGGCTGTGAAGGAGCCACCGCCTGAGGGGCTGATGAGTAGGCCCTGGAACCCGCTGCCCCGATAGTTGGTGAAGTCGCTTGTCGTGTTGCGTCACACCGGTTGCGTGACCTTATCGAAGGAGTGGCCGACAGGGCCTTGCACCCGTTGAACGGGCTAGTGTTGTGGAATCTCCATACCTGCCAGGCCTCGGGTGCCCCGCAGGTTGCCTCGTGGCTTGGGTCATTGGTTGTTCACCCGAGCACTGGCTCCGATCTATGCTAGGTTGGAGTTAGGGACGGGCTGCCGTCGCTCAGTAGTCCGGGCCCTGGCGGGCCCCCCGAGCCCCAAGCAGTGGCCGCTGGTGTGCTCGTGCTCTCCCTAACTCCGTCTAGAGGGTGCGTGCGAGCGTACCCGATGGGTATAGCCCCCGAGCGATCTGTGAGACCAGTCGGGGGTTCTGTAGGTCGGCACCTTCCTACCTAGGGACTTAGCATACCCCTATGTTTGACTCTCGTCACTCGGCCAAGGAAACCGACACTGCTACTATTCATAAGTTTTTTTCTCCCTTCAATCATCTACAACCATAGCTTCTTGATTCGAATCCTAAGTAATTAAACGAAATGTGCACGTGCGATGAGCTGTATTTATCTGTAGTCTCTGATCATCAATCCGAGCGTTGAAAAAAGTTCACTTTTTGCCATAAATTAAATCTCATGTTGAACATTTAGCCACTTTGCGCTTTAATACACAATTCCATTTCGGGTGTCACAGATGTTCGGTACATGGACAATGTCATGGCACGTAATAACTAGTACTCCCTCCATTACAAATTATAAGACGTTTTGACATTTCAAGATACATTATTTTTGTTGTGCATCTTGGCATAGTGAATACCTAGATACATAATAAAAGTAATGTGTCTAGAAATGCCAAAACGTTTTATCATTTGGGATATGAGAATTCTAGCCAGTGTGCTCCACTTGTTTTAGAGCAATTAGACCATAAGCTGTAATTATGTTTGTATGGACTTTAGTTTGTAATGACTTCATCGCTGCCTATTACGTATGTATGATTTGTAGATGATTTATTCATTATTGAAACGTGTCAAATGTGATGGCTGTGTGATATTCAGATACCAACTTTTATTGAAATGTAATAAAAAAGTATATAAAAAGAGAAAATAAGTGTCACTACCGGTTAAAGTCTGGATGGGCAGTGATCCCATACTATCAATGTCGGACATAGGCCTAGGCCCGATAATGAACCTCTAGTTGCTGTTTGGTTCAGAAATTGCAACGCAAACGTTAATGTAATCAGATAGCACTGCTATCGGTAACAAAGTAACAAATCACGATTTCTGTTTGGTTTCCACGCTGTAATGTAAATGGAAAGCCAGAAGCTACCATCGGAGGCAAGTTGCTGTCTAGTGCCAGAGCTCCCAGTAGTCTCCCACTGCTGAGCATCGAAGCCGTAGCTCTGCAGCAAGCTGCAACGCCGAACTCGATGGTGCCAGCAGCACGGCGGCGGCAGCTGGTGACAGCATGGTCGACGGCAGCGTCCACAACAAGCAGTGCGCCGCTGCCGGAGAGCCTCTGTTCCCACAGCCAGCCGGCGGTAGCGTCGCTGCACGCCGTGCACCCCCGCGTGACGACGACGACGACGATGACGAGGGGGTGTTGAATTTGAATTTAGATTAATAGGATCTTTATCTTAGATTAGACATGATCACTAACTCATCTTAATGCGGAAACTAACATTAGATACTAACCAGAGTCGGAAGATGTTATCTGTGCTCGTGTACTTAATGTAGATGAAGAAGATCTTAGTCTTCACCGAATTGGAGCTTGATACTCCTAGTCGGTGAAGAACGCGGTAGATCTTGCAATACCTAGACGAACGTGGGTAGACGGCCTTCCTAAAACCATCCAGTGCCTAATTGATCGGTTATGTGAAAAGTCACGTGGATTGAACTAGTGTGACGTCAGGGGCGCCTCTCTTATTTATAATAGTGTTGTTGTCACACCCTAAAATTTCTGATTTTGGGTTGTGCATAGAAAACACTAATTAAAATAAATGTTTTAATATTCAGATAAAATTTCCTAAGTTTAGTTTATGATAGCATCAATTAGTTACAAAAAATAAGAATCTTTAAATTTTTCTATATTAATTTGACGGGCTATTGTTTGATGTGATGTTTGCTCGTTAACTCTTGTGTGTTGAGAGCGAGCAAAGTCTTTAAAAATGCGTCTAGTAGGTCGATCTTTCTTCTCCGGCACGTCTTTATCTTTTTCCGCAATCAATATTCCTTGTTTCTCATCTTAAGTTCACGTTGGGAGTTTTCTAAAATCTTTTCTTTATAACGTAAATTATTCCTTTCAGTTCCTCATGTGTTAACCAATCTCAGTGAACTCTTCGGGAATTGTTCTGCCTTTTTCTAGAGCTAGTTCACGCTTTTCTGTGAGCATAATCTAATTTTTAGATGCTCTAAAATATCTTGTCATGAGCTCCAAATACTTTATTTGGGTTCCTCATGTTCCATAATGTCTCTGGAAAATTTTCCCGAATTTTCGGAGCTTTCGGAGTATTTTTCGCGGCTTAAATAATAATTCTGAACTTTTCTAGAATTATTTTATCCACGAAATTAATTAATTCTGAAAATAATAAATATCTCATTTTCCACCAAAGCCTGTGTGCAATAATCCTAAATGCCCATTCATTTATTTACTAATGGGCTTTAATAATTAATTAGGCCTATTAGTAAAGATAGAGGGTGCAACGTCAATTAGCACCATATCGCTAGTTGACATGGAGGTGGAGAGTTTTTCTCCCTATATATACGTACCTACCCCATGGGCAAAGCACACCAAAAACTACCGTAGAGGAGCCCCTAGTTTGGGAAATCTCTCGTGTAGTAAATTAGAATTTTCTCCCTTCTTATCGCGAGCCGCCGCTCGTAGCTCCCTCCACACCTCGCCGAAGTTCTGCATCTACAGCTTGCGTTCCGGCGAACTTCCGACGAAGGTTCAGCGAGCTTTTCCGGCCACCTCGGACATCTCCGGCGAATTCCGCTTCCACTCCGAGGTTCGTCTCGTCGTTCTCTACACCGGCACGCTTTTTATTTCGCGAATCCATGACCGTTTTATCGTTTCCCAATCTCATCTTCTTTTTATCTCCGGTGAACTTTACCATGGCTAGTCCTCTGTTCTCTGTTTGTTTCAGGCCATGTCCGGCCACGGCCAAGCCCTCCTCGTCTCGCGGCACTTGACTAGGCTAGAGCTCACAGGCATATGGTTCTGTCGTTGCATAAACTTGGATGGTTGTCCTGCGTTGGAAGATCTAGAGATTGAAGGGTGCGACATGTTAGGTGTTAGGAAGATCATGTCCTTGTCACTTAAGCGCCTCGTCATCAGATCCTGTAATTCTAGTGACGATCAGAAACGAATTCAGATTTGTGTTCCACGTCTCGTTTCATTGTGGCTGGATGTCGAGGATGTCAAGCTCCCCTGCCGGAGAGAATGCCTGACTTGGTGGGGGCAAAGGTCCAGATTAGCTCATATCTGGATTGGTGCTCTTGTGAAGATCTCATGGCTTGTTATCACGTTCGTGCGCCGGTGACACTCCAGATATTGATTTTTGATAGCGACGAAGAAGATGACGGTATTTACAGAACTGTCACTCATCTTTTAATGCGCGCTGTTCATTCGTTTTAAGTCCGATTCGAGTCGTTCCGATTGCGTTAGGTTCGTGTAATCGCGCTCTATGCGGTAGTACCAACGTTGGTCATGTCTCATAATTATAAATTTATTGATTTAGAAACTTTTTGATTAATAATTATTTAATCGCTGTTAATTAGAAAATAACTAAGGGTTGCAATTTCATTCGCGTCGTGTCGTGTTTGTGTCAACGTAAATTATGTATTAGTAACGATGTTTATCTTGTCACTTGATTATGAATTTATTAATTTAAATAGTAATTAGACTAATATATTTATTTAATAGCTTTCCAATTAAAAGAAATCCTAGTTTAAATCCGTTCTTATTGTTTTGCAATAGTGCTGATCGAAGTTATGTGTTAGCAACAACGTTTAACATGTCTTACATCTTTGAAATTTATAAGTTAAATATTAATTTGATTTATGCTTGTGCAATTGAGTTTCTAATTAAACGCAACACGGGTTTATACTTCAGCCTGTCCTAAATTAATGTTAATCTAATTAATATTAAACTAAATGTCTTTTGAATTATAAGATGCTTAGTTCAAACTTGAAACATAAGTACTTTCGTTCAGTTGCCACATGTTTTCTATATAAATAGTTCAATATTAAATTGATTGATATGATTAATGTACAGTATATTTCAAATTGAAATTTGCTTAGTCTAAGTACGTTGCATATATGATAGACTTGTGTAGATAATTTCACATTACAGTACGTATCTGTTCTTCATAGTTATACGACTTTAATCCTCGAGCATTCATTTGTTTGAAATCTATTTTGCTCCAATTAAGTTGCGTTAGATTCGCATCGACGTTCTCTGTGCAGTAGCACTAATGTTTTTCATGTCATATGCTTTTCCATACATCGCTGAATATTATACTAATTAATATGTTTGATATTAGTTTAATAATTAAAAATAATATATAATCTTGTCACGTTAGTCCTTTGTAACTAAGCATGAACTTAGCTAATGGCAACTTAAATATGTTTAAATTATGATTTACTTAGCCCAAGCACATATCTCATATAATTGAAATAGTTGTTCTCATATGTTCTTTTATCTCTGCAAAGTCGGCAATACTTATAAATAAAATATGACCAGGGTTAAATCTAGCTTTGTAATTTAATTGTTTAATCTAATTTTAGAATATTTCTTCAGAATGTTTATCACCTTATTTCAATAACTAATATGCATTAAGTTTATAGTCGGTCTTCTGCGTTATGTTATAATCGTCTCGATAGTCGCGTGTTCTCTTTAATGGTAGCTCCGTTATCCGTCGTTCTTGCGTTTTCATGACTGTAGCAACGTACCGTGTCGTTTAGTGCGCTCTCTTTTAAAGCGTTTCTTTTGTTTGATGCATGTTCTTAGATGTGTCTGTTGTTTGTCTATGTGTGGTGCTTTGCTGCGAGTAGAGGAAACGTGGTTTATTAGCAATGAAGACGGGAAGCTAAGGATCGACAAGTATAACAGAGGCTGAAGATTTCTCAGTAGCTAACTTTGGAAGAAAGGCAAGTATAGCATGGGATCATCCTTGTTTCCTATTCACCTTTAATACACTTAATTCATGTGGATGTGTCTACCTTGTTACCACTAAGGATATCCTAGTTTTTGTATCTTGTACCTTGACACCCATGGGATATTGCATTGGGTAGTATTTATGCTAGTGCTCAAGATAAATAACCATGATCTGTAACTTGACTAATGGTATATGCAATAAACGTTTAAAAGATGCTTTATAGCAACATGGCTCAAGGGGGCTAGAGCATGGGGTTATTTATGGTGCTCTAGTTTCTCTCCTTAAGGACTTATCTGTAAGCGAACATCCGGGACTTACAGTACAACTGTGAGGGCTATATGGCTCTGGCTTTAGCTCAGTATGAGGACCTTTTCTAGCTTGTTAGAGGTTACCCTTGTGGCGCAAATGGGGTAAAGCAGACTGTGGATCCCTGCGTGGTGTATCACACGGACTGACTTCTGAAACCTAGCGGCCCTAACTTGTTAGACGAACCTTTGAAAGGCTTCATAGTGAACCCTGCCGACCTTCCTTGGTAGTGGGTCAAGAGGCTGATCACCTCGGGCGAAAGGGTAAATCACGACTCACAGTGAAAGTGTACAACCTCTGCAGAGTGTAAAACTGTTATAACAGCCGTGCTCACGGTCACGAGTGGCCTTGGACCCTTACAGAATAAATGATGACACTGATGATAATGATAATACTGATGATATTGATGTTCACTAATGATTATTGTTTCTTGCTATACATTTTTCTCGTTTACATGATCATGAGGTTATTTGGGCTTATGGTAAACTTGTTGCTACTCAAATGCTAAAAAGATGACTCACTAAAAGCTATTGCAGTAAACCCGTGTCAAACCTTTTGAGCTTCATGAACCCCATGTTATATTTGTTGAGTTCGACATGGACTCACTCTTGCTATTTTCCCTACACTCCAGTATGTAGTAAGGTGCTACTTTGAAGAAGGATGAAGGTGTAGTGTAGTTTTCAGAAGTCTTTCAGAAGTGCTTGGCATATGGAGCCACCAGTCAGCCGTCCCTGAGAAGAATGGAGCCTGAAGTTTAGTCACCGTTCCGCGATACTCAGATGTAAATGTTAATATAGCTATGTATACGTTATATAATAACATTGTTTCTGATACTTTTTCATTCTGACATATGTGTGGACTTCCTGGGCACACATATGATTAGCCTGGTTTTGTTCTTTAGAAAACCGGGTGTGACAGAGTGGTATCAGAGCGGTGTTGACTGTAGGACGTATGCCAAGTAGCACTGGACGTATTCTAAAACTTATTTTTTCTATAAAACTATTATCTCATCCCTTGTCTCATTGATTTTGACTATTTCCTATTCCTTGTCCTGTTGTATCCCTTCCTTGATAGCTTCCTTTGAGCTATTATTTCTTACTCCCTTGGTTTTTGATTTGTGTTGTTTTTACCAAAAGTTTTATGATCTTACCTTGTTCAAAAGTTCGATGGCCTTTCATCATCTCCAATGTGCCATTAGGATGACCACCATTGTTGAAGAAGCACGTGTAGTTCCGATGATGTGATTGATGCTTTGTTTTGCCTGATGTGTGCTTGTCTTGTTTGATGTGATGCCTATGTGTCGTCTTTGTTCTTGTGTTCCAAAGGAGGCCCGAAATCATCTTGTGAATTAGCTCAATCTATGTTAAAGTGGGGTAGTATCCTCTCTTGACCTACCTAACCTTTGATCAATCCTAATTCTTATTGTCTTTTCCATATATCATCCTTGCTTATTCTTGGTTTCTATGCTTTATCCTTTATCTTAACCTAAGGAAGGATCAACACATGAAGGACTTATCAATAGTAGTAAGCCTTAAAGAAAGTGTTGCCTTCAATGACATCACCAGGTGGAACAAGATCTTTGTTAAGTGGGGTAGCGTCCGCCACTATCATTAGTCTCTATATTATATCTCGACAAAGGTCTTAGAACAACCTTGATAATCAACTTTATCTTTCTTCCTAGTCTCTCCGAATCTCGGGACGAGATTCATGTTAAGTGGGGTAGAATTGTCACACCCCAAAATTTCTGATTTTGGGTTGTGCATAGAAAACACTAATTAAAATAAATGTTTTAATATTCAGATAAAATTTCCTAAGTTTAGTTTATGATAGCATCAATTAGTTACAAAAAAATAAGAATCTTTAAATTTTTCTATATTAATTTGACGGGCTATTGTTTGATGTGATGTTTGCTCGTTAACTCTTGTGTGTTGAGAGCGAGCAAAGTCTTTAAAAATGCGTCTAGTAGGTCGATCTTTCTTCTCCGGCACGTCTTTATCTTTTTTCGCAATCAATATTCCTTGTTTCTCATCTTAAGTTCTCGTTGGGAGTTTTCTAAAATCTTTTCTTTATAACGTAAATTATTCCTTTCAATTCCTCATGTGTTAACCAATCTCAGTGAACTCTTCGGGAATTGTTCTGCCTTTTTCTAGAGCTAGTTCACGCTTTTCTGTGAGCATAATCTAATTTTTAGATGCTCTAAAATATCTTGTCATGAGCTCCAAATACTTTATTTGGGTTCCTCATGTTCCATAATGTCTCTGGAAAATTTTCCCGAATTTTCGGAGCTTTCGGAGTATTTTTCGCGGCTTAAATAATAATTCTGGACTTTTCTAGAATTATTTTATCCACGAAATTAATTAATTTCGAAAATAATAAATATCTCATTTTCCACCAAAGCCTGTGTGCAATAATCCTAAATGCCCATTCATTTATTTACTAATGGGCTTTAATAATTAATTAGGCCTATTAGTAAAGATAGAGGGTGCAACGTCAATTAGCACCATATCGCTAGTTGACATGGAGGTGGAGAGTTTTTCTCCCTATATATACGTACCTACCCCATGGGCAAAGCACACTAAAAACTACCGTAGAGGAGCCCCTAGTTTGGAAAATCTCTCGTGTAGTAAATTAGAATTTTCTCCCTTCTTATCGCGAGCCGCCGCTCGTAGCTCCCTCCACCCCTCGCCGAAGTTCTGCATCTACAGCTTGCGTTTCGGCGAACTTCCGACGAAGGTTCAGCGAGCTTTTCCGGCCACCTCGGACATCTCCGGCGAATTCCGCTTCCACTCCGAGGTTCGTCTCGTCGTTCTCTACACCGGCACGCTTTTTATTTCGCGAATCCATGACCGTTTTATCGTTTTCCAATCTCATCTTCTTTTTATCTCCGGTGAACTTTACCATGGCTAGTCCTCTGTTCTCTGTTTGTTTCAGGCCATGTCCGGCCACGGCCAAGCCCTCCTCGTCTCGCGGCACTTGACTAGGCTAGAGCTCACAGGCATATGGTTCTGTCGTTGCATAAACTTGGATGGTTGTCCTGCGTTGGAAGATCTAGAGATTGAAGGGTGCGACTTGTTGGGTGTTAGGAAGATCATGTCCCTGTCACTTAAGCGCCTCGTCATCAGATCCTGTAATTCTAGTGACGATCAGAAACGAATTCAGATTTATGTTCCACGTCTCGTTTCATTGTGGCTGGATGTCGAGGATGTCAAGACTCCCCTGCCGGAGAGAATGCCTGACTTGGTGGGGGCAAAGGTCCGGATTAGCTCATATCTGGATTGGTGCTCTTATGAAGATCTCATGGCTTGTTATCACGTTCGTGCGCCGGTGACACTCCAGATATTGATTTTTGATAGCGACGAAGAAGATGACGGTATTTACATAACTGTCACTCATCTTTTAATGCGCGCTGTTCATTCGTTTTAAGTCCGATTCGAGTCGTTCCGATTGCGTTAGGTTCGTGTAATCGCGCTCTACGCGGTAGTACCAACGTTGGTCATGTCTCATAATTATAAATTTATTGATTTAGAAACTTTTTGATTAATAATTATTTAATCGCTGTTAATTAGAAAATAACTAAGGGTTGCAATTTCATTCGCGTCGTGTCGTGTTTGTGTCAACGTAAATTATGTATTAGTAACGATGTTTATCTTGTCACTTGATTATGAATTTATTAATTTAAATAGTAATTAGATTAATATATTTATTTAATAGCTTTCCAATTAAAAGAAATCCCAGTTTAAATCCGTTCTTATTGTTTTGCAATAGTGCTGATCGAAGTTATGTGTTAGCAACAACGTTTAACATGTCTTACATCTTTGAAATTTATAAGTTAAATATTAATTTGATTTATGCTTGTGCAATTGAGTTTCTAATTAAACGCAACACGGATTTATACTTCAGCCTGTCCTAAATTAATGTTAATCTAATTAATATTAAACTAAATGTCTTTTGAATTATAAGATGCTTAGTTCAAACTTGAAACATAAGTACTTTCGTTCAGTTGCCACATGTTTTCTATATAAATAGTTCAATATTAAATTGATTGATATGATTAATGTACAGTATATTTCAAATTGAAATTTGCTTAGTCTAATTACGTTGCATATATGATAGACTTGTGTAGATAATTTCACATTACAGTACGTATCTGCTCTTCATAGTTATACGACTTTAATCCTCGAGCATTCATTTGTTTGAAATCTGTTTTGCTCCAATTAAGTTGCGTTAGATTCGCATCGACGTTCTCTGCGCAGTAGCACTAATGTTTTTCATGTCATATGCTTTTCCATACATCGCTGAATATTATATTAATTAATATGTTTGATATTAGTTTTATAATTAAAAATAATATATAATCTTGTCACGTCAGTCCTTTGTAACTATGCATGAACTTAGCTAATGGCAACTTAAATATGTTTAAATTATGATTTACTTAGCCCAAGCACATATCTCATATAATTGAAATAGTTGTTCTCATATGTTCTTTTATCTCTGCAAAGTCGGCAATACTTATAAATAAAATATGACTAGGGTTAAATCTAGCTTTGTAATTTAATTGTTTAATCTAATTTTAGAATATTTTTTCAGAATGTTTATCACCTTATTTCAATAACTAATATGCATTAAGTTTATAGTCGGTCTTCTGCGTTATGTTATAATCGTCTCGATAGTCGCGTGTCCTCTTTAATGGTAGCTCCGTTATCCGTCGTTCTTGCGTTTTCATGACTGTAGCAACGTACCGTGTCGTTTAGTGCGCTCTCTTTTAAAGCGTTTATTTTGTTTGATGCATGTTCTTAGATGTGTCTGTTGTTTGTCCATGTGTGGTGCTTTGCTGCGAGTAGAGGAAATGTGGTTTATTAGCAATGAAGACGGGAAGCTAAGGATCGACAAGTATAACAGAGGCTGAAGATTTCTCAGTAGCTAACTTTGGAAGAAAGGCAAGTATAGCATGGGATCATCCTTGTTTCCTATTCACCTTTAATACACTTAATTCATGTGCATGTGTCTAACTTGTTACCACTAAGGATATCCTAGTTTTTGTATCTTGTACCTTGACACCCATGGGATATTGCATTGGGTAGTATTTATGCTAGTGCTCAAGATAAATAACCATGATCTGTAACTTGACTAATGGTATATGCAATAAACGTTTAAAAGATGCTTTATAGCAACATGGCTCAAGGGGGCTAGAGCATGGGGTTATTTATGGTGCTCTAGTTTCTCTCCTTAAGGACTAATCTGTAAGCAAACATCCGGGACTTACAGTACAACTGTGAGGGCTATATGGCTCTGGCTTTAGCTCAGTATGAGGACCTTTTCTAGCTTGTTAGAGGTTACCCTTGTGGCGCAAATGGGGTAAAGCAGACTGTGGATCCCTGCGTGGTGTATCACACGGACTGACTTCTGAAACCTAGCGGCCCTAACTTGTTAGACGAACCTTTGAAAGGCTTCATAGTGAACCCTGCCGACCTTCCTTGGTAGTGGGTCAAGAGGCTGATCACCTCGGGCGAAAGGGTAAATCACGACTCACAGTGAAAGTGTACAACCTCTGCAGAGTGTAAAACTGTTATAACAGCCGTGCTCACGGTCACGAGTGGCCTTGGACCCTTACAGAATAAATAATAACACTGATGATAATGATAATACTGATGATATTGATGTTCACTAATGATTATTGTTTCTTGCTATACATTTTTCTCCTTTACATGATCATGAGGTTATTTGGGCTTATGGTAAACTTGTTGCTACTCAAATGCTAAAAAGATGACTCACTAAAATCTATTGCAGTAAACCCGTGTCAAACCTTTTGAGCTTCATGAACCCCATGTTATATTTGTTGAGTTCGACATGGACTCACTCTTGCTATTTTCCCTACACTCCAGTATGTAGTAAGGTGCTACTTTGAAGAAGGATGAAGGTGTAGTGTAGTTTTCAGAAGTCTTTCAGAAGTGCTTGGCATATGGAGCCACCAGTCAGCCGTCCCTGAGAAGAATGGAGCCTGAAGTTTAGTCACCGTTCCGCAATACTCTGATGTAAATGTTAATATAGCTATGTATACGTTATATAATAACATTGTTTCTGATACTTTTTCATTCTGACATATGTGTGGACTTCCTGGGCACACATATGATTAGCCTGGTTTTGTTCTTTAGAAAACCGGCTGTGACAGTTGTGGGCTAGGGGCCGAACCCTTAGAATTCTAAGGGCCGCCGCCGATCACGGCAGTGCTTATTTAGTTGGAATTAATGATAGAAATGGGTGAACCAAAAACTTATCTTTTAATTAAGCTAGAAATTAATCTCAGTGTTAGTCGGACCGATCATATTCTAATATTCTCCCACTTGATCGAACGGCTAATGCAATTACGCAACTAATGTTCGCTTCATACTTATGTTCACACTCAGTATTATAGTAAGACCAGACCAACGCATCGTCAGTAGCATTAATCGCCACTGGGACCCCATTACCCATAGTTTACTGTAATACCTTGTTAGAACGCTTATTATTTATTGGGAGTATATGGCCTTATTACCAGGAATCAAGTTAGAGACTCTAAACTAAAAAAATCCAAATATATTTGCGCGCTCATAAATGGGATAAGTATTAAGCCTCAAATAATCAAACATGCTAGCATCAGCTTAGTTCTTTTTTTTTCTCAAGCTTAATAACTTGATCCTGGGTTCTTTCTTTCACAATATTTAATCAATGTGCTTGGCATCAGCATTTGATGTCTGTCATTACTCAAAATAATACTGCAACTCAACTGTAGGCTTATAGTAGTATGTTAATACTCAATTTTGGGATAATATCTCTTAAGCCACATGGCCTGTCATATTCATGTCACTAATTTAGCTCATTTTAATATTAATTACATTTGGAGCTTTCAATAAATTTGTCCTTTTCTACAAGAGTAGGTATAATCTAATTGTGCACTTTCTTATACCTACTCAAGAGAATTGGCAATTGAATAATTCTTAATTCTTATAAGTGACACAATAATTCTTTTGGTGCCTCATCGATAACTTAAAATTCTGTAGCACCTTCCAGTGGACCTATTCTGGATTAATAAACTTTTTTTTACTAAGTATCCCAATGCCAAGTCTAGACTAGTATTGACTTGAGCATTCTTGAAGTTAATGAGGGTCGAAGCATATGGAACGTCTTCCTCTTCAACTGTTATTAACCTTTTTTTAGAATATTTAGAGTAATTAAACTTAATGCATTATGCAATCTACATTATGCGAATAGACAGGCATGGCATTTCAAACTCTATCACTTATGCTTATAGTTGATATGCTTTTCATGATAATCCTACTACTCATTTGGTCCTGTAATGTGTATCTTAATAGCTAAAAACTCAGAGGCTTCATCAAAATACATCAATTAATTTTTTTTTTGAGTGAGTAGAAAACTCTTATGTGACATTCCTATTGCCACGTAACTTAACTTCACCCATGTAGAGTATTAGGATAATAACCTTTTCCACCCTTTTTTTTTAAAACGTAATGTCCACTTAATGAAATTCTAAACCATAGTAGGGTATGTTTTTGGTTTAAGTTTCTTAAAACTCCCTTAGAAGTCATGCTTAGAATTGTAGACCCTTTTTATAATCTACTAGTTTGACTTCATCAGGAAACTTATTAACACCCACACTTTATATATACTTATGGACCTAAGCTCATAAAATTGCTTAGTTTAGAATAACAAAATTTCTCTTCTGATGTGATCATCATGGATCACAAGCAGTGTAATAACAACAGAGGTTTACTTATGTGCCTAATTATCCACTAATGGTTGCTACATATATCTGTTGTGGCACACGACTCTTGAAAATCCATAATACAAATTGTAGTAATTTAAATGGAGGTATACTAATGACTTATGGCACAAATTGAGATATTTGTCTTCTTGAGTCATTGATACAGAAAACTAAGCCCGTATCTCTCTAAGATTTTACCTTCCTCCTTTGTGGATTCCCATTAGCTCCCACTGATTCTTGTATTCTCTAGGAACACGTTCATTACATTTTAACTTAGCGAAATAGTTATAACAGTAGAAACACAATCCCTTGGATTTTGCTCCCACTGATTTCTGTGTTCTCCAGAAACATAATTAGGGTGTCATGTGGACAGCTCATTTACTTAGAATCTCATTTCTTATCCTTAGCTAGACTGTACTTATGTCTTGCTGAGGTTTTGCCCAATAAAACTTTTATGATCAAATATTCATCAATCAGCATTGGTCAGAATGACAAATATAAGGCATATAAGTCTCCAAAAACAAGCTCTATGAACTAGTCTAATCAGCATTGGCCAGAATAAACTAGAACAAGAAACTTGGTGGACATGCAAACACTAATCAGCGTTGGCCAGAAATAGCGAAAGCAAGCCATACTTCAATTAGAGACTCATGTTGGGTGAAGGGACAAAATTAGTATGTTTTTTAATGTTTTTTTAATTTCATTTCTCAAATTCCATGCTTTATAGTCTTATTTGAATATAGCATCTCTTTGCTAATGAGAGAGTCTATTCTCCCCTTCGAAATGTGGCTTAAACTGTAGTGACACAATTTCGACAAGGTCTCATCGTCTTGAGTAATGATTTAACTTAAAGATAAAATT
Organism: Saccharum spontaneum; assembly: GCA_022457205.1. Classification (NCBI taxonomy): domain Eukaryota; kingdom Viridiplantae; phylum Streptophyta; class Magnoliopsida; order Poales; family Poaceae; genus Saccharum; species Saccharum spontaneum. Next base: position 63,463,790 of record CM039595.1, read on the forward strand.
GACATAAAGAAAACCCATATTACAGGAAATACATCTCTTTGCCAACTAATAAGATAAATCATTATGAAATAAATTTGCATTTGTTCAAAATACAAAGTATCTCAAACTAAGATGACTTAGCATCATTAAGTACTAAATTTAGAACAAATCTAATGCGACGCTCTGAGGCTCGATTTCATCTTTATTCCATTAATGGCTTCTTAGACTTTGCTCTCCTTGCTCCCCTAGTTTGGCAAGACCTGAAGAGAAGTTAAGATATGCATTATTGCACCTTAGTTAATCCACCATATGTTGGGGAAATATCTTAAGTAAATTTATGAGACAACTTAGTTACCTGTCCTTCGAAGCCATGCTTATACTTATCATCAATTTGGTAACTTGAAAAATTTACAGACTATTGGAAACTTATCATTTTGAGCATGTTTGTTATAGTTTTCAGGCATAGAATTTATAAGGCAATTTAACGTAAACTCATCAGACAAATCTAATCCAAGTGCCTTTAACTCATAAGCCATATCAAACAAGCTCTTAATGTGGTTACCCAGACCATTTATCCCATCATAATGGGAATTAAGTAAGCTATCAAAAAGGAAAACCTTTTTAAAGTGTGCTCTTATGAAGTTGTGAAGCTCCTTAGCACTTAATTTCCTGTTATTTTCATTAGAAAGGAACCTCCTAATCATGTTAAGTGAGAGCGACCATTATATAATCATTTTGGCAATCCCATCGGATTTCTGCTATTTTTCTAATTTTGGGATGTGCTCCTTCATCCTCTCAGCATAGTACACACAAATAGGAGAAGGAGCACGTAGTTTTTCCTCATAAAAGCACATAATCAAGGTCCAGCTCCTTGAGAATGGCAAACACCTGATTGTTCCAAGTAGGAAAAGTAGTGCAACTTAGGGGTTCTATTTTACTTATATAGTCTGCATAATTTACTGAGAAAAGAAGAAAAATAATGTCCCAATTAGTAAGATGTATATAAGATGTACTTAAAGAATAAAATTAAAACAACGTTGGTCAGTATTAACAATATGCTTAAGGATTGTAATTTGCATCACCGTTGGGCAGAAACAAATAAAAATCCGTCTTAAATAACTCATAGTTAAAGTCAACGTTAGTCAAAAATTAACTATGAGAAATCTCCAGTTAAACTTCTCGTTGGTTCCATTCAACCAGAGACCATCTTATTATACAGTGGTGGATATATATGTATATATAAATACAAATACTTATAACTGAATGCAAAATATTACAAAGCTTTATCTTAGTGCATCAATATAAAGCATAATAATGCTCAAGAAAAAATATAGAATTAATACTCGAACTAAAATAAAAATTTAGACTTAGAACTTATTCAAATAGTGCGTAAAAGTTAAATTGCACTAAAGAAAAGAAAATGTCTTATCTTAAACTTAAAATTTTCAGCAACATATCCCAAAACATGCTTAGAATAACCTAAAGATTACTAAACAATAAAGGGTACTTAAATTTTATATGAAATGGGAATATATATTATTATCAGGGCATTAAACTTAAAGTAATAAATAAGTCGCTGATAATAAACTAACCTAAAAATATTAACATAATGAGAGCATTAAAAACTCAAAATTTAATTAAAGTACTTAAATAATGCATTTAAATTGAATAGCCGAACTAGCCAGCTCTCCTCTTTAAAATATTCAATAAACGGCCCACTTAGAATTACCCTAGTGGCTGGGATGATCTCATCTATTAAATTTCAGGACGACAAGGATTTGGCCAGACAAAAAACTTATGGTTATAAATACTCGGCCAAAAGCCTAATATCCACAGTTACTTAGTTATTCTCTGCTTCATACAGTTGCCACACAGGGAACTCGTAAAACTCAGTGACCAAATTTATACCTAAACTCATAAATAATGGAAATTATCAATAAATTAGTCAAAACTTAATTAAAATGCTCAAATAAGCTGCTGACAATAAATAATGAATCAATCTCAATTTTGGAAAAAAAAACTATTTTTTTCGCCTAAAAGCTAATCGGCCCATGAACACTTGTGGCACTCGTGGCCTGGAAATGGCCCACTACAGCTCAAAGAGCAGTGGCGTCGGTGCGTTATTGCCGTGCTGTGGGCCCGCCCTTAGGAGCGTAACCGATGGCGGCCGGTCCAGGCGCACACGGCTTCACCGCGTGACGGGCGCACGTGGCTGCGGCCCCAGCTGATGGTCGTGCGCGGCGGCGCCCTCATGGCCGCGCAGGGTCATCCAGTGGCGGCAACAATGCCTGATGCGCTCAGCTTGTGGGCATGCCCGCGATGGCGGCGGCCCAACTCATGGCCAACGCGCATGCAAATGAGGTAGGATTCTTAATGTTTAGGATTAAGGGTTCGGCAAATTTGGAATTTGGGGAAGTTTTCTTAGGATATCTGATTTTGCCCAAATCCTCTCCTTCTCAATGCTTAACTCGGATTGGTGCGGTGAAAAACACCTCTGATTACTGAGAATGATCTTAATTCGAGGCTTAATTGCAATTAAAAGTAAAACCCAAAATGCTTAGTTAATGTAAATGTCATCAGTTTGAACCATCTGATAGCACCGATCTGCACTTTAAACTTAATAGCAAAACTAATCTTAAAACAGTGCTAATTTAAAAACTAATAGATCGATCTGATCTAATCTAATAAAGGCATAACCTGATCTGAGAACTTAACTTAAATGTGAACTAACGATCTGATCTAAAATCGTGCAGAACAGATACCACATGATTTCCAAAACTTAGCAGGATCAACACGTACTAGACAGATATAGAACAAAGAATAAAAAATTCTTAAAACGGATCTTAGCAGAGGGATAAAACGGAACCGACTCTGGTTTAGGATCATGTTAGGATCTAAGTAGGCTCTTGATACCGATTGTTGAATTTGAATTTAGATTAATAGGATCTTTATCTTACACTAAATATGATCACTAACTCATCTTAATGCGGAAACTAACGTTAGATACTAACCAAAGTCGGAAGATGTCATCTGTGCTCGTGTACTTGATGTAGATGAAGAAGATCTTATTTACCGGATTGGAGCTTGATGCTCCTAGTCGGTGAAGAATGCGGTAGATCTTGCAATACCTAGACGAACGTGGGTAGACGGCCTTCCTAAAACCCTCCGGCGCCTAATTGATCAGTTATGCGAAAAGTCACGTGGATTGAACTAGTGTGACGTCAGGGGCGCCTCTCTTATTTATAATAGCGTTGTGGGCTATGGGGCCGAACCCTTATAATTCTAAGGGCTACCGCCGATCGCGGCAGTACTTATTTAATTGGAATTAATGATAGAAATGAGTGGACCAAAAACTTATCTTTTAATTAAGCTGGAAATTAACCTCGGTGTCGTCTTTCATTTCGGGGCCGCGCGACGACGATGCGACGCTATCGCTGAGAGTCGCGATGAGGACGATGGTCTATCCGAGACAATTACGCAAGGATGGCAAGGGTATCAGATTTGTATAGTACGGTATCCGATTACAGCCTACAGGGGACCCGGTTTCGGTGTAGGTGAAAACAAACACCATTTAACGCAAATGCTTAACGCTGTAAACAGATTACGTTATGGGGAACCGAACCAAACGCTATGCGATCAGTACCGGGTCTAGCCTTTCGTATCATTGCTGGGTGTGGGAGCTAGCAGTTATAGATAAGTCTTGTCACTGCTGATTGGCTGCTACAAGATCCAATTCTGACTGTAATGCTTTATGTAGACCCAACAATGATGTGCACCATTGAACTCAAGAGGCCCGGAGGAAGTAAAGCTAAGCCTACGGCGCAGCGGCAGTAGCATCTCAGCGGTCACGGGCTCATGGCCGCGAGCGCGAAGATCCTGTCCATATTGGAGTTGCCCGGCAAAGCCTAGGTGGCCCAGTAGTCTCAGTGGGCTTTATTCTGCTAATAATCAAGCTATGTCCACAATGGCCACGTCTCTGTCATGGTACGGGCTGCTAACAAGCCTGACACCGAGAAGAGCCCAAGCGCTAGGAGGACCTAGAAGATCAACACACATTACGACGGCCCAAAGTGGAACACCTGACCAAGCCCCGTTGCAACTGTCTTGGTTGTTGCCGGAGTTGTTGGCGGCGAGCTGCGGCTCGAGTTGGCCGGCGGCAACCATCGCCACCGATCTCTGTATTGCTACCTCATATACTCCAGTTCTAAATACAATACTAGACCCAGTATCGTGACATCTGGATTCAGCTCGATCCAGGGAGCCTCAGCACCGTGCCGGAGATCATGACGACAATGGAGGCGATGTTGGCCGAGATCCTAGCCAAGCTAGAGGAGATGCCAGTTCCATGGATCCCCTCTGTGCCACCGACTCCTTTATCCCCTTCATGGATCCCCACCCACATCGCCATCTCCGACGACCGTGAACACGAGGTCACGAACTCCACCACCAGCACGGACGTCATCCACGCCGTACCCATCGACGACTCTAACAACCAAGCACGGGCGATCGACATCCCCACCGGCTGCAAGCTGGCGACGCCCTCCTCGATGTCGTTCGCCTCTTCCACGACCTACGCAACACCACTCACACCTTCCCCAACCTCGGCGCCGTTCAAGGCCGATGACCGCGCCAACTACAGCATCAGCAACCTGGTGACGCCCGCCTTGCCCTCACCCACCCCTTCCCCAACCTCTGCTCCTAGCCAAGACGCGGCTTTCGACTCCCAGATTGGCGTCACCAAACTCTTTATCGCCTCGCCCACCAACTGTTCAGCGTCTGGTCCCTACTAGGCACTACTACAAAATTGGATATCACTACCGGCTGCATCACTGTCGGATTTTAAGAAACTGACAATGATAGCCCATCAGTGATAGGACCAACCGACACTGATATTCAGGTTTTTACTGTTGGTTCATATCACTGTCGGTTTTAGCCAAAAACCGGCAGTGATGACCTAATATCACTGCCGATTTTAGCCAAGAACTGACTCGTGGCTTGAACCGACAGTGATATGCTGCAAGAAAACTTCATAAGTTTCTCATATAACATTCGACGAAGACGAACTTTATATCAAAGTTGCAGTACACGACGAGATCTACAACTTTGTAGTTCAAACTTTTTTAATTTGAGATCGTTTGGATGTCCAAATATTTTCATTTGAAATCATCTATCTAACTAAAATTACGTTTGATTTCTAAAATTTAAAATTTGAATTTTGCAAATGACCTTAGATGTAGAAACGCCCAAAACAAAAGTTGTAGATCTCGAAAAGTTATGCAACTTCATAGTTGATAACTTTTTCATTTGAAATCATTTATAACTTCAAAATATTGTTTGAAATTAAGTTTTAAAATTGTCGAAGAACTCTGATTTTTCTTTTTAATCTCTGACTAAAATTTGTAACTAGTATTTCTCCCTCAATTTGATGATGTTTTTTTAAAAAATTCTAAAATCATGCTCTATCAATTTATTATGTTCTTACAGCTATTATTTTATCCATCTTTTCATGTGATTGTGTTTTATCTATTTAAATTTTGAATTTTAAAACATAGTAATTTTAAACGTCATTTTGAAACATTAAATAATTTCAGCTGAAAAAGTCATGAACATATAAGTTATAGAACTTATCAAGATGTACAACTTTTATTTTGGTCAGTTCTTCATCCGATAAAGTTATAGTAACATTGTTCACCAAATTTACATGTCTCCCTTAAGTTTCATAAACAATAAAAGGGATATGTAACATTTGAGAACAATGTTATTACCACTACGTCGGATGAATAAATGACCAAGTGAAAAAAAATAGAAGTTGTAGATCTCGAAAAGTTATGAAACTTTGTAGCCGACAACATTTTGATTTGAAATCATTTTGTCAAGGAAAACTACGTTTGAATTTCTAAAATTTGAAATTCAAATTTTGTAAACGACCTCGGATGGAGAAACTACTAAAATGAAAGTTGTAGGTCCCTAAAAGATATGAAACTTTGTAATTAACAACTTTTTTATTTGAACTCATCTTGTCAAGAAAAACTACATTTGAATTTCCAAAAATTTCAAATTTGAATTTTTTTAAACGACCTCGGATGGACAAACAACAAAAACGAAAGTGGTAGATCTCGAAAAGTTATGAAACTTTGTAGTTGACAACTTTTTCATTTAAAATCATCTTGTCATGGGGAACTTTGTTTGAATTTCTTAAATTTGAAATTCAAATTTTGTAAACGTCCTTAGACGGAGAAACTACCATTGTAGATCTCGAAAAGTTATAAAACTTTGCAGTTGATAACTTTTTCATTTGAAATCGTTTAGGGTCCTAAATACTTATTTCAAAATCAGATGAGCATAAAATGGCTAGGACGAAAATCTCATTTGGACACAAATAGCTTGTAGGTAGAGTGGTTAGGGCCTGAAGACGCGAAGCAGGAGATCAGGGGCTCGAGCAACAGTGGCTGTAAAGCGCACGTTTTTCACGCAAAAAATCACGTTCTTGTGACTTGTGACCGTGTGGCTGTCCGGTGGAGACTCTCCTGGTATTAAAATATTTTTTTTCCTATTTTTTCAGTGTATTTTTTGGTTTTTCGGAAAATCACATCAGTGTCAGTTTAAAAGAACCGGCAGTGATGTGAACCCTCCATCACTGCTGGTATACCACTGTCGGTTCAAAATCCGGTAGTGGAGGGAGATTTTGAACCGACAGTGATGTGGTTTCCTAGGGTAGTAAGGATGCCCATATTCCAGTGTTGGGGAACTCGGACAGCCGCGACTACGAGGTTATCAACTCCAACAGCAATGACCTGGGGAGCGTCGACCGTCTCAGCTGCCTCCCTAACTTGCTCCTGCACGACATTGTCATTCGCCTCCCCATCAAGGACGGCGCGCTCACAGCGGTGCTCTCCCACCGGTGGAGCCCCATCTGGCGTGCTGCCCCGGCCGTCCTTGTTGACACCCACCTCCTCGTTCTGGCCGGAGACGACGAGATCTCCACTGACCAAGCCCACTCAGACGCCAAGGCCACCGCTGTCTCACACATCCTGGTTGCGCACCCAGACCCGTTCCGCTGGCTCAAGCTCCTGGTCGTCAAGGGCGTGCAGGAGCTCTTGCTCATCAACCGCCCGTGGCCGCTCATCATCAACAAATGTCAAGTCAGCACCATACCAACAACAGTACAATACATCTTCACTAACCATTCTGCTATGGTTCAGAGGTACTACTTCACGTTTGCTGTCCATATTCAGTCACTAAGACTGCTGCCATGGCCTCCATGGGTGTTTGCAAGGGTGTTCAGGACTAGGGTTCTTTTGGTCTCTCCACTGTCACTTTTGCGCCCACCAGATACATCAAATTCTAGCTGCAGGTCTTGCATGGATAGCAGCTGCCCACTCACCTTTGATCCTGGCATCATGTTATTATCTACTAGCGTAGTCATATCTATGAGATTGCTTGACAACAGAAAGGATATTTTGAGTGGACCTTGTGCATTGCTGCTGAAGGCATCAACTTCCTCGGCCACTACTTCTGACCAAGATGCCAACCTCGATATCCCAGTTGCACTACCGACACATCATGTTGTGTGTTTACTGTCTGCTCTCAGCCTATGTGATAATAGTCAGAAATATATGATCGCTGACCCAGCTATGGCTGCATTTCTGCCCGAGAAGGAGCAGTCCAGAGGCATCATAATCTAGAAGTATGAGTTAAGTGGAGGAAAATATTGGACCTAAACTTATAGGATCGGCATCCCTGCAAGATAGGTAGCCTTGTTGGATAGTACAACCTGTAGATGAACCAAAAACGACTAATGAAACCGATAAAACATAGCAGAACATGTAATGATTGTAAGACAGGCCAATATGTATGAGGCCTTAAGTCTTCAGGTAAGTAGCATACATTTATAGAAAGGCAGGTTAATCAGAAAACACATTAAATAGGTTGTAGATTTGTACATCTCAATTTTATAGGGAACCATTCCTTCCAGTAAGCCACCATTATAGTGGTTGGGAGATTCGTGAAATGTTTGTTTATTAAGATTTATTGATCTTAGCGACAAACAACAATGGCTACAAAAGCACATCAATATTAGTTATTAAAATATATATGAAGTGTTTGGTGCTCATCTAAAATAGTGATGGGTAAAGCATGAACATTTAGTTTGATGGCAAAAGATGGTAAATCTGAGGCTAATGTGGATAGGACATGCGTGCTGATTATGGAAGTATTATTGGTCATGAAATTAAGAGAGGATGAATTAGAAGACCACGCGCAGCCAAAAACAATTTTCTCCTTGCCGTAAGCATTGGCTGTGTATAATGATTTCTTCCCAAAATCTAATAGTGAAATGAATGGAAGAAGCACTGACTGTCTATGCTGGCAGGAAATGACTCTCAAATGATTGGTGTATGCAAACTCAAAATATGCATTGAGCATTGAACGCCATTTCTTAGCACTTTCAGAGCAACGTGCATTCTGATGGATATAGACTGATAAGTCTTTTTGAGTTTCACAGAAAAAGAATGGAGGCAACCCACCTGAAGGCAATTTTCATATACACTAATAAATATAGGGGCATACTCAAAATTACTTGTTGGTCTGAATATTACACTAACTTTATTTTGCATGGGAAAAAGGTATGGTGCTATATATTACTAAGGATGAAAACGGTCGGAAACGGTCGAAAACGGACTTACGATATGGAAAAACGAAAACGGTCGGTTCGGGATATTTCTACATTTAGCAATTAAAGAGTACAAAAAATGGTTGAAAATGGTTGTGAAACCAATTGAAACTGATAATTTTTCATGTTAAAAAACGGTTCATAATATAGAAAACGAAAATGATCAGTTCAGAATATTTCTGTTCCGTTTTCATCCCTATATATTACCTCTTCATGGAGTTCAGAAATAATGATCATAGGTATGTCCTGAGTGGTAGCTCCGACAAACTGAACAACGTTTACAATCACTTCATGCCTGAAAGAGTTTCTGAAACAAAAGAGATATTTTGGTTTTAAAAAGTCAGAGTGACAGGTATTTCTACACTACAATAACTATACTTAGCAACTTGGATGTACAAAAAAGTCACTTATAGTTTGGAATGGAAGGAGTATATCATTATTTTTGAAAACATCATTGGTAACTGAGTACAGATATTTATTTCCAAAACGGCTGAGCAAACATGTTGTAATAGTCTTTTTAACATCACAGGATTATTAGTAACACTCCCACTCTGGATTCATCTTTGGCTCTTTGCTGATGGACTGTTGCTATGGCTGTTCAGCCATCGTTCATCAGCAACCCCTGCATTGTCGATGAACTGCATACATATTTTTTTTGTTGTAAATCAGTGGCTCCAACAAATGATAGCTTCCAAAAGAGATGAAGTAGAAGTGCAGACCTATTCAAACCAATGGTGAACTCATCTAGGATGAGCAACCTAGGCTCCATCGGTATCTCCATGGCCATGCTGACCCTTCTCTTATGGCTGCCGCCTGATCCGCTCAGTGTACTACACATAGCGAATTCAATGTAGTTAAAAAGTGAAAGCGACTTATACCTTGGAATGGAGGGAGTATATAATTAATTTTAAAAACATTATTGGAAACTGAGCACAGGTATTTGGGCAGTGATTTTGAAAACATTATTGGTAACTGAGCAGAGGTATTCGGGGCAGTGACTCATGGCATCGTCCTGAATTCAGTATAAAACCCATGCAATGACTTCCTGAATTCAGTATAAAACCCATGCAATGACTGTTACCTTGACAGCAGACTGAGCCTCAGGTAGTTGCAGTCCTATCTCAGATAAGAACCTTTTATCCCTTCTTTTGACCGGCTTGCTTATAACTTTCTCTGAAATGGTCGTGCAACAACACATGAAACGAAATGAATCTTACAGTATGTTTGCGAACGTGTTACTCTGTCATCAGAGGAAAGAGTTGGCAAGCATGAACGGCAACGTTTGAGGTGTATGTAACTCTGTGAACAAAGGAACTGCATAGTTGAGTTTCAGCATCTAATGGTTCCTACAATTTTTTGCTTCTAGGTTAGTGGTGTTTTTATTAGTTGATACAATTCTCATACATCCATCATTTGCTTCAGATTGGCAGAGAAGTTATACTTTATCCAAACATGAAGTCTACTCAACCTGTGGCCAAGGGAATCGTCATTGCAACTAATCCTAGCTGCATGCTAGCAGGACAGGCTCTTGGAAGGCAATCTCTAACAGCTGAAGCTTTGCAAGACATCAAAATCATCCCAATCTGGTGAGGCTGCTGGGGTGGAGTACATGGCCAAGGGCAGCCTGGAGAACCATCTCTTCGGAAGTGAGCCACGCAGTAAGTTTGTTGCCTTCTTTTCTGATGCCCGATGCTACTTGCTTGCTACAAGCATATCATTTGTGTCTAAACATTGTGGTGGTCCTTTTAGAAAAACGATTGCATGTCGATGTGAAGGATAACTGGGAAAGGTAAACTGTAACATGTCGATGCCATATACATCTTTTACCGCTGTGGTAGCTGCTGTAGTAAACTGGAACTGAGCATCGCTACTGCGTTGCTGGCACAGCTTAGTGTTCTGAAAGAGAGATCAGTTGACTATCCATTACTTGTAGCAGCTTGGTTGAATCAATAAAAAATTACACATTGATTTCTATGAAGGTGAATGTACCACTACTAGAGTACAGTGCGCACATGTTGGAGAATATATGAGTTGATTAATGGAGATTAGTACAGTGCACACATTCTGGACCATATAACAATTGACAATTAACAAATGGCTGCTACTAAACATGTTAATGGAGATTAGTACTAGTACATACATTCTGGACCATATACCTCTAGTTTTCAGTTTACATATGTTTATTTCAGCTTATATCTCTAACATAGATGAGAAAATGAGTGGGCAATTAGAAGTGCTGCTCAGTATATATGTTTATTTTGTCCATGGATAGGCTAAGTTTTATTTGTTTGGCAACAAAGAGGTAGCAGTAGTTCTGGAAGAACTCATGGATGTAATCTTTTATTTGCAGGTTTGGGAGGTAATAGCTAGGGGGATCTGATGCATGCAGGAAGCAGTTGGATGGAATTTCGCATGGCCAGTGCATTATTTTGGACATCCTAACTAGAGATGAATGCTTTTGGACATTCTAACTAGAGATGAATGCTTTTGTTAAGACTTAAGTGATGAATTGTAATGAGTGGAAGCAAACCATATGAGATGTGAACTATGCAACTAGTGCAAACATATGAGCTATGCATTATTCTATCTTGATGGCCAAACTGCCTTGATGTAACTTGTTTCTCCAAGTTGTGAGCCTATGAATATGATATAATTGTGAGCTATGATGAGCTTCACTGTCATGGTTGTGTATGATTAGTACTTGATCCTGAGGTTAATGAATAATTATGCTGTTATTTTTTGGTATTGATAGTGTCTGACTAATGGTCGCTATAAGTTTGTAACTGGCGTCTAACGGTTGGTCGCTATATCTTTAACACGTTGTCGAATGGTCGGTCGCTATAAGTAAGGTCGGACGCTATAAGCTATAGCGACGCCACTTATAGCGACCGGCCAAGTCAGACGCTATATATTTATAGCGACCTACCGTAGGTCGCTATATTGACTTATAGCGACAGTTCGTAGGACGTTGTAGATAGGCTGTCGTATAGTGCGTGGCGTGGCAGGCAGTGAGCGAACGGAAGGGGAGTGGTTTTTCCACTCAATCCACATAATTACGGGAGTTACTCTCTTTTATGTTGGAGGCGTCTTCATTGTTGGAGTTTCGCCTGTTACCGCCATCTCCATCCTTTTGTGTCCGCACGCCTTCTCCGTCTCATGATCTCCTCCTGAGCCTCTTCGCTTTCCCACCGCGAGGATATATTCCGAGCTCCTCCGTGAGTCATTCTTCTTCGGTTCCACCACATATTCAGCTGCTCTCTGGTTCTCCCCGTCCCGGTTCCGACGCGCACTGGAACTAGGAGAGTAGGGCCTCCGGAACGCCTGCCGTCGTCCCAGTTCTTGTGCGCACTGGAACTGGGAGAGTAGGGCCTCCGGAACACCTGCCGTCTTCGAGTTCACATGCTCGGGTGAAGGGCGGCAATCATGTTATTTTTGGGGAGAGTCACTGGCGGCACAACTACTCGCTACATCTACATCTTCTTCTTCCTGGCGCCGGCACATGTTGAAGGCTCTCCGGTGATTGGCACTGTTTCTCTTCTGCACTGTAATAAGCGGGACGACTACATCGACACGCACTATGTCGACTAGTGCATCCGGTTCTGCCGCTGGGTATATCTCTGTTCTTTGCTATCCAGTAAGGTCTTGTATCAATATCTTGCTCGTTAGTATCATATACATGGTATTCATGCTTAGTTCACACAAGCCATTTTCTAGATTAAATTGCTATTAAAAATGCCTAAATATCTAACAATCTAAAAACTTGATAGGCAATTTTCGCTAGATGGCTTTGCGAGTATGCTGAAACCAAATGTTTTTTAGGGCACTCACTATAAGAGGTGGCGGCAGAGGTACATTTTATGGTTGACTGCTATGCACTGTTACTTTGTTGCTAAACCTAGGGTTGTTAGGCCGCATGCTCCCGAGGAGGAGCGTGCGTTCTAACATGCTGATACTACATTCGAGGCAGCAATTTTGAGCGTGCTAGGAGACTCCATAGTGGATGCATATGTGCCGCTACAGACTCGTAAGGCCATGTGGGAAGCACTTGAGGCCAAATATGGAGTGTCTGATGCTGGTTCTGAGTTGTATGTCATGGATCAGTTTCATTACTATAGGATGGTCGATGGCCATTCTGTAGTGGAACAAGCTCATGAGATACAAACACTAGCAAAATAGCTCGAAATGTTTGGATGTGTGTTGCCTAACAAGTTTGTGGCAGGTTGTATCATTGCTAAGCTGCCACAGACTTAGACAGATTTTACTACTTTTCTGAAACATAAGAGACAAGAGTTTGGTATTGCCTAGCTCATTGGCTCTTTGGATGTTGAAAAGAAGGTGAGAGCAAAGGACATCCATGGCAAGAAGATCAGTGAGAGGAGTTCTAATGCCCATGTGGTGTAGAAGAATCATCCCAAGTCCCAAAAGAAGAAATTCCAGCAACAAACAAAAGTTTACCACTCCTTTTAAGAAGAAGAAGAACAAGCAAAAGAAAAATTGCTTCACTTGTGGCAAGCCTAGGCACTATGCTAGAGGGTGCGAGGAGGCTAAGTAAAAGCCGAATACGAAAACAGCAAACACAGTTGAGACTGATGCAGGAACAATGGTATACGATAATATATTGCCTACTGTTCTTTTAGTTTGTCATTCATCTAATTGGTGGGTTGATACAGGAGCAAATATACATATATATGCTGATGTTTTTTTGTTTTCTTCTTATCATGTCGGGCGGACTTCCTCTTTGTTCATGAGGAATGGGGCGTGTGCGGCTGTACGTCAGGCGGACTTCCTCCTTCTTCACTTGTGGCAAGCCTCGATATGAAGCTTACTTCGGGAAAGACCGTGCAGCTGAAGAATGTGCATCATATCCCCTCAATAATGAAGAATTTGATTAGTGGTTCTTTCTTTGTCGTGATGGTTTTAAACTTGTGTTCGAGTCTAATAAGTGCGTACTTTCTAAGTATGAAACTTTTGTTGGAAAAGTCTATGAGAGCGGAGGCTTGTTCCCCTTGTCTTTGACTAATACATGCTTTAGTTCCATGAACCATGTGAGCCAGGATAATGAGACAAATATTTGGCATTCGCTATTATGTCATATTAATTTTGGTTGTATGACTCGCTTAGCTGGTTTAAATTTAATTCCAAAATTTGATGTGGTCAAACTTTCTAAGTGCCATGTTTGTGTTCAATCAAAGCAACCTCCAAGCCTCACAAGGCTGCTGCGGCGAGGGATTTGGCACCGTTAGAGCTAATCCATTCTGACGTGTGTGAGATGAATGAAGGGTTAACCAAAGGTGGCAAGAGATATTTCATAATATTCATAGATTGTTGCACTCAATTTTGCTATGTGTATATTAAAAACAAAAGATGAAGTGTTTCATTATTTTAAGATCTATAAAGCTGAGGTAGAAAATCAACTTGAGAATAAAATTAAACGTTTGGGGTCTGATCGCAGGGAAAATATTTCTCAAATGAATGTTCTAAGTTTTGCATGGTGCATGGTATTATTCATGAGAGGACACCACCATACTCACCACAGTCCAATGGGATTGTAGAGAGAAAGAACCACACTCTAACTTAACTGGTTAACGCCATGTTAGAGATTGCGGGACTATCTAAGAAATGGTGGGGTGAAACAATTTTGACTGCGTGTCATGTCTTGAATAGGGTGTCCACAAAGAACAAATAAATTACATCATTCGAGGAATGGGAGAAGACACTACCCCAGATCAGGACATCACTGTCAGTTCAAAATCCCCCTTCACTGCCAGATTTTTGAATTGGCAGTGATGAGGGGTTCACATCGCTGCCAGAACTCAGAACCGCCAGTGATATGCAGGCAAGACTGTCGGTTTCTAACACCACCCAACAGTGTCAGTGGAGTCAACACTGCTGAAAGGTCTTAATACGGCTAGAGGGGGGTGAATAGCCTATTTTAAAATTCTACGAAGCACTAGAGAAATTGATTAGTATGACAAATGGCGTAATGCAATTTTGCTCTAACTCTACAAGGGTTGCAAGCCACCTATCCAACAATGCTAGTTGCTATAATCACTAGACATAAAAATGACTATGTCACTATGAGCTCTCAAAAGCTAGCTACACTAAAGAGCTCAACTAGGTGAGAAGCTACACTAGCAAATATAAGACAAGCTCTCAAAGCTAATTACACTAAAGAGCTTGTTACAACTAGTTTGTGGGAATGTAAATGAGAGGAATGTAATCTTTATACCGCTGCATCAAGGAATAAACCAATCACAATAAGATGAAGTCCAATCATCGGGAGAAATCCAATCAATCAATCACAATGGAGACACACGATTTTTCTCACCGGGTTCACGTGCTTGCCGGCACGCTAGTCCCCGTTGTGTCGACCAACACTTGATGGTTCGGCGGCTAAGAGGTGTTGCACAAACCTTGTCCGCACACTTGGACACCACAAGAACCAACCCACAAGTAGGGTAACTCAATGACACGAGCAATTTACTAGAGCTACCTTACGGCTCTTCACCGGGGAAGGTGCAATAACCCTCACAAGATCACTAGACCCAGCCACAAACAATCACCAACATGTGCTGAACCTCCACCGCTACTCCAAGCCATCTAGGTGGCGGCAACCACCAAGAGAAACAAGAAATCCGCAGCCACAACGATCCCCAAGTGCCACTAGATTCAATCACTCAAGCAAATGCACTTAGAATCACTCAATCTCACTTTGGATTCCGAATCAAGCAAGAGAGATGAGTGGGAGGGAGTTTGCTCAGCTCACAAGGATGTCAGGAGTGTCAAATGACCAATAAGAAATGCCTTGGAGCCAGTCACCGCATATTTATAGAGCCTCTCCAAAGAATAGAGCCATTAGGCTCAGCATTGGGCTCTGCTCGTGCCGACCGGACGCGCCGATCATGTTGACTGGACGTGACCACCCCAGCGTCCGATCGCTCAGATGCAGCCACGTGTTCCCATTTTAAATCTAGCGCATTGATCTCCAATGGTCGAAAACGGTCAACGCGGTTAGTCAAACGGCGACTGGACGTGCTGCTCACTGCACCTGACGCTGAGCCACCCGCAGTTATTTCATCTAAAATTTTAAATCGTAATTCCCCATTAATTATTATCTAAATTATTTAAAATCATACTAAATCTCTTTTAACTCTAATTTTTCTTCTAATTCTCAATTTTAAAATTTTTGGGTGTTACAAATTCTACCCCCCTTAAAAGAATCTCGTCCTCGAGATTGGACTGCTTACTCAAATAACTGCGGATATGATTTCCTCAATTCATCCTCTCTTTCCCAAGTTTCCTCTGCCTCTGAATATCTATTCCACTGAACCTTGCACATTTTAATAACCCGACTTCGAGTAACTCTCTCAGTAGTTTCTAAAACCTTGATCGGAAACTCTTCATAGGTAAGATCCTCTTTAACAGTCAATTCCTCTAAAGGTATCTGCTCCTCAGGCACACGTAAACTCTTCTTAAGTTGTGAAACATGAAGCACATCATGCACCCCAGACAAACTCTCAAGCAACTCTAATTGGTAAGCAACTTCACCACGTCTAGCAATAACTTTGAATGGCCCAACATACCTTGGTGCTAACTTGCCTTTCATGTTAAACCTCTTCACACTTCTCATTGGTGACACCTTCAAATAGACATAATCTCCTACTTCAAAAACTAAATCCCTTCTCCGGTTGTCAGCATAACTTTTCTGACGAGATTATGCTACTCTCAAATTCTCACGAATCACTCGCACTTGATCCTCTGCATTTCTAAGAACATCTGTACCAAATACCTGAGACTCTCCTGTCTGATCCCAGAACAATGGAGTTCTACAGTTATGTCCATACAAAGCTTCAAACGGTGACATCTTAAGACTTTGTTGATAACTATTATTGTAAGAGAATTCTGCATAAGGCAAACTCTTATCCCAACTAGTTCCATATTGCAATGCACAGGCTCTCAACATATCTTCCAGTATCCGGTTGGTTCCTTCAGTCTGCCCATCTGTCTGTGGATGATATGTTGTACTAAAATTCAACTTTGTCCCTAAAGATTCATGTACAGCTTTCCAAAAGTGTGACGTAAACTGTGAACCTCGATCAGATACAATCTTCTTTGGAACTCCATGCAAACATACTATCCTCTCCATATATAACTCTGCTAATTTTGGTCCACGGTAGGTAGTCTTAACTGGTATAAAATGAGTAACTTTAGTTAACCGATCTACTATCACCCATATAGAGTCATAACCTCTCTGAGTGCGAGGTAACCCCACTATAAAGTCCATACCAACTTCCTCCCACTTCTATTCAGGAATCTTTATTGGTTGCAACAATCCCACAGGTCTCTGATGCTCAGCTTTCACTCTCTGACAAGTGTCACACACTGCCACATACTCAGCCACATCTCATTTCAAACCAACCCACCAATACTTCTGTTTGAGATCCAAATACATCTTAGTACTCCCAGGATAAATAGAATAAGCTGACTCATGAGCTTCACGAAGGATTGCTTGCCTAATAGCCTGATCCTCAGGTACATACAGCCTCTTTCCAAACCACTGTCACACCCATTTTTAAGGACAAAAATAGGATGCATAAAGTACTCATGTGCGCCCCAGGTCATGATCGCACACATAAGCAGACAAATTACATAGTATCATCACAGTGCTTATTACATAGCGAATAAATACTTAAGACATAGTCTTGAACGATAAATAGTAATATCTAATAATAATCTCCAGCGGAAACTCCACACAGGGACACGGTTGACTGGTTGACACCAAGACTAGTACTCATTACGATAATCTTCATCATAATCTTCATCTGTTATGGTGGAAATAGCAAGAGTGAGTCCATGTCGAACTCAACAAATATAACACAGGGTTCATGAGGCTCAAATGGCTAGACACTGTTTAACTGCAGTTAGCTTTTAATCTTATAACTTTCATTTGAGTAGCATCAAGATAAACCACTTCCCATTAAAGAACCAATGATCAATTGCAATAATGATAACGAATAACATTAACAAGAGCATAATATTAATCAACAATAATTAAACATAGTATAACAATGGTGATCATCTATCTGTAGATGTTCCAAGGCCGCTCGTATCCGTGAGCACGGCTAGTATACCAGTTTTTAACTCTGCGCAGAGGTGTACACTTTCACTGTGAGTCATGATTTCCAAATGAGTGGGGAGATCAAGCCCAAACACCCAAAAACCATATAAAGCCACTCAAGAGTTCGTCTAACAAGTTAGGGCCATTAGATTCACTCGGTAGGCAGATGTAGAACCCCCCTTCCCTGTGGCACAACAACCGCAGCCTATACACACTAGGCCAGGGGCTCGCACTACACCCAACGTGGCAAGCCATTCTTACGCCTTTTAAGGTAACCACTAACAAGCTAGAAAAGGTCTCTTGAACAACTAAAGCCAGAGCCATATAGCCCTCACAGCTGTACTGTCTATCCCGGATGATCACGTACAGATAAGTCCTTACGGAGAGTAAGTAGAGCACCAAAAATAACACACAGGCTCTAGCCCCCTTTTAACAAAAATTAAACCATCTTAAATATTGATTTCTTGATCCATTAATCATATTGCAAGATCATTGTTCTTAGTTTAAGCACTAGCCATAGCTACCCATATGCATTCCCAAGGTTGACAAGGAATCAAGATAACAATCACTAAGTTATAATCTCTAAGGTTGTCAAGGTAAGCACATGCATATGTATAATAATTCAATGAATAGGTAACAAGGATAGTCCTGTGTTATACTTGCCTTGATCAAAGCTCTCCAAATAATACTGCTGACTTGGCTCAAAGTAATACTCCGAATCGTCCAAATACTGCTCACCTTCTATACTCGATCATCAATCAACAACATACATGCATCCAATCAAACATACACGAAGCAAACGAATAGATATAATTAGAACAGTACACCAACAGTAACAAAACAGTAATAAAAGTTTATAAAACTCTTCTACACGTTTCTACGATCACACAGACGCAAAGATCACCAAAATCGGAGTTAAAACGTGAAAGTTATGAATTTTCTAAGATTTCCTATAGATAAATAAATACTTAATTATAAACTCGAAAAATAAATTATCAAAACTAACTGTAAAACTATACTAACATGTAGAGTTCGCAAATACGAACCTAACGCAATTTGAACGGATCAAATCGGAGTTAAAACGAAGATTTTATGACTAAAACAATCCTAGTGGCAAAACTGTAAATTGCTGAAAACGTATTTTTGATTTAACCGGATGAAAATACGCTTTCAAAATACAAAAACGGAATTTCAGTTTTACGCCTTGGGACCGCGGGTTGATTCCCAGGAAATACAGGGGCTCTTTAACAAGATTGCCATCGAAAGGGTATCTTCTAATCTTGATCGTTGAATCACGATCGGACGGCTCGGGTTCATCTGCAACACTACAGTAACCAGTCCGGCCTCCATCTCCAAGTCCGGCCACCGGCCGCCATACCCGCCATGGCCGCCTCGCCGGAGTCCGTCGGCCATGTCGTTCCCGACCACCAAACAACCCGCGACTTGGTCCAAACGAAAGAGAAGCTCCACGCGATCTCATCTACCCGGTAAAGACTAACTACAATCACCCGAACACAACACGCGACGATAGGAAGGTGACGGCGCCATGGCCGACCCGACGGTGAGCTCCAATACCTCGATTCACCTCACCAAAACACCAATTGAAAGCGTAGAAAGCAAGAGGAGAAGAAAATAAGCTCACCCAAGTAAAGAAATCGGCCCCGATTCCTCCCGAAAGCTCCCTCCCCAATCTACCGCCGGCCTTCAACAAACTCAAACCCTAAAGCTCGATTCTCCCGTGGCAACCCTAGCTTTTTAGTTGAAAAATGGAAACTAGAGGTACCCGGCTACCCTTTTATAAGACCACATCCCCTATCTTGCTAGGAAACCAAAGATTCGCGATCAAAGTCGGTTGAACGAACGACTTCGAGTCCTACTCGGCTACGGCTGGAGGAGGGAGACACGACCGACAGGTGGGACCCATCGATCAGCGACTCAAGGGAAAAAGGGAACGGCTGCTGCGGCTCAACCGACCTGGGCCGCGCGGCTGCTGCCCCTGGCCGACTTGGGCCGCTGCGCTGCTTATCGGACCGGCCCACGAGGACACCGCCCAGCTCCTGCCGAGGCCCAACACGGCCGCTGGCCAACAGGCCGACCCAAGGCTTCCGGCCTCCAGCAGCAGGTAAGTTTTTTTCCTTTTTTTTTACTTGCTTCAAAAATTTCTCAAATAAATTTCTCCAATAAAATAAAACAAATCTACACCACATAACAAAATAAATGCAACAGCATGCATGCAACACAAAATATAATTTATTATTATTTTAGTTTTGTAATTATTTATTATCTAACTTATTCCAATTTTGTTATCTCAAAATTTGGGTGTTACAAATTCTACCCCCCTTAAAAGAATCTCGTCCTCGAGATTGGATTGCTTACTCAAACAACTGCGGATATGATTTCCTCAATTCATCCTCTCTTTCCCAAGTTGCCTCTGCCTCTGAATATCGATTCCACTGTACTTTACTCATCTTAATAACCCGACTTCTAGTAACTCGCTCCGCAGTCTCCAAAATCTTAATCGGAATCTCTTCATATGTAAGATCCTCCTTAACAGTCAACTCTTCTAAAGGTATCTGTTCCTCAGGCACCCTCAAACACTTCTTAAGTTGTGAAACATGAAACACATCATGCACCCCAGATAAATTCTCAGGCAACTCTAATTGGTAAGCAACTTCCCCACGTCTAGCAATAACTTTAAATGGTCCAACATACCTTGGTGCTAGTTTACCTTTCATGTTAAATCTCTTCACACTTCTCATAGGTGACACCTTCAAATAAACATAATCACCTACTTCAAAAACTAAATCTCTTCTCCTATTATCAGCATAACTCTTCCTACTAAGAGCATCAGCTACTACATTAGCCTTACCAGGATGATAGTGTATCTCAATATCATAATCCTTAATCAACTCTAACCATCTGCGTTGCCTCAAATTCAGATCTGACTGAGTGAAAATATACTTCAAACTCTTATGATCAGTGTATATATCACTCTTATGTCCAATCAAGTAATGTCTCCAAATCTTTAATGCATGAACAACAGCTGCTAACTCCAAATCATGTGTAGGATAATTCAACTCATGCTTTCTCAACTGTCTAGAGGCATAAGCCACAACTCTGCCTTCTTGCATAAGAACACATCCCAAACCTTGACGAGAAGCATCACAATAAATGGAAAACTTCTTACTCAAATCTGGTAAAACCAAAACAGGCGCTGTAGTCAACCTCTTCTTCAACTCCTCAAAACTAGCTTGACATTTATCAGACCACACAAACTTGGCATTCTTTTCTAACAGAGATGTCATAGGTTTAGCAAGTTTAGAAAACCCTTCAATGAACCGTCTATAATATCCAGCTAAACCCAAGAAACTGCGAATCTCACTAACATCAGTAGGTGGTTTCCAATTCAATACATCCTTCACCTTGCCTGGATCCACCGATATACCTCCATTAGAAACAATATGACCAAGAAAAGAAACTTTCTTCAACCAAAACTCACATTTACTTCGCTTCGCATACAGTTTATGCTCTCTAAGCTTCTGCAATACCAACCTCAAATGTTCAGCATGCTCTACATTTGTCTTGGAAAATACCAGTATATCATCGATAAATACCACCACAAACTTATCCAAATATTCCATGAACACCTTATTCATCATGTACATAAAGTATGCAGGTGCATTGGTCAATCCAAACGACATAACAGTATACTCATACAATCCATACCTTGTAGTAAAAGCTGTCTTTGGAATGTCAGAGGCACAAATCTTCAACTGATGATATCCAGAACGTAAATCAATCTTAGAAAACACACAAGCACCTCTCAACTGATCAAACAAGTCATCAATCCGGGGCAAAGGATACTTATTCTTGATAGTTACTTCATTTAGCGACCGATAATCAACACACATCCTCTGACCACCATCTTTCTTATCAACAAAAATGACTGGTGCTCCCCAAGGTGATGAACTAGGTCGAATAAAACCTTTTTCTTGTAATTCTTTAATTTGTTTCTTAAGTTCTTCTAATTCATCTACTCCCATCCTATATGGTCGTTTGGCTATAGGTGCAGTTCCAGGTAATAATTCAATAAGAAATTCAATGTCTCGGTCAGGTGGCATACCTGGCAATTCATCAGGGAAGACATCCGGAAATTCCTCAATCACTGAATTCTCCTTAATAGTATCTTCAATCTGATTCACCACCGCGGTTGGTTGCTTTTGCATTGCTACATCCACATTGATTTTATCTCCATTAGGCGCAGTCACAACTACCACTTTCTGCTGACACTGAATCTCTGCCTGATTTTGCTTCATCCAGTCCATACCCAATGTCACATCAATCCCAGATGTTCGCAACACTATAGGAGTTATCTTAAACTCTACCCCCCTTAATACCATACTAATTGGAAGACAACGATTACTGGTTTGCATGGTACCTCCAGGTGAATTTACTAAGAGAGGTTCTTTCATAGCTAGCATGGGTATACTATGCATTTTAACAAAAATATTGGATATGAATGTATGAGATGCTCCAGAGTCAAAAAGAACAGTTGCGGGAGTGGAATGTACATTGAACGTACCAATCATAACTTCTGGTGCATCATGAGCTGTATCAGAAGACACGTGATTCACCCTTCCAGTACCCGATTGTCTCTGGTTGCTCTTCTGGCTCTGAGGAGTCTGTTGGTTCTGCTTCTCAGGACAATTATAAGACAAATGGCCCTCTTTACCACAGACAAAGCATCTAATAGGAGTGCTGGGAGTACTATTCTTCATGGGGGTAACATTGGGATTTCCAGTGCGAGGAGTCTATTGCCCAGTCTGCTGATACTGTTGACGCTGTGGATATGATGAACGCTGTTGCGACTGATAGTTTTGCCAATTTTGGGACCACCTCTGATTTGAATTGCGATTCCACTGGCTAACCGGTCCCTGAAACTTCTGATGAAAGCCATGCTGAGAATTTGTGCGTTGACGGTTGTTGCTTCCTGAGCCTTGCACCTTCATCTTTCTTTTTCTATCCATCTCCCTACGCTCATTATCAAGCACAATAGCTTTATTCACCAGCTCTTGAAAACTAGCATAGCTATTCCCCTTCAGTTGCAAGCGAAGATCATAATAAATTCCCTTCAAGAAAAGACGCTGCCTGTCTGCATCTTCCCTAACTTCATTGGGAGCATAGCGAGCCAACTGGGTAAACCTGTCATGATATTCACTCACACTCATCTGTCCCATCCTCAGGTTTCTGAATTCCTCCTGCTTCAGCTCAATTATACCTTCAGGAATATGACGAGCCCGAAAATCTCTAACAAACTCATTCCAAGTGATAGGAGGAGCATTGTCAGGGCGTGCAGCCTGGTACGACTCCCACCAAGTCTGAGCTGTCCCTTGTAACTGACCAGATGCATACAACACCTTCTCCATATCATTGCATTGGGCTATATTCAGCTGTTTCTCCACTGCCCTCACCCAATCATCTGCTTCTAAAGGATCAGCGGCATGAGAAAACACTGGAGGGCGTCCCTTCAAAAATTCTCCACGCTTATCCCTTACTTGAACAGGTGGTGGTCCTCCAACAGGGGGATTGTTCTGCATATGCTGCATAAACATCTGCATCAGCTGATTCTGAGTTTGCATGAGTTCCTCCATAGTAACGGGTGGATTAACACCCCCGCGACCTCTGCCACGACCTCTGCCTGACATCTGTTTCCAAAACACAGAAGATGAAATTCAGTACGATCCAAGATGATGTATACAATAGATAAACAAAATCTGATTTTCTGGGCAAACTCCAATTTCAGCAACTCAGTAAAACTGTCATATCTCGAGCTACAGACGTCCAAATCAGATGATCTTTACATGGTTGGAAAGCTTATAAAATTACCTACAACTCGTATTCACAACACTTTTTCTGATTCTGTCAATAAATTGGTCAAAAACTGAACTTAACAGAAAGTGTTCCCGAATTCCAGACTGTGCAGTAACTCCAACTTGAAACAGGTATATCTCTTAACTCATAATAGATATTAAGGTGATTCTTGTGGGATTGGAAAGATATAGAAGTCTAATTATTCCCAGTAAAATTTCTTAAATTTCCCATGAACAGATTTTAAGTTATTTCCAAAACATCCCAGACTGATCCAAAAATCAGCAAAGGACAGAACTAAGTTAACCTCATATTCACTAATATATCTTGATCAAACTTAATATTCTTAACCATGGAATTTGTAGGCATGTCTACAAAACTCCAGCACACATTACAAAGATCCAAATCACACATTATCATAATAACAATCCATCAATCACACAATTGTTCACACCACAAACTGACTCTTAAAACAATCCAAACTCGAAATTAACTCGCAACTACTATCGTTCTTATTACATAGGGATTTTTCCTATTTCCTAATTAAGCTTCTCATAAATCTTAGGACGACCTAACTCCGCCCTTAATTGGTCAATCTCCTTGTAAGCTTGCTCCTTAAGTTCTTTTTCCTTCAGCAACTCATCCTTCAGGTCCGCCTCATGAAGAGCCAATTCACGAGCTAATGCCACCGTAGCTTGTAAAGTCAAGGAGGAATCATCTGCAAGTGGCACGGTCCAAATTCCCTTGTCATGCAAGAAACAAGGAAAGTGCCGAAGTGCACCCTTTAGCGTCTTGTCCGAGCGTAGCCCATGGTAGTAAACAAATGCATTGAAAGCGACATCCTCCATGCTTGTCTCCACAGTTGCCCGGCTCACTCGGGTAATGAACTTTGACTCCACCTTAGGCTCCTTAGTGGTAGGATCCCTTCTCTTGACCCATAACTCCATTTCCCAATAGGAATCCATCCATGGATGACTATACTCTGCACTGCGATACTCTAAAGTAGCTTCCCAGTCATAGTAGTAGTTGTCCAAGGTTCTTGTCAACATATCATGGAAGAAAGCATCAGCCTTAGGAACCATGATACGAAACTTCGTAGTCCACCCCATAACTACATCCTCCATAGGTGTATCACCAACTCTTGATTCAGCATCAGATAGCTCTTGATCACCCTCCTCCTTTGGCTCCTGGGGTTTGAAACGGGCAACATATTGTGCAGCTGACAGACGGGGATGAGGAGGCATCTACAAGATTTAGACATAGATTAGATAGAATCAATGTATTTTCGCAATAGAATAAAGTAGAGGAAGCATAAAACTTTAGTAATTAACAAGGTGAAAAGAGGAAGCATGAATTAAGTGAAGTATGGATGCTATCAACGACCATTCTAACTAGGCTTGCGTCCTACAGTCAACACGGCTCTGATACCAATCTGTCACACCCATTTTTAAGGACAAAAATAGGATGCATAAAGTACTCATGTGCGCCCCAGGTCATGATCGCACACATAAGCAGACAAATTACATAGTATCATCACAGTGCTTATTACATAGCGAATAAATACTTAAGACATAGTCTTGAACGATAAATAGTAATATCTAATAATAATCTCTAGCGGAAACTCCACACAGGGACACGGTTGACTGGTTGACACCAAGACTAGTACTCATTACGATAATCTTCATCATAATCTTCATCTGTTATGGTGGAAATAGCAAGAGTGAGTCCATGTCGAACTCAACAAATATAACACAGGGTTCATGAGGCTCAAATGGCTAGACACTGTTTAACTGCAGTTAGCTTTTAATCTTATAACTTTCATTTGAGTAGCATCAAGATAAACCACTTCCCATTAAAGAACCAATGATCAATTGCAATAATGATAACGAATAACATTAACAAGAGCATAATATTAATCTACAATAATTAAACATAGTATAACAATGGTGATCATCTATCTGTAGATGTTCCAAGGCCGCTCGTATCCGTGAGCATGGCTAGTATACCAGTTTTTAACTCTGCGCAGAGGTGTACACTTTCACTGTGAGTCATGATTTCCAAATGAGTGGGGAGATCAAGCCCAAACACCCAAAAACCATATAAAGCCACTCAAGAGTTCGTCTAACAAGTTAGGGCCATTAGATTCACTCGGCAGGCAGATGTAGAACCCCCCTTCCCTGTGGCACAACAACCGCAGCCTATACACACTAGGCCAGGGGCTCGCACTACACCCAACGTGGCAAGCCATTCTTACGCCTTTTAAGGTAACCACTAACAAGCTAGAAAAGGTCTCTTGAACAACTAAAGCCAGAGCCATATAGCCCTCACAGCTGTACTGTCTATCCCGGATGATCACGTACAGATAAGTCCTTACGGAGAGTAACTAGAGCACCAAAAATAACACACAGGCTCTAGCCCCCTTTTAACAAAAATTAAACCATCTTAAATATTGATTGCTTGATCCATTAATCATATTGCAAGATCATTGTTCTTAGTTTAAGCACTAGCCATAGCTACCCATATGCATTCCCAAGGTTGACAAGGAATCAAGATAACAATCACTAAGTTATAATCTCTAAGGTTGTCAAGGTAAGCACATGCATATGTATAATAATTCAATGAATAGGTAACAAGGATAGTCCTGTGTTATACTTGCCTTGATCAAAGCTCTCCAAATAATACTGCTGACTTGGCTCAAAGTAATACTCCGAATCGTCCAAATACTGCTCACCTTCTATACTCGATCATCAATCAACAACATACATGCATCCAATCAAACATACACGAAGCAAACGAATAGATATAATTAGAACAGTACACCAACAGTAACAAAACAGTAATAAAAGTTTATAAAACTCTTCTACACGTTTCTACGATCACACAGACGCAAAGATCACCAAAATCGGAGTTAAAACGTGAAAGTTATGAATTTTCTAAGATTTCCTATAGATAAATAAATACTTAATTATAAACTCGAAAAATAAATTATCAAAACTAACTGTAAAACTATACTAACATGTAGAGTTCGCAAATACGAACCTAACGCAATTTGAACGGATCAAATCGGAGTTAAAACGAAGATTTTATGACTAAAACAATCCTAGTGGCAAAACTGTAAATTGCTGAAAACGTATTTTTGATTTAACCGGATGAAAATACGCTTTCAAAATACAAAAACGGAATTTCAGTTTTACGCCTTGGGACCGCGGGTTGATTCCCAGGAAATACAGGGGCTCTTTAACAAGATTGCCATCGAAAGGGTATCTTCTAATCTTGATCGTTGAATCACGATCGGACGGCTCGGGTTCATCTGCAACACTACAGTAACCAGTCCGGCCTCCATCTCCAAGTCCGGCCACCGGCTGCCATACCCGCCATGGCCGCCTCGCCGGAGTCCGTCGGCCATGTCGTTCCCGACCACCAAACAACCCGTGACTTGGTCCAAACGAAAGAGAAGCTCCACGCGATCTCATCTACCCGGTAAAGACTAACTACAATCACCCGAACACAACACGCGACGATAGGAAGGTGACGGCGCCATGGCCGACCCGACGGTGAGCTCCAATACCTCGATTCACCTCACCAAAACACCAATTGAAAGCGTAGAAAGCAAGAGGAGAAGAAAATAAGCTCACCCAAGTAAAGAAATCGGCCCCGATTCCTCCTGAAAGCTCCCTCCCCAATCTACCGCCGGCCTTCAACAAACTCAAACCCTAAAGCTCGATTCTCCCGTGGCAACCCTAGCTTTTTAGTTGAAAAACGGAAACTAGAGGTACCCGGCTACCCTTTTATAAGACCACATCCCCTATCTTGCTAGGAAACCAAAGATTCGCGATCAAAGTCGGTTGAACGAACGACTTCGAGTCCTACTCGGCTACGGCTGGAGGAGGGAGACACGACCGACAGGTGGGACCCATCGATCAGCGACTCAAGGGAAAAAGGGAACGGCTGCTGCGGCTCAACCGACCTGGGCCGCGCGGCTGCTGCCCCTGGCCGACTTGGGCCGCTGCGCTGCTTATCGGACCGGCCCACGAGGACACCGCCCAGCTCCTGCCGAGGCCCAACACGGCCGCTGGCCAACAGGCCGACCCAAGGCTTCCGGCCTCCAGCAGCAGGTAAGTTTTTTTCCTTTTTTTTTACTTGCTTCAAAAATTTCTCAAATAAATTTCTCCAATAAAATAAAACAAATCTACACCACATAACAAAATAAATGCAACAGCATGCATGCAACACAAAATATAATTTATTATTATTTTAGTTTTGTAATTATTTATTATCTAACTTATTCCAATTTTGTTATCTCAAAATTTGGGTGTTACAACCACAAAATCCCATTATCATCCATTCAAAACCCTGGTGACTTACCAATCACTATATCCTCCGCTATCTTCTTTAGTTTCTCATCCTTCAACTGACCCTTGTATATTTCTTGCTCTAATGTAGGTTCTATCACCAATTCCATTGTATTAGTAACAATTTCTAAATTCAAATATTCAAATTCAACACATAACTCACTAGTCATGGACAATATTTGCATCTCATTGGCATAACTCTTCCTGCTAAGGGCATCAGCTACAACATTGGCCTTACCAGGATGATAGTGTATCTCTATATCATAGTCCTTGATTGGTTCTAACCATCTGCGTTGTCTCAAGTTCAGATCAGACTGAGTGAAAATATACTTCAAACTCTTATGATCAGTGTATATATCACTCTTATACCCAATCAAATAGTGTCTCCAAATCTTCAAAGCATGAACTACCGCTGCTAACTCCAGATCATGAGTAGGATAGTTCAACTCATGCTTCCTCAACTGCCTAGATGCATAAGCAACAACTCTGCCTTCTTGCATAAGAACACACCCCAATCCTTGACGAGAAGCGTCACAATAAATAGAGAACTTCTTACTCAAATCTGGCAATACCAAAACAGGTGCTGAAGTCAATCTCTTCTTCAATTCTTCAAAACTAGCTTGACATTTATCAGACCATACAAACTTGGCATTCTTCTCTAACAAAGATGTCATAGGCTTAGTAAGTTTAGAAAACCCTTCAATGAACCATCTGTAATATCCAGCTAAACCCAAGAAACTACGAATCTCGCTCACATCAGTAGGTGGTTTCCAATTCAATACATCCTTTACTTTGCCTGGATCCACTGATATTCCCCCATTAGAGACAATATGACCAAGAAAAGAGACTTCCTTCAACCAAAACACACATTTACTTCGCTTAGCATACAATTTATGCTCTCTAAGTTTCTGCAATACCAACCTTAGATGTTCAGCATGCTCTTTCTCCATCTTGGAAAATACCAATATATCATCAATAAATACCACCACAAACTTATCAAGATACTCCATGAACACCTTATTCATCATGTACATAAAGTAGGCAGGTACATTGGTCAAACCAAATGACATAACCGTATACTCATACAAACCATACCTCATAGTAAAAGCTGTCTTGAGAATATCAGAGGCACGAATCTTAAGTTGATGATAACCAGAACACAAATCAATCTTAGAGAACACACAAGCACCTCTCAACTGATCAAACAAGTCATCAATTCTGGGCAAAGGATACTTGTTTTTGATAGTTACTTCATTAAGTGACCGATAATCAACACACATCCTCTGACCACCATCTTTCTTATCAACAAAAATAACTGGTGCACCCCACGGTGAAGAACTAGGACGAATAAAACCTTTATCATGTAATTCCTTAATTTGTTTTTTAAGTTCTTCTAATTCATCTACTCCCATTCTATACGGTCGTTTGGCTATGGGTGCAGTTCTAGGTAACAATTCAATAAGAAATTCAATGTCTCGGTCAGGTGGCATACCTGGCAAATCATCAGGAAAGACATCTAGAAATTCATCGATAACTGGATTCTCTTTGATAGCATCATCATCAAGCCGATTCACTAAGGCGGTTTGCTGCTTCTGCACTGCTACATCCACACTGATCTTCTCCCCATTAGGTGCATTCACAACTACTACCTTCTGCTGACACTGAATCATTGCCTGATTTTGTTTCATCCAATCCATACCCAAAATCACATCAATACCAGATGTCCTCAACACTATAGGAGTTTTCTTAAACTCTACCCCCCTTAAAACCATGCTAACTGGAAGACAACGATTATTGGTTTGTATAGTACCTCCAGGTGAGTTTACTAAGAGAGGTTCTTTCATGGCAAGCATGGGTACACTATGCATTCTAACAAAAATGTTGGAAATAAAGGTATGCGAGACTCCAGAATAAAAAAGAATGGTTGCAGGAGTAGAATGGACATTGAACGTACCAAGCATAACTTCTGGTGCCTCATGAGCAGTATCTGAAGACACATGATTCACCCTTCCAGTGCCGGATTGCCTCTGGTTGCTTTTCTGGCTCTGAGGAGTCTGCTGGTTTTGCTTCTCAGGACAATGGTAAGACATATGTTCCTCTTTACCACAGATATAGCATCTAGTAGGCGTGTTGGGAGCACTGTTCTTCATTGGAGTAGCATTGGAATTTCCAGTGCGAGAAGTCTATTCTCCACTCTGCTGATACTGTTGACGCTGCTGGTAGGAAAGACGTTGCTGAGACTGACTGTTCTGCCAATTCTGAGACCATTTCTGGTTTGAATTGCAATTTCACTGGCTAACTGGTCCTTGGAACTTCTGATGAAAGCCATGCTAAGGATTAGTACACTGGCAGTTATTGCTTCTTGAACCTTGCCCTTTCATCTTTCTCTTCCTATCCATCTCCTTGCGCTCATTATCAAGCATAATAGCTTTATTTATCAGCTCTTGGAAATTTGCATAATTATTGCCCTTCAGCTGCAGACGGAGATCATAATATATTCCCTTAAGAAAGAGACGCTGTTTGTCAGCATCTTCTCTCACTTCATTGGGAGCATAGCGAGCCAACTGAGAAAACTTATCATAATACTCACTGACACTCATCTGTCCCATCCTAAGGTTCCTGAATTCCTCCTGCTTCAGCTCAATCACACCCTCAGGAATATGGCGGGCCTTGAAATCTCTGACAAAATCATTCCAAGTGATAGGAGGAGCATTGTCAGGACGTGCAGCTTGATACGACTCCCACCAAGTCTGAGCTGTCCCCTGTAACTAACCAGATGCATATAACACCTTTTCCATATCATTACATTGAGCAATGTTCAAATTGTTTCTCCACCGCTCGTACCCAATCATCCGCCTCCAATGGATCAGCAGCATGAGAGAACACTGGAGGGCATCCCTTCAAAAATTCCCCACATTTGTCTCTCACATGAATAGGTGGCGGTCCTCCTGCAGGGGATTGTTCTGCATGTGTTGCATGAACATCTACATCATCTGATTATGTGTATTCATAAGTTCCTCCATAGTAATGGGTGGGTTAGCACGTCCACAACCTCTGCCACGGCCTCTGGCTGACATCTGTTTTCAAAACACGGAAAGTGAGACTCAGTACTATCCAAGATGATGTATACAACAGATAAGCAAATCTGAATTCTCTGGGCGAATTCCAATTTCAGCGGCTCAGTAAAACTGCCATATCTCGAGTTACAGACGTCCAATTTAGGTGATCTTTACATGGTTGGAAAGCTTACAAAATTATCTACGACTTTTATTCACAACACTTTTCCAGATTCTGTCAATAAGTTAGTCAAAAAGTGAACTTAACTGAAACTGTTTCAGAAATCCAGACTGCGCAGTAACCCCAACTTGGAACAGGTATATCTCTTAGCTCATAATAAATAATTAGGTGATTTTTACGGGGTTAGAAAGGTACAGAAGTCTAATTATTCCCAGTAAAATTTCTTAAATTTCCCATGAACACATTTTAAGTTATTTCAAAAACATCCTAGACTGATCTAGAAATCAGCAAAAGGCAGAACCAAGTTTACCCGGACCCAACTTATATATTCTTGATCAAACTTAATATTCTTAACCATGGAACTTGTAGACATGTCTACAAAACTCCAGCACACATTACAAAGATCCAAATCACACATTATCGTAATAACAATTCATCAATCACACAATTGTTCACACCACAAACTAACACTCGACAATACTAAACTCAAATTGACTCGCAAACTAATATCGTTCTTATTACATAGGGATTTCTTAATCTTAATTAAGCTTCTCATAAATCTTGGGACGGCCTAGCTCAGCCCTTAGTTCGTCGATCTCCTTATAAGCTTGTTCCTTAAGTTCTTTTTCCTTTAGCAACTCATCCTTCAAATCCACCTCATGGAGAGCCAATTCACGAACCAGTCCCACTGTAGCTTATAAAGTCAAAGATGAATCATCTGCAAGCGGCACGGTCCAAACACCCTTGTCATGTAAGAAACAAGGAAAGTGCCGGAGTGCACCCTGCAATGTTTTGTCCAAGCGAAGACCATGGTAGTAGACAAATGCATTGTAGGCAACATCTTCTATGCTTGTTTCTACGGTTGCCCGACTCACTCGAGTGATGAACTTTGACTCCACCTTAGGCTCCTTAGTGGTAGGATCCTTTGTCTTGACCCATAGCTCAGTCTCCCAGTAAGAGTCCATCAATGGATGACTGTACTCCTTGCAGCGATACTCCAACGTAGCTTCCCAATCATAGTAATAGTTATCCAAGGTTCTTGTCAGCATGTCATGGAAGAAAACATCGGCTTTAGGTACCATGATTTGAAGCTTCGTGGTCCACCCCATGACTGAATCCTCCATTGGTGTGTCACCGACTCTTGATTCAGCATCAGATAGCTCTTGGTCACCATTTACGTGGGGCTCCTGGGGTTTGAAGCGGGCAATGTACTGTGCAGCGGACAGACGGGGATGAGGAGGCATCTACAAGAATTAGACATAGATTAGATGGAATCAATGTATTTTCACAATAGAATAAGGTAGAAAAGGAATAAAAATTTAGCAATTAACAAGGTGAAAGGAATAAGCATGAAATAAGTGAAGCATGGATGCTAATAATGACCATTCTAACTAGGCTTGCGTTCTACAGTCAACACGGCTCTGATACTAATTTGTCACACCCATTTTTAAGGACAAAATAGGATGCATAAAAGACTCATGTGCGCCCCAGGATATGATCGCACACACAAGTAGACAAATTACATAGTATCATCACAGTGCTTATTACATAGCGAGTAAATATTTAACACATAGTCTTGAACAATAAATAATAGTAACTAGTAGTAGATCTTCAGTGAAAACTCCAAACACAGGGACATGGTTGACTGGTTGACACCAAGACTAGTACTCATTATGATAATCTTCCTCACAATCTTCATCTGTTATGATGGAAATAGCAAGGGTGAGTCTATGTCAAACTCAACAAGTATAACACAGGGTTTATGTGGCACAAAAGGCTAGACACTGTTTAACTGCGTTTAGCTTTTAATCATCATATATTTAGCCATTAGGTAGCATCAAGATAATCCACTTCCCGTTAATGAACCAATGATCAATTGTAATAAGGATAATGAATAGCATTAACATGAGCATAATAATAATAACCGAAATTAAACATGATATAACAATTATGATCAACTATTCTATAAGAATCCCCAAGGCCGCTCGTATCCGTGAGCATGGCTAGTATACCAGTTTTTAACTCTGCGCAGAGGTGTACACTTTCACTGTGAGTCATAACTTCCAAATGCATGGGTTCGCGACTCCCCAAAACACCGGAAATCATATAAAGCCACTTAAAGGTTCGTCTAACAAGTTAGGGCCATTAGATTCACTCGGCAGGCAGATGTAGAACCCCCCTTCCCAGTGGCACACAACTCACAGCCTATACACACAAAGGATAGGGGTTCGCCCTACACCCAACGTGGCAAGCCATTCTTACGCCATTTAAGGTAACCACTAACAAGCTAGAAAAGGTCCTTTAAACAACTAGAGCCAGAGCCATATAGCCCTCACAGCTGTACTATAAATCCTGGTTATCACTTACAGGTAAGTCCTTATGGAGAGTAACTAGAGCGACAAACAATCAACACAGCACAACGCTCTAGTCCCCTTTGTCAACAGTAATAAAATCATCTTAATGGTTGGTTGCTGAATCCATTAGTCAAATTACACAATCATTGTTCATAATTAAGCACTAGCAACAGCTACCCAATGCATACCCCAATGTTGTCAAGGAATCAAGATAACAATCACTAAGTTATAATTTCTAAGGTTGTCAAGGAAAGCACATGCATATGTATGATAATTTCAGTGAATAGGTAACAAGGATAGTCCCATGTTATACTTGCCTTGATCAAAGTGATACTCTGGATGACTCTACTGATCTGGCTCAAAGTAATACTCCTGATCGTCCAGAAACTGCTCACCGTCTAAACTCGATCACCAATCAACAACATACATGCAATCGAGCAAACATACACGAAGCAAACAAAGAGATATAATTAGAACAGTACACCAACAGTAACAAAACAGTAATAAAAAGTTTGTAAAACTCTTCTACACATTCCTATGATCACACAGACGTAAAGATCACAAAATTCAGAGTTAAAACGTGAAAGTTATGAATTTCTTAAGATTTCCTATAGATAAATAATTATTCAAATATAACCTCGAAAATTATGTCACACCCATTTTTAAGGACAAAAATAGGATGCATAAAGTACTCATGTGCACCCCAGGACATGATCGCACACATAAGTAGACAAATTACATAGTATCATCACAGTGCTTATTACATAGTGAATAAATATTTAAGACATAGTCTTGAACGAAAATAATAATAACTAATAGCAATCTCCAGCGGCAACTCCACATAGGGACACGGTTGACTGGTTGACACCAAGACTAGTACTCATTACGATAATCTTCCTCATAATCTTCATCTGTTATGGTGGAAATAGCAAGAGTGAGTCCATGTCGAACTCAACAAATATAACACAGGGTTCATGAGGCTCAAATGGCTAGACACTGTTTAACTGCGGTTAGCTTTTAATCATATATTTTGACAATTGAATAGCTTCAAGATAAACCACTTCCCATTAAAGAACCAATGATCAATTGCAATAATGATAACGAATAACATTAACATGAGCATAATAGTAATCAACAATAATTAAACATAATATAGCAATGGTGATCATCTATCTGTAAATGTTCCAAGGCCGCTCGTATCCGTGAGCACGGCTAGTATACCAGTTTTTAACTCTGCGCAGAGGTGTACACTTTCACTGTGAGTCATGATTTCCAAATGAGTGGGGAGATCAAGCCCAAACACTAGAGAACCATATAAAGCCACTCAAGAGTTCATCTAACAAGTTAGGGCCATTAGATTCACTCGGCAGGCAGATGTAGAACCCCCTTCCCTGTGGCACAACAACCGCAGCCTATACACACTAGGCCAAGGGCTCACACTACACCCATCGTGGCAAGCCATTCTTACGCCATTTAAGGTAACCACTAACAAGCTAGAAAAGGTCTCTTGAACATCTAAAGCCAGAGCCATATAGCCCTCACAGCTGTACTGTATATCCCGGATGATCACGTACAGATAAGTCCTTACGAAGAGTAACTAGAGCATCAAAAATAATACACATGCTCTAGCCCCCTTTTTAACAAAAATTAAATCATCTTAATGATTGATTGCTTGATCAATTAATCATATTGCAAGATCATTGTTCTTAGTTTAAGCACTAGCCATAGCTATCCATATGCATTCCCAAGGTTGACAAGGAATTAAGACAACAAGCACTAAGTTATAATCTCTAAGGTTGTCAAGGTAAGCACATGCATATGTATGATAATTTCGGTGAATAGGTAACAAGGATAGTCCTGTGTTATACTTGCCTTGATCAAAGCTCTCCAAATAATACTGCTGACTTGGCTCAAAGTAATACTCCGAATCGTCCAAATACTGCTCACCTTCTATACTCGATCATCAATCAACATCATACATGCATCCAATCAAACATACACGAAGCAAACAAAGAGATATCATTAGAACAGTACACCAATAGTAACAAAACAGTAATAAAAGTTTATAAAACTCTTCTACACATTTCTACGATCACACAGACGCAAAGATCACCAAATTCGGAGTTAAAACGTGAAAGTTATGAATTTTCTAAGATTTCCTATAGATAAATAAATACTTAATTATAAACTCGAAAAATAAATTATCAAAACTAACTGTACAGCTACACTAACCTGTAGAGTTCGCAAATACGAACCTAACGCAACTTGAACGGATCAAATCGGAGTTAAAACGAAGTTTTTATGGCCAAAACAGTTCTAGTGGCAAATCTGTAATTTCCTGAAAACGTATTTTTGAATAAACCGGAAGAAAATACGCTTTCAAAACGTGAAAACGTATTTCCTGGAATACGCAAAGGACCGCGGGTTATATAAAGAAAAAGTGCAGGGGCTCTTTAGAAAAATTACCCCGCGAAGGGGTAAGTTCTAATCTCAATCGTTGATCTAAGGATGGACGACTGTCATCAACTCCGGCAGGAAGAAAGAGAGAGGCGCGGCTTCCACCTCCATCTCCGGCCGGTGGCCGCCATGGCCGGCCTCCGTGGCTCGCCGGAGAGCTTCGGCTCCATCTAATCCGACCACAACTCGTCCCGCCACCAATACCAATCGAAAGAGGAAGTCAACTCGAACTCATCTATGCGGTTTAAGAGAGCTACGACGGCCCGAGGAAGGAACGCGGCTCGGGGAGGGCGGCGGCGCCATTGCCGGCTCATGGGAGAGCTTCAAACTCGCGATTCAAAACACCGCAACCCAAAAGAAGAGCACGGGGAGGGAGAGAAGAAGATGGCGAACTCACCCAAGCGAAGAAAAAGGGCGCAAATCCACCCGTAAGCTACGACGACGAGCGACCGAACACTCCTAGCGTTCCAAGCTCCTAGGCTCGATTTCACAGGATCAAACTCGAGTTTTTAGATGGAAAAAGGGAAGAGGGGGTCACGGCTTCACTTTTATAGCACCACAACCTCGTGCTCGGGTAGGAAATCCTGGTTTAGGCGGTGGGAATTCGGTGGTTACGGTGCTCGAGTCCGGCTCGGTCACGGCGCGAGGAAGAAGAAAACGCGACTGACAGGCGGGCCCGGTTCGTCAGCGACGCCAGAGAGAGAGGAGCGCACGCGCGGTGTTCGCCTGGGCCAGCCCACGCAGACGCAGGGAAGAGCGGGCTCGGCTGGTTCGGCCCACAGCGCGGAAAAACTGGGAGGCAGGCCGGCCGAGCAGGCCTCCAGGCCGCCAGCAGCACAGGTAAGTCTTTTTTTTATTTGTCTATTTTCCAAAACCTTTTCAAA
This sequence comes from Saccharum spontaneum, assembly GCA_022457205.1. Taxonomy (NCBI): domain Eukaryota; kingdom Viridiplantae; phylum Streptophyta; class Magnoliopsida; order Poales; family Poaceae; genus Saccharum; species Saccharum spontaneum. The sequence continues at coordinate 63,500,710 of CM039595.1, forward strand.
TAAAATTTTCTAAGCCAAAGCAAAATAAAATAAATGCACACCACAAAATAAATTAAATGCAACAGCATGAATGCAACACCAAACATATTTTATTATTATTTTAATTTTGTTATCCAATTTATTCAAAATTTGTTATTTCTAAAATTTGGGTGTTACAAATTCTACCCCCCTTAAAAGAATCTCGTCCTCGAGATTGGACTGCTTACTCAAATAACTGCGGATATGATTTCCTCAATTCATCCTCTCTTTCCCAAGTTGCCTCTGCCTCTGAATATCGATTCCACTGTACTTTACACATCTTAATAATCCGACTTCGAGTAACCCTCTCAGCAGTCTCTAAAATCTTAATCGGAAACTCTTCATATGTAAGATCCTCCTTAACAGTCAATTCTTCCAAAGGTATCTGCTCCTCAGGCACCCGCAAACACTTCTTAAGTTGTGAAACATGAAACACATCATGCACTCCAGATAAATTCTCAGGCAACTCTAATTGGTAAGCAACTTCCCCACGTCTAGCAATAACTTTAAATGGTCCAACATACCTTGGTGCTAGTTTACCTTTCATGTTAAATCTCTTCACACTTCTCATAGGTGACACCTTCAAATAGACATAATCACCTACCTCAAAAACTAGATCTCTTCTCCTATTATCAGCATAACTCTTCTGACGAGACTGTGTCACTCTCAAATTCTCACGAATCACTCTCACTTGATCTTCTGCGTTTCTAAGAACATCTGTACCAAACACCTGAGATTCACCTGTCTGATCCCAAAACAATGGAGTTCTACACTTACGTCCATACAAAGCTTCAAACGGTGCCATCTTAAGACTCTGTTGATAACTATTATTGTAAGAAAATTCTGCATAAGGCAAACTCTTATCCCAACTAGTTCCATATTGCAATGCACAGGCTCTCAACATATCCTCTAATACCTGATTGGTCCTTTCAGTCCGTCCATCTGTCTGTGGATGATATGCTGTACTAAAATTCAACTTAGTTCCCAAAGATTCATGCACAGCTTTCCAAAAATGCGACGTAAACTGCGTACCTCGATCAGACACAATCTTCTTTGGTACCCCATGCAAACAGACTATTCTTTCCATATACAAGGTAGCTAATTGTACTCCCGTGTAATTAGTCTTGACTGGTATAAAATGAGCAACTTTAGTCAACCTATCCACTATCACCCAAATAGAATCATAACCTCTCTGAGTACGCGGTAACCCCACTATAAAGTCCATACCAACTTCCTCCCACTTCCATTCAGGAATTTTCATTGGTTGCAACAATCCAGCAGGTCTCTGATGCTCTGCTTTCACCCTCTGACAAGTATCACACAATGCCACATACTCAGCCACATCTCGTTTTAATCCAACCCACCAATATTTCTGTTTAAGATCCAAATACATCTTAGTACTACCAGGATGAATAGAATAAGCTGACTCATGAGCTTCACGAAGAATTGCCTGTCTAACAGTTTGATCCTCAGGTACACACAGCCTCTTTCCAAACGACAAAATCCCATTATCATCCATTCAAAAGCCTGGTGACTTACCAATCACTATATCCTCTGCTATCTTCTTTAGTTTCTCATCCTTCAACTGACCCTTGTAAATCTCTTGTTCTAAAGTAGGCTCTATCACTAATTCCATTGTATTAGTAACAATTCCCAAATTCAAATATTCAAATTCAGCACATGACTCCCTAGTCATAGACAATGTTCTTAACTCATTGGCATAACTTTTCCTACTAAGAGCATCAGCTACTACATTAGCCTTACCAGGATGATAGTGTATCTCAATATCATAATCCTTAATCAACTCTAACCATCTGCGTTGCCTCAAATTCAGATCTGACTGAGTGAAAATATACTTCAAACTCTTATGATCAGTGTATATATCACTCTTATGTCCAATCAAATAATGTCTCCAAATCTTTAAAGCATGAACTACTGCTGCTAACTCCAAATCATGTGTAGGATAATTCAACTCATGCTTTCTCAACTGTCTAGATGCATAAGCCACAACTCTGCCTTCTTGCATAAGAACACATCCCAAACCTTGACGAGAAGCATCACAATAAATAGAAAACTTCTTACTCAAATCTGGTAAAACCAAAACAGGCGCTGTAGTCAACCTCTTCTTCAATTCCTCAAAACTAGCTTGACATTTATCAGACCACACAAATTTGGCATTCTTTTCTAACAGAGATGTCATAGGTTTAGCAAGTTTAGAAAACCCTTCAATGAACCGTCTGTAATATCCAGCTAAACCCAAGAAACTGCGAATCTCGCTAACATCGGTAGGTGGTTTCCAATTCAATACATCCTTTACTTTACCTGGATCCACTGATATACCTCCATTAGAAACAATATGACCAAGGAACGAAACTTCTTTCAACCAAAACTCACATTTACTTCGCTTCGCATACAGTTTATGCTCTCTAAGCTTCTGCAATACCAACCTCAAATGTTCAGCATGCTCTACCTCTGTCTTGGAAAATACCAGTATATTGTTGACGGTTCTTAAGTATCAATTATAACCATCAAATAAATAAAGAAAAGGACCTATATGCAAGCAACACCTAGAATTAGGGTTTGATCTAACAGAATTCCACGAGTTTTGCTGTTTATCTATTTCTGCAGGGGGTTATCAGGAAATACGGAAGAAAGGCCCACATGTCGGATTAATGACGGGATATTAACCGAACACGTAATTATCTTACATCTAGAAGATTCCAGAAGCCACGGGAACGAACGGGAGCCGTAACGGGGCCGGACACAGGGCGCCCGCCCTGTGCCCTAGGGCGCCCGCCCTGCCCCCGGGACCAATCAGGTCGAGTCTCGCGGATTATGCTCCACCGCCTTTGAGGATCAAGGAAAACCGTAGGATGAAGGTCGGTTTGATCCGACGGTCCAGATTCATCCAAAAGGGCTATATAAGCAAGGCCCCTGACTCCTGGTGGAGGAGACTCCAATTCATTATTCAGTTGCATATCTCTATTTAGGGTTTAGAGAGAGAGGTTCCCTCTAGGGTTCCCACCTCTTAGGGCTTAGCATCCAATGTGAAAGTAGAATTAGTTCTACTAGATTGAGAGAGATAGAGTGGAGGTGTAGATCGGAGGAAGCCGGCCGGTCGGTGTCTACTCCGAGGTTGTACCTGCGGGAGCAAGTTCTTCTAACCCGAGGCTTGTTCTCAGGATTCTTCAGTATTTCGACTTCTAAATTCTAGTAAGTTCTTTGTTTTATTGTTCTTTGGTTTATGAGTTTACTTTGATCTCTTCGCGTAGAGTTTAGAGTAATCATCTCTAGCGTAAACGTGGTGTTTAAGCTAGGATACTCATAGATATCCCCTCGTCTAGCCGGATCGTGGTAGTAGCGAGGAACGTGACAATTCCGAGTTACCTTTGTATTCCATATCATGTTAGCAGGATCGATAGGGTTTATAGGTGCGGGTTGAACATCCTTTGTGGTGTCTAGATTCCGTAAACCTCCCCAATAGAACAGTAGATCATCCTTACCAAGGTTAGAAGAAGAGTGCGGTTGTAGTCTTCTCTATACATCACTCACATCGAATCATAGTGGTTGTAGCCTAAAGGTTAGTAGTAATAGATTTGGTTTGTCAGATGCACTCTTTCTCCTAAAGGTAAAAATATAAATACGATACCCAGGATAACATCTCGGGTGAAGTGCTCACCGATATCCGTGCGCTTGCGGATCCTATTTCCTAATTGCGTTACCAAATATCAACAAGCATTTCTGGCGCCGTTGCCGGGGACAAAGACGGTTTGCTGAGATAACCTTGAGTCTTACTACTAGCTTGTATTCATACTTTTTATTTTCTTATCTTTTTCATTCTTTCTTTTTCTTTTTACCAAAAATGGAAAACCAAGGTTCTATATCTATCTTTGATGCCGCAACACCTTCAGCAACTGACCTTTTACCATGGGAGTCATCACAGCCTATCCAAACATCCCAGTATAAGTTAAGTTCAAGGTTGATTGCGATGATTCAAAATTTATCTTTTTCGGGAAAGGAAGACGAAAACCCTTACCTTCATATTAGAGATTTTGAGCAGACATGCGATTGTCTTCGCATTGATGGCATCTCTGATAAGACTTTACGTTGGAAGCTTTTTCCTTTTTCTTTAAGAGGAGAAGCTAGACGATGGTATAGTCAGAAGGTAAGTCAACAGCAAGGTGAATGGGGAGTTTTAAGAGCCAACTTTTGTCTAGATTTTTATTCCCTTGACCATACTGGTGACCTTAGACTCGAAGTCCTATCTTTTAAACAAAAAGATAATGAAACTTTGGGGAAATCCTGGAAACGTTTTTCTGATCTTTTAGAATCTGGTCCAAAACTTTTGCTTGAAGACACTGTTCTTTTATTTCACTTTTTTCGAGGTCTTCAGAAAGATAATAAACAAATGCTGCATACTATGGCTAGAGGTTCTTTCTTTCGTATCCCTACTGATGAAGCTAAGGGGATCTTGAATAGAATCCTAGAAGCTGAGATGGATAATGCCCTCCATGATAAAACCTACGAAGCCGAAGTAGACACTATACCAAATTTTTCATCTACTTTAGCTATCCCAGGTTCTGAGCCACAAAAGGAAGAAATTCTACCATCTGATTTCATGCTAGACATAGAATCCGATCTCTTTGCCGATTTTGGAAACATTTCAAACTACCATTCTATAGACCGACCCCAAAACGGCCAATTTAGCATTTGTTTACCAAGTGAACGTCAATTGAGAGAGCTTATCTCGGTTATGAGTAGCGAATGGTTAGAGGAGTCAGAGCTTTCCTCTGAAGTAATCCGAGTGGACACACCCCCTATAACTATACGCTGTGCTTATAATTCTGATCAATTTAACGCTCTCTATAATCCTGTTGTGGGGATCAATATTATGTCCGAAGCTTTTGCACTTAATTTATTTGGGAAACTTGTTTTAACCCCCACAACAAAGGTCATAAAGGAATCTTCGGGACGATTAGTCCCCAGTCTTGGAATTATTAATGTCCCACCCTTTATGGTAGAAGGCTCCATGGTTCATTTGAACTTTTATATCTTTGATATATGGGGTTTCGACCTACTGATTGGACAACCTTTTAGAAGACTCCTTTATGAAGGTCAAACTGTGTCACACCCAAAATTTTCTATTTTGGGTTGTGCTTAGAAAACACTAAATAAAATAAATGATTTCAATGTTTGAATAAATTTATTAGATAAGTTAAGTTGCTGCTAATTTAAATATAGAAAATTGTGATTTTAAACTTTTTCATATTAATTTAATAATGTGGTGTTTGTGTGATGCTTGTCTTTGGTGTTGGTGAGTGCTATTATTTTCAAAATACCGTAGGACGACGTTTACTTCTCATCGGAAAACTTTTCGGTATTTTCTGGATCCAAAATTCCAATTTCCGTGAGCTTAATCTTTTTCCTTGATCTCTTCATCCATCTTTTCATAAGCTCCAAATACTTTATTTGGGTTCCTCATGTTCCATAATGTCTCTAGAAAATTCCCTCGAATTTTTGGAGTTTTCGGAGTATTTTTCGCGGCTTAAATAATAATTCTGGACTTTTCTAGAATTATTTTATCCACGAAATTAATTAATTCCGAAAATAATAAATATCTCATTTTCCACCAAAGCTTGTGTGCAATAATCCTAAATGTCCATTCATTTATTTACTAATGGGCTTTAATAATTAATTAGGCCTATTAGTAAAGATGGAGGGTGCAACGTCAATTAGCACCATATCGCTAGTTGACGTGAAGGTGGAGAGTCTTCCTCCCTATATATATATCCGGCCTGCCTGCTAGCCCTGTTTTCCGCCGCTATTGCCGCCGCCGCCGCTGTTGTTGCCGCCGCCGTTGTTGTCGCCGCCGCCGCTGTTGTCGCCGCCGCCGCTATTGCCGCCGCCGCCGCTGTTGCCGCCGCCGCTGTCGCCGCCCGCCGCCGCTGTCGCCGCCCGCCGCCGCTGTCGCCACCGCCACCGCATCCTCTTCGCCTCGCTCTGCCCCTGCTCCTCCGCTCCCCAACCACATCGTTCCGCCGTTCCGGCCGCTGCACGCCGGCTCCCAACGCCACCGGTGCGCTCTCGAGGTGATGTAGGAGGCTGGAATCATGAAGGCAGTAGGGCAGAGCAGCGTTGTGCTTGGTACTGCTATTCCTTAATTAGCTTTCATTGCAAAACTTGTTGGTTGGGGACAGATACACTTCAATGATTATTAACAGATGTTTCTTCACATTTGTCCTGTCCCCCATGGGTATAACTTTGAGGAGATTGTTCTTGCTGCAGTAGAGAAGCGGCACCAAGATGTTGGGTTGATCACAGTGGTAATGCTAACGCAATTGGGTGATGGCATTCAGTTGTCACTTAGCTCAGGATTGGATTGCCACTAGCTCACGATTGGATCACAGTGGAGGAAAGAAGCAAACCACGGATGTCATGGTACGATTTGTGGCCGTTTTTCTTTAGAAAAACAAATCCCGAAATACAATAGAAATACATATATACATACAATTTTGTTTAGGTCATATCTTTCACGTTTTAACTCCGATTTGACCCGTTCAAGTTGCGTTAGGTTTGTATTTGCAAGCCCTATATGTTAGTGTAGCTGTACAGTAGGTTTGAAAAGTTTAATTTTCGAGTTTATATTAAAGTAATTATTTATCTATAGGAAATCTTAGAAAATTCATAACTTTCACGTTTTAGATCCGAATTTCATGATCTTTACGTCTGTGTGATCGTAGTAACGTGTAGAATAGTTTTGTAAGCTTTCCTAAATGTTTTTCTACTGTTGGTGTACTGTTCTAATTGTATTTTTTGTTTGCTTCGTGTATGTTTGCTCGGAATGTTTGTATGTTGATGCTTGGTGATCGAATTTAGACGGTGAGCAGTACTACGACGATTAGGAGTATTATTTTGAGCCGGACCAGCAGTATCTATCGGAGAACTTTGATCAAGGCAAGTATAACATGGGACTATCCTTGTTACCTATTCACTGAAATTATCATACATATGCATGTGTCTTCCTTGACAACCATAGAGATTATAACTTAGCTATTGATATCTTGTTTCCTTGTCACCTATGGGTTGTGCATTTGGGTAGCTATTGCTAGTGCTTAATTATGAACAATGATCTTGTAATTTGATTAATGGATTAAGCAACCAACCATTAAGATGATTTTATTACTGTTGAAAAGGGGGCTAGAGCAAGGGGTTATATTGTTGCTCTGGTTTCTCTCCATAAGGACTTATCTGTACGTGATCATCCGGGACATACAGTACAGCTGTGAGGGCTATATGGCTCTGGCTTTAGTTGTTCAAGAGACCTTTTCTAGCTTGTTAGTGGTTACCTTAAATGGCGTAAGAATGGCTTGACACGTTGGGTGTAGTGCGAGCCCCTGTCCTTAGTGTGTATAGGCTGCGGTTGTTGTGCCACAGGGAAGGGGGGTTCTACATCTGCCTGCCGAGTGAATCTAATGGCCCTAACTTGTTAGACAAACTTTTGAATGGCTTTATATGGTTTTCAGTGTTTTGGGAGTAATTAACCCATGCATTTGGAAATCATGACTCACAGTGAAAGTGTACACCTCTGCGCAGAGTTAAAAACTGGTATACTAGCCGTGCTCACGGATACGAGCGGCCTTGGAACATCTACAGATAGATGATCACCATTGTTATATCATGCTTAATTATTGTTGTTATTATTATGCTCATGTTAATGCTATTCATTATCCTTATTACAATTGATCATTGGTTCATTAATGGGAATTAAAATACCTTGATGCTACTCAATTGCTAATTACATGATGAATAAAAGCTAAATGCAGTCAAACAGTGCCTAGCCTTTTGAGCCTCATGAACCCTGTGTTGTACTTGTTGAGTTCGACATGGACTCACTCTTGCTATTTCCCCCACACTCCAGTGTGTAGTAAGATGCTACTCGGAAGAAGGATAAAGGTGTAGTGGAGTTTCCAGAAGACTAGTAGAAGTGCTAGGCATATGTTACCCCCCAGTCAGCCGTCCCTGAGAAGAATGGAGCCTGAAGTTTAGTCACCGTTCCGCGATACTCTGATGTAAGTGTTAATTTAGCTATGTATACGTTATATAATGACATTGTTTCTGATACTTTTTCATTCTGACATATGTGTGGACTTCCTGGGCACACATATGATTAGCCTGGTTTTGTTCTTTAGAGAACCGGGTGTGACAGAGTGGTATCAGAGCGGTGTTGACTGTAGGACGTATGCCAAGTAGCACTGGACGTATTATAAAACTTATTTTACTATAAAACTATTTTGTCATCCCTTGACTCATTGATTTTGACTATTTCCTCTTCCTTGTCCTGTTGTATCCCCTCCTTGATAGCTTCCTTTGAGCTATTATTTCTTACTCCCTTGGATTTTGTTTTACGTTGTTTTTATTAAAAGTTTTCTGATCTCATCTTGTTCTAAGGTTCGATGGTCTTTCATCATCCATACTCTTCCCTTAGGATGACCACCATTGTTGAAGAAGCACGTGTAGTACCGATGATGTGATGTGTGCTTGTTTTGCTTGATGTATTGCTTGTGTGTTGCCTTGTTCTCGTGTTTCAAAGGTGGCTCGGAAGGTATAAGTCTTGAGGAGTAGCTTGATCCATGTTAAGTGGGGTAGGTTTTACGTAATACTCCGCATGCTGATTTCTGTAGTAGTCTGCAATGTTTCTGTTATATCTCAAGATATGGACATGAGAAATTTATGAAATTTTATTAGGAATAACTAGACCTCTGTATCTTTCCAAACCCACTGGACTTACCTTATTATCTATTATGAGCTAAGAGATATACCTGTTCCAAGTTGGGGTCACTGCGCAGTCTGGAATCCTGAAACAGTTTCGGTTAAGTTCAGTTTTTGACTAACTTATGGACAGAATCTGGAAAAGTGTTGTGAATAAAAGTTGTAGATCATTTCATAAGCTTTCCAACCATGTAAAGATCACTTCATTTGGATCTTTGTAGCTCGAGTTATGTCAGATTTACTGAACTGTTAAAATTGGAATTCGCCCAGAAATTTTCTGCATTACTTCCTTATCTTGTATGAGTGAATATATCATTGGATATCTTTGAATCTCATTGATTTGCCTTGGAATCTTACATAAGAGATGATTATGGTTATTTAGTATAAAAGGAGATGCAAGTTACTTTGGAGTCCCCTAGTTTCTTTTTCTTAAGGGGTAGCAAAGTTGTGAGTGTTGCAAGATGAAGGTTTCGTATGTCTTAGTGCTTCACTTGGAAGAAGTGGTTATCTCTATGATTGGAAGTCTACTCATGTGCTAGTGTTGTTTGCTTGGGATCAGTGCTTTGTTGGATCATCTACAAGAAGCTCGGGTATTCGTCAGGACTGGTCTTCACTTCAAGCTATCATCAGTTGGGAGTTCAATATTCAATTCAACATACTCTATACAAGTTAGCATGGACGACATAGGAAGGAGATGTTGGAAGTCTATAGTTAGTTTCATGAAAACTTAGATGCCATCATCCCCATATCAAGTATGTTTAGTAAGTTTTAAGTGAAGGACTTATTATTAGCAGCAAGCCTTAAAGAGAGTGTTGCCTTCAATGACATTGCCAGGTGGAACAAAATCTTTGTTAAGTGGGGTAGTGTCCGTTACCATCATCAATCTCAAGCGACGAGGTACGAAGAACTGAAGATCAAACTTTAACTTCCTTATCATCTTTTGGCTATCCTTAATCCATGTCTTATATCTCATCAACGCAAAGCAAAGAAGCATGAAGACTTGAAGATTAGTGTTATCTATCTCTCTAATATCTCTGAATCTCATTTTTATCTTATCCTATCTTTTCAGAACAATCTGTCTTCCTTAGCTTATATCTCTATTTTTGGATGCCCAAAAAAATCATGGATAAATTCTGGACAACAGTAGACTTCAATATCTTTCTCTGACCGTAAGAACCACCCTGATAGCTATTATGGTTTGGGAGTTATGAAAATCACAAGGCGACGCATCTGTGCTGTCAGCAACCTGGAATAGTTTCTGTTGTGCACAGTTTTCGACTACCTTGACTACAGAATCTGGAGAAGTGTTCTATAAGAAAGTTGTAGTAAATTTGATAAGCTTTCCAACGGTATAAGCTACAACATCATTGGATTCGTAGAATTCGAGTTATAACTGTATTTCTGCACTGCCATTTTTCTGCTCGCGAGGAAGTGCAGGTTACTTGATCTTGGATATGCTCATAAGTCTCTTTGAGATGGTAGAAGGACATGACGATAGTCATCACTCAGAAACAAATGCAATATATCCATTGGTGTTCTCCAATTGATCTCTTCTTAAGGGGTTTGCCGAACTAAAAGACGATACATGATGGAGGATTTATACATTCTATTTTTGTCATCTGGAAGCAACAGCTATCTACATGGTTGCAAAGTTATTATCGAGCGTAGGTATCTCTTCTCAGGGTTGGTAACCTGTTGGAACCATCTACAAGAATCGTAAGGGTCTAAAGGAGATATTTACAAAGTTGGTTATGAGCTTGTGGCATCATCATTGGATAAGAGTTGATGAAGGAAAAGTGAAGACTTGCAGATCAACATTATCTTTCTCCCTATTCTCTCTAAATCTCGGGACGAGATTCCTGTTAAGTGGGGTAGATTTGTCACACCCAAAATTTTCTATTTTGGGTTGTGCTTAGAAAACACTAAATAAAATAAATGATTTCAATGTTTGAATAAATTTATTAGATAAGTTAAGTTGCTGCTAATTTAAATATAGAAAATTGTGATTTTAAACTTTTTCATATTAATTTAATAATGTGGTGTTTGTGTGATGCTTGTCTTTGGTGTTGGTGAGTGCTATTATTTTCAAAATACCGTAGGACGACGTTTACTTCTCATCGGAAAACTTTTCGGTATTTTCTGGATCCAAAATTCCAATTTCCGTGAGCTTAATCTTTTTCCTTGATCTCTTCATCCATCTTTTCATAAGCTCCAAATACTTTATTTGGGTTCCTCATGTTCCATAATGTCTCTAGAAAATTCCCTCGAATTTTTGGAGTTTTCGGAGTATTTTTCGCGGCTTAAATAATAATTCTGGACTTTTCTAGAATTATTTTATCCACGAAATTAATTAATTCCGAAAATAATAAATATCTCATTTTCCACCAAAGCTTGTGTGCAATAATCCTAAATGTCCATTCATTTATTTACTAATGGGCTTTAATAATTAATTAGGCCTATTAGTAAAGATGGAGGGTGCAACGTCAATTAGCACCATATCGCTAGTTGACGTGAAGGTGGAGAGTCTTCCTCCCTATATATATATCCGGCCTGCCTGCTAGCCCTGTTTTCCGCCGCTATTGCCGCCGCCGCCGCTGTTGTTGCCGCCGCCGTTGTTGTCGCCGCCGCCGCTGTTGTCGCCGCCGCCGCTATTGCCGCCGCCGCCGCTGTTGCCGCCGCCGCTGTCGCCGCCCGCCGCCGCTGTCGCCGCCCGCCGCCGCTGTCGCCACCGCCACCGCATCCTCTTCGCCTCGCTCTGCCCCTGCTCCTCCGCTCCCCAACCACATCGTTCCGCCGTTCCGGCCGCTGCACGCCGGCTCCCAACGCCACCGGTGCGCTCTCGAGGTGATGTAGGAGGCTGGAATCATGAAGGCAGTAGGGCAGAGCAGCGTTGTGCTTGGTACTGCTATTCCTTAATTAGCTTTCATTGCAAAACTTGTTGGTTGGGGACAGATACACTTCAATGATTATTAACAGATGTTTCTTCACATTTGTCCTGTCCCCCATGGGTATAACTTTGAGGAGATTGTTCTTGCTGCAGTAGAGAAGCGGCACCAAGATGTTGGGTTGATCACAGTGGTAATGCTAACGCAATTGGGTGATGGCATTCAGTTGTCACTTAGCTCAGGATTGGATTGCCACTAGCTCACGATTGGATCACAGTGGAGGAAAGAAGCAAACCACGGATGTCATGGTACGATTTGTGGCCGTTTTTCTTTAGAAAAACAAATCCCGAAATACAATAGAAATACATATATACATACAATTTTGTTTAGGTCATATCTTTCACGTTTTAACTCCGATTTGACCCGTTCAAGTTGCGTTAGGTTTGTATTTGCAAGCCCTATATGTTAGTGTAGCTGTACAGTAGGTTTGAAAAGTTTAATTTTCGAGTTTATATTAAAGTAATTATTTATCTATAGGAAATCTTAGAAAATTCATAACTTTCACGTTTTAGATCCGAATTTCGTGATCTTTACGTCTGTGTGATCGTAGTAACGTGTAGAATAGTTTTGTAAGCTTTCCTAAATGTTTTTCTACTGTTGGTGTACTGTTCTAATTGTATTTTTTGTTTGCTTCGTGTATGTTTGCTCGGAATGTTTGTATGTTGATGCTTGGTGATCGAATTTAGACGGTGAGCAGTACTACGACGATTAGGAGTATTATTTTGAGCCGGACCAGCAGTATCTATCGGAGAACTTTGATCAAGGCAAGTATAACATGGGACTATCCTTGTTACCTATTCACTGAAATTATCATACATATGCATGTGTCTTCCTTGACAACCATAGAGATTATAACTTAGCTATTGATATCTTGTTTCCTTGTCACCTATGGGTTGTGCATTTGGGTAGCTATTGCTAGTGCTTAATTATGAACAATGATCTTGTAATTTGATTAATGGATTAAGCAACCAACCATTAAGATGATTTTATTACTGTTGAAAAGGGGGCTAGAGCAAGGGGTTATATTGTTGCTCTGGTTTCTCTCCATAAGGACTTATCTGTACGTGATCATCCGGGACATACAGTACAGCTGTGAGGGCTATATGGCTCTGGCTTTAGTTGTTCAAGAGACCTTTTCTAGCTTGTTAGTGGTTACCTTAAATGGCGTAAGAATGGCTTGACACGTTGGGTGTAGTGCGAGCCCCTGTCCTTAGTGTGTATAGGCTGCGGTTGTTGTGCCACAGGGAAGGGGGGTTCTACATCTGCCTGCCGAGTGAATCTAATGGCCCTAACTTGTTAGACAAACTTTTGAATGGCTTTATATGGTTTTCAGTGTTTTGGGAGTAATTAACCCATGCATTTGGAAATCATGACTCACAGTGAAAGTGTACACCTCTGCGCAGAGTTAAAAACTGGTATACTAGCCGTGCTCACGGATACGAGCGGCCTTGGAACATCTACAGATAGATGATCACCATTGTTATATCATGCTTAATTATTGTTGTTATTATTATGCTCATGTTAATGCTATTCATTATCCTTATTACAATTGATCATTGGTTCATTAATGGGAATTAAAATACCTTGATGCTACTCAATTGCTAATTACATGATGAATAAAAGCTAAATGCAGTCAAACAGTGCCTAGCCTTTTGAGCCTCATGAACCCTGTGTTGTACTTGTTGAGTTCGACATGGACTCACTCTTGCTATTTCCCCCACACTCCAGTGTGTAGTAAGATGCTACTCGGAAGAAGGACAAAGGTGTAGTGGAGTTTCCAGAAGACTAGTAGAAGTGCTAGGCATATGTTACCCCCCAGTCAGCCGTCCCTGAGAAGAATGGAGCCTGAAGTTTAGTCACCGTTCCGCGATACTCTGATGTAAGTGTTAATTTAGCTATGTATACGTTATATAATGACATTGTTTCTGATACTTTTTCATTCTGACATATGTGTGGACTTCCTGGGCACACATATGATTAGCCTGGTTTTGTTCTTTAGAGAACCGGGTGTGACAAACTGGAAAGCTCCACATTTCCTTGGGAAAGGATTTTAAACTTCCAATTACAATAACTCACTCCTTGAATAATAAGACCGAGCCATATCTTTTGCCTGATCCTATGGAGGAGGTAAAGGTTGCATCTCTAGAACTTTTAGATGATCCAGACTTAGAAGAGGAAGCCCCCTTCTTCACTGAAGAAGAGGCCGAACCTTCTGAACCTGAACCCTTAGATGAGTTTGCAGAAACACCTAGACCCCCCATAGAACTCAAAACTTTACCACCCGGTCTTACCTATGCTTTCTTAAACAATAATCCAGAGTTTCCTGTGATCGTTAGTAATAAACTCACTCAGGAGCAAACTCTGCGATTAATGACCATTCTTGAAAAACACCACTCTGTTTTCGGCTACTCACTTCAAGATCTCACAGGAATCAGTCCTATGATTTGTACCCATTGTATTCCGACAGATCCTTCTGTTACACCCTCTCGAGAGCCTCAACGTAGACTTAACAACGCGATGAGAGAGGTAGTTAAAAAAGAAGTTATAAAGTTGCTGCATGCAGGGATTATATATCATGTGCCGCATAGTGAGTGGGTAAGTCCTGTTCAAGTTATGCCTAAAAAGGGAGGCATGATTGTAGTTACTAATGATAAGAATGAGCTAATTCCGCAACGCACCAGCTTCTTTTGCCTATAGAAAACTTAATAAAGCCACGAAAAAGGATCATTTTCCTTTGCCTTTTATAGATGAGATGCTTGAGTGGTTAGCAAAACACTCGTTTTTCTGTTTTCTAGATGGATATTCAGGGTATCACCAGATCCCTATCCATCCTAATGATCAAAGCAAAACCACTTTTACATGCCCATATGGAACGTATGCTTATCGTAGAATGTCTTTTGGGTTATGTAATGCACCAGCTTCTTTTCAAAGATGTATGATGTCTATATTTTCTGATATGATTGAAGAGATTATGGAAGTTTTCATGGATGATTTCTCAGTTTATGGAAAAACTTTTGATAGTTGTCTTGAGAACTTAGATAAGGTTTTGCAAAGATGTGAAGAAAAGCACTTAATCCTTAATTGGGAAAAATGTCATTTTATGGTTAGAGAAGGAATAGTGCTAGGACACCTAGTGTCTGAAAGTGGTATTGAGGTAGATAGAGCTAAAATTGAAGTAATTGAACAACTACCTCCACCTGTGAATATAAAAGGAATTTGAAGTTTTCTTGGCCATGCTGGTTTTTATCGCAGATTTATAAAAGACTTTTCATTTATTGCGAGACCACTTACTCTTTTGCTAGCCAAGGATGCTCCTTTCGAATTTGATGATGCATGTCTAAATTCTTTCAATTTATTAAAGCAAGCACTCATCTCTGCACCAATCATTCAACCCCCTGATTGGTCGTTGCCTTTTGAAATTATGTGTGATGCTAGTGATTATGCTGTGGGGGCAGTTTTGGGACAAACAAAAGATAAAAAGCATCATGCAATTGCTTATGCAAGTAAAACTTTGACAGGAGCTCAACTTAATTACGCAACCACTGAAAAAGAGCTTCTGGCTGTTGTTTTTGCCATTGATAAATTTAGATCTTATTTAGTTGGAGCTAAGATAATTGTTTACACTGATCATGCTGCACTAAAATATTTGCTCACTAAGAAAGATGCTAAACCTCGCTTAATCAGATGGATTTTATTACTCCAAGAATTTGACTTAGAAATAAAAGATAAAAAGGGAGTAGAAAATTCTGTTGCTAATCACTTGTCTAGAATGTACTTTAAGAATTCACAGGAACCCCCCATTAATGACTCACTCCGGGACGACATGCTTTACGGGATTAACAGATCTGACCCCTGGTATGCAGATATTGTTAATTTTATGGTTTCAGGTTATGTACCACCCGGAGCAAACAAGAAGAAGCTTATTCAGGAAAGTCGTTCACATATATGGGATGAGCCATATCTCTTCCGAGTATGCGCTGATGGCCTACTTAGAAGATGTGTGACCACTGAGGAAGGATTGAAGATCATCGACAGATGTCACTCATCACCATACGGAGGTCACTATGGAGCATTCCGTACACATTCAAAGATCTGGCAATGTGGATTCTACTGGCCTACGATCTACGATGACACGAAGCAATATATCAGAAGATGTGGGCCATGTCAAAGGCACGGAAACATAAATACAAGGGATGCCATGCCACTCACCAACAACCTTCAGATTGAACTCTTTGATCTCTGGGGAGTAGACTACATGGGTCCATTTCCCCCATCTAAGAAGTGTGAGTTCATCTTGGTGGCGGTTGATTACGTCTCCAAGTGGGTAGAGGCACTACCTTGCAAGCATGCCGACAATATCAGTTCGAAGAGGATGTTTGAGGAAATCATATTTCCAAGATTTAGAGTCCCCAGGATAGTGATAAGTGATGGAGGATCACACTTCATTGACAAGCGCTTCGAGCACTATCTATCAAGACATGGAATCCGTCACAACGTCGCTACTCCCTATCATCCTCAGACAAGTGGCCAAGCAGAGACTTCTAACAAGCAAATCAAGAACATTCTTCAGAAGACGGTGAACGAGATGGGAACGGCATGGAAGGACAAGTTACCCGATGCACTCTGGGCTTACCGGACAGCATACAAGACCCCAATTGGAATGTCTCCATACCAATTGGTATACGGAAAGACCTGTCACCTACCTGTTGAACTTGAGTTCAAGGCACACTGGGCCATAAAAAGATGGAATATGGACCTAGATATCGCCGGAAAACATAGAAGAATGCAATTATCGGAGTTAGAAGAATGGCGGGAGAAAGCATATCACAATTCAAAGATCTACAAAGAAAGAGTCAAGAGATGGCATGACAAGAGGATCAAGAAGAAGGAGTTCTCACCCGGAGATAAGGTATTACTTTTTAATTCCAGGGTGAAGCTTTTCGGGCATGGAAAGCTCCGGAGCAAATGGGAAGGACCATTCAAGGTAATTCATTCATCATCCCACGGAGCTATCACACTTCAAAATGATGAAGGTACGTTATTCAAGGTAAATGGTCAATGTCTTAAATTATTTTTAGAGCCCAATAAAGAATTAGAAGAAATAGACGTGATCAATTTTTACCTTCCAATTAAAAATTAAAGCCCGACGCTTTTAATTTGACGTTTTTGGGCCAAGTATATATTTTTCGGGATAAAAACACGGTGAGAAACACGCTCGAGAAAGCAGGCTTGTAGAGGAGCCGGACACAGGGCGGGCGCCCTGCCCCTGTCTCCCCTCGGCCCCAGACTTCTCCCACGCGATAACCTTGCCCGTTGCTATCTGGAAAATTCCGTCCTCGGTTTGTTTCGCAAACATGACGGCGGGAAGAGTCCTGACCATGCACGAGAGCAGTTTTTACCCCCTATATAAACAGACCCCCAACGTCAGCTTTTAGCACCAATTCATTCAAGCCTTCTCTCCTTCCTCAAATTAGATCTTGCTTAGTTCCTAGCTGCTCCAATGGCCGAGAAGTTCCACGTCGATTGGGAAGTCGTCCCCTACGACCTCAACAAGAAGCCCAAGGAGGATCCCTACGCCTACGCTCTCGTCCCGGCCAACACAGAGCGACAGCTAGAAGCCATGCCACCACGTCAACGCAGCTCTGCCCAATCCTACTTTGCTCGCCCAGTTCTTACCGCACCTACGCAGCCCCTATTGCTCGAAGGCTCGCCATCATCGTCGAAGGGGAAGGAGATCATCAAGGTACCAGCCGGAACAAAGATCCTGCCGCCAAAACCCAATGAGCGGATCATCGGAGTGAAGACCAACCGGAGCGGCGAGATCTCTAGTGTCCGCTATACCACGGAGGAGAGGCCTTACTTCGAGGGTGTTAGGGCAGCTAAGGTCCGCTTCGTTCCTCCGAAGGAAGCACCCAAGCATGCTCTTAATGCTTTCGAGACACCTCCCAAGCGCCGCAGGACCATTGCAGATGTGGATGAGGAGCTACGGGTCATCAAGAACAGCATTATAGAAATTGAGAACTCCAATATCTCTATGGATCGGAGGACCTTCAACCATAACACTACGATCCTAAAGCTACGGGATGACCTTGCCGACGCCAACAAGAGGATCGATGAGTTAGAGCATAGTCTTAGGAGGCGTGAGCGTCGCTGAGCTATCTAGATTAGATCTTGGGGCTATATATGTGTCTTAGTTATTATTAGATTCGATTAGGTTCGCTTATAATAAGTTTAGATCTATTATATTCGGTTATTATTATTATTCAGTTGTAATAAATGCCTCAAGATTAATAAAGATTATTATTAGTATGTCTTGTGTGTCTCTACTTTATTTTTGTGCAAGAAAGCAGAAAACAAGTATGGGGGAGATTCCCTGACATGTCACACACACTTCGATCGCACCACTCCATGAACCAGGTACACACTCTGCACACTTTTATTACACACTTATACACTCACCTTAGTTTGTGCAGAATTTTATCTCTCTAAACATGATAAATTAAAAGGATAAAAATGCTTATAATCATGATCAATCTCACTCTGTGATATTTCCTGGAAACCTGCAATTATTAAAATTATTTCAAAACCCTGTGTTGCTAAAAGTCATTGAGGAATAAGAGATGGTAAGGGTATGAGTACCTTATTCTTAATATCTTTATTGCTTGGAGAATTTGTTTTAAAAATCTCAAAATTATAGCTACCATCCTCAAGTTTTATATGCCTGCTAAACATGAAAATATTAATTAAAGCTATCTGCTTTGGATTGAGTTTGTTCAAAACAAGTTAGACCCTTGTTGAGAGATTTATCATACTCCTAAGATCAAGACATTTTTATTCAGAAAGATTCACTCTTCCGAAGTATTATTGCGTTAGAGGCATGGGCTATGCAAAATTATGAATATATCGAGGAAATAAAAAGGAGCAAGTGCTCGATAACCTCGTGGAAAAAATTGGACAAGTGTCCGGCAGTAGAATTAGGGGTACCTCGGTATCCACCCAAAATGAAAAAAAATGAGATATGATAAAAATATGATGGAAAGAAAATGATAGCCCATGGTCCCTCTAATAAGCAATATGCCAGTAAGAGTGACAAGTTTTTAATTTTCAAAATCTTTGATCTAAGAGTATGGCATTCTTCTCCTCGGATCCGGTTTTGACCATACAATAAATGCAAGGTATGTATGCTTAAAGAATTATTTTTGCAAAATCAAAACAGCCTCAGAGAGAAATATAAAAGATAATGAGTGACTCTGAGAGCACCTATGAGGATAAAGGTATGCTAAGTTTTTCTTTTCAAAAATATGTAAAAACTCCAAGTGATAGGGATTAAGAAGAAGAAAGGCTCTTTACTCTGACCATATATTTCCCTGACTATAAGTACACAGTGGATTTTTACAACACCCTGCAGGTATGAAAGAATGTTTCAACCCCAGATGTTTTATTAACCAACCTTTTCTCGAGGACGAGTAAAAGCCTAAGTATGGGGGTGTTTGTTGACGGTTCTTAAGTATCAATTATAACCATCAAATAAATAAAGAAAAGGACCTATATGCAAGCAACACCTAGAATTAGGGTTTGATCTAACAGAATTCCACGAGTTTTGCTGTTTATCTATTTCTGCAGGGGGTTATCAGGAAATACGGAAGAAAGGCCCACATGTCGGATTAATGACGGGATATTAACCGAACACGTAATTATCTTACATCTAGAAGATTCCAGAAGCCACGGGAACGAACGGGAGCCGTAACGGGGCCGGACACAGGGCGCCCGCCCTGTGCCCTAGGGCACCCGCCCTGCCCCCGGGACCAATCAGGTCGAGTCTCGCGGATTATGCTCCACCGCCTTTGAGGATCAAGGAAAACCGTAGGATGAAGGTCGGTTTGATCCGACGGTCCAGATTCATCCAAAAGGGCTATATAAGCAAGGCCCTGACCCCTGGTGGAGGAGACCCCAATTCATTATTCAGTTGCATATCTCTAGTTAGGGTTTAGAGAGAGAGGTTCCCTCTAGGGTTCCCACCTCTTAGGGCTTAGCATCCAATGTGAAAGTAGAATTAGTTCTACTAGATTGAGAGAGATAGAGTGGAGGTGTAGATCGGAGGAAGCCGGCCGGTCGGTGTCTACTCCGAGGTTGTACCTGCGGGAGCAAGTTCTTCTAACCCGAGGCTTGTTCTCAGGATTCTTCAGTATTTCGACTTCTAAATTCTAGTAAGTTCTTTGTTTTATTGTTCTTTGGTTTATGAGTTTACTTTGATCTCTTCGCATAGAGTTTAGAGTAATCATCTCTAGCGTAAACGTGGTGTTTAAGCTAGGATACTCATAGATATCCCCTCGTCTAGCCGGACCGTGGTAGTAGCGAGGAACGTGACAATTCCGAGTTACCTTTGTATTCCATATCCCGTTAGCAGGATCGATAGGGTTTATAGGTGCGGGTTGAACATCCTTTGTGGTGTCTAGATTCCGTAAACCTCCCCAATAGAACAGTAGATCATCCTTACCAAGGTTAGAAGAAGAGTGCGGTTGTAGTCTTCTCTATACATCACTCACATCGAATCATAGTGGTTGTAGCCTAAAGGTTAGTAGTAATAGATTTGGTTAGTCAGATGCACTCTTTCTCCTAAAGGTAAAAATATAAATACGATACCCAGGATAACATCTCGGGTGAAGTGCTCACCGATATCCGTGCGCTTGCGGATCCTATTTCCTAATTGCGTTACCAAATATCAACATATATCATCAATAAACACTACCACAAACTTATCCAAATATTCCATGAACACCTTATTCATCATGTACATAAGTATGCAGGTGCATTGGTCAATCCAAACGACATAACAGTATACTCATACAATCCATACCTTGTAGTAAAAGCTGTCTTTGGAATATCAGAGGCACGAATCTTCAACTGATGATAACCAGAACGTAAATCAATCTTAGAGAACACACAAGCACCTCTCAACTGATCAAACAAGTCATCAATCCTGGGCAAAGGATACTTATTCTTGATAGTTACTTCATTTAGCGACCGATAATCAACACACATCCTCTGACCACCATCTTTCTTATCAACAAAAATAACTGGTGCTCCCCAAGGTGATGAACTAGGTCGAATAAAACCTTTATCTTGTAATTCTTTAATTTGTTTCTTAAGTTCTTCTAATTCATCTACTCCCATCCTATATGGTCATTTGGCTATAGGTGCAGTTCCAGGTAGTAATTCAATAAGAAATTCAATGTCTCGGTCAGGTGGCATACCTGGCAATTCATCAGGGAAGACATCCGGAAATTCCTCAATCACTGAATTCTCCTTAATAGTATCTTCAAGCTGGTTCACCACCGCGGTTGGTTGCTTCTGCATTGCTACATCCACATTGATTTTATTTCCATTAGGCGCAGTCACAACTACCACTTTCTGCTGACACTGAATCTCTGCCTGATTTTGCTTCATCCAGTCTATACCCAATATCACATCAATACCAGATGTCCTCAACACTATAGGAGTTATCTTAAACTCTACCCCCCTTAATACCATACTAATTGGAAGACAACGATTACTGGTTTGCATGGTACCTCCAGGTGAATTTACTAAGAGAGGTTCTTTCATAGCTAGCATGGGTATACTATGCATTTTAACAAAAATGTTGGATATGAAGGTATGAGATGCTCCAGAGTCAAAAAGAACAGTTGCGGGAGTGGAGTGTACATTAAACGTACCAATCATAACTTCTGGTGCATCATGAGCTGTATCAGAAGACACGTGATTCACCCTTCCAGTACCCGATTGCCTCTGGTTGCTCTTCTGGCTCTGAGGAGTCTGTTGGTTCTGCTTCTCAGGACAATTATAAGACAAATGGCCCTCTTTACCACAGACAAAACATCTAATAGGAGTGCTGGGAGTACTATTCTTCATGGGGGTAACATTGGGATTTCTAGTGCGAGGAGTCTGTTGCCCAGTCTGCTGATACTGTTGACGCTGTGGATATGATGAACGCTGTTGCGATTGATTACTTTGCCAATTTTGGGACCACCTCTGATTCGGATTGCGATTCCACTGACTAACTGGTCCCTGAAACTTCTGATGAAAGCCATGCTGAGAATTTGTGCGTTGACGGTTGCTGCTTCCTGAGCTTTGCACCTTCATCTTCCTTTTTCTGTCCATCTCCCTACGCTCATTATCAAGCACAATAGCTTTGTTCACCAGCTCTTGAAAACTAGCATAGTTATTCCCCTTCAGTTGCAAGCGAAGATCATAATAAATTCCCTTCAAGAAAAGACGCTGCCTGTCTGCATCTTCCCTAACTTCATTGGGAGCATAGCGAGCCAACTGGGTGAACCAGTCATGATATTGACTCACACTCATCTGTCCCATCCTAAGGTTTCTGAATTCTTCCTGCTTCAGCTCAATTATACCTTCAGGAATATGACGAGCCCGAAAATCTCTAACAAACTCATTCCAAGTGATAGGAGGAGCATTGTCAGGGCGTGCAGCCTGATACGACTCCCACCAAGTCTGAGCTGTCCCTTGTAACTGACCAGATGCATATAACACCTTTTCCATATCATTGCATTGGGCTATGTTCAGCTGTTTCTCCACTGCCCTCACCCAATCATCTGCTTCTAAAGGATCAGCAGCATGAGAAAACACTGGAGGGCGTCCCTTCAAAAATTCTCCACGCTTATCCCTTACTTGAACAGGTGGTGGTCCTCCTGCAGGGGGATTGTTCTGCATATGCTGCATAAACATCTGCATCAACTGATTCTGAGTTTGCATGAGTTCCTCCATAGTAACGGGTGGATTAGCACCCCCACGACCTCTGCCACGACCTCTGCCTGACATTTGTTTCCAAAACACAGAAGATGAAATTCAGTACGATCCGAGATGATGTATTCAATAGATAAACAAAATCTGATTTTTCTGGGCGAACTCCAATTTCAGCAACTCAGTAAAACTGTCATATCTCGAGCTACAGACGTCCAATTGAGATGATCTTTACATGGTTGGAAAGCTTATAAAATTATCTACAATTTTTATTCACAACACTTTTTCTGATTCTGTCAATAAATTAGTCAAAAACTGAACTTAACCGAAACTGTTTCAGAATTCCAGACTGTGCAGTAACTCCAACTTGGAACAGGTATATCTCTTAACTCATAATAGATATTAAGGTGATTCTTGTGGGATTGGAAAGATATAGAAGTCTAATTATTCCCAGTAAAATTTCTTAAATTTCCCATGAACGGATTTTAAGTTATTTCTAAAACATTCCAGACTGATCCAAAAATCAGCAAAGGACAGAACTAAGTTAACCTCATATTCAACTAACATATATTGATCAAACTTAATATTCTTAACCATGGAACTTGTAGGCATGTCTACAAAACTCCAGCACACATTACAAAGATCCAAATCACACATTATCATAATGACAATCCATCAATCACACAATTGTTCACACCACAAACTGACTCTTAACACAATCCAAACTTAAAATTAACTCGCAGCTACTATCGTTCTTATTACATAGGGGTTTTCCTATTTCCTAATTAAGCTTCTCATAAATCTTAGGACGACCTAACTCTGCCCTTAATTGGTCAATCTCCTTATAAGCTTGCTCCTTAAGTTCTTTTTCCTTCAGCAACTCATCCTTCAAATCCACCTCATGGAGAGCCAATTCACGAGCTAATCCCACCGTAGCTTGTAAAGTCAAAGAGGAATCATCTGCAAGCGGCACGGTCCAAATACCCTTGTCATGCAAGAAACAAGGAAAATGCCGGAGTGCACCCTTTAACGTCTTGTCCGAGCGTAGACCATGGTAGTAAACAAATGCATTGAATGCGACATCCTCCATGCTTGTCGCCACGGTTGCCCGGCTCACTCTGGTAATGAACTTTGACTCCACCTTAGGCTCCTTAGTGGTAGGATCCCTTTTCTTGACCCATAACTCCGTTTCCCAATAGGAATCCATCCATGGATGACTGTACTCTGCACTGTGATACTCCAAAGTAGCTTCCCAGTCGTAGTAGTAGTTGTCCAAGGTTCTTGTCAACATATCATGGAAGAAAGCATCAGCCTTAGGAACCACGATATGAAACTTCGTAGTCCACCCCATAACTACATCCTCTATAGGTGTATCACCAACTCTTGATTCAGCATCAGATAACTCTTGATCACCCTCTTCATATGGCTCCTGGGGTTTGAAACGGACAACATACTGTGCAGCTGACAGACGGGGATGAGGAGGCATCTACAAGATTTAGACATAGATTAGATAGAATCAATGTATTTTCGCAATAGAATAAAGTAGAGGAAGCATAAAACTTTAGTAATTAACAAGGTGAAAAGAGGAAGCATGAATTAAGTGAAGTATGGATGCTATCAACGACCATTCTAACTAGGCTTGCGTCCTACAGTCAACACGACTTTGATACCAATCTGTCACACCCATTTTTAAGGACAAAAATAGGATGCATAAAGTACTCATGTGCACCCCAGGACATGATCGCACACATAAGTAGACAAATTACATAGTATCATCATAGTGCTTATTACATAGCGAATAAATATTTAAGACATAGTCTTGAACGATAATAATAATAACTAATAGCAATCTCCAGCGGAAACTCCACACAGGGACATGGTTGACTGGTTGACACCAAGACTAGTACTCATTACGATAATCTTCCTCATAATCTTCATCTGTTATGGTGGAAATAGCAAGAGTGAGTCCATGTCGAACTCAACAAATATAACATAGGGTTCATGAGGCTCAAATGGCTAGACACTGTTTAACTGCGGTTAGCTTTTAATCATATATTTTGACAATTGAATAGCCTCAAGATAAACCACTTCCCATTAAAGAACCAATGATCAATTGCAATAATGATAACGAATAACATTAACATGAGCATAATAGTAATCAACAATAATTAAACATAATATAGCAATGGTGATCATCTATCTGTAAATGTTCCAAGGCCGCTCGTATCCGTGAGCACGGCTAGTATACCAGTTTTTAACTCTGCGCAAAGGTGTACACTTTCACTGTGAGTCATGATTTCCAAATGAGTGGGGAGATCAAGCCCAAACACTAGAGAACCATATAAAGCCACTCAAGAGTTCGTCTAACAAGTTAGGGCCATTAGATTCACTCGGCAGGCAGATGTAGAACCCCCTTCCCTGTGGCACAACAACCGCAGCCTATACACACTAGGCCAGGGGCTCGCACTACACCCATCGTGGCAAGCCATTCTTACGCCATTTAAGGTAACCACTAAAGCCAGAGCCATATAGCCCTCACAGCTGTATTGTATATCCCGGATGATCACGTACAGATAAGTCCTTACGGAGAGTAACTAGAGCATCAAAAATAATACACATGCTCTAGCCCCCTTTTTAACAAAAATTAAATCATCTTAATGATTGATTGCTTGATCCATTAATCATATTGCAAGATCATTGTTCTTAGTTTAAGCACTAGCCATAGCTATCCATATGCATTCCCAAGGTTGACAAGGAATTAAGACAACAAGCACTAAGTTATAATCTCTAAGGTTGTCAAGGTAAGCACATGCATATGTATGATAATTTTGGTGAATAGGTAACAAGGATAGTCCTGTGTTATACTTGCCTTGATCAAAGCTCTCCAAATAATACTGCTGACTTGGCTCAAAGTAATACTCCGAATCGTCCAAATACTGCTCACCTTCTATACTCGATCATCAATCAACATCATACATGCATCCAATCAAACATACACGAAGCAAACAAAGAGATATCATTAGAACAGTACACCAATAGTAACAAAACAGTAATAAAAGTTTATAAAACTCTTCTACACATTTCTACGATCACACAGACGCAAAGATCACCAAATTCGGAGTTAAAACGTGAAAGTTATGAATTTTCTAAGATTTCCTATAGATAAATAAATACTTAATTATAAACTCGAAAAATAAATTATCAAAACTAACTGTACAGCTACACTAACCTGTAGAGTTTGCAAATACGAACCTAACGCAACTTGAACGGATCAAATCGGAGTTAAAACGAAGTTTTTATGGCCAAAACAGTTCTAGTGGCAAATCTGTAATTTCCTGAAAACGTATTTTTGAATAAACCGGAAGAAAATACGCTTTCAAAACGTGAAAACGTATTTCCTGGAATACGCAAAGGACTGCGGGTTATATAAAGAAAAAGTGCAGGGGCTCTTTAGAAAAATTACCCCGCGAAGGGGTAAGTTCTAATCTCAATCGTTGATCTAAGGATGGACGGCTGTCATCAACTCCGGCGGGAAGAAAGAGAGAGGCGTGGCTTCCACCTCCATCTCCGGCCGGTGGCCGCCATGGCCGGCCTCCGTGGCTCGCCGGAGAGCTTCGGCTCCATCTAATCCGACCACAACTCGTCCCGCCACCAATACCAATCGAAAGAGGAAGTCAACTCGAACTCATCTATGCGGTTTAAGAGAGCTACGACGGCCCGAGGAAGGAACGCGGCTCGGGGAGGGCGGCGGCGCCATTGCCGGCTCATGGGAGAGCTTCAAACTCGCGATTCAAAACACCGCAACCCAAAAGAAGAGCACGGGGAGGGAGAGAAGAAGATGGCGAACTCACCCAAGCGAAGAAAAAGGGCGCAAATCCACCCGTAAGCTACGACGACGAGCGACCGAACACTCCTAGGGTTCCAAGCTCCTAGGCTCGATTTCACAGGATCAAACTCGAGTTTTTAGATGGAAAAAGGGAAGAGGGGGTCACGGCTTCACTTTTATAGCACCACAACCTCGTGCTCGGGTAGGAAATCCCGGTTTAGGCGGTGGGAATTCGGTGGTTACGGTGCTCGAGTCCGGCTCGGTCACGGCGCGAGGAAGAAGAAAACGCGACTGACAGGCGGGCCCGGTTCGTCAGCGACGCCAGAGAGAGAGGAGCGCACGCACGGTGTTCGCCTGGGCCAGCCCACGCGGACGCGGGGAAGAGCGGGCTCGGCTGGTTCGGCCCACAGCGCGGAAAAACTGGGAGGCAGGCTGGCCGAGCAGGCCTCCAGGCCGCCAGCAGCACAGGTAAGTCTTTTTTTTATTTGTCTATTTTCCAAAACCTTTTCAAATAAAATTTTCTAAGCCAAAGCAAAATAAAATAAATGCACACCACAAAATAAATTAAATGCAACAGCATGAATGCAACACCAAACATATTTTATTATTATTTTAATTTTGTTATCCAATTTATTCAAAATTTGTTATTTCTAAAATTTGGGTGTTACAAATTAATTTTCCCAAACCTACTGTACAACTATACTAACATGTAGAGCTCGCAAATACGAACCTAACGCAACTTGAACGGATCAAATCGGAGTTAAAACGAAGATTTTATGACCAAAACAAGTTTAGTGGCAAAACTGTAAATATCAGAAAACATATTTTTGATTTATCGGAAAGAATTACGCTTTCAAAACGAAGAAGCGTACTTCGAGTAATACGCTAAGGACCATGGGTTCTATTAAGAAAAAGGGCAGGGACTCTTTAGAAAATTTACCCCACGAAGGGGTATCTTCTATTGTCAGCCGTTGATCAACTAATGGACGGCTGCTATTCATCTCAAGAGAGAGAGAGAGTCGACCATCATCTCCAACGCCGGCCGGCGGCCGCCATGACCGACGTGACCCACGTCGCCGGAAAACTCTGGTCCTCCCTATTCTGACCACCAATCACCCCGAATCCAACCCCAATCGGAAGAGGAGGTCTCCGCGAGTCCATCTACACCATCTCTAGAAGCTACGATGGCCCAAGGAGAGAATGTGGCTCGGGGAGAAACGACGGCGCCATTGCCGGCTGCGGTAAGCTCCGATTCCTCGATACAAAGCCCAAAAACTCAAAAGAAGAGCATGGGGAGGGAGAGAAGGAGATGGCGAACTCACCCAAGCGAAGAAAAAGGTCTCAAGCCAACCCGCAAGCTCCGACGACGAGCAACCGAACCTCCCTAGGGTTCCGACCTCCTATGCTCAATTTTCCCGTGGTTAAGCTCGGTTTTTAGATGGAAAAAGGGGTAAAGGGGGTCGCGGCTTTACTTTTATAGCCCTACCACGTCGCGTTCGGGTAGGAAACCCCGGTATAGGCGGTGGAGGTTCGGTGGTTGCGAGCTAGAGTCCGGCTCGGTTACGACGCGAGGAAGGCGCGTCTGACCTGCGGCCCCCACCCGTCAGCGACCGAAGGAGAGAGGGCGCACGCGCAGCTGCGGTACCTGGGCCGACCCAAGAGCGCGCGGGGAAGAGCGGGGAAGCAGGCTCGGCCCGACGGCCCAGGAGCGAGGGAGGGGGGAAAAACAGGCCATCCCGGTTGGGCTGTACAGGCCGAATAGGTAAAGAATTCCTTTCTATTTTCCATTTTCTTTTCTAATTTTTCAAACACATTTTCAAATCTAATTTTCAATGGAATTTGTAAACCTTTACAAGTTGGTCAAAATCACACACCAAGATAAAATAGATGCACCAGCATGAATGCAACATCACATATTTCATCTAAAATTTTAAATCTTAATTCTCCATTAATTATTATCTAAATTATTTAAAATCATACTAAATCTCTTTTAACTCTAACTTTTCTTCTAATTCTCAATTTTAAAATTTTTGGGTGTTACAATACACTAAACATCATATCCGGCCTTGATGCGGTCACATAGAGTAGGCTTCCAATCATAGACCGATACATCTTTCGATCCACCATATTGCCACTAGCATCACTATCAAAGCTTCCATTTGTCCCCATTGGTGTACTAATAGCTTTAGCATCATCCATTCCAAACTTCTTGAGCACGTCTTTGATGTACTTGCCTTGACTCACAAATGTGCCATTCTTCATTTCCTTGATTTGAAGACTAAGGTAGTAACTAAGCTCTTCAATCATGGACATCTCAAACTCACTTGCCTTCATCTTTCCAAACTCCTCACAAAAATCTTGATTGGTTGATCCAAATATGATATCATCAACATAGATTTGCAACACAAACACGTCATTGCCTAGCTTCTTGGTGAAGAGAGTGGTATCAACCTTTCCCATCTTAAATCCCTTAGAGAGTAAGAAATCCCTCAATCTCTCATACCATGCTCTTGGTGCTTGCTTCAGGCCATGTAAAGCTTTTCTCAACTTGTAGACATGGTTGGGCTTCTTCTCATCTTCAAAACTAGGAGGTTGCTCAACATACACAAGCTCATTGATGTACCCATTGAGAAATGCACTCTTCATATCCATTTGGTACAACTTGATGTCATGGGCACAAGCATAGGCTAACAAGATCCTAATTGCTTCCAATCTTACAACCGGGGCATATGTTTCTCCAAAGTCAAAACCTTCAACTTGAGTGTAACCTTGAGCCACCAATCTTGCTTTGTTCCTTACAACAATCCCATCTTGATCTTACTTGTTGTGAAAGACCCATTTTGTTCCAATCACATTATGATCCTTAGGCCTCTCAACTAACTCCCATACTTGATTTCTTGTGAAGTTGTTTAGCTCTTCATGTATAACATTCACCCAATCAACATCCTTCAAAGCTTCATCTATCTTCTTAGGTTCAATGGATGACACAGATGAGAAGTGTTCATAAAATGATGCCAATCTTGATCTTGTTTGTACACCTCTTGATATATCACCAATTATGGAGTCTAAAGGATGATCTCTTGCAACATTGGTAGGTTGGAGCACTTACACTTGATTGCTTGCATTTGATTGATCACTCGGTTGAGATGATGAACTAGCCACTTATTGATTTTGCACTTGAGATGATGAACTGGCTTGATTTGTATCAACTTGCTCATTTGAGTTAGAGAGCACTTGATCTTTGTCATCTTCAAATTGAATCACCTCTCTAGGCCTTATATCACCAACATCCATGTTCTTCGTTGCATTGACCAATTGAGTGCCTCTTACATCATCTAGATTCTCATCTTCCTCTTAGGAACCATTTGTTTCATCAAATTCCACATCATGAACCTCCTCAAGAGTACCACTAGCCAAATTCCAAACTCTATAAGCCTTACTAGTAGTTGAGTAACCAAGTAAGAAAACTTCATCATATTTCTTCTCAAACTTGCTTAATCTTGTTCCTTTCTTCAATATGTAGCATTTGCAACCAAACACCCAAAAGTATGCAATATTGGGCTTTCTATCATTCAAGAGCTCATATGGGGTCTTCTTCAATGGATGACTATAGAGTCGGTTGCTATAGTAGCAAGCTGTGTTGATTACTTTGGCCCAAAATGAATGACTCACATTGTACTCACTCAACATTGATCTTGCCATGTCAATCAAAGTTCTATTCTTCCTCTCAACTAGGCCATTTGATTGAAGAATGTACATGGCCAAGAATTGATGCCTAATCCCAAACTTATCACAAAGATCATCAACTCTTGTATTCTTGAACTCACTTCCATTATCACTTCTCACTTTCTTGATGGTTGTTTCAAAGTCATTGTGAATTCTCTTGATGAATCTCTTGAAGGTTGCAAATACATCACTCTTGTCAACAAGAAAGAACACCTAAGTGTATCTAGTGAAATCATCCACCATCACAAATCCATATTTGTTTCCACCAATGCTAGTGTATGTGGTTGGTCCAAATAAGTCCATGTGCGACAACTGAAATGCCTTAGATATGCTCATCATGCTCTTCTTAGGGTGTGTATTACCAACTTGCTTTCCGGCTTGACATTCACTACATAGCTTATCCTTCTCAAATGTGACATCTTTCAAGCCTCTAACTAAGTCATACTTGATCAACTTGTTCAATTGTTTCATTCCAACATGACCAAGCCTTCTATGCCATAACCAACCCATGCTAGACTTAGTGAGCAAACATGTTGACAATTGAGCTTCTCTAGCATTGAAATCAACCAAGTATAGATTCTCATATCTAAATACTTTGAATATCAAGTTAGATCCATCTACACTTATGATCTCTACATCATCCACACTAAATATGCACTAGAAACCAAGATCACACAATTGAGCTACTGGCAATAGGTTGAAGTTCAAGCTCTCTACTAGTAGCACTTTGGAAATGTTCAAGTCATTGGATATTGCAATCTTACCAAGACCTTTGACATTGCCTTTGCCATTGTCACCAAATGTGATACTATCAATCTCATTGCTCTTATTCTCATTGATTGAATTGAACATTCTTGAATCAGCAGTCATGTGTTGTGTGCACCCACTATCAAGCACCCAATGCCTTCCTCTGGCTTTATAATTGACCTACAAAAGAAGATTAATTCTTTTTAGGTACCCAAATTTGTTTGGGTCCTTGAAGGTTAGTTACCAAGGTCTTTGGTATCCAAATAACCTTCTTCTTTGGGCCCACAATTGGTGTACCAATGAACATAGCCTTCACACCATTGGCCCCCTTAACTAGCATGTAACAAGAATCAAAACAAATTGAGGATACATTAGCATTGTTCTTGTTCTTGTTCTTTGTGCAATGTTTCTCTATATGCCCAACTTGCTTGCATCTATTGCAAAACCGACCATTGCTCTTCACAAAGCTAGCTTTGGGAGTGACAAAGGCCGTCTTGCCTTTCTTGGGGGTATAGCATAATCCCTCTTTGTTGAGAGAAAATCTTTGGCTACACAAGCACTTTAGCAAGTGGGCATCTCCACCATAGGTATTGCCTAAGGCATGAATGAGCTCATTCACTTCCTTCTTAAGGGTTTCATTTTCCACCATTAGTGAGGCATCACATGTGAAACCATCACTCAAAGGCGAAGTAGAAGTGGTAGTGCTACAAGAAGGGTTAGTAGGAGCAACAACAATGGGCTTATAAAAAGATTCATCAATAATATCACATGTTAGTCCCATGTCACAAGTCACCATCACTTACTCCTTCTTGTCTTCTTCCTCCTTGACTTTCTTGAGGAGAGAGGAGTGAGCTTTTTCAAGCTTGGAGTGAGCTTTGTCGAGCTCCTCATGGTCTTCCATTAGACTCTCATGAGAGGCATTGAGCTCATCAAAGGATTGCTCAAGAGATTTCAACTTCTTAAGCAATTCTTTGCACTCCTTTCTCTTCTTCTCAAAGCAAGTGTGTACTTGCTCACACATGTCCAAGAGCTCCTCCTTGGTGTACTCCTCATCATCATCGCTCCTACAATCATCACTATCACAATCATCATCACTCACATCATATTTTACCATAATAGGCTTTGCCATGAGGCATGTCGATGGAGTGTCGAAGATGAAAGGCTTTTTGTTGATGGCGATGCTTGCTAGTGCCTTCTTGAGAGATTTCTTGTCATCATCACTAGAGCCATCACTATCCTAAGAGCCATCACTATCCCAAGTGATGACATAGCCTCCACCCTTCTTCTTTTGGAAGGTCATCTTCTTTTCCTTCTTCTCCTTCTTTTCCTTCTTATCCTTCTTGTGCTTCTTCTATTGTAGGGGCAATCCGCGACAACATGATTGGGGCTCTTGCAATTGTAATATCTTCTCACATATTCTTTGCTCTTGGTGTGATTTCTTCTCTTTCTTGCCCCATAGCTCTTCTTCTTCATGAATTTGCCTATCTTGCGCACAAAGAGAGCCATAGCTTCATCATCAATATCACTAAGATCTTCATCATCACTTGATTTTTTCTTAGACTTCCCTTGTTCTTGGATGATGAGCTAGCCTTGAATGCCACACTCTTCTTCTTCTTGTCCTCATTCTCCTTCTTGACATCCTTGTCAACCCCTCCCTTTCCACATGGTGTGTCTCTTGTGTCATGACATCACCTAGTACTTGGTTAAGGCTTATACCTTTCAATCCTCCTCTTATAATGATCAATCTCAATTTCTCAAACCTTGGAGGTAGGCACATCAAGAACCAATGAGAGACATCATCATCATTGATCTTCTCTCCCAATGCCTTCAAGTCATTGACAATCACTTGCAAACGATGAAACATCTCCAGAATGCTCTCATCATCCTTCATCTTGAAGCTTGTCAATTTATCCTTGAGAATGTATAACTTGGCACTCTTCACCGCTGGTGTGCCCTCATAGGTCTCCTCTAATCTCTTCCACACCTCATAAGCTCTATCACAATCCTTGATTTGCTCAAACACCTTGGAATCAATGGCATTGTAAATGGTGTTAAGAGCCATTGTATTGCATTACTTGTTGGCCTTGTCTTGATTTGTGAGGTTGTCGGGATTGATAATAGCATAGTAACTCTCGGTTACATCCCACACTTGATCATTGATTGAACCAAGATACATCTTCAACCTTCTTTTCCAATAATCATAGCATGTGCCATCAAAGAACGGTGGTTTGCCCTCCACATGGTTGAACACAACTTGAGCCATAATTTGACACCGAGGTTGTTAAGCCTTCAATCAAATGGTGACCACGGCTCCGATACCACTTGAAAGGTCCTAATATAGCTAGAGGAGGGTGAATAGCCTATTTAAAAATTCTACAAAGCACTAGAGCAATTGATTAGTATGACAAATCGTGTAATGCAATTTTGCTCTAGCTCTACAAGGGTTGCAAGCCACCTATCCAAGTTCCTATAATCACTACGCATACAAATGACTATGTCACTATGAACTCTCAAAAGCTAGCTGCACTAAAGAGCTGAACTAGGTGAGAAGCTACACTAGCAGATATAAGACAAGCTCTCAAAGATAATTACACTAAAGAGCTTGTTATAACTAGTTTGCGGGAATGTAAATGAGAGGAATGTGATCTTTATACCCCCGCATCAAGGAATGAACCAATCACAATAAGACAAAGACCAATCACTGGGAGAAATCCGTTCAATCAATCATAATGGAGACACACGATTTTTTCCCAAGGTTCGCGTGCTTGCTGGCACGCTAGTCCCCGTTGTGTCGACCAACACTTGATGGTTCAGCGGCTAAGAGGTGTTGCACAAACCTTGTCCACACACTTGGACACCGCAAGAACCTACCCACAAGTGAGGTAACTCAATGACACGAGCAATTTACTAGAGCTACCTTGCGGCTCTTAGCTGGGGAAGGTGCAATACCCCTCACAAGATCACAAGAGCCGGCCACGAACAATCACCAACACATGCCGGACCTCCACCGCTGCTCTAAGCCATCTAGGTGGTGGCAGCCACCAAGAGAAACAAGAAATCTACAGCCATAATGATCCCCAAGTGCCACTAGATGCAATCACCCAAGCTAATGCACTTGGAATCCCTCAATCTCACTTGGGATTTGGAATCAAGCAAGAGAGATGAGTGGGAGGGAGTTTGCTCAGCTCACAATGATGTCAAGAGTGTCAAATGACCAAGAAGAAATGCCTTGGAGCCGGTCATAACATATTTATAGAGCCCCTCCAAAGAATAGAGCCATTTGGCTCAGCATTGGGCTCTGCTCGTGCCAACTGGACACGCCGGTCAGGTTGACTAGGCATGGACGCCCCAGCGTCCGATCGCTCAGATGCAACCATGTGTCCCCATTTTAAATCTACCATGTTGATGTCCAATGGTCGAAAACGGTCAGTGCGGTTAGTCAAACGTTGACCGGACGTGCTCACTGCACCTGCTGCTCACTCCATTCGTTTCCAAAGAAGATTTTTTAGCTCGAAAAAGCGACTGACGATGGCCCTGTACCAACCTCATCTAAATCACACACTTAGCATAGAGGTTAGAACTAAGGTTTCATCAATTAGCTAATACCAAACTAGGGCTTTCAACTATCGGCTTGTGGCACGAGCCGACAGTGATGCTCAAGCAAAAACTGCCAGCTTGTGGCATGAGCCGACAGTGATGCTCCATCAAACACTACTGGCTTGTGGCATGAGCCGATAGTGATGCCTTAGCTAACACTGACGGCTTGTGATACGAGCTGACAGTGATGCTCAAGCAAACACTACCGACTTGTGGCACAAGCCAATAGTGATGCTCAAGCAAACACTGCTGGCTTGAGGCTCGAGCCGACAGTGATGATCAAGCCAACACTGTCGGCTTGTGGCTCGAGCCGGCAGTGATGCTCAAGCCAACACTACCAGCTTGAGCTTTGAACCAGCAGTGTTCCTCAAGACAGCACTGCCAGCTTGGTACTAGCTAGCAGTGATCTCTTTTTTGAATTTTATTGTTTTATATAATTTATTTTTTATTTTTCTTTTATGGAATCAAGTTTTGCTTTATTTTCGCTACGTAGACAACATGTCCATCAATATTAAACATTACAAATGTTACGATTATAGTTCATATGTACTTATGAAGCTCTCGATCCCTTGAAATAAAAAAGAAATTACAATAGCCTAGCGAGCCGCTCTAGCCCATACTGCGCCTTGTACTTCACGGACTGTGCAATGGAGAATGTTCCTTTTTTCCAAGCACTTCGATACAATGAAGGCTGCTAGCTCCGATGATAGTGCTGTGACCTCCATTTCTAACAACCTATTGTGTTTAAATTTCTTGCGCTGTTATTCAAAAAACCAGTTTCGAAAGCCAGAAATGTTAGAGAAATAAGTAGATCATTTTGTTAGATTAATAGATATGAATGAAATGGGGATTATACACACCAAATGATCTGCCACCTTTGATTTTACACCGAGGTAGCGAAGCATTGCCCACATTACGTAGAACCCGCATTCATTGTTTCCCGCCGGCTGGTCTAGGGTCTCCAATTGCATTGGTGCAACCTAGAATGGGACCCTCGTCCCATTGACCATTCTTGGCTGGACACTGTGCCACATTATAAAGTGTGAAAAAGTGGCAACATTAGAATGTGCTATGTGCGATTAGAAAATAATATGTTATTAGGTCCGCTTATGCATTAAGCACTTCGACTAGGGGATCGAGCAAAGAAAGTGGTTTTTCTTCGAGTCCCACACCTTGACACGATATCTTTTAATATCGACAACAATGAAGATGAAATGGTTGCTGCAATCACAAAACCCTAGTTAATGAATAATCGTAACTACAAAAAACAAGCATAAAAATAAGAGCAGAGAACACATACTCGTAGTTATAGGCTAGAAGTATTTTGGTTTTATTACTCATCTTGAAATTCTCAAAAATGGTAGTCAATGTCTCTGTCAAATCTTCCACTTTATTTCCTTGCATGCCTCTGCATGTTCTCTCGTTGACTAGCTTGGGGTCTAGGAAATACATATGAGCGTACTTTGTTTTGAAGCAATGTTTTGCTACACGCCTACATAATTCATGGGGAATGTGCAGTCGTTAACTATTCGTGTATTGAGAGAGTAGTTAATTATAATATTGTGCGATTAGGGTGTTACATAGTCCACAATGTCAACATTTGTGTATCGAGATCGCGTCTCTAGAATAGCTAAAACAAGTGATCCCAACCGACAAAGTGCTTCTCTTCATTAGGATAATGGAAAACATGCGGCGGGCGGATAATATATTCGAAACCTGCCTGCCCCGTCTCAAGTGCTTGGGCCATGTAATAATCATGCGAGTCACACATATATGTTGCCAAATTTTATACTCCTCCTAGTCCACCAAGAAATTGGCTCTTTGAAACTGTATTGCCAGTCTTGCCGTCTCATATGCTAGCGAATCATAATAGATGTTCGCGGCATCATCCCTAGTTAATCCAGGGTTGTCTTCGATAATCTTATTTATCTTCCTTTGATCTTCTTGGTGTATTTCTTTGACTCTTAATTGATTGTGCTTAATCTCTGTTTTCCTATTGAATTTGGACTGCACCCTCCACTTAGGCAGTGAGGCAAATAGATTCCAGAATATAACTTTGTCTTCATTGGAGGCTTCTTGCTTTTGTTGGTTCATCAAGTTTGTAATTTGGGAGCATTAGTGGCCGAATCCGAGGACCTTTTCTACGACTGCAAGCATGCCTTAGATCTTGTTTTGGGCTATTGTGGAGGAGGATGAGAATTATATTTTCTCGGGGCTGATGAAGAGGGGGAGGAGGAGTCTTCTCTTTTGTCAGGGCTAATGAAGATGGAGGAGGACGAGGAAAAGGAGACTTTTGTCTTCTTGGGGTGATGGCAAGGGAAGAGGGAAGGTAGAGTGATCTTCTCTGTTATGAGATGGTGATTGATCATCTCTAGGCAGCGAAGATTCGCCATCGTCCTCATCTTCATCTGAAGACAAGTGGTGATCAAGCTTAATGAAACGCTTGCGCTAGGCCACATGAGCGCCCTTGTTCTGAACAAGGTGTTGCTTGTCTTCCTGTGCGGGGTAATCAATGTGCATCTTGTTATACTTCTTATCAAGTATATTATCAATGCTAACGTGGGCATACCATAGTGGAATTGGGTGGCCATTAATGGTCCCACCTCCCGTAGGCTAGGCTTGGCCGACCGCCACCTTGTCAGTTGTCCATTGCTGATGGATGTATAGCCTGACAATGACGGGTTCGGTGATGCTATCCACTAGATGAGGCGCATTCGCCTCTTCATCATCGAGCGCAATCGATCTGCAGCTGCTGCAACCCCTGAACTATGGGCTAAAGCTAGTCAAAATTGGTTCTTGTGGTACTATTCCTAATCCCATGGACGCCATAAGTACATTGACTTTTTCTTGAACCCTCTCATCAATCCATTTTTTGAATGTCCTCCATCTCTTTCAGAACCCTCATATACTCTACTTCTTATGCCGCTCTACCCCTCGAGCGGCTCCGATAAGTGGAAGATTCTTCCTCAAATGTTATTTTCCAAGGAACAAGACTGGCTCCAATAGTGCGACCAGGGTGCTCCTTGTTTCCGAGTGCTTGGGTGAGCATGTCATTCTCCCTATTAGTAGTGCAGGTCCCTTTCCTCACCTCATCATTTACCTTGGAGATGATTTAAGCGATTCTTCTTATTCTTCCTACTGAGTTCCAAATATTCCTCGGAATGCCTATATTACTTGAATTCCTGCCAGAAGTCCTTCTGCTTGGTGTACTCTCCACCATCCCAATTTGGCTCTTTATCCTCAAGGATAAATTTCTTGTACAATGTCCCCTTGATTGTCTTGAAGCGTGTCCCCATGATTTCTTTTGCTTTTTTCTTGACTTTCTCCTTGTCATAGTCCTATGGGAAAGTGAAATACTATGGGATCCATTTCTCCCATATGTCATCCTTCTACTTTCGGGAACCCTCCACGGGTCATTATCTTTCCCAATCCACTTCCTGTACTTAATTAGGATGTAGTCCCTTACAAGTGCCCCGATGACAGTCTTGTGTTTGGCCATAGCTTTTTAGGTGCGAGCGGCTCCCCGACTTGGTCAAACTCAGTGATGTGCCAACATGCATTCCTACCAGTTGAAAGCTATGACACGCCTTGCTTGGTTCTGGCCTTGCTGCTACCCGAACCATCTGGCTGCTCGGTCGGCTGAACCTCCTGCTGGAGACACCAAGGAAGCTAATGGACTCGCAATTAATTAGCGTGTGTGGCTACCTAGTCACATGATACCTAAGTTACCTGGTCATCTTGATCTTGCTGGAGAAGAGTGGTAGGGGTCCATGATATCTCATTCTCACTGTCCTGATTGTTACCATCACCGTTTGTCGGATCATATGGCTCTCCCGTCCCACCGATATCAGCCGATTCTTGTTGCCTATCAGTTCTTGGGCGGTGGGTTAACGGGCGACAATGAGTCATGGCTATGACATGATCATGGTTAGTTTTTTCTACGTACAACTACTTGTAGCATTTGTGCATATATATATATATATATATATATATATATATATATATATATATATATATATATATATATTACCCAACTAATAAGATTTAATAAAAAGTCTATTAATAAGTCCACATACAGTTCACGTAGAACAAATGCATTGTTCGATTGGCTCCATACAACAAAGTCCACCTGTTCTACGAAACAAAGCCTAAGTCTACATCAACTTCCAAATAAGAAAAGCAATGACCATAGCCATAAATAAAAGCATGGCATCTTTCCAAGACCAAGGAGCAATTCTCCTAATCTCTCCGGTGGGTGGCTCCTCTTCAATCTCCAGTGCTAGCAGATGGCCATGGTTTGCACTCATTGGACCATAGAAGGCCCTCAAAGCTTTAGCTTCTGTGTTGTATTTTTTTGTAACAATTACCTGGGTATTGATTGACTTGAGCATAGCAATCTTCCCAAGTAAGGTAGATCCTAGGCACCTGACTAGCACTACATACCATGCCATGGTTGCCTATACATTTAACCAAATTAGGTTGATAGTGCTATGTCATTCAAACATGTTGTAGACCAAGCAAACTAAGTTTAGTGTATTGAGCAAAGTTGTAGACTAAATTGAAATATTCAAACTTCAATTTCTAACACAACTAGATCATGAATTTCAACATCTAACTCATTTCAATGTATGTTTGAGCACTAGTATGTATTCAACCATGCTTCAAATGACCATAGTGTTTTAAGCTAATTTGTTCGCCATAGATCAAAGAACATTTGCTACTAAGGAAATTTGAAGTGTTTCTGCACAAAATCTAGAGAAAAAGGGATAAACAGGCTGCTATCATGCTCACGGGCATTTCAGCGAACACCTAAGGGCATGGTCGAAGGTGCTCACCATGGGGGCAGTAGCAACTCTCCGTGCGCTCCTGAGGGCCTCGGTTCATGACCGGCTTTGGTAGATGCAGGTGTGGACGAGGGCATGGCCGGTGTGGATGACCAGATGAGGGCATGGGCGGCGGTGGTGGTCCAGCAGTGCTCCGACTGTGTCAAGGAAGACGAGGGCGCTGGCGTGGCACGGATGGCGTTCGGCGATGTCGAGGAAGACACGGGCATCGGCCATTGGGTGGTGGCACGGGGGATGGCATGGTGGCACTGGTGGTGGCAATATATTACAATGATGAAATAAAATCTGATAATCTCATAAAGTCATAATCATAAGTTCACAACTTCATAAGAGCATAGCCATAAACATCAACTGCCATGATTTCATAGTGTTTAATACAATCCAAAAACAAAAAGGCATAAAGCCATAGCATAGTTCATAGTTCCATAAGACACCACATCGACACTAAGTCCTGGACTCCTGGTAACATAAGAACTTGAGACTCTTGGACAGCACACAAACAAACCACATCGATAGCAAAACAAACCACATCCACAGTTCCACAAACTTGACAAAGACAAGCCACAAACCACATCGCCACATCCACATCACTCAGCCTTAGAATCAGAAAGTGAATCAGATGGCATACCACTGTCATTTTCTCCATCAAAAGATGAAGCAGATAACTCATCATCATCAATAGGGATCAACCTCTTTCTCTTCCTGGTCTGGTTACCTCCCTTCCTTTTTTCTTGTCCTTGAGGTGCTGGTGCAGCTGCAACTCTCTATGATGTAGCTCCAATTTCTCCTTCATGCTCTCAATCTATTTCTGTTGGCTCAATGCCAGTGATCCACTCATTGTCTTCATCTTCTAAAGCATCATTAACAGGATTCTCTAGGGGATCTCCATCCTTGTTGTCCTTCTTTTGTCCTAGTTTTGAGTTGAACTTGATAAACACAAGATCCCTCATTCTGTCATGTAGCAGCCTGTTGCACCTCTTTGTGTGGACCTACATAGGTTTGATTTATTATTTGATTATTTCAATAAGAGGATTGAAGAATTTAGAATTGGAATTGCAGAAATGAAAAATAGGAATCAGTAAGTCAGATTCATACTTGTTCAAATGTACTCCAGCATCTCTCACAAGCCTAACTTCATTCAAAGGTACAATAACAAATTTCATTCATTTTTCAACTTTTCATAGAGGTACAGTAACAATAGAGGTCTGTCATAGAGGTCTATGATAAATTGCTAATCTTCCAATTCAAAACTTGTATTTTGTTATACTATAAAACTTAATGCTTCTATATCTGCAGGACTGTCAAACCTGACTTCTTTAAGCTTCGAGAGAAGTAATGCTGTTACTGCTGAAGGAATGAGAGCCTTTGCAAATTTAGTTAATTTATTAAATCTCGACCTTGAAGGTTGCCTAAAGATTCATCGTGGCCTCATTCATTTAAAAGGTCTCCTCTGGTCCTCATGAATTTTCACTACTTTCTGAGTTGTTGACTTGAAATATCAGTTGCAATTTCTTTTTATTTTTCCAGATCTGACAAAGCTCAGTCATTGAATATGAGTTATTGCAATTGTATTGCGGATTCAGATATCAAATATTTAAAAGGTAACAGCATATTTGTTTGTTTCTATGTTGTTGTCAGAAAGTCACATGATATCAATATTGTATGACAAAGCTCGAGTCATTGAACATGGCACACTGTGGAGAAGAACAGGGGAGAAGAACTTGCCTAGGGTTGGCACACTTTGATCAGGGCTTCGTTAGCTTGCACATGGGGTAGACATTGCGCCTGGAGAAGCACTTGCCCAGCCGCAGCCGTCGCCCAGCCGCCTCCCAGCCAACGCCGCCGCCCAGCCGCAGCACCGCCGCCTAGCCAACACCGCCGCCCAGCCACAGCCCAAAGCAGCACCGCCAGACGCCGCCCAGCCGCCAACGTTGCCTAGCCGCCGCCGTCGCCCAGCCGCCGCATTGCCGCCATGTAACACCCTAAAATTTGCCTTATTTTGAAATAGGGGAATTGAATTTATTTATGCAATTTTGTGAGCATTCGAACTTATAGAAATAATAATTTTTAATAAATAAAATCAACTATAAGATTAGATACATGCTTGTGCATACATGCCGCTGCATCTTTTTATTCATATTGATTGGGTTTTGTTATAGGAAGAAAAAGATTTCAAAAACTATTTGAAAACACATTTGAAATATTGGAAAAAGAAAAGGAAATAGAAATATTCTTCCTTCTCAGTTTTCGGCCCAAAGGCCCAGCTTCTCTCCTCCCTCCCTTGCTGGCCCGTTCGGTCTCCTCACCCGAAGCCCAGCTTCTCTCCCGTGCGCTGCGTATTGGGCCGGCCCAACCGACCGAAGCCGCAGTCCGCCCCGCCCTCCTTCTCTTTCTTTGCCTGACATCTCGGGACCGCGTGTAAGCGTTGTCTTCCTCC
Organism: Saccharum spontaneum; assembly: GCA_022457205.1. Taxonomy (NCBI): domain Eukaryota; kingdom Viridiplantae; phylum Streptophyta; class Magnoliopsida; order Poales; family Poaceae; genus Saccharum; species Saccharum spontaneum. The sequence goes on from CM039595.1 coordinate 63,542,377, forward strand.
TTTCGCTCGTAACCGAGGCGGACCCCGACGATGGAGTCCGCCTCCGTCCCGACGCCTTGGTTGGCTTGAACCGCACGGCGAGCTCCTCATAAATAGCCACGGGTGCTGCCGCCTCTCTTCCCAACCCTAACCCGAAGCCACCGCCCTCGATTCGAGTTCTAGCCTCCGCAACCGAGTAGCCACCGCTCGAGCTCGGAAGTAAAACAACAAACTCGCTGACTCGATCGTCTCCGTGAGCTTTCGAAGGGTTCGGGTCGCTCTTTCGAAGTCGCCAAACCCTTTTTCCTCCTTCAATTGTCACCGGGGTTTATTATTTGGTCATATTGCCGTGCACAGGAGGTCCGCCGCTGCCATTGGGAGCCGCACGACGTCCTCACCCGATTTCCGTCGCTCCGATCCAGCTAGGTGAGTTTGCGATCATCTGCTCTTGCTCCCCGTGCCATTGGTTCAACGAATCGTGCGTTATTTTGCCTAATTGCTCAACGCCGACGAGCAATGGCTCGCCGCCAGCCAAATCCCCACCGTCGGGTCACTGTTGGTGGCCGGAGTCCACATCTCTCATCCCCTCCGTCTAATCTCTGCCACTGGTTTTGGATCCAACGGCCTAGAACGCTGCATACCCCTTCAGTTGCCGGATTTCTAAAAGAACCCCTCTGTTTTTCTATATTCAAACCCGCAGTCCATAAGTGTAAAGCCAGAATACGCTTTATCCATTTGAAAGCATAAATTCGGTCGGTTTAATTGAAAATACGTTTTTAATATTTACAGGATTTATTTCAATTTTATTTCGCTTATAAAATCTCCGTTTTAACTCCGATTTGACCCATTCAAGTTGCATTAAGTTCATAATTTCATACTCTACATGGTAGTACTATTGTTTAGTAGGTTTTGAACTTTTAAATTTTGAGATTAGATTTAATCTATTACTTTAATAAAGTAAATCTCGTTTAAATCATAACTTTTCCATTTTAGCTCCGATTTACGTGCAATTCGTGTCTGTGTGATCCTAGTGAGATGTAGATTCATTTTACAAACTTTTCATCTTATTTTACTATTGTTGGTGTACTGTTCTAATTGTAGCTTTGTTTGCTGTGCATGATTGCTCTTGGATGTACTGTTATAAAAGATGATTTTTAGCAACAGGGAACAAGAGGGCTAGAGTTTTCTCTAGATTCCTCTCCATAAGGACTTATCTGTAAGCGAACATCCGGGACTTATAGTACAGCTGTGACGGCTACATGGCTCTGGCTTTAGTCATATAAGAGGACATTTTCTAGCTTGTTAGTGGTTACCTTTATGGCGCAAGAGGGGTGTGTTCCGGGTCAGGTGTAGTGCGGCTTCTGTCCTTATGAGTATAGGCTGCGTGTCATTGTGCCATACGAAAGGGGAGCTCTACATTTGCAGGGCACAGAAAACTAGTGGCCCTAACTTGTTAGACGAACCTTAGAAAGACTTCATAGTGAAACTTAACTGTCCAATGGGGAGTCATGACCTCAAACTTTTGGGGATCGCGACTCACAGTGAAAGTGTACAACCTCTGCAGAGTGTAAAACTGGTATATCAGCCGTGCTCACGGACACAAGCGGCCTTGGACCCTTATGGAATAGAGATCACTATTAACTTACTTGTTCTTGCTATTCATTATTCTCTTTACTTGATCATGTGTTTATTATGGGAACATCACCTCTTTGTTGCTACTCAACTGCTTAAAATATGACCAACTAAAAGCTACATGCAGTTAAACCTGTGTCTATCGTATTTGAGCTTCATGAACCCCATGTTACACTTGTTGAGTACTTTTGTGCTCACCCTTGCATTCCCCCACACCTCAGGATGGACTCCCGAATGTGCAAATAGTGATTTCTACTACTATTTTCCCGAAGATTACTAGACTTGTGGTCAACCAGTTGACGTGCCTGTGCTGTGGAGCTAGCTACCACAAGAGTTATCTTATGTTTCCGCTTATTTACGTGAAGACTCTGTGATATTATTCGTTTTGTAATAAACATTTGTGATGATACTATTTATATTTGTCATTTTATGTGTGATTGATCTTTGGGCGCACATAAGATTATACATTCCATTTGTTCCTTAAAAATGGGTGTAACAGATTGGTATTAGAGCCATGTTGACTGTAGGACGCAAGCCTAGTTAGTAATGGTCGTCTTAGTTCTCTTTTCTTCACTTGTTTCATGCTTATCACCTTACTCTTGATAATTGGTAAGTTGTTATGCTCCTTTCGCCTCATTCTATTGTGAAAATATTGCTTCTATTCTAACTTACTCTTGGCCTAAATTTTGTAGATGCCTCGTGCCCGCAAGACTGCCCGTATCACCACTAGAGGCTACTTTCCACCCCATTCCCTGTACGAACCAGAGGAACCTCAGGAGGAACCAGAAGACACTTCACCAACCCCGCCACCATCACCAGCATAGGCGCCAGAACCAGTTTTGCCCCAAGAAGAACTTGAACCTAAAGAGGAGGTTATCTATTTGAGTGATGATGAAGATGTTGAGCTTGCCCAAGATGGAGAACAGCCCCCGTCACCTCCATATGATGGTTCAGCTGAAGTTGGTGTGCCACCCCTCCTATGGGTTGGATTACAAAGATCCATCACAAGTCAAGCCATGACACTCCTTCACACCACCGACTGGTTGGCATGCTTAGTGCCTACTTCATAGATTGGGATCTTGCATTTGAGTATGTCTGCTGGGAGCACAAGCATCCTTTGGAAGCTACTTACTGGAAGTGCAATGTGCATATCTTCGTTAAGAACAAAGAGATGGATACTTATTTGCTGGACAAGTGCTTTTCCCATAGTGGTCGTCGTGCCACTATAGAAGATGGCATAGAAGATGCAGCCTTTGAAGCATGCTTGGGACTTCGTCACCTCCGCTATGATGTTATGCAAGATGATCCATATCGCTATTTTCCCCCTGGAGACCCAGAGCAAGGATGGGTAATGATGAACTCTAGGAATTTAGAACTAATTCCGCGAGTCATGGTGGATTTTGGTCATGACATGATGGTGAAGAATCGTCGGTTGGTAGCCCTGGTTAAAGCTTTGGGAAAAGACGTTAAGAGGTACCAAGAGGTGATAGATGGTCTAAGGATTGATCAAGGCATGGAGGCGATCTATGACTATCATGAACATCAAGCCTGTCCCTAGGAGTTGGAATACCATTTATGTAATAGTACGATAGTACGAGTAGTGTCGAGTTAAGTTGAGTTTGTGGTGTCGTGTGAACTTTGTCTGGTTAGTTGAGTTATTATTGTGCCTATGTGTTAGTTGGTTTTTCCATGTAATGAGTGTTGGAGCTTTGTGGGCTTGTCTACAATCCTTGTTAAAGATACTAAGTTTAAGTGTGATAAATAAATAGTTTAGTTGGGTTAACCTTTTCTCTCTGTTCTGTACTTTCTGGAGCGGTCTGCCTTTCCTTTTATGCTCGAAATTAACTGTTCAGCGAAAAATTCTGAAATTTTTATGAGAGTAACTAGACCCACGTACCTTTCCAATGTTTCTAGAATCACCTTTTTATATGTTCTGGATCATGAGATATAATCGTTACAAGATGAAGTTACTATGCAGTCTAGAAATCAGAAACAGTTTCTGTTGTGTCCTGTTTTTGGTTAACTTTGTGACAGAATCTGGGTTTTTGAGTTAAATAAAAGTTGTAGATAATTTCATAATCTTTCCAACCATATAAAGTGCACCTCTATTGGATATCTGTAACTCGAAATAGGTCTGTTTTACCGAACTACTGAAATTGGGATATGTCCAGAAGGTTATCAAATTCCGTTCTCTATCTCTAGAATTGTCTATAATGTGGTATTCTCTAAGGTTTAATATTGTGTTGGATGACAGATGTCTGGAAGAGGACGAGGTCAAGGCCGTGGTCGTGGAGTTGGTCCACCACCTACTATTCATGAGCTTTTGGCAATACAGACACAGTTGATGGAGGCTCCGGTGAACAATCAGCAAAATCAGCCAGTTGGAGGAGCACCTGCGCATGATAAGCGTGGTGAATTTTTGAAGGGTCATCCCCCAGTGTTCACTCATGCCACTGATCCATTGGAAGCCGATGATTGGCTTCGTGCAGTGGAAAAGCAGCTCAACATTGCTCAGTGTAATGATCAACAGAAGGTGTTGTTTGCTTCGGGACAACTTCAAGGAGCAGCTCAAGACTGGTGGGATTCATATCAGTATGGTTGTCCTGCAAATGCTCCCGCCGTTACTTGGTAGGAGTTTACAGAGATTTTTAGGTCCTACCATATACCAGAGGGAGTGATAGTGCTGAAGGCAGAGGAATTCCGCAATTTGACACAGGGATCTATGCCTGTAGTTGAGTATAGAGACAAGTTTGCTCAGTTGTCACGTTATGCGCCGAATGAGGTGGCTAATGATGCCGATAAGCAGCGACTTTTCTTGAAGGGTCTACATGATGGTCTTCAATTGCAGCTGATGTCCAATGCTTACCCAGATTATCAAACATTAGTGAATCGTGTTATTGTGGTGGAAAATAAGCGCAAGGAGATGGATGCCAAGAGGAAGAGGCTTCAAGGACAGGTATCTGGAAACAACACTCGCCAGCGCACTGGTTTTCAGCAAGGCTATCCACAGAAGTATCCGCCTAACTAATGGAATCATGGTCAACTTCCTCCATGCAATCAGTTTCTGCAACGTCCTCCTTATCAGTCGCAAAATGGCAATCAACGCCCTAGCAGCAGAATGGGAACCAGAATCATTGTCAGAGTACCCCCAACAACACCACAATAAAGACTAGTGCTCCTAATACTCCAACCAAGTGTTTCCGTTGTGGGAAAGAAGGTCACCTGTCTTATAACTGTCCTGAGAGGGCTAATCAGCAAACTCCCTAGAAGCAGAACAGTAACCAGAAGCTACCATACTATGGAAAGGTGACTCATGTGTCTGAGGAAACTGCAATGGCAGAACCTGAAGTTTTGCTCGGTACGTTCGATGTCCACTCCATTCCTGCCACTATTCTTTTTTATTCTGGAGCTTCGCATTCATTCATATCTCAAATATTTGTTAAGACACATAGCATCCCTTTATGTGCCATGAAAAACCCTATACTAGTCAATTCACCTAGGGGAAGTATGCAAGCTTCCTACCAATGCCTCCCTATTAGTTTAATTTTAAGGGGGGGTATAGTTCAAAGTGAGCCCTATAGTGTTGAGAACAGCTGGGATTGATCTTATTCTGGGACTAGATTGGATGAAGCAAAATCAGGCAGTGATTCAGTGTAAGGAAAAGGCAGTAGCCCTGACAACACCGAAGGGAGATCGAATTAGTGTGGAGATTGTAGTGCAGAAGCAGCAGACAGCTACAGTAAATCGACTTGATGATAATGTTAATCAGGAGGATCCAGTTGTGGATGAATTTCCGGATGTGTTCCCCGACGACTTGCCAGGTATGCCACCCGACCGCGACATTGAGTTTATTATTGAATTATTACCTAGAACTACACCTATAGCTAAGCGTCCATATAGAATGGGGGTTAATGAATTAGAGGAACTTAAGAAACAAATAAAAGAGTTGCAAGAGAAAGGTTTTATTTGTCCTAGCTCTTCACCGTGGGGAGCTCTAGTGATCTTTGTTGACAAGAAGGATGGTTCTCAACGGATGTGTGTTGATTATCGGTCACTCAACGAGGTAACTATCAAGAATAAGTATCCGCTGCCAAGGATTGATGACTTGTTTGATCAGTTGAGAGGTGCTTGTGCATTTTCTAAGATTGATCTTTGCTCTGGCTATCATCAATTGAAGATTCGTGCTACTGATATACCAAAGACAGCATTCACAACACAGTATGGCTTGTATGAGTATACAATAATGTCTTTTGGCTTGACTAATGCTCCTGCATACTTTATGTACCTGATGAATAAGGTATTCATGGAGTATCTCGATAAGTTTGTAGTAGTATTCATCGATGATATATTGGTATACTCCAAGACTAAGGAAGAACATGTTAAACATTTAAGGTTGGTCCTGCAGAAGCTCAGAGAGCATAAGCTCTATGCTAAGCGTAGTAAGTGTGAGTTCTAGTTGAAGAAAGTTGCTTTTCTGGGTCATGTGGTCTCTAATGGTGGAATTTCAGTGGATCCTAGCAAGGTAAAGGATGTGTTGAATTGGAAGCCACCAACTGATGTGGGAGAAATTCATAGTTTCTTGGGATTGGTTGGATATTACAGAAGATTTATTGAAGGGTTTTCTAAGCTTGCTAAGCCAATGACAGCATTGTTAGAAAAGAATGCTAAGTTGTGTGGTCTGATAAGTGTCAGGTTAATTTTGAGGAACTGAAGAAAAGATTGACAACAGCCCCGGTGTTAGTTTTGCCAGATTTGAGTAAGAGTTTTTGTATCTGTTGTGATGCATCTCGTTTGGGTCTTGGTTGTGTGCTTATGCAAGAAGGCAGAGTAGTGGCCTATGCATCTCGACAGTTGAGGAAGCATGAGTTAAATTACCCTACTCATGACTTGGAGTTAGCAGCAGTGGTGCATGCTTTGAAAATATGGAGGCATTATTTGATTGGGCATAAGAGTGATATTTACACTGATCATAAGAGCTTGAAGTATATTTTCACCCAGTCAGATCTAAACTTGAGACAACGTCGATGGTTAGAGTTGATTAAGGATTATGATTTGGAGGTACATTATCATCCGGGTAAGGCTAATGTTGTTGCAGATGCTCTTAGTAGAAAGAGCTATGCTAATGAGGTACAAGTAATGCCGATGTCAAATGAGTTGTGTGCTGAGATTGAGCATTTAAACTTGGGTATTGCCATTAATGCAGTAGAATTAGTGATAGAGCCTGTATTGGAGCAAGAAATACACAAGGGTCAGCTGATAGATGATAGAATAAAGGAGATAGTTGGGAATATACCGAAAGGTAAGGCACCTGGATTCCGTTTGGATGATAAAGGAACTCTATGGTTTGGGAAACGCTTATGTGTGCCTGAGGACAAAGCTATAAGAGAAGCAATTTTACGTGAAGCTCATGAGTCAGCTTACTCTATTCATCCAGAAGTACCAAGATATATGTGGATTTGAAAGAGAGGTATTGGTGATATGGTTTGAAAAGAGATGTTGTAGAGTATGTTGCACTATGTGATACGTGTCAGAGGGTTAAAGCTGAACATCAGAGACCTACAGGATTGTTGCAACCGATGCAGATACCTGAATGGAAGTGGAAAGAAGTTGGTATGGACTTCATAGTGGGGTTACCACGCACTCAGAGAGGTTTTGACTCAAAATGGGTTATAGTGGATCGTCTGACTAAAGTTGCTCACTTTATACCAATCAGAACAACATATTCCAGTGCAAAGTTGGCTGAACTATATATGGAAAGGATAGTAAGCTTGCACAGAGTTCCAAAGAAGATAGTGTCAGATCGAGGTACTCAATTTACATCATATTACTGGCAGAAAGTACAGGAGTCATTAGGGACTAAGTTGAATTTTAGCATAGCATATCATCCTCAGACGGATGGGCAAATCGAAAGGATTAATCAGATATTGGAAGACATTTTGAGAGTTTGTGCTTTGCAGTATGGTACTAGTTGGGATAAGAGTTTGCCATATGCAGAGTTTTCCTACAATAATAGTTATCAGAAAAGTCTATAGATGGCACCTTTTGAAGCCTTGTATGGTAGGAAGTGTAGAACTCCGTTGTTCTGGAATTAGACAGGAGAAAGTTAGGTGTTCGGTCCCAATGTGCTTAAGAATGCTGAGAAACAAGTAAGAATGATTAGAAACAATTTGAAAGCAGCTCAGTCACGACAGAAAAGTTATGCCGATACTCGACGGAGAGAGTTGACTTTTGAAGTAGGAGATTATGTCTATCTAAAAGTGTCACCTATGAGAGGTGTGAAAAGGTTCAACCAGAAAGGAAAGTTAGCACTGAGGTATGTCGGTCCTTTTAAGATCTTAGAGAGACGTGGAGAAGTGGCATATCAATTGGAATTGCTTGAAAGCTTAGCTGTCACACCCCAAAATTTTTGATTTTGGGTTGTGCATAGAAAACACTAATTAAAATAAAAGTTTTAATATTCGGATAAAATTTCCTAAGTTTAGTTTATGATAGCATCAATTAGTTATAAAAAAATAATATCTTTCTTCTCCAGCACGTCTTTATCTTTTTTCGCAATCAATATTCCTTGTTTCTCATCTTAAGTTCTCGTTGGAAGTTTACTAAAATCTTTTCTTTATAACATAAATTATTCCTTTCAGTTTCTCATCCATCAATCAACCTCTACAAACTTCTCGAGAATTTTTCCGACTTTTTCTGTAGCTTGTTTCCACTTGTCTATGAGCATAATCTAATTTTTAGATGCTCCAAAATATCTTTTTATGAGCTCCAAATACTTTATTTGGGTTGCTCATATTCCATAATGTCTCTGGAAAATTTCCATGAATTTTCGGAGCTTTCGGAGTATTTTTCATGGCTTAAATAATAATTCCGGACATTTCTGAAATTATTTTATCCATGAAATTAATTAATTCCGAAAATAATAAATACCTCATTTTCCACCAAAGCCTGTGTGCAATAATCCTAAATGCCCATTCATTTATTTACTAATGGGCTTTAATAATTAATTAGGCCTATTAGTAAAGATGGAGGGTGCAACGTCAATTAGCACCATATCGCTAGTTGACATGGAGGTGGAGAGTTTTTCTCCCAATATATACGCACCTACCCCATGGGCAAAGCACACCAAAAACTACCGTGGAGGAGCCCCTAGTTTGGGAAATCTCTCGGGTAGTAAATTAGAATTTTCTCCCTTCTTATCGTGTTGCCGCCGCCGCCGCTGTTTCCGCCGCGCCCCGCTCTCGCGCCCCATCGCCGGCGTCGGCTGCGCGTCCACGGGGGACACCTCCGCCGCGCTCTCCGCCTACTGCGCCGCCGCGGGGATCCCGGCCATTGTCTTCCTCCCTGCCAATCGCATCTCGCTGGAGCAGCTCATCCAGCCCATCGCCAACGGCGCCACCGTGCTCTCGCTCGGCACCGACTTCGACGGATGCATGCGACTCATCAGGGAGGTGACTGCCGAGCTGCCTATCTACCTTGCCAATTCGCTCAATTCCCTCCGGCTTGAGGGGCAGAAGACAGCGGCCATTGAGATACTGCAGCAGTTCGATTGGGAGGTGCCGGATTGGGTGATTGTGCCGGGAGGCAATCTGGGGAACATATATGCGTTCTACAAGGGATTCGAGATGTGCCGTGTTCTTGGTGTGCCGCGGCTCGTCTGCGCTCAGGCGGCCAACGCAAACCCGCTCTACGGCTATTACAAGTCAGGCTGGACCGAGTTCCAACCACAGGTGGCCAGGCCGACATTTGCATCAGCGATTCAGATCGGTGACCCAGTGTCTGTTGACCGAGCTGTGGTCGCGCTCAAGGCAACGAATGGCATTGTTGAGGAGGCCACAGAGGAAGAGCTCATGAATGCAATGTCACTCGCTGACCGCACCGGGATGTTTGCTTGCCCGCATACTGGGGTTGCGCTCGCAGCCCTGTTCAAGCTCAGGGACCAGCACATCATCGGGCCAAATGACCGCACGGTGGTTGTCAGCACAGCTCATGGTCTGAAGTTCTCGCAGTCAAAGATCGACTACCGTGACAGCAAGATCGAGGATATGGCTTGCAAGTACTCCAATCCGCCTGTGAGTGTGGAGGCTGACTTTGGCGCCGTCATGGATGTGCTGAAGAAGAGGCTCAAGGGTTTCCCGGCGGACTCCATTGACGACCACGAACCTCCTTCGTCCCGGCCGTCCTGGCCCTCGGCTACGTCGCATAGGACCCGCCGACCGCGTCTGAGCCCCGGCCCAGCCCAGCGGCTTGTCGCGCCCTGCATAGCAGGCGCCGCCGTCGGCATGCGGCTCGGCCAAGCACGTGCAGGCCCTGCGCCGACCGTCGTGCACCCGCGCGCCCAGGTGGGCTCAGCAGGCCTCCACGTGGCCGCGTGCTGCCGCTGGCCAGCCCAGCTGGTCGTCCTTGTTTCCCTGCGGTGAGCAGCAGCCCCATGGCTCCCTTGCTGCGTACGTGAAGTGGATGAAAGCCAGGTACAAGATGAACTTATTACGATTTTGCCATTGAACGGAATAGCAATATGTTATTCGTTATAATTCCGTTTTGCTTCATTCCGGTCGCGTTAGTTTCGTCACGTCGAGCTCTACACGATAGTACCTAAGTTTTTATGTCACGTGTTTTTCTATATATCGCTAAATATTATATTGATTAATATGTTTGTACTAGCTTTATGATTAAAAGCAATTTAGACTATATACCTACGGTTTCATAAATAAATATTAATTTAATTCATGTTAACATGTGTGTTTATGATTATAGTTTAGCTAGTATCGATGTTTTTCATGTCTCTTGACCATGAATTTATTAACTTGAATGCTAATTAGATTAATATTTATTTAATAGCTTTTCAACTAAAAGCGATATAAGTTTAGTTCCGTTTTGGTTGTGGTACAGCTATGCCGACTATAAGCTACATATTAGTAGGAACGTTTAGCCTATCCCATCTCATTGGATTTTATAAGTTAGATATTAATTTGATTTATGCTTGTGCAATTGAGTTTTTAATTAAAAGCAACGTAGAGTTATGTTTTAGTTCTTGCTACTTTGAGACAGTGTCGACGCAAGCAATGTGTTAAGCCATGCTATTTTTTTTATGTCTCGCGTTTATAAGTTTAATCACATTAATTTGATTAATGTTAATCTAATGTCTTGTTCTTAACTAAAAGCAACTTAGCTTTATAGTTTTGGCCTTCTATAAGTAAATGCCAACATGATTATTGACCACTTAGATATGTTTATTAATTATGATTATAATTTGCCTCATTTAAACATGATTCATATAAAGCCACATCAAATGCAATTTTGTTGATGTGTATTTATTGTCTTTTAACTTATTAAAAGCAACTTAGATTTATAATCTCGACATCTTGTAAATAAAATGCTAACTTGATAAATAATAACTTAAATATTTTATTTTTAATTATAACTTGCTTAAGCTAATCACGAAACATGATAAATCGATTAGTTGTCGTCACATGTTCTGTGCTTTCTAAATTTAAAATGTTTAAGTATCTTAAATAATATTAAGTGTTAACATGGTGAATATCAACGTTAATGTCTTTTCAATTATGGTTTGCTTAGTTCAACCATAAATCATAAATGTTTACATTTAGTCTTTGTCACATGTTCTACCTTTCTAAAGTATAATGCATAAATGACTTAAACACTATAAAATATATATATATAAATAAAATATTGTGTGGAAATATTTATAAAATATATAAACCATGGTTAATTTCAACTCGGTGTTGAGTCCAAATATGATTTGTCTAATCTGAACTAAATACTTTTCTATGATCTTGTTAGCTAAAATAAATAAGTATGTAGTGGTTCCTTTTATAATATAAATATTCCGATAGTCTTTTTCTTTTTAATGATAGTTCCGTTATCGACGTTTCTTGTGTTCTCGTGACCGTAGCCGATAGCTCTCTTATAGTACGTCGTTTTAATTTGTGTGGTGTATTGTTCTTAGTTTTCTATGTTTGCTTCTTGCATGTTTGCCTATGCGTGATGTTCGTTACGAGTAGAATGAAAACCCTCTGTGAGTGTTGAAGATCAAGAGGGGATGACCAGAAGACAACTGAAGGTTCTTGGAGCAAGTTGCTTTGGGCATAAAGCAAGTTCTAAGGCAAGTATAGCATGGGATCATCCTTGTTTCCTATTCACCTTTAATATACTTAATTCATGTGCATGTGCCTACCTTGTTACCCTTAAGGATATCATAGCTTTTGTATCTTGTACCTTGACACCGGTGGAATATTGCATTGGGTAGTATTTATGCTAGTGCTCAAGATAAATAACCATGATCTGTAACTTGACTAATGGTATATGCAATAAACGTTTAAAAGATGCTTTATAGAAACATGGCTCAAGAGGGCTAGAGCATGGGGTTATTTATGGTGCTCTAGTTTCTCTCCTTAAGGACTTATCTGTAAGCGAACATCCGGGACTTACAGTACAACTGTGAGGGCTATATGGCTCTGGCTTTAGCTCAGTATGAGGACCTTTTCTAGCTTGTTAGAGGTTACCCTTGTGGCGCAAATGGGGTAAAGCAGACTGTGGATCCCTGCGTGGTGTATCACACGGACTGACTTCTGAAACCTAGCGGCCCTAACTTGTTAGACGAACCTTTGAAAGGCTTCATAGTGAACCCTGCCGACCTTCCTTGGTAGTGGGTCAAGAGGCTGATCACCTCGGGCGAAAGGGTAAATCACGACTCACAGTGAAAGTGTACAACCTCTGCAGAGTGTAAAACTGTTATAACAGCCGTGCTCACGGTCACGAGTGGCCTTGGACCCTTACAGAATAAATGATGACACTGATGATAATGATAATACTGATGATATTGATGTTCACTAATGATTATTGTTTCTTGCTATACATTTTTCTCGTTTACATGATCATGAGGTTATTTGGGCTTATGGTAAACTTGTTGCTACTCAAATGCTAAAAAGATGACTCACTAAAAGCTATTGCAGTAAACCCGTGTCAAACCTTTTGAGCTTCATGAACCCCATGTTATATTTGTTGAGTTCGACATGGACTCACTCTTGCTATTTCCCCCACACTCCAGTGTGTAGTAAGATGCTACTTGGAAGAAGGACAAAGGTGTAGTGGAGTTTCCAGAAGACTAGTAGAAGTGCTAGGCATATGTTACCCCCAGTCAGCCGTCCCTGAGAAGAATGGAGCCTGAAGTTTAGTCACCGTTCCGCAATACTCTGATGTAAGTGTTAATGTAGCTATGTATACGTTATATAATAACATTGTTTCTGATACTTTTTCATTCTGGCATATGTGTGGACTTCCTGGGCACACATATGATTAGCCTGGTTTTGTTCTTTAGAAAACCGGGTGTAACAGAGTGGTATCAGAGCGGTGTTGACTGTAGGACGTATGCCAAGTAGCACTGGACGTATTCTAAAACTTAATTTATGATAAAACTATTTTGTCATCCCTTGACTCATTGATTTTGACTATTTCTTGTTCCTTGTCTTGTTGTATCCCTTCCTTGATAGCTTCCTTTGAGCTATTATTTCTTACTCCCTTGGTTTTTTTTATTTGTGCTGTTTTTACCAAAAGTTTTCTGATCTTACCTTGTTCAAAAGTTCGATGGTCTTTCATCATCTCCAATGTGCCATTAGGATGACCACCATTGTTGAAGAAGCACGTGTAGTTCCGATGATGTGATTGGTGCTTTGTTTTGCCTGATGTGTGCTTGTCTTGTTTGATGTGATGCCTGTGTGTCGTCTTTGTTCTTGTGTTCGAAAGGAGGCCCGAAATCATCTTGAGAATTAGCTCAATCTATGTTAAAGTGGGGTAGTATCCTCTCTTGACTTACTTAACCTTCGATCAATCCTAATTCTTATTGTCTTTTCCATATATCATCCTTGCTTACTCTTGGTTTCTATGCTTTCTCCTTTATCTTAACCCAAGGGAGGATCAACATATGAAGGACTCATCAATAGTAGTAAGCCTTAAAGAAAGTGTTGCCTTCAATGACATCGCCAGGTGGAACAAGATCTTTGTTAAGTGGGGTAGCGTCCGCCACCATCATCAATCTCAAGTCACGAGACAAGAAGACTCAAAGACCAATCGCTGTCATAATATCATCTTTTGCTAGTCCTTGCCCCTTAACCAATCTCACCTTTTTGCCATCAATCTTTATCTTTCTTATCACCTTTTTATTGATCTTCGATAGTCGTTCTTACACCTCATTAATCTCAAAACAATCTTAAAGAGCTATCTTCAATTTCTTTATCCAACTTTGTTAATCCTTAATCTCTATATTATATCTCGACAAAGGTCTTAGAACAACCTTGATAATCAGCTTTATCTTTCTTCCTTGATAATCAGCTTTATCTTTCTTCCTAGTCTCTCCGAATCTCGGGACGAGATTCATGTTAAGTGGGGTAGAATTGTCACACCCCAAAATTTTTGATTTTGGGTTGTGCATAGAAAACACTAATTAAAATAAAAGTTTTAATATTCGGATAAAATTTCCTAAGTTTAGTTTATGATAGCATCAATTAGTTATAAAAAAATAATATCTTTCTTCTCCAGCACGTCTTTATCTTTTTCCGCAATCAATATTCCTTGTTTCTCATCTTAAGTTCTCGTTGGAAGTTTACTAAAATCTTTTCTTTATAACATAAATTATTCCTTTCAGTTTCTCATCCATCAATCAACCTCTACAAACTTCTCGAGAATTTTTCCGACTTTTTCTGTAGCTTGTTTCCACTTGTCTATGAGCATAATCTAATTTTTAGATGCTCCAAAATATCTTTTTATGAGCTCCAAATACTTTATTTGGGTTGCTCATATTCCATAATGTCTCTGGAAAATTTCCATGAATTTTCGGAGCTTTCGGAGTATTTTTCATGGCTTAAATAATAATTCCGGACATTTCTGAAATTATTTTATCCATGAAATTAATTAATTCCGAAAATAATAAATACCTCATTTTCCACCAAAGCCTGTGTGCAATAATCCTAAATGCCCATTCATTTATTTACTAATGGGCTTTAATAATTAATTAGGCCTATTAGTAAAGATGGAGGGTGCAACGTCAATTAGCACCATATCGCTAGTTGACATGGAGGTGGAGAGTTTTTCTCCCAATATATACGCACCTACCCCATGGGCAAAGCACACCAAAAACTACCGTGGAGGAGCCCCTAGTTTGGGAAATCTCTCGGGTAGTAAATTAGAATTTTCTCCCTTCTTATCGTGTTGCCGCCGCCGCCGCTGTTTCCGCCGCGCCCCGCTCTCGCGCCCCATCGCCGGCGTCGGCTGCGCGTCCACGGGGGACACCTCCGCCGCGCTCTCCGCCTACTGCGCCGCCGCGGGGATCCCGGCCATTGTCTTCCTCCCTGCCAATCGCATCTCGCTGGAGCAGCTCATCCAGCCCATCGCCAACGGCGCCACCGTGCTCTCGCTCGGCACCGACTTCGACGGATGCATGCGACTCATCAGGGAGGTGACTGCCGAGCTGCCTATCTACCTTGCCAATTCGCTCAATTCCCTCCGGCTTGAGGGGCAGAAGACAGCGGCCATTGAGATACTGCAGCAGTTCGATTGGGAGGTGCCGGATTGGGTGATTGTGCCGGGAGGCAATCTGGGGAACATATATGCGTTCTACAAGGGATTCGAGATGTGCCGTGTTCTTGGTGTGCCGCGGCTCGTCTGCGCTCAGGCGGCCAACGCAAACCCGCTCTACGGCTATTACAAGTCAGGCTGGACCGAGTTCCAACCACAGGTGGCCAGGCCGACATTTGCATCAGCGATTCAGATCGGTGACCCAGTGTCTGTTGACCGAGCTGTGGTCGCGCTCAAGGCAACGAATGGCATTGTTGAGGAGGCCACAGAGGAAGAGCTCATGAATGCAATGTCACTCGCTGACCGCACCGGGATGTTTGCTTGCCCGCATACTGGGGTTGCGCTCGCAGCCCTGTTCAAGCTCAGGGACCAGCACATCATCGGGCCAAATGACCGCACGGTGGTTGTCAGCACAGCTCATGGTCTGAAGTTCTCGCAGTCAAAGATCGACTACCATGACAGCAAGATCGAGGATATGGCTTGCAAGTACTCCAACCCGCCTGTGAGTGTGGAGGCTGACTTTGGCGCCGTCATGGATGTGCTGAAGAAGAGGCTCAAGGGTTTCCCGGCGGACTCCATTGACGACCATGAACCTCCTTCGTCCCGGCCGTCCTGGCCCTCGGCTACGTCGCATAGGACCCGCCGACCGCGTCTGAGCCCCGGCCCAGCCCAGCGGCTTGTCGCGCCCTGCATAGCAGGCGCCGCCGTCGGCATGCGGCTCGGCCAAGCACGTGCAGGCCCTGCGCCGACCGCCGTGCACCCGCGCGCCCAGGTGGGCTCAGCAGGCCTCCACGTGGCCGCGTGCTGCCGCTGGCCAGCCCAGCTGGTCGTCCTTGTTTCCCTGCGGTGGGCAGCAGCCCCATGGCTCCCTTGCTGCGTACGTGAAGTGGATGAAAGCCAGGTACAAGATGAACTTATTACGATTTTGCCATTGAACGGAATAGCAATATGTTATTCGTTATAATTCCGTTTTGCTTCATTCCGGTCGCGTTAGTTTCGTCACGTCGAGCTCTACACGATAGTACCAAAGTTTTTATGTCACGTGTTTTTCTATATATCGCTAAATATTATATTGATTAATATGTTTGTACTAGCTTTATGATTAAAAGCAATTTAGACTATATACCTACGGTTTCATAAATAAATATTAATTTAATTCATGTTAACATGTGTGTTTATGATTATAATTTAGCTAGTATCGATGTTTTTCATGTCTCTTGACCATGAATTTATTAACTTGAATGCTAATTAGATTAATATTTATTTAATAGCTTTTCAACTAAAAGCGATATAAGTTTAGTTCCGTTTTGGTTGTGGTACAGCTATGCCGACTATAAGCTACATATTAGTAGGAACGTTTAGCCTATCCCATCTCATTGGATTTTATAAGTTAGATATTAATTTGATTTATGCTTGTGCAATTGAGTTTTTAATTAAAAGCAACGTAGAGTTATGTTTTAGTTCTTGCTACTTTGAGACAGTGTCGACGCAAGCAATGTGTTAAGCCATGCTATTTTTTTTTATGTCTCGCGTTTATAAGTTTAATCACATTAATTTGATTAATGTTAATCTAATGTCTTGTTCTTAACTAAAAGCAACTTAGCTTTATAGTTTTGGCCTTCTATAAGTAAATGCCAACATGATTATTGACCACTTAGATATGTTTATTAATTATGATTATAATTTGCCTCATTTAAACATGATTCATATAAAGCCACATCAAATGCAATTTTGTTGATGTGTATTTATTGTCTTTTAACTTATTAAAAGCAACTTAGATTTATAATCTCGACATCTTGTAAATAAAATGCTAACTTGATAAATAATAACTTAAATATTTTATTTTTAATTATAACTTGCTTAAGCTAATCACGAAACATGATAAATCGATTAGTTGCCGTCACATGTTCTGTGCTTTCTAAATTTAAAATGTTTAAGTATCTTAAATAATATTAAGTGTTAACATGGTGAATATCAACGTTAATGTCTTTTCAATTATGGTTTGCTTAGTTCAACCATAAATCATAAATGTTTACATTTAGTCTTTGTCACATGTTCTACCTTTCTAAAGTATAATGCATAAATGACTTAAACACTATAAAATATATATATATAAATAAAATATTGTGTGGAAATATTTATAAAATATATAAACCATGGTTAATTTCAACTCGGTGTTGAGTCCAAATATGATTTGTCTAATCTGAACTAAATACTTTTCTATGATCTTGTTAGCTAAAATAAATAAGTATGTAGTGGTTCCTTTTATAATATAAATATTCCGATAGTCTTTTTCTTTTTAATGATAGTTCCGTTATCGACGTTTCTTGTGTTCTCGTGACCGTAGCCGATAGCTCTCTTATAGTACGTCGTTTTAATTTGTGTGGTGTATTGTTCTTAGTTTTCTATGTTTGCTTCTTGCATGTTTGCCTATGCGTGATGTTCGTTACGAGTAGAATGAAAACCCTCTGTGAGTGTTGAAGATCAAGAGGGGATGACCAGAAGACAACTGAAGGTTCTTGGAGCAAGTTGCTTTGGGCATAAAGCAAGTTCTAAGGCAAGTATAGCATGGGATCATCCTTGTTTCCTATTCACCTTTAATATACTTAATTCATGTGCATGTGCCTACCTTGTTACCCTTAAGGATATCATAGCTTTTGTATCTTGTACCTTGACACCGGTGGAATATTGCATTGGGTAGTATTTATGCTAGTGCTCAAGATAAATAACCATGATCTGTAACTTGACTAATGGTATATGCAATAAACGTTTAAAAGATGCTTTATAGAAACATGGCTCAAGAGGGCTAGAGCATGGGGTTATTTATGGTGCTCTAGTTTCTCTCCTTAAGGACTTATCTGTAAGCGAACATCCGGGACTTACAGTACAACTGTGAGGGCTATATGGCTCTGGCTTTAGCTCAGTATGAGGACCTTTTCTAGCTTGTTAGAGGTTACCCTTGTGGCGCAAATGGGGTAAAGCAGACTGTGGATCCCTGCGTGGTGTATCACACGGACTGACTTCTGAAACCTAGCGGCCCTAACTTGTTAGACGAACCTTTGAAAGGCTTCATAGTGAACCCTGCCGACCTTCCTTGGTAGTGGGTCAAGAGGCTGATCACCTCGGGCGAAAGGGTAAATCACGACTCACAGTGAAAGTGTACAACCTCTGCAGAGTGTAAAACTGTTATAACAGCCGTGCTCACGGTCACGAGTGGCCTTGGACCCTTACAGAATAAATGATGACACTGATGATAATGATAATACTGATGATATTGATGTTCACTAATGATTATTGTTTCTTGCTATACATTTTTCTCGTTTACATGATCATGAGGTTATTTGGGCTTATGGTAAACTTGTTGCTACTCAAATGCTAAAAAGATGACTCACTAAAAGCTATTGCAGTAAACCCGTGTCAAACCTTTTGAGCTTCATGAACCCCATGTTATATTTGTTGAGTTCGACATGGACTCACTCTTGCTATTTCCCCCACACTCCAGTGTGTAGTAAGATGCTACTTGGAAGAAGGACAAAGGTGTAGTGGAGTTTCCAGAAGACTAGTAGAAGTGCTAGGCATATGTTACCCCCAGTCAGCCGTCCCTGAGAAGAATGGAGCCTGAAGTTTAGTCACCGTTCCGCAATACTCTGATGTAAGTGTTAATGTAGCTATGTATACGTTATATAATAACATTGTTTCTGATACTTTTTCATTCTGGCATATGTGTGGACTTCCTGGGCACACATATGATTAGCCTGGTTTTGTTCTTTAGAAAACCGGGTGTAACATTAGCAGGTGTGCATGATGTGTTCCATGTGTCTCAGTTAAAGAAATGTTTGCGTGTATCGGAAGAACAAATACTGTTAGAAGAGCTCACTATCAAGGAAAACCTCACCTATGAGGAGTATCGAGTTATAAAGATGTGTAAAGTTCAGTGGAGCCGATATTCGGAAGCAGAGGCTACATGGGAAAGAGAGGAAGATTTAAGAAAAGCGTACCCACAGTTGTTTGAGTAAGCATCGTCCGAATCTTGGGACGAGATTCATTTTAAGGGGGTAGAATTGTAACACCCTAAAATTTGCCTTATTTTGAAATAGGGGAATTGAATTTATTTATGCAATTTTGTGAGCATTCGAACTTATAGAAATAATAATTTTTAATAAATAAAATCAACTATAAGATTAGATACATGCTTGTGCACACATGCCGCTGCATCTTTTTATTCATATTGATTGGGTTTTGTTACAAGAAGAAAAAGATTTCAAAAACTATTTGAAAATGCATTCAAATATTAGAAAAAGAAAAGGAAATAGAAATATTCTTCCTTCTCAGTTTTCGGCCCGAAGGCCCAGCTTCTCTCCTCCCTCCCTTGCTGGCCCGTTTGGTCTCCTCACCCGAAGCCCAGCTTCTCTCCCGCGCGCTGCGTATTGGGCCGGCCCAACCGGCTGAAGCCGCAGTCTGCCCCGCCCTCCTTCTCTTTCTTTGGTTGACATCTCGGGCCCGTGTGTAAGCGTTGTCTTCCTCCTTTCGCTCGTAACCAAGCCGGACCCCGACGATGGAGTCCGCCTCCGTCCCGACGCCTTGGTTAGCTTGAACCGCACAGTGAGCTCCTCATAAATAGCCGTGGGTGCTGCCGCCTCTCTTCCCAACCCTAACCTAAAGCCGCCACCCTCGATTCGAGTTCTAGCCTCCGCAACCGAGTAGCCGCCGCTCGAGCTCGGAAGTAAAACAACAAACTTGCTGACTCGGTCGTCTCCGTGAGCTTTCGAAGGGTTCGGGTCGCTCTTTCGAAGTCGCCAAACCCTTTTTCCTCCTTCAATTGTCACCGGGGTTGCTTATTTGGTCATAATGCCGTGCACAGGAGGTCCGCCGCCGCCATTGGGAGCCGCACGACGTCCTCACCCGATTTCCGTCGCTCCAATCCAGCTAGGTGAGTTCGCGATCATCTGCTCTTGCTCCCCGTGCCATTGGTTCAACGAATCGTGCGTTATTTTGCCTAATTGCTCAACGCCGACGAGCAATGGCTCGCCGCCGGCCAAATCCCCGCCATCGGGTCACTGTTGGTGGCCGGAGTCCACATCTCTCATCCCCTCCGTCTAATCTCGGCCACTGGTTTTGGATCCAACGGCCTAGAACGCTGCATACCCCTTCGGTTGCCGGATTTCTAAAAGAACACCTCTGTTTTTCTATATTCAAACCCACAGTCCATAAGCGTAAAGCCAGAATACACTTTATCCATTTGAAAGTGTAAATTTGGTCGGTTTAATTGAAAATACGTTTTTAATATTTACAGGATTTATTTCAATCTTATTTCGCTTATAAAATCTCCGTTTTAACTCCGATTTGACCCGTTCAAGTTGCATTAGGTTCATAATTTCATAATCTACATGGTAGTACTACTGTTTAGTAGGTTTTGAACTTTTAAATTTTGAGATTAGATTTAATCTATTACTTTAATAAAGTAAATCTCGTTTAAATCATAACTTTTCCATTTTAGCTCCGATTTACGTGCAATTCGCGTCTGTGTGATCCTAGTGAGATGTAGATTCATTTTACAAACTTTTCATCTTATTTTACTACTATTGGTGTACTGTTCTAATTGTAGCTTTGTTTGCTGTGCATGATTGCTCTTGGATAATTGTTGTTGATGTGTTAATCGAGAATAGACGGTGATCAGTTCGTTGGTGATCAAGAGTACTATTACAAACCGGATCCACAGGATCAGCTAGATCAAGGCAAGTATAGCATGGGATTATCCTTATTACCTATTCACTTTAATTCACTTAATTCATGCTGCATGTGTCTCCTTGTTAAGGATGTCTTAGTATTGATCTTGTTCCTTGAATCCTATGGTTATAGCATTGGGTAGTTGCTAGTGCTAACATAAACAATGATCTTGTAATTTGACTAATGATATATGCAATAACACTAAAAGATGATTTTTAGCAACAGGGAACAAGAGGGCTAGAGTTTTCTCTAGATTCCTCTCCATAAGGACTTATCTGTAAGCAAACATCCAGGACTTACAGTACAGCTGTGAAGGCTACATGGCTCTGGCTTTAGTCATATAAGAGGACCTTTTCTAGCTTGTTAGTGGTTACCTTTATGGCGCAAGAGAGGTGTGTTCTGGGTCGGGTGTAGTGCGGCTTCTATCCTTATGAGTATAGGTTGTGTGTCATTGTGCCATACGGAAACCTAGCGGCCCTAACTTGTTAGATGAACCTTGGAAAGACTTCATAGTGAAACTTAACTGTCCAATGGAGAGTCATGACCTCAGACTTTTGGGGATCGTGACTCACAGTGAAAGTGTACAACCTCTGTAGAGTGTAAAACTGGTATATCAGCCGTGCTCACGGACACGAGCGGCCTTGGACCCTTATGGAATAGAGATCACTATTAACTTACTTGTTCTTGCTAATCATTATTCTCTTTACATGATCATGTGTTTATTATGGGAACATCACCTATTTGCTGCTACTCAACTGCTTAAAATATGACCAACTAAAAGCTACATGCAGTTAAACCTGTGTCTATCCTATTTGAGCTTCATGAACCCCATGTTACACTTGTTGAGTACTTTTGTGCTCACCCTTGCATTCCCCCACACCTCAGGATGGACTCCCGAATGTGTAAATAGTGATTTCTACTACTATTTTTCTGAAGATTACTAGACTTGTGGTCATCCAGTTGACGTGCCTGTGCTATGGAGCTAGCTACCACAAGAGTTATCTTATGTTTCCGCTAATTTACGTGAAGACTCTGTGATATTATTCATTATGTAATAAACATTTGTGATGATACTATTTATATTTGTCATCTTATGTGTGATTGATCTTTGGGCGCACATAAGATTATACATTCCATCTGTTCCTTAAAAACGGGTGTGGAGCGTGGTGTGGTGTTTAGGGTTATTGGAAAAATGGGCCTTATGTTTTTGCTATGAATTTTTGGGCCTTTGGTGGGCTCAATTCGATGGGCCCTATTTCATTTTTTGGGTCACACAGGGAATCAGAAATAGCATGCCATTAGCGGCGCTATGACGCTAAATAGGTTTAGCGCGCTATAGCGGTGTTATAGCGGCAATAGCGCGTATAGCGCGAAAATGCAGTACAACTTCGCCTCGGTTTAGCTGGGCCGCTATAGCAGCGCTATAGCGCGAAAATAGCGGGCTATTTTTTTCTAGGGCTGGTACTAATAAATGCAAATGCTCTCTTAAAATAAATATGATATCCGTAAGCGCACAGATAATACCGACGTAGCATTCTACAAGGAGTAATCCTGGTATCATTATTTATATTTTGACCCATGGGAAGGGAAAGCTAAGGATAATGAGCATGAGCATCACTGCATGTCATAATGGAGAGTGTAACCATGTCTTTGTCTATCTTCTCATACAGGGTAAGTGTCACAAGATAAGATATAAATAAATGATAATGATAAGCACATAGCCACATAATAAATGATAAACATCTCAATAGAGTACTCTAAGTCTATAGCACTAGCATGGTATTAGGACGATCTACGAGGATAAATCCTAAGTTATTCTAACTATAAGTCAAAGCATACGATGATTAGTGCAATTACACTTGGCAATCATGGCAAGACAAGGTTATATCTACATATAGAGATATTATGCAGAAAGATCATGAACATAGCCAGCCTTTCCTTATAATAGTTGTGTTCTACACGGTCTACATTCGGGAGGTGGACTATATAAGACTCAACAGGAATGTCACACCCGCGAACTACCACACGATCCCGAATATACGGTGCAATCGTAGAAAAATATGGTATAAGCACCATGGCTACACAATATTGTCCACTCACCCATGATATCAATGAGCGAGAGCTATACGATCTATGTTTGAATATAAATCTAATCCTACTATGTGTAACACCCTAAAATTTGCTCTTTTCAAAATAGATGCAAAGTAATTTAATTTTGTATTCTAGTGCTCATGAAAACATAGGAAAATAATATTTTTCACTAAATTAAAATTTATCATAAGGTTTAGCAACTTGTTGATGCATTCATGCTGATGCATTTTTGTTTTTGTATTGTTTGGTTTTGACCAAAGATCAAAATGAATTCAAGTTGTTCTTTCAAAATGCATTTAGGTCGATTTTCCTTTCCCAATATACATATATTATTTTTCTACAATCAAATTCCTTGTTTCTCATCTGTCAATCAACCTCTACTAACTTCTCAGGAATTTTTCCGACTTTTTCTGTAACTTGTTTCTACTTATTTGTGAGCATAATCTAATTTTTATATGCTCTAAAATATCTTATCATGAGCTCCAAATACTTTATTTGGGTTTCTCATGTTCCATAATGTCTCTGGAAAATTTCCCCAAATTTTCAGAGTTTTCGGAGTATTTTTCGCGGCTTAAATAATAATTCTGGACTTTTCTAGAATTATTTTATCCATGAAAATAATTAATTCCGAAAATAATAAATCTCTCATTTGTTTTCCAACGCTCAAAACCCATGTGCAATAATCTTAATAAATCTCAAAGGCCCATGCATTTATTTACTAATGGGCTTTAATAATTAATTAGGCCTATTAGTAAAGAAAGAGGGTGCAACGTCAATTAGCACCATATCGCTAGTTGACATGGAGGTGGAGAGTTTTTCTCCCAATATATACGCACCTACCCCATGGGCAAAGCACACCAAAAACTACCATGGAGGAGCCCCTAGTTTGGGAAATCTCTCTGGTAGTAAATTAGAATTTTCTCCCTTCTTATCGTGTCGCCGCCGCCGCTGTTTCCGCCGCCGCCGCTGTCGCCGCCGCTGTTGCCGCCGCCGCCGCTATTGCCGCCGCCGCCGCTGTTGCCGTTCGCCGCCGCTGTCGCCGCCCGCCGCCGCTGTTGCCGCCGCCGCCGCTGTCGCCGCCCGCCGCCGCTGTTGCCGTTCGCCGCCGCTGTTGTTGTCCGCCGCCGCTGAGTTCGTATCGCGAGCCGCCGCTCGTAGCTTCCTCCACCTCTCGCCGAAGTTCTGCATCTACAGCTTGCGTTCCGGTGAACTTCCGACGAAGCCACCAGGCGTTCTACTCCAAGAAGAAGAAGAGGTATTTACTTAAAAACCAGATTTTGATTTATTTTCGAAACTAGGTATTTACAAAACTGCCACTAACTTGTTTAGGCCATATCTTCTACGTTTTAACTCCGATTTGACCCGTTCAAGTTGCGTTAGATTCGTATTTGCGAGCTCTACATGTTGGTAGTACTGTACAGTAGGTTTGAAAATTTTAATTTTCGAGTTTATATTAAAGTAATTATTTATCTATAGGAAATCTTAGAAAATTCATAACTTTCACGTTTTAAATCCGAATTTCGTGATCTTTACGTCTGTGTGTTCGTAGCAACACGTAGAACATCTTTAAAACCTTTTTACACGTTGTTTCATATGTTTGGTGTACTGTTCTAATTTATTTCTATTGTTTGCTTCGTGTATGATTGAATGAATGCTTGTGTGGTGCTTTTATGATCTTGTCTAGTCGGTGAGCTATACGTGGTGATCAAGAAGCATTTCATTGAGGTTTGGACTTGAAGAAGGATCTAAGTTAAGGCAAGTATAGCATGGGATCATCCTTGTTACCTATTCACTTTAATTTACTTAATTCATGCTGCATGTGTCTCTTTGTTAAGGATGCCTTAGTATTGATCCTGTCCCTTGAATCCTAGGGTTATTGGCATTGGGTAGTGGCTAGTGCTTACATAAACAATGATCTTGTAATTTGACTAATGATATATGCAATAACTCTAAAAGATGCTTTTTAGCAACAGGGAACAAGAGGGCTAGAGTTATCTCTAGATTCCTCTCCGTAAGGACTTATCTGTAAGCGAACATCCGGGACTTACAGTACAGCTGTGAGGGCTACATGGCTCTGGCTTTAGTCATATAAGAGGACCTTTTCTAGCTTGTTAGTGGTTACCTTTATGGCGCAAAAGGGGTGTGTTCCGGGTTGGGTGTAGTGCGGCTCCTGTCCCTATGAGTATAGGCTGCGTGTCATTGTGCCATATGGAAGGGGGGCTCTACATTCGCAGGCCACAGAAACCTAGCGGCCCTAACTTGTTAGACGAACCTTGGAAAGACTTCATAGTGAAACCTATCTGCCTATTGAGGCCTTGCAAACCTCGGGCTTATGGGGATCACGACTCACAGTGAAAGTGTACAACCTCTGCAGAGTGTAAAACTGGTATATCAGCCGTGCTCACGGTCACGAGCGGCCTTGGACCCTTACGGAATAGAGATCACTATTAATTTACTTGTTCTTGCTATTCATTATTCTCTTTACATGATCATGTGTTTATTATGGGAACATCACCAATTTGTTGCTACTCAATTGCTTAAAATATGATCAACTAAAAGCTACATGCAGTTAAACCTGTGTCATGCCTCTTGAGCCTCATGAACCCCATGTTATGCTTGTTGAGTTCGACATGGACTCACCCTTGCTATTTCCCCCACATCTCAGGAACGGTACCAGACTGTTAGATTATGGAATTGTTAGGCTTGTGATCAACCAGTCAGTTTGATCCTGGAGTGAAGGTTACACCCGGTGTTCGGAGTTGTCTTGCCGCTGTGTTGCTCTCTAAGGTTATATCTTATATTATTGCGTTATGTTTAATAAGCATTTGTTTCTTGATAACACACTTATCTGTAGCTATATGTGAGATTTGACCTCTTTATTTCACATATAGTGTATATCTGGTTTTGTCCTTAAAACCGGGTGTGACAGAGTGGTATCAGAGCAATGCTGACTGTAGGACGCAAGCTTAATTAGAAATCTGTCGTCTTAAGGTTTTAAAATTGCTATAACTTCCTTGGTCTATAAACCTTGATATTTCTTCTCCATTATATCCCCACCCTTGATATTCATCTTCTCCATGATGCTTGTTTTAAGCCTTTGATCTCATCTACACTCCTTGATTTGATATGCTTTTTAGAACCATTCCTCACCCCCTTCTTGCGAAATTGAAAGAGGAGCTTTAGGATCTTTACCCTTGGTATGAAGAGAACGATAGCATCGTAAGTTGAGTCAATGATTATGTTGTGCACCTTTATTGCTTGTTGAATTATCATTATGCTTTTGCTTGATTTGGAGCTTTGTAATGATTGCAATGATCTTGTGGAGTATTCCTACAATTTCATTTAGATATAGGATTAAGGCATAAGGATTAGTGGATAGATATAGTTGGGTTTTAGTTATCTTCTGTTTTCTCCCTATTCTGTCTTTTCGGAGCAATCTGTCTTCTTTGGCTTATATCTCTATTTTCGGACTATAAAAAAATTATGGGAAAATTCTGGACAAAAGTAGACTTCTAGATCTTTCTCTTAACACAAGAACCACCTTCAAACCTATTTTGGTTTGGGAGATACAAAAATCACAAGGCAATACAACTGCGCTGCCTGAACCCTGGAACAGTTTCTGTTGGGCACTGTATTCGACTACCTTAACTACAGAATATGGGAAAGTGTTCTATACAAAAGTTGCAGAGGATTTCATAAGCTTTTCAACCATGTAAGGCGTGTCATCATATGAGTTTTGGAACTCGAGATATAACTGTTGCAAGATGCCGCATCCGTGCTGCCAGACTTTCTGGATAGATTTCATGTCTCACTCTGAAACCATATTTTAAAATCAGAATCTGGGGAGGTGATCAATAACAAAGTTGTAGAGGATTTGATAAGATCTCCAACGGTATAAGATACAATTTAATTGGATTAAAATAACATGAGTTATGACAGTTTTTCTGCACTGCTATTTATCTACTCGCGAGGAATTTCAGATCACTTGTTCCTGCTTATATACATGAGAATCCTTGGGATATCAGGATGTCTTTATGACAGTACAAACTCACTCAAAAGAAAAAGGCAAGCTACTTTTGGTTCTCCCTACTGTATCTTTTCTTAAGGGGGGTAGCCGAGTTAAAGAAGTTGCAAGTTGAAGGATTCCAACATTCCAGTGCTTCACTTAATCGGTTATGCTCACGATGGAGAAGTCACTATCGAGTATGGACATATTTTCTCAGGGTTGATGACTGGTTGGATCGTTTACATGGAGCTCGGGTAATCGTCAAGATGGGTCTTGGTCTTTGCTCTGATCTATCATCAATTGGGAGTCCAATCTTACTCAAGATAAGTTAGCATCGATATTGGACATCTACAATTGATTCCACGAAGGTTCAGAGGATGTCAACATTATGACTAGTTTATCGAGTAAGCTATGAGGGAAGAAAGTCCTCTATTTGGATAGTTATCTCTAGTGGTGAAGAAGAGCTCAAGAAAGTTGGTGATGGGGAATTCACCTAGGGATGTAAGAGTGACTCAGAGTTTCTTTTAAAAATGATGACATTTAGTTAGAAGTTGAAGGAAGGTTTATCCAAGACTCTCAAGATATTGCTACTAGAGAAGATATTAAGTATCTTTGGACTCGTGAACCTCAGAAAATTATAAAGGCATTGAAGAAGTAAAACTTATGAGTTAGATCTGCCAGATCAAGACAAGAGTGTCCCATCTATCGTGATGCACCATGTCAAGGTGAGGGATGTGTCCTTATGCAAGAAGGAAAATGTGATGGCTTGAGCATTAGGGATGCATGGGAAACATGAGTTGAACTACCTGACACAAGGAAGTGGAGATATCAGTTTATGCTCTGAAGGTTTTGGAGATATTATCCTATTGGACACAAGTGTGGTATTTACACGGTTTATAAGAGTGACATCTACATGGATTGTAAGAATATAAAGGACATCGTTACTAGGTTGGGGTTGAGCTAGTGACATTGTCGATGGAACGGAATTGATTATATATGACTTCGAAAAGTGTTATCGCTGGGAGGAGCAAAAGTCGTTGCCAATGTCTTTAGCAAAGGAGAGTTATGCTAAGAAGATTCGAATGACGCCATGGACTAAGAATTATATTTAGGAGTTGAGCAACCCAACCTAAGCATATAGTTATTAATGTTATGAAGTTAGTGGTAATGCCTACATTGGAATAAGAGATTCACAAAGGTCTTTGGAAGACAAGAATAAAAAGGAGATAGTTATGACTATTATGGATGGAAAGGTACCAGGTTTTTAAATGGACAAACAAGGAACATTATGGTTTGGAAAGATAAGTGGCTTAACGGTTGGTGTTACCTTAGAATTTGTTGGCATACCTAATGTGTTCCAAATGCTATAGTTGGAGCAGCGATTGTGTTTACTTAAGGGGCAGACATCTTTGGACAATTCAAGGGTAAAGAAGAACCCTACCTATACAAAGTTCCCATGGAAGTGTTTGAAGTAGATACCCGGAGTAAAGTTATGAAGGTATGAAATAGGAGCTACTCAAGCAAGAGAAGATCTAAAGGCAAAGTATCCATCGCTCTTTGATCACCATCTTCCGAATCTCGAGGACGAGATTCATCTTAAGGGGGGTAGAATTGTAACACCCTAAAATTTGCTCTTTTCAAAATAGATGCAAAGTAATTTAATTTTGTATTCTAGTGCTCATGAAAACATAGGAAAATAATATTTTTCACTAAATTAAAATTTATCATAAGGTTTAGCAACTTGTTGATGCATTCATGCTGATGCATTTTTGTTTTTGTATTGTTTGGTTTTGACCAAAGATCAAAATGAATTCAAGTTGTTCTTTCAAAATGCGTTTAGGTCGATTTTCCTTTCCCAATATACATATATTATTTTTCTACAATCAAATTCCTTGTTTCTCATCTGTCAATCAACCTCTACTAACTTCTCAGGAATTTTTCCGACTTTTTCTGTAACTTGTTTCTACTTATTTGTGAGCATAATCTAATTTTTATATGCTCTAAAATATCTTATCATGAGCTCCAAATACTTTATTTGGGTTCCTCATGTTCCATAATGTCTATGGAAAATTTCCCCAAATTTTCAGAGTTTTCGGAGTATTTTTCGCGGCTTAAATAATAATTCTGGACTTTTCTAGAATTATTTTATCCATGAAAATAATTAATTCCGAAAATAATAAATCTCTCATTTGTTTTCCAACGCTCAAAACCCATGTGCAATAATCTTAATAAATCTCAAAGGCCCATGCATTTATTTACTAATGGGCTTTAATAATTAATTAGGCCTATTAGTAAAGAAAGAGGGTGCAACGTCAATTAGCACCATATCGCTAGTTGACATAGAGGTGGAGAGTTTTTCTCCCAATATATACGCACCTACCCCATGGGCAAAGCACACCAAAAACTACCATGGAGGAGCCCCTAGTTTGGGAAATCTCTCGGGTAGTAAATTAGAATTTTCTCCCTTCTTATCGTGTCGCCGCCGCCGCTGTTTCCGCCGCCGCCGCTGTCGCCGCCGCTGTTGCCGCCGCCGCCGCTATTGCCGCCGCCGCCGCTGTTGCCGTTCGCCGCCGCTGTCGCCGCCCGCCGCCGCTGTTGCCGCCGCCGCCGCTGTCGCCGCCCGCCGCCGCTGTTGCCGTTCGCCGCCGCTGTTGTTGTCCGCCGCCGCTGAGTTCGTATCGCGAGCCGCCGCTCGTAGCTTCCTCCACCTCTCGCCGAAGTTCTGCATCTACAGCTTGCGTTCCGGTGAACTTCCGACGAAGCCACCAGGCGTTCTACTCCAAGAAGAAGAAGAGGTATTTACTTAAAAACCAGATTTTGATTTATTTTCGAAACTAGGTATTTACAAAACTGCCACTAACTTGTTTAGGCCATATCTTCTACGTTTTAACTCCGATTTGACCCGTTCAAGTTGCGTTAGATTCGTATTTGCGAGCTCTACATGTTGGTAGTACTGTACAGTAGGTTTGAAAATTTTAATTTTCGAGTTTATATTAAAGTAATTATTTATCTATAGGAAATCTTAGAAAATTCATAACTTTCACGTTTTAAATCCGAATTTCGTGATCTTTACGTCTGTGTGTTCGTAGCAACACGTAGAACATCTTTAAAACCTTTTTACACGTTGTTTCATATGTTTGGTGTACTGTTCTAATTTATTTCTATTGTTTGCTTCGTGTATGATTGAATGAATGCTTGTGTGGTGCTTTTATGATCTTGTCTAGTCGGTGAGCTATACGTGGTGATCAAGAAGCATTTCATTGAGGTTTGGACTTGAAGAAGGATCTAAGTTAAGGCAAGTATAGCATGGGATCATCCTTGTTACCTATTCACTTTAATTTACTTAATTCATGCTGCATGTGTCTCTTTGTTAAGGATGCCTTAGTATTGATCCTGTCCCTTGAATCCTAGGGTTATTGGCATTGGGTAGTGGCTAGTGCTTACATAAACAATGATCTTGTAATTTGACTAATGATATATGCAATAACTCTAAAAGATGCTTTTTAGCAACAGGGAACAAGAGGGCTAGAGTTATCTCTAGATTCCTCTCCGTAAGGACTTATCTGTAAGCGAACATCCGGGACTTACAGTACAGCTGTGAGGGCTACATGGCTCTGGCTTTAGTCATATAAGAGGACCTTTTCTAGCTTGTTAGTGGTTACCTTTATGGCGCAAAAGGGGTGTGTTCCGGGTTGGGTGTAGTGCGGCTCCTGTCCCTATGAGTATAGGCTGCGTGTCATTGTGCCATATGGAAGGGGGGCTCTACATTCGCAGGCCACAGAAACCTAGCGGCCCTAACTTGTTAGACGAACCTTGGAAAGACTTCATAGTGAAACCTATCTGCCTATTGAGGCCTTGCAAACCTCGGGCTTATGGGGATCACGACTCACAGTGAAAGTGTACAACCTCTGCAGAGTGTAAAACTGGTATATCAGCCGTGCTCACGGTCACGAGCGGCCTTGGACCCTTACGGAATAGAGATCACTATTAATTTACTTGTTCTTGCTATTCATTATTCTCTTTACATGATCATGTGTTTATTATGGGAACATCACCAATTTGTTGCTACTCAATTGCTTAAAATATGATCAACTAAAAGCTACATGCAGTTAAACCTGTGTCATGCCTCTTGAGCCTCATGAACCCCATGTTATGCTTGTTGAGTTCGACATGGACTCACCCTTGCTATTTCCCCCACATCTCAGGAACGGTACCAGACTGTTAGATTATGGAATTGTTAGGCTTGTGATCAACCAGTCAGTTTGATCCTGGAGTGAAGGTTACACCCGGTGTTCGGAGTTGTCTTGCCGCTGTGTTGCTCTCTAAGGTTATATCTTATATTATTGCGTTATGTTTAATAAGCATTTGTTTCTTGATAACACACTTATCTGTAGCTATATGTGAGATTTGACCTCTTTATTTCACATATAGTGTATATCTGGTTTTGTCCTTAAAACCGGGTGTGACACTATGCCAAGCATATAATAAAAGTAAACTAAGAACATTATAATTGAGAATATAAGCAAATAGAGCAAAGTCATATCCAATATAGTAGAATAGACCAAAGTCATATTCATAGTAGCAGATGAACAATATGAATAATACAAGAATGAATATAAAGTAGGAGAGATCATGAGGAATTACCAAGCAAACTCTTGACAGATCCGGAAACCAAGCTATGCTTGCCTCCTTCTAGTTCTAATCCTATATAGCTATGCTCTAAACTATGGAGCTCTAATTGAGATGGTGGCCTCTGGCTTGATTAGGTGGCTTCTCTCTTGAATGACAACTAATGATAATGCCCTTGAAACCCAAGGATCTAGGCCTGTTTATATAGCCCCCTCGGATTAATCTCGACCGTCGGATCAAACCGACCTTAATGGACGATTGATATTTGACCTCAAAGGCGGTGAAGAACCGACCCTGGAAGGGGAGGCTAAAAAGTGGGGACACCAAGGCGGGCACCCTAGGGGCCACGGTGGGCGCCCTACCTTGGTGACAGGTGGGCCCCTCCTTCGGTCCAGTGCATTCTCATGTCTTCTAGATTCTTCTTTTGTATACTTAGCCTTTTTATCTCTATGTAAATCTGACATGTGAACCTCCTTTGGGTCTTTTCTGATAACCCCCTGTAGAAATAGATATTCACCAAAACTCATGGAATTCTATTAGTGTAAACCCTATATCTAGATGGTAATTATATTTAGGTCCTTTTTCATGCTTCATTGACGGTTAAAAATGATACTTATCTACCGTCAACACCTAGCTAGTGCTCACCTATCCAATTCTAGCGTGTAAGTCACACAAATCTATGCAACTAGTACTTCAAGCAAACCTAGGAGCACCTACAAAATTTAGTAAGCAAAAGCACAAAGCCACCTAAGCTCACTAGCAATGCTCAACAACAAGGCTACACAAGCCAAATTAGAGAGTACAAATTACTTAGCTACACAAACTAAGCAATGTGACTAACAAGGTTACTCAAACCAAATTAGTTACACAAGAGCTACTTCTATGCTACACAAGCAAGAAGGTAACTAGTAAGCTACACAAGCTAACAAATTACAAGAGCAACTACACAAGCACAATGTACATGAATGTAAATACAAGCTTGTGTTGGGAAATTGCAAACTAACGGGATGAACAAGGTTGACACAGTGATTTTTATCCTGAGTAGAATTAATTCTATTTTTAGTAGTGGTGCTAAGAAATACCAACACCATGTGTCCCCTTTCCCGGCATGAGTAGCACCTTCTCTTTGCTTGAGCCTTTTCTTCCTTGCTCATGTTGTGCTTCTCATTGCCTTGCTTCTCCTTGTTTGCTTGAATCTTCTTCTCAAGCTTGTTTAGACAACCCAAAGCTAGGTGGCCCAATTCATCACAACTATAACACCTCATGTGAGCAATCTTCTTCATCTTATCTTGTTTGTTCTTGCTCACTTGCTTTGCGTCTTGATTCATTCTTGGACGCATTGCTCTTTCTCTTGCTTTTTCATCCCTTCTTGTTTTATTCTTCATCATCATCAAATCACCACCATCTTCATGGTTGATCTTGATTTGCTCTTGGGGTGTCTTTTCTTGCTCAACTTGTGGCTTTGGTTGAGGCTCTTCTTATTGCTTCACCGGTTGCTTAGTTGGGCACATAGAGGTAAAATGACCCCATGTGCGACACTTGAAGCATTTGACATGCTTGAGCCTTTCTTCTTCTTTCTTGAACTTGAGCTTTTCTTCACTGGGGCAACTATTTGCAAGATGTCCCACTTCATGGCATTTGAAGCACATAAAATGAGATAGCCTTTCCTTTTCTTACTTCCTCATCTTTCTTTCTCTTTTTATTTCGCCCTTGGTCATGCTCTTCTTGTTGAAGCCGACGCCACACTTGTCACCATAGCTTCTTTGAGTCTTGAACCTGTGCTCAAAGGTAACTCTTGAGTTATAGCACCTCTCCAACTTGTTAATCAAATTCTTCACTTCATTTTTGAGATCATTGTTCTCCTTCAAAATGTTAGTTTCACAAGACATAGAGAAAAAACAAGCATCTAAATTTGAAGAACATGCCATATCTAGCAAACCATAGCAAGAGGTGGATACATGCTTCTTGCCTACATCACAAGGGTTAGCCACATTATGTGATTGATCATTTGACCCATGTGATGAGCTCTCACTAGTTTTAATTTCTTCATTGGAAAGCTTATTAGTGAGAAAAGCATGGTCTTGTACCAAGTTATCATGAGTAACACTAAGTTCCTCATGAGCCAAATTTAGCTCCTCATGTGAACAAGTAGTAACACAAAGTAGATGCTTTTGTTGTTCACATGTGTTATTTAGAAAAGAGTTTTCATTTTTCAATTTCTCGATTTTAGCCATCTCTTTTTTTCTAAAGCTTTGATCATGCAACCATATCTGTC
Organism: Saccharum spontaneum; assembly: GCA_022457205.1. Classification (NCBI taxonomy): domain Eukaryota; kingdom Viridiplantae; phylum Streptophyta; class Magnoliopsida; order Poales; family Poaceae; genus Saccharum; species Saccharum spontaneum. Next base: position 63,576,306 of record CM039595.1, read on the forward strand.
TAGAAGCACCTCATATGAATCAAGATCAATCACATTTGCATTAGATACCTTAATGTCACCTTGTGACATGAAACAATGTGATGTAGTTGGAGAGCTTGAAGAAACATCACTCTCATAGTCCGAGCATGATCCATCATCATCACCATCAATCTTGTCAAGTGATCTTGTGGTAGAATCATCATCATCATCACCACTTGACCATGCGGTGGAGCAATCTTCCACAATCACCAAATTGTGGCAATGCTCAACATCCTCATGTGCCTCCTCCTTGGGCTCACCATCATCATCATCGGAGACCATCCCATACTTCTCATTGAGATAACTCCAAATCTCATGAGCGGTCTTTATGTTAATGATCTTTCCAAATGTGTAATCATCCAAAGATCTATACATGATGTTTGTAGCTTGGATGTCAAGATCTAGGCATTTCTCTTGTGCTTGAGTTAGATTATCTTCATCCAACACATGAGAAAAGCCTACATCTACCATCCACCACATTTGTGGGAAAATAAACTTAAAATTGCATATCATCCAATTTTTCTACTGTGCAAAGTGTGTGCCATCAAAATTGTGTGGACAATCAATATCTAGCCCATCAGCCACTATCCTCTCGGGATGGTGAAGACCACAAATGAGAGACCATGGCTCTGATACCACGCGTAGGGTCGAGATGGCGGACTAGAGGGGGGTGAATAGTCCTTTCTAAAATTAATTGCACTAGTTAACCGAAACGGATGCGGAATTAAAACTATTGGTCTAGCCAAGACTACACCCTTCTATCTAAGTTCACAAACACCTTATAACGATCCTAAAGAGGCAACAAAGGTGCCGGCCTAGCTAGTGCTCAGCTATCCAATTCTAGCTTGTAAGGTCACACGAACCTATGCAACTAGTACTTCAAGCAAACCAGCGAGCACCTACACAATCTAGTAAGCAAAAGCACAAAGCCACCTAAGCTCACTAGCATTGCTCAATAACAAGGATACACAAGCCAAATTAGAGAGCGCAAATTACTTAGCTACACAAACTAAGCAATGTGACTAACAAGGTTATTCAAACCAAATTAGTGACGCAAGAGCTACTTCTATGCTACACAAGCAAGAAGGTAACTAGCACGCTACCTAATTAAAAGAGCAACTACACAAGCACAATGTATATGATTGTAAATACAAGCTTGTGTTGGGAAATTGTAAACCAATGGGATGAACAAGGTTGACACGGTGATTTTTATCCCGAGGTTCACGTGCTTGCCAACACGCTAGTCCCCGTTGGGACAAGCTCCAAGGTTGTCACCGGTCCACTTGCTAGTGGTGACCTGCAAGTCACACTCTTCCATGGAGTGCTTACCACAAGCTCTAGCACTTGACACGGTCAGACCACTTGTCGCCCTTCGCGTCTCGCTCTACTAGAGTTGCTCTTCGCGGCTCCAGCGGGGCGAGCACAACACCCCTCACAATACTTCTCTGGAGCACCACATAATCTCTTTGCATGCTTTGACAGAGACCACCACCAAGCCATCTTGGAGGTGGCAACCTCCAAGAGTTACAAGCACCACTGACTTGCAACTCGATCACCTAGTGCCACTCAATGCAATCGCACTAGAAACACTCAGTCGCAATGGATTCGCACTTCTCGCAAGCACAAGTGAGTTAGAGGCTTCTCAAACCAAGCACATGCAAGGGCAACACATTCCTAAGGTGCTCAACCTCATCCAAGCCCGAGCTCCACCTCTATTTATAGCCCCCAAGCCAAATAGAGTCGTTGGAGCTAAGTATCACATTTCTGCGGGGTCACCGGACAACAACGTGCGGGCACCGGATGTAGGGTGGTAGTGCCCAATGGTCAAATTGCAATGGCTATTTCAAGGTAGCTATTGGGACCCTAGCACCAGACATAGGGGGATGGTGCACCGCCCTAGGGGTGGCGGTGCCCCCCAATGAGTTTCCCACCTCTCTGGAAAAAAAGGGCAGTGCCACACCGCCGTGGTCACCAGACAGTGCAGCGACAAAAAAAATTCTCCAAATCAACTTCTACCACTTCAAACTTGTGGAGAATTTCATTAGCTTTCCGTAAAGTCCTAGATCATTGAAATCGGAGTTCGGAGCTAAGAGTTATGCCCAAAATACGAAAGGGTGGTAGTGTTGATTCTGGCACGTTGCAAGGGGTGGCGGTGCACCATGCCTGGGGTGGCGGTGCCACCGCCCTAGGCTGTTTGATACACACTAGAAAGGGTGGTGTCACCCCCTAGGAAGGGCTGCGCATTGAGTACAAGTTTGGTTGTGTTTTCTGACCCTCGGACAACCCAAACTTGCCCTTTTCACCTCCTTTTCTGCTCCAACTTGATCCAAATTGATCTAAATCAACTCCAACAACTTCTCCTTTGCAAATGTGCTAACACCACCAAGTGTACACCATCATGTGCAAGTGTGTTAGCTTTTCACAATCATTTTTATCAAAGGATTAGCTCTCTTTTCAACACACCACTCGATCCTAGCAATGATGCAAAGTTAGATTACTCGAGTGGCATTAGATGACCGATATGCAAACAAATTTGCCCCTCTTGATAGTACGGCCATCTATCCTAAACCCGGTCAGACTTCTCTACACACCTATGACCGGTGAAATGAAATGCCCTATAGGTTATACCTTTGCCTTGCACATTCCATCTCCTCCAATGTTGATGCAACACATGCACCAACCAATCACAAATGATATGATCCACTTCATATCATCACGTGACCGTATTGGTTCATCGATATTGACCTCACTTGCTCTTCACCGTTGCTTTAGTCCATCGGTGCCAAATCATCACTCAACCTGCCCTTCACACTTGCAACCGGTCCGTCAAGCCAAGCCTCATCTTGATCTTCTCCACCTTAGTCACATGACTCCATGTTATGTCTCATATGTAATGAGCTCCTTCATCACATGTGTGGGCCTTGCAATAAATCCAAGCCATCTTCACCATCATGGCATGAGTTGCTCACACAAGTGTACCTGTGGGCTAATCACTTGTGTATCTCACATTTAAACACACTAGTCTACCTAGGTTGTCACATAATTACCAAAGGACCTTTCACACTGCCGGTTCTTCTTACACTTTATGTCGATTTAGTTGAGTTCCTAATGAACTCGTACAACTAGCGCAGTGGTTAAGGCACTGCACTCTGTACCCCGAGGCCCGGGTTAGAACCCTATGTAGCCCAGGCGGGCCAAACTTTTTGATTTATTTTTCAATCACCTAACTGCACTATAAATAAATAAAAGCAAATAAAAAACTAACCCTAATGCAATTACTATCCTAGTGCAACGGTTAAGTCTGTATACTTTGGAGATCGAGATGTGGGTTTGAACTCGGGTAGCACAAATTTTTTTAATTTTGTTTTATTTTTGAAAGTTAAAAACTACAGCTAACGCAAGTACTATCATAACGCAGTGGTTAAGGCCCGCTACGCTGGACCCCGAGGCTGGGTATATTTTTTGAATTTTTTTAAAATATATGTATCACTGTCGGTTTTCAAAATGAAACCGATAGTGGTAGTTGTCATCATTGACAGTTTCTGCCCATCACTGACGGTTTTTTTAAACTGACAGTGATGATTATATATATATATATTTTTTCTTTTTTAAATTGAATAAATTCACGCGTTTGTATTCCTATTGCACCTATGTCTAAATGGCTTGAAATTTTTTTGCAAGCATGTACACCCAAATTATGGTCCTAGACAAGATCTCAGGTTTTTTGATCATTTTCTTTATTATTATATTTTTCTTTGTGCTAAACAGGACAAAAGAGGCCCAATTACATGTTGGGCACACTGGAATTTTGCATCCACCTCGACAACAAATTGGTCCCTAGGCACGTAAGACCCCGTGGAAAAGTTTGGCACCATTCCGGATCGTTTCGGGAGTAGACTCAGTTCAACCTCTAATTAATCGGTGATGTCGTGCGAAAATTCAATTAAACTGGAGAAAGTACCAAACCATCTCAGAAAAATCCCAAACTTGGTGGTTCCTTCACCCGTGGCACGTGCAAGCTGAGAAAAAGTGTAAGACCAATACGACATCGGAATGCATATGAACCACAGAAGCCTTGGGAACCTAGGTGTTTAGTCATTGTAATATGAGACGACTTATATAGGTTTGTGAAGCAGCTATGTACCGCCTATGTCCAAATGGCTTGAATTTTTTTGCAAGCATGTACACCCAAATTATGGCCCTACAAAAGATCTTAGGTTTTTCTAACCATTTTCTTTATTATTATATTTTTCTTTGTGCTAAACGGGACAAAAGAGGCCCAATTACATGTTGGGCACACTAGAATTTGCATCCACCTCGACAACAAATTGATCACTAGGACTCATAAGACCTCGTGGAAAAGTTTGGCACCATTCCGGATCATTTTGGATGTAGGCTCAGTTTAACCTCTAATTAATCGTTGACGTAGCGCGAAAATTCAATTAAACCGGTGAAAGTAGCAAACCAGCTCAGAAAAATCCTAAACTTGGTGGTTCCTTCACCCGTGGCATGTGCAAGCTTGAGAAAAAGCTTGAGACCAATACGACACTGAAATGCATATGAACCATAGAAACCTTGGGAACCTAGGTATTAAGTCATGGTAACATGAGACGGCTTCTATAGGTTTGTGAAGCAGGTATGTACCACTTATGTCCAAATGGCTTGAAGTTTTTTGCAAGCATGTACACCCAAATTATGGCCTCACACAAGATCTTAGATTTTTCTGATAATTTTCTTTATTATTATAGTTTTCTTTATGCTAAACAGGACAAAAGAGGCCCAATTACATGTTGGGCACACTAGAATTTTGCATTCACCTCAACCAAAAATTGGTCCCTAGGGCACATAAGACCCCATGGAAAAGTTTGGCACCATTCCGGATCGTTTTGGGTAGGCTCAGTTCAACCTCTAATTAATCGGTGATGTCGCGTGGAAATTCAATTAAACCGGAGAAAGTACCAAAGCATCTCAGAAAAATCCCAAACTTGGTGGTTCCTTTGCCCGTGGCATGTGCTAGCCTGAGAAAAAGTCGTAGACCAATACGGCACCAGAATTTAGAGTTCGTGTTGCACAGCACATGAATTACATGACAAAGACAAGCCGAATTAGACTTAAACCTTGCAAATTAAACCTAAACAAACACTAATGATGGGGTGGATGCGCAGCACCATGCATTTGCATCCAAGCATGGTAATTGATGTCACGGATTATATAACCACAGCTATCGATAAAGGCCAATGCTCTTACGATTGCACTCTCTCGTGCCTCAAAAGACCGGTGACATGGTCTTCCATAAGATGTAACCTACTGAACGACCATTGGCTCCGTTAGTAAATCTTATGTGGAACTGGCATCCTGTAGTAGTGTACTGGCCGAGGTTCCTAGTACAGTACTTCCAGTCGTACCCGAGTCTCTTCATAGCTTGGTCTAGAATGGCTGACAAGCCCAATGCAGCATAGGTACTGTCATGGAGCACCACCTACAAGCGGGCAAAACAAAAAATGAGAGATCGTTATTACAATAACAACAATAAATAACCACGACTCAGGTATCAGTGACGTCAACTTTACCACAACTATTTGGTTGTAGCTCGCCCAGTAGTCGCTTACTTGCGGAACGGGGATATCACCAGCACGCAATGCTGCTATCTTGAAGTGCGAGAAATCAGGCACCTGATAGCAAATGTGCTGAAGTGCCTCCAAACAGCAGCGCACGGCAGAGAATTGGGCACCTCTCCTGCTCGGCATCCGTGATCCCGTCCGCCGGATAAATTCTTAATGCCCTGATGGTAGCCTCGAAGGGATGGAGAAGCTTAGTTCACACGTCCAAGTTTGACCATCATCAGCAGATGCCGTGTTCTCAACGATGTCCGACACAATGAGCAAGCTAAGTGCTGTTTGCAGCCACTCTATCGGGGCTATCGTCTATGACATATGCAACAATGATATTATTTGAATGAGTCCATACATATTATGAAACAACACTTATTATAGAAATTAAACTACAATTATTAATTAATTCGCATCCAAAAATAAGATATTGGAAAATATTTCATACGATAGCTGGAAGTGGGTGGTTTGGAATGGCCACATCTGGATCGAATGGATCATCGCCGGGGTGGAAACGTGGTTCTTCTGGTGGGGGAGGTACATTCATCCATCCTAATAAAATTCAAGAAATATGACTATAAATATATATTTCATTATATAAAATGTGCCAAGTAAAATGTTGCCAACTAAATAAATATATATCGATGCATACACATATAGCTAGAATATGGAAGAGGAGAACATATATATTGCATTATACCTAATAAAATTCAAGAAATATATATTGCATTGTATAAAATATGCGAAGTCAAATGTGGCAAACTAAATAAATATAGATCCATGCATATACATAGCTAGAATATGGAAGAGGAGAATATATATATTGCATTATACCTAGTAAAATTCAAGAAATATGAATAAAAATATATATTGCATTATATAAAATATGCCAAGTAAAATGTCACAAACAAAATAAAATATAGATCGATGAGGAGTATATATATATATATATATATATATATATATATATATATATATATATATATATATATATATATATATATATATATATATATAACCCCTGCAATGAAATATCCAGGAGCCAAATCACATACAGTGAAAAGAGTGAGAAGTGAGAGTACGTGAAACAGAGAAATGACAGTGAAGTGAGGGTGCGTGCGTGTGTGTATGTTCCTGGTGGTTCCTTTTTATAGGGGGCAGACACTATCACTGTCGGTTTTGTATGAAAACCGACAGTGATATGGCTGACACCATGTACTTCTATGCATGCATTGTGCATGTTGCCATAAAGGTCATTACTTACGAAAAAATATTAATCCTATTATCTTTATTTAATGCTCAAATAATGTCCACAAATTTCATATCAATTGCATAATTTCATATATGGGTACAAAAACATGGCTGTCCACCCAAAAAATGCTAGATAATTAATTAATAGGGCACAATATATATGTAAAATATCCATAGTGCCATTTGAAGAGACAAACATCAATATATATATATATATATATATATATATATATATATATATATATATATATATATATATATATATATATATATATATATATATATATACAGAAACCTTGGAATAAAATTACATATACAATAACAAAGACATGACACTAAAATTAAATATACGATAACAAAAACCTATTTCCGTCTAGGTTAATGTTACAATCGAAGTGTACAAACACATTATAAGATAACCATCTCAGAAACATTCTTTTAGCACCCGGGTAAGGTCAAATAGGCGCGAGAGGATGCCGGAGATGGCTAACGAGCTACGCATTCAGGAGACGAACGGAGAGGTTGCCGGGCACCATTGAACCCATGCCTCTCCGGACAGGAAATCCAGAGTACATCGGACGGTTGCCGAGCATCGATGAACCCATGTCGCTCTGGATAGATAGGCCAGAGCACACTGCATAGGATGACTCTGTCAACCTCGTGGCATCCCCAAGCTTTGGCGTTGCTCTATCTTCAGAAACATTCTTCTAATACCTTTTGTGTGCACCATCCTTGCGGATGACCACGCTTATTGAAATTTGTATGTGGAGAGCTTTCTTCCATGCCATAGATGTGTATACTAGCTAGAGAGAATGAAGTGAGAAATAAGCAGCAAGAAGGTGGCAAGACTTGGCTGTTGAGAGTCTCCCGGCAGAGGGTCATTTTATAGGGGCTAGCAGTGGTGATGGTTTTTTTTTTGTTTTTTTGAACTAAAGTTGTCTTGCTGTGGTGGTCAGTGGGAGCACTGCTGGCCGTGAGGAGCATCTAGAATCCTAGAAATGCCTGCCATCGCAACCTTTTTTAAAAAATATAAAAAAACTTCCCGCGCCTAGGATTTGAACTCAGGTCTCGGGGTTCTTAGTTTGGAGCCTTAACCACTGTGCTAGAACAGGGATTACGTTAGAATTAGTTGTACTTTTTCTTTTATCTCGTTGTAACACACTACTAAATAATAAATCAAAAATCAAAAAGTTTTGGCCCGCCTGTGATTTGATCGCGGGTCGCAGGGTCAAGAGTGCGCGGCCTTAACCGCTGAGCTAGGATAAGGAGTTCGGTTAGAGTGGTTTTATTTTTTCTTTTATCCCGTCGTAACGCAGGCCCGCCTAGGATTCGAGCATGGGTGGTAGGGTCGAGAGTGCGCGGCCTTAAGGCTATCCGCACTCATTCATCCTCTATATCATCCTCTATATTGCCTGGTCATTAAGATTCTCTCATCTATACTCATTTCTCCCGCACCCATCCATCCTCTATATCATCCTCTATCTACTGTGGGGTCCACTTATCACTTTATCTAAATATATCCATATGAGATCTAGTTTTGAAGTATTTATTGTAATAAATTCAATGGTGTAATCGGAATTTAATTTGATTTTTTAGTTTATGAGTTATAATATTTTTTAGCTTGAAAAATGAATGGGACCCACCACTGACGCATGAACAGCATGTAGCAGCGGCAGCGCCTGCCTCTCCGCGCGCCTGCCGTGGGCTCCGGTAAAAGTATTGTGCCGCTCTATATTTAGCGTGTACGTTGCTTTAGCGGAATCGATACCGTTTAGCGCTGCAGCTCGTTTCATCCGGCATCCGGCGTAGGTGGCAGGTAGCGTTCGTCTTAGCGGACAGCAGTGCGGTTCGTCTAAGCGCTGAGCTAGAATAGGGAGTTTGGTTAGATTGGTTTTGTTTTCTCTTTTATCCCGTTGTAACGCACTACTAAATAATAAATGAAAAATCAAAAAAGTTTGGCCCGTCTGGGATTTGAGTGTGGGTCACAGGGTCGAGAGTGCATGGCCTTAACCGCTGACCTAGAATAGGGAGTTCAGTTAGATTAGTTTCATTTTTTGTTTTATCCCATCGCAACACACAACTCATTCATAAATGAAAAATCAAAAAAGTTTGGTCCGCCTAGGATTCGAGCGTGGGTCTCAGAGGACAGAGTGCGCAGCCTTAACCTCGGAGCTAGGATAGGGAGTTCGTTTAGTTTGCTTTTAGTTTTTTATTTATTAATAGATATAATGCAGTTAGTTTATATTCTAAAATAAGACAAAAATTTGTGTCTTGATTATTTAATTATATGACAATTAATTAATGGTTGTTGACGGTAATTAACTCCTATTATAAACCGTCAACTAATGTCCAGCAACAACTAAAATGAACCAAAGTGCCCTGTGATTTGATTTAATTCTAACAAGTTCCACAAGTTATGGTGATCTCACTTGTTCTCCAGACATTGAATATTTTTACATATAAAAGCATCTCAAATGATGAATTAGAGCACACCATTGCAAAGAGTTCGTTGAGATGAATGAAACGGATATATCATTCACTATAAGTGGATTCCCAACAATAGAGTCCCCGATGAATACGCTTTGGAACACTCTAGAAGACACTGGAACCGTCACCAAGCAAGAGTTTTATGGTCTAACATGACAATTTTCATAGCTTTGGTGAATTGTGATTTTCCAGGGATTAAATCGAAAATAGTCAAGGAAGAGTAGGAGGTCAAGGAACCAAATCAAATCACGTCGAAATTCTGCAAGAATTGACAAGAAGGTTCCAGAGGGCACCAGAGCAAAGGAGAAGGCCACCTGGCTCTGAGCCAGGTCGATCGGCCTGCCATGTGGGGCCGTCCGGCCCAGGTGGGGCCCACCTATCATCCATCTTCGCGTGACGGCCTTCAACTGACCTCTACGACACATCTTGACCATTGTTTCAAGTCGGTTTGATCCAAGGGCTGCGGTTCATCCCATCAGGGTATATAAGCAGAGGCAGAACCCCCCTAAGACATACCTTGATACTTCAATTCATTATCTCCAGTCAAGTTCAGGAGAGGGGTCCCTCGAATGGATCATCTCTCTAGAGTCTAGCAATCAAGAAGAAGACTAGTACACCTATAGTTAGGTTTAGATCTAGTCTTAGAACTAGAACTAGAAGAGAGAGGTAGAAGATCAGGAGGAAGCCCCGGGCCTGTCGGTGCTCCTTCTACGGCTTGTACCTGCGGAATCAAGTTCTTCAGGAGCTTGGATCAGAGATTTCTTCGGTCATCAACTTCTATTAGTCAGTGAGTTTTATTGTTCTTATTGTTCTTCTGGTTGACAAGTCTCTTTTTGAGCGCTTTAATCTAATGCATTAGGTTAGAGTATAATCCGTAGTGTAACCGTGGTGCTTAGGCTAGAGTTACTTGTAAATGCACCCTATATTCTGGATCAGTGGTAGATCACGAGGGTGACTGCCTTGTTGAGTCTTCTATAGTCCACCTCCCGTCTGTAGGCCTAGCAGGAGATTTGGTTGCGTGGTAGATTCATACTCTATTTGTTGTCTTCCATAGTAATCCCCCAGCGGACCAGTAATTGCAAAACTCCCTAAAAGTAGAACTAGACAACCCTAGTTTTTCTCCCTCGACCTTCTAGCGTCTCATCCTTAATTGTGCTCAGGGATTAAGCCAAGATGAAGATCCCTCCATCCGATTCTTCGGGTTCGATATTAAAGCTGGGTCATCCTGGTGATGTGCTGCATCGGTATTCTATCTGTGCGCTTGTGGATAAACTTAGTGTGCATTAATAAATACCAACAAGCATTTCTGGCACCGTTGCCAGGGATCGGTTGCTAGCTGATCTTGAGTCTAGCTTAATCTTGTATTATACTTTTATCTTTTCTTTTATTTTCCTCATGAATTTCTCAGAGTCTCCCCAAGATTTAAAAGATTCCACCCCTATTCAATTTTGTCATTTCCCAAAACCGTAGGTTCAAAGCCACCACATTCAGCTAAGTATATCCTTTCTGATGGCTATGAGCTACGTCCATGCTTAATAGAGATGGTTCAAAACCAAACCTTTTCAGGCAAGGAAGATGAGATTCCTCATACTCACCTTAATGAGTTCGAACAGACCTGTGCATGTCTCCATATTAAAGGCATGTCTGATGAAACCCTAAGATAAAAGCTTTTTCCTTTCTCTCTGGAAGGAAAAGCTAAGATCTGGTATAGTAGAACTGCACCGAGTAAGGAAGGGAGTTGGGAAGCCCTTTGTTCTAGCTTTTGCCTACACTTCTTTCCTATTTCCAAAATCGTCTACCTACATTTAGAGATCCTATCTTTTACCCAAAAAATAATGAATCTCTAGTTGCTGTCTAGGAACATTTTGACAATCTTGTCCGTTCAGGTCCATCCCTAAGCATCCCAGACCCTATGCTTCTTCAACATTTTAATATAGGTCTGGATGGGAAACTTCTTCTTTTCTTAACTCAGCCTCTAATGGATCTTTTCTGCACACATCTGCCCCTGTGGCAAGAGAGCTACTACTCAAAATTTCTCAATCCACACCTGAAGCTGAGCCCATAGAGTTCTTAGAAGAGAAAGAATCCCAGATAGTTGAACCGGAAATTCTACCCAATCCATCAACTTCAGCTATCTCAAATCCTGATGAGGAGGAAACTCCAGTTTCAGAAATCTTTAATTTCAAGGATGAATATTTCACCGAGTTTGGTGATAACTCGAAATATCATACGGTAGGAAAGCCTCAGAATTCAAAACTTTCAGAAAAACACTTAGATATGACTGATAAAGCTTTCTACCAACAGGCTACGAAAAAGCTAGTCTCAGTGATAAGCTACGAATGGTTAGAAGAGTCAGAATCCTCCTCTGATGTGATTCGTTCAGATTCACCCTCTACTTCCATTTGTTACCAAATTCATGAAGACCGTTTCGATGCCCTTTACAATCCAGTTCTGGGTGCTAATATCATGTCTGCATCTTTAGCTCATGATTTATTAGAATATATGCCATTAACCCCAACACACGGAGCGGTAACTCTTCAAAATGATGAAGGTACGTTATTCAAGGTAAATGGACAATGCCTTAATATCTTTCTAGAACATAATAAAAATCTTACTGAGTTGGACGTAGTCTAGTTTATTCTTTTCCACTAATTTGATCCTCCAACGCCTCCGAATCGTTTCACGTCCGAACTAGTGGAAAATCGGGTTTAGAATCGAGTTTGAGGGGGTACGAAAAAACTGATCGCGAACCACCGACAAGTGGGGCCGGCCGACCCCACATGTCAGGCCAGCTGGCCAGCCTGGGAGACAGGCCATGTCACGCAGCCTCTCACGTCCCTTCTGGAGTATTCTAGTTCTAATTCCGTACCTTTTTGTACGAATCGATTTGTCCTAGTCACTTCCGGAGTATTGTAGTCAGTGAGTTTTATTGTTCTTATTGTTCTTCTGGTTGACAAGTCTCTTTTTGAGCGCTTTAATCTAATGCATTAGGTTAGAGTAGAATCCGTAGTGTAAGCATGGTGCTTAGGCTCGGGTTACTTGTAAATGCACCCTATATTCCGGATCGGTGGTAGATCGTGAGGGTGACAGCCTTGTTGAGTCTTCTATAGTCCACCTCTCGTCTGGAGGCCTAGTAGGAGATTTGGTTGCGTGGTAGATTCATACTCTGTTTATGGTCTTCTATAGTAATCCCCAGCAGACCAGTAATTGCAAAACTCCCTAAAAGTAGAACTAGATAACCCTAGTTTTTCTCCCTCAACCTTCTAGCGTCTCATCCTTGATTGTGCTCAGGGATTAAGCCAAGATCAAGATCCCTCCATCCGATCCTTTGGGTTCGATATTAAAGCTAGGTCATCCTGGTGAAGTGCTACATCGGTATTCTATCTGTGCACTTGTGGATAAACTTAGTGTGCATTAATAAATACCAACAATGGTCTATAATTATCAAATAATAGTGTTTGTGAACATCATCTCAATATTTGGTTACATAGTCAATAATTTAATTATAGAGATGCGCACAAAATATAAATTAGATATTCAGTGCAAATTACTGATACAACATCTAAATAATGATTACATAGTTAATAATAATCTGACTATCTTCATCGGGTCCAATGAGGGCCTCATCGTGATCACACTAGACGTAAGCAGGTTCGTCACCCTCTTCAAGGATAGGTAGGGGTAGGTTCGCCCCGAATGCAGGCATTTCCTGATAGCCCCTGTAGTCTTCTTCGTCCATCACTCCATCGACACCGATAATCTCCCTTTTTTCTTGCAGGACTACTTTTAGCTTTCCTTTTGTCTTGTCGTCCCCTACATAAAATATTTGCATAACATCTTTTGCAAGGACAAAGGGGTCATCTCTGTATGCGGTCTTGGTGAGATCAACGGTAGTGAACCCTTCTCTGTCGGTGGTGATTTCCTCGAGCTGGACCCACTAGCAGCGAAAAAAATCTACCTTCAACCGATCGTAGTCTAGCTCCCATATCTCTTCTATGAAACCATAGTATGTCGCCTACACGTTGCCGTTTTTGTCGTGAACATCGAAACGAACACCAGTGTTTTAGTATGTGCTCTTTCCATCTTGCTTTTTTGTGTAAAATGTATATCCATTGATCTCATACCCTCAGTACTTAAGCAATGTATTCAAAGGTCCCTTGGCTAAGATATCCAACTGATTACCCAACGTTGTTCCAATCGAGCGGCATCGCAACTAGCTAACAAATTCCTCCTTATGTTTTTTATTAAGCCAAGCCTGTGACTTGCTTGGATACAAAGTTTGCAGCGATTGCCTATGCTCGTCAATGTATGGCATCACATCCTCTGCTTGCTGGAGAACAGTGAACTATGCCTGTCTGAAAGAAACGGGGTCGTCTACTGTGATAGATTTCTCCCCAATTGTTCCTTTGCCACCTAGTCTTCCCTCGTGACGAGATTCTAGAACTCCGACCCTATTGATGTCCAGATAATATGTGCATAACTCAATGGCCTCCTCCATTGACCATCCTTCAACCATGCCCCTTCTAGCCTAAATTGTTCCTAACATACCTCCTGAAAACTTTCATCAACCTTTCAAAAGGGAACATATGATGCAGGTACATTGGGCCAAGGGCTCTATTCTGGTCAACAAGATGAACGAGCAGATGCACTGAGATATTAAAGTAAGTCGGTGAGAAATGCATCTCAAGCCTAATGAGAGTTTTGGCTATGTCCCGCCGTAGCTAGTCCAGCGTGGACACATCAATGACCATTTTTGAGATCACGTTGAAGAACGAGCATAGCTTTATGATTGGGGCACTGACCTTTAGGGGGAGGACACCACGCAGGGCAATAGGGAGCAGCTGAGTCATAATGACATGACAGTCATGGGCCTTTATACAGCTGTCTCATTTTGCCATCTTGTCTCATTTTCTCTAGCTTTCTCAGTTGTTTTCACTAAGACATCCGGTCTCTATATTACATAGCAGCTGAAAATGCCAATGTTATCCTCGGTGTCATCAGCTAGCTTGTTTCTAAACACATCATTAACTATGGCCATAGGTTCCGTGTTGACACCGGGTTCCTCGTCAGCATCATGGATGGCTACATCAGGCATGGCCACATCATCATCATTTTCGTGCGTAACATTCACACCAACCTCGCCATGCATAGTCCATATCGTATAGTTCAGCCATCCATGATTTGTACAGACTCAATTTGAGCCCATTTCCTTCGATTCATGCAATCTTTGCATGGGCAGAAGACAGGGTTCCCATTCCCAGCATGAGCTTTGGCATCAGTGAGAAACTTGCCGATGCAAACCATGTACCACTTGTCTCTTCGGGACCCATACATCCACTCTCTATCCATCTCTGCACAACAAAATATTGAGATAGTAATTCCAGAGAAATTAATAACAAGTGGAGCTTCATGAACAACAATCGTTGCTCGAAACAACCATTTATTGTACTTTTATTTAATTTATTCACACTATTTTTGGAAAACATTATTGTACACTAATTATTGGAAAATTAAAATTGGTAGCCTTGGCCATATAAATTGAAAATCGTAGCCCCATTAAAAAACAATTATTACACAATAATGAAGAACAATTATTCTACTCCATGCCACATAAAAATGGAGACACTAATTTTAAAAAAAGACCAAAATTGGAGATATGACCATGAACAACAATGTAGCTGCAAACAATGTGTTGGTAGGTGACACATACATTAATTTGCTCACCAATATTGTAAAAGAATCTACTCTACTCTTGTCAAGAACTAATTATAGCATCACATACTAACAATGATCTAGACCACCATGTAATTAGCTTGGAAGCCTTGCACAAAGTCCAATTGGAAAAGTGCTCTCTAGAATGGGGAGAGAACTAGAATGAGAATCAAGAAATGTAGCCATCAAAACAACGCTAATTAAGCAACAAAATCAAAGAAGTGGATGCTTGTTACTAACCTTAAAGCAAAAAGATCAAGCCATTCTTCAAAATCCAAGAGCTAGCTTCATGGTGAAGAGCAGCCGTAACAATGGAGGGAAGGGCCCAAACGCATGCCTCTATGCTTGGGATGGAAGAGAGGAGGAAGGAGAAGACGGTGCTAGCTTTTTTGTACTGCCATTTTATCACCGTCGGTTCTTGGCTAGAACAGATAGTGATAGCACCAAATCACTGTCGGTTCTTGGCTAGAACCGGAAGTGATAAGTGGCAGCCAACTCACTGCCGATGCAAGCCACAAACCGGCAGTGATGTGGTCCTTCACTGCCGGTTTTAGCGCAGCCCCAATCATTTTCTTATTTTCAAGCTCAGAACCGACAGTGAAGGTACATCACTACCGATTCTCACAAATCCGGTAGTGATGAGGCCGGCAGTAATGTCCAAATCTGTAGTAGTGAGAAGAGATTAAATCTTTCTTACCTGCAAACTTGGGGTTGTTTGGCAAAGGTGAATGTGCCAAAAAACAAAAAGTGAAAGATTGGACCAAAAACTATTGATTGTGTCTTTCTCGGTTATGCTATTCATAGCGTGGGTTATAAATTTTTAATAATAAACTCTGTTGTTCTTGATATGGTTATTGGTACAATTATGGAATCTAGAGATGCGACTTTTTTTTAGAGTGAATTTTCCATGAAAAATACACTTAGCACTTCTAGTCATGAATCTATTTTTCTGCCTAAGACACCTGAATTGGTAAATACACGCTGATGTTGAAACCCATGAAGAAATTCCTGAGGGGGATAATAATATAGTCACTCGAAAGGGTAAGAGACGGAGGGCTGCAAAATCCTTTGGTGAAGACTATATTATATACCTTGCGGATGACACTCCCACAACCATAGCTGAGGCATATTCATCTCTTGACGCTGACTTATGGAAGGAAGTTGTTCAAAGTGATATGGACTCTACTATGTCTAATGGAACTTGAGAAGTGGTTGATCATCCTTACGGATGCAAACTAGTGGAGTGTAAATGGGTCTTCAAAAAGAAGCTTAGGCTTCATGGTACTATTGAGAAGTACAAGGCGAGACTAGTGGCTAAAGGTTATACTCAAATGGAAGGAGATGATTATTTTGATACTTACTCACCAGTTGCCCGTTTGACAACCATACGTGTGCTGCTGTCCTTGGCTGCCTCACACGGTCTTCTCATTCATCATATGGACATTAAGATAGCTTTCTTGAATGGAGAGCTTGAGGAAGAGATCTACATAGATCAGCCTGATAGATTTGTAGCAAAAGGTCAAGAGGGTAAGGTTTATAAATTATTAAAATCCTTATGTGGCCTAAAGCAAAATCCTAAGCAGTGACATAAGAAGTTTGACAAAACTTTAACATCAGTCGGCTTTGCAGTGAATGAAGCTGATAAATGTGTTTATTATCGGTATGGTGAGGGAGAAGGTGTAATTTTGTGCTTGTATGTGGATGATATTAATGTGATCAGAGAACTGAAAGATTTTTTTGTCTAATAATTTTGAGATAAAATACTTGGGTGAGGCTAATGTTATTCTTAACATAAAGCTACTGATAGAAGGAAATGGTGGGGTAACACTTGTGCAATCCCACTAGGTGGAAAATGTGCTAAATCGCTTTGGTTACAGTGAATACATGCCTTCTCCAACTCCCTATGAACCAAGTGTGCTATTAAGAAAAAATCACAGAATAGCACGGGATCAATTGAGATATTTTCAAATTGTTGGGTCACTTATGTATTTGGCTAGTGCAACAAGGCATTATATCTTGTTTGCTGTGAGCAAACTTAGCCAGTTTATTTCAAATCCAGGAGATACACATTGGCATGCTCTTGAGAGGGTGTTGCACTACCTGAAGGGAACCATGAGCTATGACATTCACTATACTAGGTACCCGAGGGTACTAGAGGGTTACTGTGATGCTAATTGGATATCTGATGCTGATGAGCTTTATGCCACAAGCGGATACGCGTTCTTGCTTGAAGGTAGCGCTGTTTTCTGGAAGTCTTGCAAGCAGACTATCTTCATGAAGTCTACAATGGAAGCCGAACTCATAGCATTAGACACCGCTAGCGCTGAAGCCGAGTGGCTTCATGAACTCTTTATGGATTTATTGATTGTAGAGAAACCTATACTGGTTATTTCTATGAACTGTAACAACCAAACTATGATAACTAAGGTAAATAGTTGTAAGGACAATATAAAGTCTACAAGGCATGTGAAAAGATGGTTAAAATCTGTTAAAAAATTGAGAAACTCTAGAGTAATTGCATTGGACTATGTCCATACATCAAAGAACTTGGCAGATCAGTTTACAAAGGGTCTGTCACGTAACGTGATAGAAGGTGCGTCGAGGGAGTTGGGCTTGAGACCCACTTGAAGTCATTCCATAGTGGTAACCTGTCCTATGTGATCAGAGATCCCATGAAGTAAGATGGTGAAATAAGCTAGCAGTTGACTAAGGGAGAGTCCCCTTATGTTAAGGTCCGAATCGTTTGAGATGCATTGTTTCTCTAATGCCGTAAGGTAGGATGGTTGACTCCTTAATATGATCCGAGTGGCTTATTTAAGTAGGGATGTTGTCCTACAGGACATCCTAGAAGGAACACACCTATATGAGTTCGATTGCTAGTCATAATCTATGAGATGTGGGTAATCTCTATATACTCATGAAAGACTTTGAAGTGTGACTTATATGCTTCAAATAGAGGGGATGCTTGTTATAGCCAGTACTAGATAAGAACTTTAGTGAAACTCACCTCACACAAAATTGTCAATTCAAGGCATAGTCCATTGTTCAGTTGTGACTGAGTGTAACTACTGCTCTAGATGGATGTTCAACTTAATAGTCTCCATCGAAACTCTGGTATATCAAAGAAATGTGGTTTGGAAACTATTTTACTATGAACCATAGAGTTTGGTGGGGATTGTTGGATATATTATAGGCTTCGCCCATATAATATTTAATAAATCAAATAAACTTTATGACCCGTAATAATGAGTGATATATGGTTTAATACCGTATGAGATTTTAACTAGACGTTGACTTAGTTTATATGGTTGGATATTGTCTATCTATATTGAGAAGCTGAGAAAAGGATGTGGGTGTGCCACACGCACACGCGCCACCGCTGACTGGGCCGGGGGCGTGGGCGTGGGCATGGGCGTGGCGTGACGGGTAGATGGACGGGAGGGGAGTGGTTTTGCCACTCAATCCACATAATTACGGGAGTTACTCTCTTTTATGTTGGAGGTGGCTTCATTGCGGGAGTTTCGCCTGTTACCGTCGTCTGCATCCGCACGCCTTCTCTGTCTCCTAATCACCTCCTGAGCCTCTTCGCTTTCCCATTGTGAGCATATATTCCGAGCTCCTCTGTCAGTCATTCTTCTTCTGTTCCACCACATATTCAGCTGCTCGCTGGTTCTCCCCGTCCCGGTTCCTGAGCGCACTAGAACTGGGAGAGCAGGGCCTCAGGAATGCCTGCCATCTTTGAAGGGTGGCAATCAAGTTGTTTTTGGGGAGTGTCGCTGGTGGTACGACTACTCGCTACGTCTACGTCTTCTTCTTCCCGGCGCTGGCGCACATTGAAGGCTCTCCGGTGATCGGCACTGCTTTCCTTCTGCACTGCAGCGAACAGGACGACTACATTGACAAATGCATCCGGCTCTGTCGCTGGGTATGTCTCTGTTCTTCGCTATCCAATAAGATCTTGTATCAATATCTTGCTGGTTAGTATCATATACATGGTATTCATGCTTAGTTCACACAAGCACATATACGATATCACAGACCTTTTGGTTATCGCCATTTTCTGGATTAAATTGTTATTGAAAATGCCTAAATATCTAACAAATGGCTGTTGTCTCTACAGCTGTAATACGTAAGGGAGAGGAGAACTTGAACTGTCTTGGTTGTTGCCGGAGTTGTTGGCGGCGAGCTGCGGCTCGAGTTGGCCGGCGGCAACCATCACCACTGATCTCTGTATCGCTACCTCATATACTCCAGTTCTAAATACAATACTAGACCCAGTATCGTGACAGTCTCTCCAGTATCGCGGGGCCCTGCTAATTAAGCTATGCCGACGCTGCGGTAATGGAATTGCATCATGAGCCAAAATGCCGGGTGGTCAAGAACCAGAAGCGAAGGAGGCACATGAGGAGGTAAAAAATACGAGATGGGCTCGGTCCGGAAGACAGGATTTGCAGGCAGAAAAGTAGAGCTGTATAGAGACAACTAGTACATTGCACGCATCCTTGCACGCATTGCGAGTTAAGCGGAAATGCATCTACTGAGCTGAATCTGGTCGGGTGAAGCGTCGCAGGAATACTGTAAAGAGCTTGTGTGCTTATACTTGTAAATAGGATTAGAATTTATGAACGCAGAAAACATACATAAGCATATCAATTCATCCATAACCGTGCACATTGCTTATTCTTAGTAGGGGATGGCAGGCACTGGTTTCAGAGTCTTACATATGCTGGCCGTAGCCTGTACAAATGGCCTAAAGTGTGCACATAAAGCACGCATGGTTCTAGATTGTCCTCTGGAAGCCGGCATTTCAAAAGTGGAAAGGCAGTCTTACATATTAGTGTCATAGGCATTGTTTATCGTTAGTAGGAGATGGCAGCCACTGGTTCCAGAGTCTTACATAAGCTGGCCGTTGCCTATACAAATGGCTTAAAGTCTGCACATAAAGCATGCATGCTTGGAGATTGTCCTGTGGAAGCAA
Organism: Saccharum spontaneum; assembly: GCA_022457205.1. Lineage (NCBI taxonomy): Eukaryota > Viridiplantae > Streptophyta > Magnoliopsida > Poales > Poaceae > Saccharum > Saccharum spontaneum. The sequence continues at coordinate 63,596,361 of CM039595.1, forward strand.
GCATTTCAAAAGTGGCCATGGTACATGAGCAAAAGCCAGGCTGACATATTAGCGTCCTAGACTTTCTATGCCTTTTCTGCTTGGTCATTAAAGGTTTTGGCACCAATAAATTTTACCATGGAGGCAGAAATACTTGAAGTCCCTATGTCATATATGCAAAAGCAGATGTATCATGGGGCTGTGAGCCTGTAACAAAGAGAAAGGAATCCCAAGTTAGGAATGGTTATGCTAAACAGGATGAGTTTGCATAGAAAACGGGGAGTAATATATCTGTAAATACCCTTTTCACTTTTTCTGCTGGATCGAAGAGGCTTTACGTCCACCGCTTTTGCCATGTGTTTTGGTTTCTTGAGCTCTGGATCTACAGTTATATACAAAGTGTTAAAACACCTATTCCAAGATGGGCTGCAGAGCAGCCATCGTTCCCATGTGTCTCTTGTAAAATTGTAGCGTCATAATAAAACTGCTGAATGACTCATACATTTGTGGTGGAAGGTACCTTTTCTGAGGTGAGCCCGAGAACTCCTGAGAATGATATTTATGTTTGTCTTTTTCCTTTTCGGGTTTTTGGTGAGAAGGATCAGTCCATCCCTCTTTCTCCTGTAGGATTGGCATACGTCATATTTTGGTAATCAACAAGATGAGTCAGAAATCTCTGGGCCAACCATGAATATAAAATCAGCCTGCTATTGTTGCAAGATCCATAGAGAGCAGAACCATTTTTCTATATCTACCAGCAAGGCCTGCCTACTCCTGAGGAAAATAACATGTTTCATGGCAGCCACAGATAGGAAACGAGAAGAAATAATAATAATTGTAAATGGACCACAAATTAAAGAGCTGAAAAAATAGTATTTCCATATCGGAATAGAGCTGCATCTTTGAAATTTCTGTGGAGGATTAGCCTCATCAAGAGCAGACGAGAGTTATAATATTCTATCCGAAGGTGTAGCAATAAATATTGATTGAAAGGCAACCATTATGAATAGTCCAGGCGTAACAATGCCAAAATGGCAATGGAGGCATGTCATGTGCATTAAGGAAGAAAAAGTCGTTTAAAAACAGAGGATTCTAGTAAGGCAAGCGAAGGGAAAAATAGTTAATAAGCAGTGAACAGTAGCAAATACGAAGCCTGATTCCTGTGTGGTTTTCCAGAGACTCAGTAATAGAAAGCGCATGGAAACCACAAATATCACAGAGTAAAAGAGGTGAACAGCAAGCAGCAGAAGTAAGCTGTTCATCATCACTGAGATCATTAAATATTTTTTTCTGCGCAGGCCTCTTCTTACTGTGTACTGGTGACTTGGTCTGCCTGTGAGGCACGTAATATTAGCTTGAGTGGAAACCAACGAAACACAGATAATTTATAACGCTGCAAAACACCATGTATGTATGACTGAAGCCTAAGTTACTTATTATTCAGTTGAACCATGATGGATGGCAGCGTAATCAGTGTTAGGCTTCGGAGGTGACTGCATAAATGGCAGATTGAGCAGATGTTATTTTGTGTTTGGCACACATAATATTTGTTACGCAGTATGTAATACAGAGACCAAAATTAAGAAACGGAAAGGAAACATACAATATTTTGTGGACTTATTATCTGATTGGATAAGGTGGCAGGAGGCAAATGTTGGAAGCTATTGGAAGCTGCATCATCATCAAATGTTGATAACACGGGTAAAGGTTGTATGGATCATTGGGCAGGAAAGAACAAGGTGTAAAGACTGGTGGTCAGAGTTACTAATAACAAGGAACAGAAGGTAGCTATTTATGTAACCTGAATGTAATACGTGTGGACATCGCTAAAGTGTACCTTTTAGTGAATCTATATATAAGTGCCTAAGAGAATGGATCTGCTATTTATCAAACTGAATATAAGCAAAATCGTGTATAAAAGGAAGGCCTTACAACATCCAAAAAGGCAACACGGTTTCCCCATGGCCTGGAAATTTATTGATCAGGTATCTGTCATTTTTAGAGAACAAGGAGGCATGTTCCTTCTCATGTTTTTGTAAAATAGTACTGAACTAATGGGAAGCAGGGCATAAGGCAAAAAAGGCAAAATATATTATTACAGGACTAAACAGGCTGGGAGTAGGTACCATTTAGTGATTCACCAACAATCCAATCTCAAATCTGTTAGCCTGTAGGAGTTCTGAATATCATGGCTTCACACCTGAAGCACGAATTAAGTGTTATGTCTAAGCATAGTGAGGCGTGGTTGCAGTGTTGCATTGCAGATTTGTAGATAATCACCTAAAACTGAAGTTTCTTTTGTAAGTTCCCAAATATTTCTAGGATCAATTCTACTGGTACTTTTGTTCTCTCAAAGTTAAGTTTATCAGCAGCTAAGCATTTTTGCAGTTAACTACTGAGTATTTTACCCATGTGTTAAGATCATGCCACTTGCTAATTTCATTTTTATGGGGTGAGAAACAATTTTTAGTGAAATGAAAACAGAGAAACTCATATCTAAGATGTCAATGTACAGTAAAAAGCAGCAGACAACTATGAGGTTATCTGCACAAATCAGTTTTATTTTTTTTTTGGAATGCAAAGGAATTAGCCTGACTAAAAATGGTTCTAAGAGCCATGGAAATAGAACCATCATGAGAGTCAAATAGTTTTTTCCCTTTTCAGAGGCACTTATATACCATATACCTAATGCTATCATCTACAAAAGTAATCCTAAAGCATTCATAATTGGACATCTAAGAAAATGATTTATGAGCAAAGATATCACCTATATCTTGATAGACACCACAACTTTGTGGCAACAAATTTCACATGTGCCATCCAGAATAGGTTTCAGAATTATTGCTGGCTTACATAACACTGTCGTAAAAAAGAACATGGTAGTTTTTCTTCAAGGAGTAAAGGTTACTTACATTCCAACATGCTAGATAAGCTCTTTCTGCTTTGGAGGTACTGCATCCTTGTTTCTGTGCTCAATAATTCTTTGAAGCTCCTGAAGTCCAAAACCAAAAGTCAACTTATTCAATAACTCTTCTCCATTTGCTCTTCTTTGTTCAGCAAGACCAGCAGCAAGAATGAAGTTTCTCCACTGTTCCGTAGTCTGGATGGTTGTTTGACATTCTACAAATTTGAAGGAAAACTCATAAGTTCCCCAAAAGAGGCATAAATCAAATTGATGACACTTGGAATGGAATGGCAACTGCTTTCACTAATCAAATGCAGTTTCCATTCAAAGGGCAAAGCAAAGAGCAAGGCTGTGTATTCTGTTGTTATAGCAGCATGTTCCACATTGTTGACCAAGATCGAAAAATTTGACCATTAATAAATATGGACAGTACATAAAAGTTAGGATCTTAGTCACAGGAAAAGCATGTTATCAGTAGGATAGCCATATATAAGAAGCAAAGTTGATAGCATAAGATATTTCGATGCTATAACATGGCAGCTTCAAAAAAAAACAGCAACATATACTGAGTTACATAGCAAGAGGATAAGAAAAATAAAAAACTAACCCATCAAACCCCATGACAGCTTCAGAACAAATGACATGTACTGAATTATGTGGCAGCAGGATAAGAAAACTAAAACCTAACCCATTGAACGCCACCGGAGCAGCAATTAGTTATGAACATAAACTGCTATGTTTACTTAAAACATAGGGAGAATGTGCAATATGCAGAAAACAAACTGTAGTCATCTCTTGGATAAAGATAGGAACTGAAGACTGTACGTGGTATCTAGCTATACATGATTTGGTCCTATACTCCTATTATGAGGACGATGAGACGACGACGTCAAACACCATTTGTATCACCTTCCTCCCTAGATGCCAGATATTGTACCACTGCTTATCTTTGATGAAGGGTATGACAGTATGTATGGGTCAAACCCTTCATCCTGCATTAGAGAGAGCAAGCTGAAGCTCATGCCTATATGCGTCAACTCAGGGAGTGGCAGATCTCCGTCAAGGTACCACACGACTTGTTGCATATTGGGCCTTACATTGGTAAATGGGTGTGAGCATTTTTGTTAGAAAAGGGAATATATTAATATCCCAGTTTCTGCATCGACTAATGCATATAGTTGTTCAGTATTACAATAGAGCAAGATAAAGTCCATGGAATCTCAAACACAAAGTTTTGAGCCATCAAAACTTAAAAATTTGTAAATAGAAAAGACTAAAGATCAATTCTGTTGCTAAATCTCCAGTCATGTCTTGCAAACACCTCCATCACGGCTGTCTCAATAATCCTACAGCCCGCCTTCATGACATGGCGATCCTCCTCCTTCTGAAGTAAGGTCCAGTACCTGATCCAATACATCCCCTTGAAGATAACCTGCAAATAAGACGGTGCTATGGCCTTGTCAAACACAACATCATTCCGAGTTAACCATAGCGCCCAACACATAGCACTTGCACCCATAAGGATTTGAGACTTCATTTTCCTATTTAACCCTTGCAACCAACCTGTAAACAAATTGTGTACACTAGTTGGGGTTTTAGGTTAAAGGAAATATGAACAATTCTCCACATAAATTTAGCATAATGACAGTCAAAGAGTAAATGTTGTATCGTCTCATTGGTGGAACGAAAACAACACTTTCTATCTCCTTGCCACTACCGCCTAGCTAAATTATCCTTAGTTAAGATTACTCCCTTGTACAAGTACCACACGAAGACTTTAATCTTGAGGGAAATTTTAGTTTCCAAATTTGAGTGTTGTAAGGTAGAGCCTGTACATAGTGACAGGAAGAGCGTCTTGAAAGGATGTGGCGTTATCCATGAGTCCTCTCAAAAACGTACTTGAGATCTGTCACCTAGATCAAACATACCCATCAACAAGAACTCATCCTTGACGTTCATAAGGCCAACCCAAAACTGTGAATCCCCAGGCATGTATTGAACTTGCGTCAAAGTCTTGTTCCTTAAATATTTATTTTTTAGCAACTGTTGTCATACCCCATCACCATTTATTAATTTGAAGAGCCACTTGCTTAGGAGGCACTTATTATGAACCCCTAAATTTAGGACTCCCAATCCTCCTTGGTCTTTTGGTGTACAAACTACCTCCTATTTTGTCAATCTGTATTTCTTCTTATGTTCATCGCTTTGCAAAAAAAACCGAGATATGAAATAAGCCAATTTTTTCAAAACCCCTCTGGGTATTTCAAAGAAAGACATCATAAACATAGGAAGACTACTCAGAACCGAGTTAATGAGGACAAGCCTACCTCCCACTGAAAGCATCTTACTCCTCCAACCACTCAGTCGCTTTTGAAATCTTTCTTCCACATGTTTCCAGTCTTTATTCATTAGTTTTCGATGATGCATAGGAATTCCTTGATATCTAAAAGGGAATGATCCTACATTGCATCCAAAAATTTGTGTATACTCCATTTGATTAGCATTAGCCACTCCATAACAAAACAATTCACTCTTATGAAAATTGATTTTGAGTCCCGATAACTACTCAAAAGCACAAAGAAAGAGCTTCATGTTTTTGGCCCTCTTTAAATCATTGTCCATAAAGACAACAGTGTCATCCGCATACTGAAGTACTGAGAGTCCTTCCTCAATCAAATGCAGAAGCACTCCATGGATTTGTTCGGCCTCTTTTGCTCGTGAAATAAGTATTGCCAGCATATCAACCACTATGTTAAACAAGATTGGAGATATCGGATCCCTTTGCCTCACTCCTTTTCTTGTTTGAAAATAATAGCCTAAATTATCATTGACCTTTACTGCAACACTCCCTTTAGACATGACTTTTGTAATCCATTCACACCAAACTGGTGAGAATCCTTTCATTCTGAGGACTTGTTGTATAAAAGGCCACTTAATATTATCATACGCTTTTTTGAAATCCTATTTTGAGATCACTCCATCTTTTCTTTTCCTATGCAACTCATGTATTGTTTTATGTAGTATTACAACGCCTTCCATTATATATCTTCCCGGAATAAAGGTCGTCTGAGACGGACCTATCAATTTATCTGCCATTTTCAAAATCCTATTATTTAACACCTTCGTAAAAACCTTGAATGACACATTCAAGAGGCAAATTGGCCTATACTGCTATATCTTGGTCACATCCGTGATCTTAGATAATAGTGTAATTACCCCAAAATTTAAAATGTGAATAGTTAATATCCCCATATAGAATTCATAAAAGAGACCCATCAAATCTTGCTTGATAACATCCCAAAAGAATTGATAAAATTATGCAGGAAAGCCATCCGGACCCGGTGCCTTATTATGTTCCATATCAAAGATCGCCATTTTGACCTCCTCCTCACTGAATGTAGCCACAAATACTTCATTCTCCTCCTCCGAAACTTGAGGTATATCATGCCTCAAATTCTCGTCCAGTGAGAAAGAATTCTGTAAATGAGGTCCAAACAGTCTTTTGTAGTAATTGGTTATATAATCTTTCAAATTCGCATCCCCAATAATAATTCCTTCTGCCTGTTCTAGATGTGTGATTTTTGTTTTTCTATGTCTGCCATTTGCCACCAGATGAAAATACTTAGTATTATCATCTCCTTGCAACAACTTTGTTGCTTTTGATCGTTGGAGCCAATAAATCTCCTCCTCTCTTAGCAACTTAGTTAATTGCCCTTTAAGATAATATCTAAGTTCTACCTCCTGAAATGATAGCAATGTCGTTTCAGCCTTTCTGTCGAGGACATCTATTTTATCCATCAGATCTACTTTGTGTTTTTTTGGTTTGGGAGACTAAATTTCGAGCCCAACCTCTAAGGAAACGCCGCAATCTCCTAATCTTAGCCTGCCACCATTCCATGGGTGTTCTGCCCCTATTCTCATACTCCCACACCTCTTTTACCAAATCAAAAAAACCATCCCTTGTTAGCCACCCTAGCTCAAATTTAAAATTCCTAGTGTTGCCTCTGTGAGATGGTTGCCCTCCATCAAGTAAGAGTGGTGTGTGATCAGAGATTTCTCAGGTGAGAGCCTGGACGGTCGCCAGTGGAAATTTTTGTTCCCACTCAGTTGTCACCAAGATACGATCTAACTTCTCATAAGTCGGTACTTCAACATAATTAGCCCAAGTGGAATTTCTACCCGTCATTTCTAGTTCCCTCAGATTTAGAGTTTCAATGATAGCATTAAATAGAAGTTGCCATTTATTATTATACCTTGAATTATTTTTTTCAGATGGTTCCTAATTATATTGAAATCCCCCCTACTAAAAAAGGTAGATCTCCACAGCTAGTGCATGCACGGACTAACTCTGATAAGGAGTCCTCTTTGTGCTCTTCCTGTGCTGCGCCATAGACCGACAAAAGGGCCCATCTAAAACCATCTAGCTTATTTCTTAAGACAAATTTTATGTAGTAATACCCGTCGATTATATTTTCTACTTCAAAGCTTTCTTGATTTATCCCCATTAGCATCCCCCTGACATACCTCGGGGGCATCGCCAATGCCAAACAAAATCAGCCCCACACAGAAATTCTCTAAACACTGAGTCGAGAAACTATTTCTGTTGGTCTCTGATAAAGCTATAAAATCAAGTCTCTTATCTTCAGCTCCATCATGTAAAAACGTATGCTTAGCCAGGTCACGTAGACCGCTACAATTCTAAAAGATCCCTTTCATTGGAACAATTTTTTCTTTGTGGACACCTTCCTATTGAGGGGTTTCTTAAACTTTTTATTTTTTGCCACCGTGATGGGTATGTCAACAAGTACCCCATCAAGGCCCGCACCAGTATCATCCATCACCTCCTCTGTCAAGTCGTCACAGAGTCGACCGATGGTGGAAGTATCAGGATCGATCTCATCCTCCTCTGATTCACACTCTTTATCAATGGAATTAACAATATAAGAAGGTTTCAATCTTTCTTGTTCTACATTTTTTTATAAGAGCTATAGAACCAGCAATTAACTTTTCTTTACCTCCCAGACTGATTCTCACCCCTCCTAAATTTTGCTCAATGCGATCACTAGAAAAAGAACATACTGAATTAATAACTGCATTTGCATTACCTTGGGGATCCTCAAGATTTTTGATGGCAACTCTTTTTTCTTCCTTCTCAAGAGAGTGTACATCAGCCGCGTCCGCATTCCACTTGCTGTGCCGCACTGGGGTAAGCTCTCCATCAGACAAAACTGCCATTGTCATAACACTTCCCAGCACATTGTCTGACCCACCATCCGCTGATACTCCAGCACCTACCAAAGCGTCAAGAGCAGCCCCAAGGTGCTGATACTCCATCACAAACACTCCCTCTGATGTCCCATCAACCTGTCTCGCTTGAACTGATTCATCCAAAAAAAGAGGAAGACTGCTGATTGTGATTTGTTTGCGCACCCAAACCAGCAGCTCCCAAACCAGCCGCCATCTGTGTCCTTGCCGAGGGCTGCTCCTGCTGTCTCTTCTCCTTCCCTATCAAATCATCTCCTGGGATCACCATACCATCCGCCCCTACTAACTGTGATGAACATTGCTGCAAACGTGCTGGAGCTGAACCTGAAGGTACTAGTGAAGCTGCTACGCGCACATCCACCGAATGCCCTTTCGTGACTCCGACAAAATCATGTACCGCATCACTGAGAACATCCTCCTCCCCTAATAAATCATCCTCTTCAAGATCAATGTCCATCTGTGCTTCTGGATTTTTTGCTTCTTTTCCTAAATTGCTACTAACAACTGCATTAGTTGCACTTGCACCTGAGTTGATAACCTTGCCATGATTCTGTGCCTCTCCCATCTCACTATCTTTCGGTGCCGCATTGCCATTACCTTCATTCCCCTTATTCTTTGTGTTCCAAATATTTCGCAGCCCTATATTTGGTAAATAAGGTTCAACTTCGAAAAGCAACTGGAAGTATCTATTACCAATGATGACATCAAGTTTGCTTGGAATTGCCTTTGGTTCTAGTACTGCCACTGCAAACCTCCCAAAGCTACTAACTCTAGTTGTCACCATATCAACATCTTGAGTAACTCCAAAAAGAGTCCCCAAAGCCCACAAAACCAAATACTCCCTTAAAATCCTCAGAAGATTTAAAACTCGCATCCACACTACTGGTAGAGCATGACCAAAATATTCCTCCTCTTCTTTGAATTCTTGAAAGTTGAGAGTCACCCCTTGCTTCATTTCTGCATTAAACCTTATCATCTTTGCTAGACCCCCCTTTGTAGGAAAAAGCACCTTGAACTCAGAACTATTGTGCCGTTATACATCCCAAGCAAAATTCCCAGTAACCAAAACCCAGAGAAAAGTGGCAACTTTTCTTCTGACAGATCTTTACCAGAAGTGGAGATTAGAGCCATTCTCGAATCTCTCTTTGTGGGCTGAATTGGTGCATGTGGAATAAAATAACCGGCTAGTGCATCCGCCGCTTGGCCAACTACCTGGGCTATTGGTTTCGGCTGCTTAGGCATCGGACACCGAATCATTGCATGCTCAGGGCTTTTGCAAATATCACAAAACACCATTGCTGTGCAGTCGAACATCAAGTGACCCTTTACACCAAAATGGGTGTGAGCATAACAGCCCTAGCTTGAGTACCAGGCATACTTCGTCGACATAAAAATCGCCATGCAATTTGCTGTCGACCATATCAGTTAGTGACCCTTTGTGCCCATGCTCAAGTACCTAGTCAACAAGCACCACTTGGTTATTATCCCTTATGTTGTTGTTCACTGGCCTTTTCCCACAGGTAACCTCAAGAGGAAATGCACCAAAGGCAAACACATCTGTGAGTGGGGATGCCTTGCCTGTGCTTACCAATTCTGGGGCGAGGTAACCCATGGTACCAACAACATGCGTGGTCTGTAGATCAGTGCCGTGGTCGTACAATCTTGCAAGGCCAAAGTCACCTAGGTGTCCGTTCATTTCACTGTCAAGAAGCACGTTGCTTGCCTTGATATCACGGTGGACGACAACTTTCTCTCACTTCTCGTGGAGGTAGAGAAGACCCGTAGCAATGCCTTTGATGATCTGAAACCTCCGAGCCCAACTCACTGTTATCTTGTCCACATCGGAGTTAGATACTTATCAAGACTGTCATTTGACATGTAGGCATATACTAGAAGTAGTTCACCTTTTCGCCTGCAATAGCCAAGCAACTGAACAAGGTTACAATGTCGAATGTGGCCGATGCTGACAACTTCAGCAATGAACTCCTTCGTACCCTGCCTTGATTCATGGGAAACCTTCTTCACAGCAACTTCCAGTTTCGATGACAGAAGCACTCCTTTGTATACCTCCCTGAATCCTCTAGCACCTAGCAGGTTCTTGCTCTTGAATCCTTCGGTGGCATGATACAAATCCTTGTACGAGAAACGGTATGGCTTGAATTCAACTTCCCAATCTTCTTTGAGCTCAGCATATCACCGTTGCCTCCTCACCAGTGAAACGATGATGGCACCCACAACGACCATGAATGTTGCGGATGCTATTGGCAGGATAATTTCCAGAAGTATCGATTGAGGTTTTGGGCCCTGCGGAGGTAGCTTTGGCAGTTTCGCGATGTCGATCTCCGGAGCAGGTTTGTTCATGCCGAAGCTCCAGCCAAGCACGTAGTGTCGTGCGTCAACTGAGCCGGTTGCTGATGAGAAGCCGATATATGATGACTTGTGTAGAACTGCTGAGAGGTCCAAATGGGCTGAGATGAGTGGCTTTTTCGGTTTCGCCATTTGGAGTGGAGCCATGGTAACATTGATTTTCTTGGCTTCTCCGTTGTAGTCTACCCAAACATGCATGGCATCACCACTGACAAGACTCATGTTTTGGAAGCTACTATTCCTATCATCAAAGTAGCCCGCAGGGTAGGACTGTATAGAGTGGAGATCGTTGACGTCGATGCCAACATGGTTGGCGTTGATGTCTTGGAACTCGATATTTAGGGCGGTGTCTAGTTCAATGGCCAAGATATGGTTGCTCAAGCTGCCTCTCTTCTCGGAGTTCATGAATCCTAAGTATTGGTTGGACATTGCATCTGAGAAGTTTGTGCTTGGAGCTATGATAAAGGCCAGGCCATGTAGGCATATGATTTGGTAGGTAGAGCGGATGGCAAACACAAAGGTCACGGAGAAAGAATGTACTCTATCATTGTCTGAATCACGGAAGTGCAATGGAGTCGGGTAGAAGGCATGGCCTTTAGAATTAAGTGTACCGTTGGTTAGCTCAAGGAGTCCGTCGGACGTGACTGTGGCAGTGTCGTCCAAGCTGATATTAGTACCTGTAAAGCCAAGGTACAGGAGTTGGTCCTCAGGAGTTGATGCAGTGAAGAGTGCAGGTTCATGGGCAATGAAAAGGAGGAGGCAGAGTAAGAAAAATTTCAGGTGAGATGTGAGTAAGTTGCAAGGCTCAAGCACTTCATAGGCCATGCTGTTTAGTGCTTGTCCATAGCAAGCAGAGTACAAAGCTATTTAAATTGATTCGCATTGAGGCCAAGTGGCTTCGGTGCCGTGTGTCGTCCACACACGTCATTGTCTGATGTAGTTAACACTTCATACCAAGAAAGATATTTTTTTTGTTTTCAATTTAAATAATCAGGTCCTATTTGCCGCAGCTTCACTAACAGCTACATGACCTGTTATCAGCTGTTTTTTTTTTGCCAAACACCCTTTTTTTAAAACGGCTTCACGGGTGAAGCTCTTTTTTTTCTGCTCTCACAAAGGAAGAGGAGGGATGCTCTTTTTATTCTGCTCTCACAAAGGATGAGGAGGGATAAAACTGAAAAAAGTAGCTTATCCTATCTGACACAGGTGGGACCAAGCATGCACAAAATACTTGTTTGTCCACGTAGGGAACGCACACGCTTGGGGGAGGGAGGCATCGGGGTATAGTCACCAGGCCGCAAGACACCGGAGCGCAGCTCGCCGAGGCGCAGGCCGTCAGAGCGCGGCTTGCCAGGGCGCAGCTCGTTGGGGCACGGGGCCAGGGCACGTCTGCGTGTGATGTAGTTGCCGGGGGCGGCCTCCTGGTATTGGGTGTGGTCGCTCGGGCAGTTCTTGCTGGGTTAACGAGGAAGAAGACGAAGGAAGAAATAGAGTGGAAAAAGAAAAAGATAAAAATAAGTCCATTAGGGTCTTTTTATTTCTTTTGTCTCCCAGGTGAAGATATTTTGCCAAATAGTTTTTTCAAAATAGTTCAGCTTTACTGAAAAAGCTCTCGTGAAACTACTCTAAAAAAAAACCACCTTCACTAGTGAAGCTAAGCTGTGCCAAACAGGGTCTCAATAACTCCCAGCTTCAGACCACTTAAGCTTCATGTATGGCCAAAACTCAACATATAATTACAACACCTTCGAACATTATTCACCAAAATGAAGAATAAACGGCCATCTGTGAGACATGAATGGCAAATCTGAGTCACCCACGCGGCATGCCTGCACCGCGCTGCCTCCGCCCAATTAAGTGGCCCACCGAGGGCTCCCCACCTTGCCCGCATGGCCTGCCTCTACTTGCATGACCCGTCGGCGGCCTTGAGCTGGCAGCCCAATGCTAGTGTAGGCGTGGGCCCAAGCGTGAGCTTGGCGTGGCGGATAGGTGGCCCTGCTCGTGGCGGGCGAGGCACCCTACGCGGCAAAGCATCATGTGGCACTATTACAAAAAAAATCTTTTGCGAGACGTTTTGCAATTGTTTTCGGAGGCGGGCAACACCAAAAACCGTCTCATTAACCGAGGCGGTTACAACAACCGCCTCACAAAATAGATTAACCGAGACGGGCACCCTTAAAATGCCCGCCTCGGTTAATTTAACCGAGGCGGTTTCCCTAACACAACTGCCTCAGTTAATATATTAACCAAAGCGGTCACATTATAAAACCTGCCTTGGTAAATAGTGGCCCAAACAGCCCATCTAAGGCCTGGTAACAGGTTCCTCATATATATATACAACGAACACCTAGAACCCTAACTCCCATCCTCCACTCCCTCTCCCTCAGTCCCGAGCGGCGGCCACTTCCTCTCCTTCCTTGCGACCCTCTCTCTCTCTCTTGTGTCGTCCACCTCCTCTCCCTCTCCCCACACCAAGCGCCGACGCCGGCCCTCCTCCCCACAACGGCGCTGGCCCTCCTACCTCTCTCTCTCTCCCTCAGTGGCCATGGCGACCCCTCCCGGCCGCACGGGACGGCACGCGAGCATGGAAATGGCGCGGCAGGACCTTCTCGGCCGCGCGTGGGGCGGCCCACCCCCTCTGGGTGGCAGCACAGGGCGGCTCAGCGCGGGTCTAGCGGCGTGGGGCCACGCGCCACAACGAGGTTGCGGTGCTCCTCGAGCCGTGTAACACCCTAAAATTTGAAGAAAAGAAAAATAGGGAAAAATGTGATTTTTATATTTATTTTTGTGAAGCATGCAACTTTAGAATAAGAATAATTTCTATAAATTTAAAATCAAATATAAGGGTAGAAACATGATTGAGCATTCATGCTGCTGCATTTGGAGTTTTGTATTGAGTGGTTTAAATCAAATTCAAATTTGGTTTGAAAATCATTTGAAAAATGGATTTGAAAAATTGGAAAAGAAAAAGAAAAGGAATTTACCTTCTTACCGGGCCGCATCTCTCCCGCAGCCCATCTTCTCGGCCTGCTAGCCGCGGCCCAGTTCTTCTTCCCCCCCCCCCCCCCCCCGCGCCCCCTTCGCCCGCATGGGCCGAGCCCGAGCCGCGGCCTGCTAGCCCGACTCGCACGCGCGCGGCCTGCGTCTCGCCTGGAGTCGCTAACGCGTGGGTCCCACTGGTCAGTGACTCGTTCTCGCCTTCCTTTCTTCTTCCTCCGGCCGACGCCGCCTTCCCTCTCTCCCGATCCGATTTGGATCTTCGAATCTCGCCTTTTCCTTAGTTAGCGAACCCTCCGGACTATAAAAACGGGACCGTAGCCCCTCCCCGCTCCATATCCAACCCTTAACCGCAGCTATATCGCCTCGGGGCGGCTACATCCGAAGCACCACCTCCACCGCCCGCCATATCAAGCCGCACGCCTCCCTCGCCTTGTTCTTGGCTTCAATCTTGCCGTGGGTAAGTTCGCCTTGGAGTTAGCTAGCATGGGTGTACTTGCTTCGCGATTTCGTGCACCGTGGCGAGTTTTGGAGTTTTCCGGCCATGGCGCCGCCGCGCGAGTCGACGTCTCGGTGAAGTCCGGCCGGAGCGCCGCCCGTCTCCTCTCCCGATCGATCTGGACCGTCCGATCTAAAACGGACGGCTCATATTAGAAGATAACGGTTCGGCGGTATTTTTGTTAAAGAGCCCCTGGAGTTTTCAATTATCTAACCCGCGGTCCAAAGCGTAAACCGGGAAAATACGTTTTGATTAAATAAAAACGTAATTCGTTTTGGAAAAAGAAAATACGCTTTCTCATATTTACAGTTTTGCCACTCAGATTGTTTTAGCCGTAGAATCTTCGTTTTAACTCCGATTTGATCCATTCAAATTGCGTTAGATTCATATTTGCGAGCTCTATCTAATGATACAACTGTACAGTAGGTTTGGATTAATTTATTTTCGAGTTTTAATTAAAGTATTTATTTTTCTATAGGAAATCTTTGGAAATTCATAACTTTGTCGTTTTAGCTCCGTTTTTCGTGATCTTCGCGTCTGTGTGATCCTATCGAGTTGTAGATTCGTTTTAAAGACTTTTTATCTTATTTTCTTACTGTTGGTGTATTGTTCTAATTATAGCCTTGTTTGTCTATGCATGATTGCCTCTGGATGTGTGTTGTTGATATTGGTTGATCGAGTATAGACGGTGAGCAATTCGTTGGAGATCAAGAGCCTTACTACGAGCAAGATCTTCAGGATCAGTTTGAGCAAGGCAAGTATAGCATGGGATTGTCCTTGTTGTCCTATTCACCTTATGCAATTAATATCATTATGCATTTATTCCTTGTTAAGGATGACTTAGTGATTGATCCTATACCTTGGTACCCATTATGATGCATTGACTAGTATGGCTAGTGCTTAAACATGGACTATGATCATGTAAATTGATTAGAGGAATATGCAATAAACATTAAAATATGATTTTGATTATTGTATAAAGGGGATTAGAGCATGTGTGTTGCTTTTTGATGCTCTAATTGCTCTCCATAAGGACTCATCTATAAGCGACAATCCGGGATTTACAGTACAACTATGGGGGCTATATGGCTCTGGCTTTAGTCATATAGAAGGACCTTTTCTAGCTTGTTAGAGGTAACCTTTTTGGCGTAAGAATGGCTTGACGAATCGGGTATAGTGCGGCCTCTGTCCTTATGTGTATAGGCTGCGGGTTATTGTGCCATTTGGAAGGGGGGCTCTACATCTGTTTGCCGAGTGAATCTAATGGCCCTAACTTGTTAGACGAACCTTCGAAAGACTTCATAGTGTTTACCCTGCCTGCTCACCTTGGTAGTGTTTTGGGAGTAATTAACCCGGGCATTTGGGTAACACGACTCACAGTGAAAGTGTACAACCTCTGCAGAGTGTAGAACTGTTATAACAGCCGTGCTCACGGTCACGAGTGGCCTTGGACCCTTATGGAATAGTTGAATAATTTGTTTATGTTTATGTTTTTGCTATTCAACAATCATTTCACATGGATCATATGTTTATTGTTTACATTGAGACCTTTTGATGCTAATGATATGCTAAAATCATGTTAACTAAAAGCTACATGCTGATAAACCAATGATTATGCCTTTTTGAGCCTCATGAACCCCATGTTACACTTGTTGAGTACGAGATGTACTTACGCTTGTTTATTTCTCTTATTTGGATAAAAATCCCGGATGGGTAACAGATGGAGGTAATAGCGACTACTACGCCTACTTCCCTGAGGATTACTAGTCTTGCTGTCAACCAGTCAATGTACCTGTGACTGGAGCTACCACGAGAGATTTTTATTTATACTTCCGCTACATTTGTGTTAAGACTAAGTGTTTAAATATCGTGATGTAATAACATTTGCCATGATACTTCTGTTATAATTTGTGAACTTATGTGTGATTGATCTCTGGGCGCACATAAGGGTAAGCATTCCATTTGGTCGATAAATGGGTGTTACAAATTGGTATCAGAGCTCTTGTTGACTGTAGGACGCAAGCCTAGCTAGCAATGGTCGAAGTAGTGTCATCTTTACACTATTTTTATGCTCACTATCTTGCTCTTGTTATTTGATAAATTTTTATGCTTCTTATGTCTCATTCTATTACGAAATTTTGCCTCTATTCTAACTTCATCTAAAAATTCTGTAGATGACTCGTGACCGTAAGACTGCCCGCATCAGCTTTGGAGGATACTACCCACCTCGTGCCGTGCTTGCAACTGAAGAGCCACAAGAGCCAGAACCTCAGGAACAGGAAAAGACCCCTGTAGCACCAGTCCAAGCACCAGCACCTCCCCAGGAAGAGACTGAGCCTGAAGAAGATCCAGAAATCGTTGAGATTGAAGATGGTGAGGAGGAAGCTAATGGAGGAGTACAACCCCCGTCTCCACCACATGAAGCTCCTGAAGATATGCCACCTCCTCCAATGGGGTGGACTGTGAGGATCTACCATAGGAATGGAGGGGATGCTGTCTCTCATATTCGCCTAGTGGGGATGCTCACTGCTTACTTCGCTGATTGGCATCCAGCCGTGGAGTACGTCTGCTGGGAGTACACTCATCCACTAGAGAGCACGTACTGGAAGGCAAGGGCAAGCATCTTTGCACACAAGCAAGACAAGGGGGCATATCAGCTGGACAGGATGTTCTCTCATGTGGGACATCGAGCTACCATATCTTCGCTTTAACCTCATGAAGCATGACATTCATCGCTTCCTTCCTCGTGCACACCCCGAGCTTGGATGGGCTATGACAGATCCAGTGCAGCTAGAGCCACTACCTCGGGTGATGGTGAACTTTGTCTACGACATGATGGACAGGAAGCTGCAACTAGAAGAGATGGTGAGGACACAAGGGAAGACTATCAAGAGGTGCCAAGCAACCATTGATGAGCTACGAGCAAACCAAGGCATGCCCAAGATCTACGAGACATTAGAGCATGAGCCACTTCCTTAGGAAGTAGGAGTCCTTTATGTAATAAGAACGTTCTTAGTAACGTCAGTTGAGTCAGTCGAGTCTGTCGTGTGGTTTGAACCTTGGTGTGCTAGTTGCTTTATTATTATGCTTATGTGTGAGTTGGATCTTTGTTTGAGTGTCTAGACTTGTAGGCATGTCTACAAGTTCCATTATTAAGAATAATAAGTTTAATAGTCAAGGAATAATAGTTGGGTTTGATATTATCTCGTTTCTGTCCTTGCTGTTTTCTGGAGCAGTCTCTAATGTTTCTGCTATAGTTTAAAAACGGTTTGTGCAACATTTATGAAATTTTTATGAGAGAAACTAGACTCAAGCATCTTTCAAATGCCACTGGAATCATCTTTTTATCTAATCTGGTTCGAGAGATATAATTTTCACAAGTTAAAGTTTCTGCACAGTCTGGAATCTGGAACAGTTTCTGTTACGTCTTATTTTTCATAGACTTAACGACAGAATCTGGTCTTGAGGTCTGAATAGAAATTGTGGATAATTTCAGAAGCTTTCCAACCATATAAAGCACGCCTCTTTTGGACTTCTGTAGCCCGAGATATGATTGAAATACTGAACTGTCAATATTGCTACTCGTCCAGAAAACTTTCAGATCTCATTCTTAATCTTATAAGTGGTTGATAACCTGGATTTCTTAAAGTTTGCATGTTTATGGGTGGCAGATGGCCGGAAGAGGAAGAGGCAGAGGTCGTGGAAACATTCCCCCAAATCCACCACCACCACCGCCACCAACTATCGAGCAATTGCTGGCAGTACAGACGCAGTTGATGCAACAACTGGTGCAGAATCAGCAGAATCAGCCAGTTGCTGGGGTTCAACCACGTGATAAGCGTGGTGAATTTTTGAAGGGTCGTCCCCCAGTGTTCACACATGCTGCTGATCCTTTGGAGGCCGATGATTGGCTTCGTGCTGTGGAGAAACAACTCACCATTGCACAATGTGATGACCGACAGAAGGTGTTGTTCGCTTCTGGGCAACTTCAGGGAGAAGCTCAAGATTGGTGGGAGTCATATGAGTATGGTCGTCCTGCTAATGCTCCTGCAGTCACCTGGCAGGAGTTTAGAGAGAACTTCAGGGCTTACCATATACCTGAAGGGATGATAGAATTGAAGGCGGAGGAATTCAGGAACCTGACCCAAGGGTCAATGACTGTAGCTGAGTACCGTGACAAGTTTGCTCAATTGTCACGATATGCTCCACATGAGGTGGCCAATGACAATGATAAGCAGCGCCGCTTCTTGAAGGGATTGTATGATGGACTACAGTTGCAGTTGATGTCCAATACCTACCCTAACTTTCAGACGCTTGTGAACCGCGCTATCGTGGTGGATAACAAGCGCAAAGAAATGGATGCTAAGAGGAAGAGGTTACAGGGACAAGCCTCCAATAGCAACACCCGTCCACGCACTGGTTTTCAACAGAATACTCAGCAGAGACCTCCTTCTGGACAGTGGAATCGTGGTCAGGCCCCATTCCGTGGACAGTTCCCTCAACGTCCCCCATTTCAGCCACAGAGTAGCAACCAACGTCCACCACAGCAGAATGGGAATCAAGTGCAGCGTCAGGGTCCTTCCAACAACACTCCTACAAAGACCAGTGCTCCCAATACTCCTAACAGGTGTTTTCATTGTGGAAAAGAAGGTCACTTGTCTTACAATTGCCCGGAGAAGCCTAACCAGCAGACTCCCCAGAGACAGAGCAGCCACCAGAAGCCCGCACTTAACTCGGGAAGGGTGAATCACTTGTCCCAGGAAACTGCAGTGGAGGAGCCAGAAGTTATGCTTGGTACGTTCGATGTCCACTCTACTCCCGCCACTGTTCTTTTTTATTCTGGAGCATCACATTCTTTCATATCACAATCATTTGTTAGAATACATAGAATCCATTTGTGTGCCATGAAGAACCCTATCTTAGTAAACTCACCTAGTGGAAGCATGCCAGCATCTTATCGCTGTCTTCCCATTAGTCTCAACTTAAGGGGGGTAGAGTTTACAGTTAGCCCTATAGTATTGAGGACAGCTGGGATTGATCTTATATTGGGAATGGATTGGATGATGCAACAACAAGCAGAGATTCAGTGTAAGGACAAATCAGTTGTGCTGACAACACCAAAGGGGGATAGGATCAGGGTTGAAGTCAAAGTGCAAAAACAAGAGACCGCTACAGTGAACCAGCTCAATGATGGTGCCAATCAGGAGGATCTAGTTGTGGAGGAGTTCCCAGATGTGTTTCCGGAGGAATTGCCAGGTATGCCACCAGACCGTGACATTGAATTTATTATTGAATTATTACCTGGAACTGCACCTATAGCTAAGCGTCCATATAGAATGGGAGTAAATGAATTAGAAGAACTTAAGAAACAAATTAAGGAGTTGCAGGATAAGGGTTTTATTCATCGTAGTTCTTCACCATGGGGTGCACCAGTGATTTTTGTGGATAAGAAAGATGGAATTCAGAGGATGTGTGTAGATTATCAGTCTCTTAATGAGGTTACCATTAAGAACAAGTACCCATTGCCTAGAATTGATGACCTGTTTGATCAGTTGAGACGAGCTTGTGTATTTTCCAAGATTGATCTTCGCTCTGGATATCATCAATTGAAGATTCGTGCCAGGGATATACCCAAGACAGCATTTACCACACGTTATGGGTTATATGAGTATACAGTGATGTCCTTTGGTTTGACTAATGCTCCTGCATACTTCATGTACTTAATGAATAAGGTGTTCATGGAATATTTGGACAAGTTTATAGTGGTATTCATTGATGATATACTAGTGTTTTCCAAGACGGAGGAAGAACATGCTGAACATTTGAGGTTGGTCTTGCAGAAGCTCAGAGAACACCAACTATATGCAAAAAGGAGTAAATGTGAGTTTTGGCTGAAGGAAGTTTCTTTTCTGGGTCACATTGTTTCAAATGGAGGAATATCAGTAGATCCTGGCAAGGTGAAAGATGTATTGAACTGGAAACCACCTATCAATGCAAGTGAGATCCGTAGCTTTTTGGGATTGGCTGGTTATTATAGGAGATTTATAGAGGGATTTTCCAAGCTTGCAAAACCAATGACTGCATTGTTGGAGAAGAATGCCAAGTTTGTGTGGTCCGAGAAGTGTCAGGCTAATTTTGAGGAATTAAAGAAAAGATTGACTACTGCACCCGTCTTAGTTTTGCCAAATCTGAATAAACCTTTCTCTATCTATTGTGATGCATCTCGATTGGGATTGGGATGTGTTCTGATGCAAGAAGGTAGAGTTGTGGCATATGCATCGAGGCAGTTAAGGAAGCATGAGTTAAATTACCCTACTCATGATTTGGAATTAGCTGCAGTAGTTCATGCATTAAAAATATGGAGACATTATTTGATTGGACACAAGAGTGATATATACACTGATCACAAGAGTCTCAAGTATATCTTCACTCAAACGGATTTGAACTTGAGGCAGCGTAGATGGTTGGAGTTGATAAAAGACTATGATCTAGAAGTGCATTATCATCCCGGAAAGGCCAACGTTGTTGCTGATGCTCTTAGTAGGAAAAGTTATGCAAATGAAATACAAGTAATGCCTATGCCAAAGGAATTATGTGCTGAGTGCAAGCATCTGAACTTAGGATTTACTACTAATGCAGTGGAACTAGTATTAGAGCCTACTCTGGAGCAAGAAATCCGTAAAGGTCAGCAGAAGGATGAAAAGTTGAGAGAGATAGCTGAAAACATAGCGAAAGGAAAATCTCCAGGATTTCGTAAGGATGAAAATGGTACGCTATGGTTTGGGAAAAGGTTGTGTGTGCCCGAAGATAAGGATATCCGAATGGCAATTCTGCGTGAAGCTCATGAGTCAGCTTATTCCATACATCCGGGGAGTACTAAGATGTACTTAGATCTGAAAGAGAAATATTGGTGGTATGGTTTAAAGAGAGACGTAGCTGAGTATGTTGCTTTGTGTGACACTTGTCAAAGGGTGAAAGCGGAACATCAGAGACCTGCAGGATTGTTACAACCTATGCAGATACCCGAGTGGAAATGGGAAGAGGTCGGTATGGATTTTATAGTTGGGTTACCACGGACTCAAAGAGGATATGATTCAATTTGGGTGATAGTGGATCGTCTGACTAAGGTTGCTCATTTTCTGCCTGTGAAGACTACATATAGCAGTGCGAAACTGGCAGAGTTGTATATGGAAAGAATAGTGAGTTTACATGGAGTTCCTAAGAAGATTGTGTCTGATCGAGGTACTCAGTTTACATCTCATTAATGGCAAAAGATACATGAATCATTGGGGACCAAACTAAATTTTAGCACAGCTTATCATCCCCAGACAGATGGTCAAACTGAGAGAATTAATCAGATATTGGAAGATATGTTGAGAGCTTGTGCTCTACAATATGGTACTAGCTGGGATAAGAGTTTGCCATACGCAGAGTTCTCTTATAACAATAGTTATCAGAAGAGTTTTCAAATGGCACCGTTTGAGGCTCTGTATGGACGAAAGTGTAGGACCCCGTTGTTCTGGAATCAGACAGGGGAGAGTCAAGTGTTTGGGCCTGATGTATTAAAGGATGCTGAAAAGAAAGTGAGAATGATTAGAGATAATCTAAAAATAGCCCAGTCCAGACAGAAAAGTTATGCTGATACTCGCAGAAGAGAGTTGACTTTTGAGGTAGGGGATTATGTCTACTTGAAAGTGTCACCCATGAGAAGTGTGAAGAGATTTAACATGAAGGGTAAATTAGCACCAAGATATATTGGACCTTTCAAGATTATAGAGACGTGGTGAAGTGGCATATCAATTGGAATTACCCGAGAGTCTGGCAGGTGTACATGATGTGTTCCATGTGTCACAATTGAAGAAATGTTTACGAGTTCCAGAAGAACAGATTCCGATAGAGGAACTCACTGTTAAGGAGGATCTTACATATGAGGAGTTTCCGGTTAAAATTTTGGAGACTGCGGATAGAGTCACAAGAAGTAGAACAATCAAAATGTGTAAAGTACAGTGGAATCGGTATACCGCAGAAGAGGCTACTTGGGAACGAGAAGAGGATCTGAGAAAAACCTACCCGCAACTGTTTGAGTAAGCACCGGTCGAATCTCGGGGCGAGATTCATTTTAAGGGGGGTAGAATTGTAACACCCTAAAATTTGAAGAAAAGAAAAATAGGGAAAAATGTGATTTTTATATTTATTTTTGTGAAGCATGCAACTTTAGAATAAGAATAATTTCTATAAATTTAAAATCAAATATAAGGGTAGAAACATGATTGAGCATTCATGCTGCTGCATTTGGAGTTTTGTATTGAGTGGTTTAAATCAAATTCAAATTTGATTTGAAAATCATTTGAAAAATGGATTTGAAAAATTGGAAAAGAAAAAGAAAAGGAATTTACCTTCTTACCGGGCCGCATCTCTCCCGCAGCCCATCTTCTCGGCCTGCTAGCCGTGGCCCAGTTCTTCTTTCCCCCCCCCCGCGCCCCCTTCGCCCGCATGGGCCGAGCCCGAGCCGCGGCCTGCTAGCCCGACTCGCACGCGCGCGGCCTGCGTCTCGCCTGGAGTCGCTGACGCGTGGGTCCCACCGGTCAGTGACTCGTTCTCGCCTTCCTTTCTTCTTCCTCCGGCCGACGCCGCCTTCCCTCTCTCCCGATCCGATTTGGATCTTCGAATCTCGCCTTTTCCTTAGTTAGCGAACCCTCCGGACTATAAAAACGGGACCGTAGCCCCTCCCCGCTCCATATCCAACCCTTAACCGCAGCTATATCGCCTCGGGGCGGCTACATCCGAAGCACCGCCTCCACCGCCCGCCATATCAAGCCGCACGCCTCCCTCGCCTTGTTCTTGGCTTCAATCTTGCCGTGGGTAAGTTCGCCTTGGAGTTAGCTAGCCATGGGTGTACTTGCTTCGCGATTTCGTGCACCGTGGCGAGTTTTGGAGTTTTCCGGCCATGGCGCCGCCGCGCGAGTCGACGTCTCGGTGAAGTCCGGCCGGAGCGCCGCCCGTCTCCTCTCCCGATCGATCTGGACCGTCCGATCTAAAACGGACGGCTCATATTAGAAGATAACGGTTCGGCGGTATTTTTGTTAAAGAGCCCCTGGAGTTTTCAATTATCTAACCCGCGGTCCAAAGCGTAAACCGAGAAAATACGTTTTGATTAAATAAAAACGTAATTCATTTCGGAAAAAGAAAAATACGCTTTCTCATATTTACAGTTTTGCCACTCAGATTGTTTTAGCCGTAGAATCTTCGTTTTAACTCCGATTTGATCCATTCAAATTGCGTTAGATTCATATTTGCGAGCTCTATCTAATGATACAACTGTATAGTAGGTTTGGATTAATTTATTTTCGAGTTTTAATTAAAGTATTTATTTTTCTATAGGAAATCTTTGGAAATTCATAACTTTGTCGTTTTAGCTCCGTTTTTCGTGATCTTCGCGTCTGTGTGATCCTATCGAGTTGTAGATTCGTTTTAAAGACTTTTTATCTTATTTTCTTACTGTTGGTGTATTGTTCTAATTATAGCCTTGTTTGTCTATGCATGATTGCCTCTGGATGTGTGTTGCTGATATTGGTTGATCGAGTATAGACGGTGAGCAATTCGTTGGAGATCAAGAGCCTTACTACGAGCAAGATCTTCAGGACTAGTTTGAGCAAGGCAAGTGTAGCATGGGATTGTCCTTGTTGTCCTATTCACCTTATGCAATTAATATCATTATGCATTTATTCCTTGTTAAGGATGACTTAGTGATTGATCCTATACCTTGGTACCCATTATGATGCATTGACTAGTATGGCTAGTGCTTAAACATGGACTATGATCATGTAAATTGATTAGAGGAATATGCAATAAACATTAAAATATGATTTTGATTATTGTATAAAGGGGATTAGAGCATGTGTGTTGCTTTTTGATGCTCTAATTGCTCTCCATAAGGACTCATCTATAAGCGACAATCCGGGATTTACAGTACAACTGTGGGGGCTATATGGCTCTGGCTTTAGTCATATAGAAGGACCTTTTCTAGCTTGTTAGAGGTAACCTTTTTGGCGTAAGAATGGCTTGACGAATCGGGTATAGTGCGGCCTCTGTCCTTATGTGTATAGGCTGCGGGTTATTGTGCCATTTGGAAGGGGGGCTCTACATCTGTTTGCCGAGTGAATCTAATGGCCCTAACTTGTTAGACGAACCTTCGAAATACTTCATAGTGTTTACCCTGCCTGCTCACCTTGGTAGTGTTTTGGGAGTAATTAACCCGGGCATTTGGGTAACACGACTCACAGTGAAAGTGTACAACCTCTGCAGAGTGTAGAACTGTTATAACAGCCGTGCTCACGGTCACGAGTGGCCTTGGACCCTTATGGAATAGTTGAATAATTGTTTATGTTTATGTTTTTGCTATTCAACAATCATTTCACATGGATCATATGTTTATTGTTTACATTGAGACCTTTTGATGCTAATGATATGCTAAAATCATGTTAACTAAAAGCTACATGCTGATAAACCAATGATTATGCCTTTTTGAGCCTCATGAACCCCATGTTACACTTGTTGAGTACGAGATGTACTTACGCTTGTTTATTTCTCTTATTTGGATAAAAATCCCGGATGGGTAACAGATGGAGGTAATAGCGACTACTACGCCTACTTCCCTGAGGATTACTAGTCTTGCTGTCAACCAGTCAATGTACCTGTGACTGGAGCTACCACGAGAGATTTTTATTTATACTTCCACTACATTTGTGTTAAGACTAAGTGTTTAAATATCGTGATGTAATAACATTTGCCATGATACTTCTGTTATAATTTGTGAACTTATGTGTGATTGATCTCTGGGCGCACATAAGGGTAAGCATTCCATTTGGTCGATAAATGGGTGTTACAAGCCGTGTAGGCGCTCCTCCACTAGGCTCCACGGTGGTGGATCTGCCTCCACCTTGCTCCACGGCGGCCGATCTACCTGCACCGAGCTCCACGGCGGCAGATGTACCTCCACCAAGCTCCACAACGGTGGATCTGCCTCCAACGAGCACCACGACGGCGGATCTGCCTCCACCATTCTACACAGCGGCCGATCTGCAGGATCTAGCGGCGGCGCGGATCCAGCGGCCACAACTTTGACGGGCTTTGGCGGGCCTCGTCGATGGGCTTAGTGGGCCCCATCGATGGGCTCGCTAGATTTTTTATTTTTTATTTTATTAACTGAGGCGAGCATCCAAATCGCCTCGGAAAAGGTCCGATTTACCGTGACCTTCGTTCCGAGGCTTTTTGGATGCCCGCCTCAGTTAATCAGATTTGCCCACCTTGGTAAATTTTTTCTGTAGTAGTGTGGCCAAGCGTGGCCTGGCGGCGGCTCCATCTGACCCCTTGCCCCTCTCCTCCTCTAGCCCTAGTGCCGTCGCCGTCGAAGCTCGCATTCGGAGCAAGACGGTGGCAGGACCCTATGGTCAAGGTAGCGGAGGTGGTCGAGAGGGTAGAAAGTAGCGGCCAGGTGTCAGTGGCGTCGTCCCTTTGGACGGCGGCAGGTGTGGTGGTAGATGGTGGTGGCCTAAGCATCGACGGTCAGTCCTCGGCAGGGAGATGGTGGATCCAGCGGATGAGGTTCGGTAGGCAGTCGTGCCCTAGAGGCAGCGGTGGCCTCGGAGTCCGAAGACCTCCTTGGCGGTGGCGACAACCCTAGGGGCAGCGGCGACCTAAGCACCGGTGAAGAAGAGGATATCCTCGGTGGCTGATATGGAGGACTCCGGCAAATTCGACAACCATGATCCCAATGACAGCGGCTGTCCTATGGGCGATGGGGGCCTTGGAATATGACAAAGCGGAAGCGGATCTTGTTGGCTCGCATCTAATCAGCTAGTTCCGACTAGACAATGACAGATGAAGATGGGCTAACCAGTGGCATGTGGCGTCACCTCACTTGAAGCAGATGAAAATGGCACCAACGAAGGTTCATAGTGATGGCGCACTAGGGGCGGCAATGACTTGACGACTTTCACTAGCTGTTTCAGGGGAGGATGTCAGGAAGCAAGGATGTGCCGAGGTCGTAGTTTTTTTTATCTTTTGGTTGCGTGTTTTCCTCTTTATTGAGATGTGAGTCTAAGTGCTCTTGTATCCTTGGTTGTGTATATCCTTCATGGATATAGAGGCCGGATTAATCAATCCATTATCTAAAAAAATCCGTGAGACGCGAATAACTGCATGGCCCTTGACCCTGTTTTCACTTGTGCATATGCAAAACAAAATGTTATTTTCTAATAACGTACGCTAAAAGGAAAAGAAAAAAAGATCTTAGCTGCCCCGTACCATACACTTCAGGATGGTTCCCACCAAGCGTTTTCTCATCCGTATCTACCACAAGAAGGATTTGCTGTTTTCTTGGAAAAAAAACAAACTAGGATATAAATTAGGAATATCATTTCTTCCCATCAATATAATACAAGATGTACCGTAGAATTAGTATTTGGATCGTGACGCTTGAATATGTGATCTATAATCATTACCTGTCATAGAAGGAACAAGGCTGTCAGACTACATGTCACAAATGTTTAGGCTCAGTAGAAAACTAAGGGTATGTTTGGATCCATTAGCACTAAAAATTAGCTAGCTAATAGCTGCTACTTTTTAGCTAGCTATTTTTTTATTGGATCCACCTGCTAATAACTGCTAATAGGTGATTGGAGAGTGAGTCGAAGGTATATGTAAACTATTAGCACATATTAGCAACTATAAACCTGCTAACAGAACTAATAGTTAGCAACACTTCAGCTAATAATTAGCAGATTTATTAGCAGTTCTGTTTGAGTACTAATTGTTTAGCAGTTCTATTTGGATCCACTAGTACTAATTGTAGCTGCTAATGTTTAGTACTAATTGATCCAAACAAGGCCCAGTGTAGTCTGCTCCAGTGTTCAACTGAAGAATCATTTTCTGGTGCAAATTGAATTGCCTATTGCCACAATGTTAAGTTCTTACTTCAATTTTCTTGACTTTGTAATACATCAATCCGCTAACCTATGAATGGAATTTTTAGTAGTCTATTGACCAAGAGTACTTTACCTACTAGAAGGTGTCAAAATACCGTGCTTTATTTAGATTGCCTGTAGCCACCGCAAATGAGTTGCTCTAAGTCGTTCTCATGATCAATTGGGTCTTTGTCACCTTTATTTGGTGGATATCATATCAATAAAATCATTTTGAAAAAAATGCTCGTACAACAAAGCACCTTTTTTATTTCTACATACCATCCTAAAACTATTAGGAATATTTTTTACATTGCTACTAGGTTAACCTCACCAAGATCTACTACTCACATGCTTGGAGGGTGGCTCACGGGCATTGAGATTTGGGAGGGAGAATAAAAAACAGATTTTTGTTGGGGCTGCTGCTATTATTTGGGAAATTTGATGTACACGTAATGATATTATTTTTAGAAAAAAACAAAAATATTTCCTTTATGCAGACTATTTTTAAAGGAGCATATTGGTTGCGGTTCTGGGCACTACAACAGTGTGAAGATAAAATGGAGACATTTCGAAGTGCAAGCAAAGCGTTGAGGTTATCGCTTTAGATGTGTTTGTCAAGAATGGATGACAACTAAATATAGACTTTGTACATAATTTTCTTCTATTTGTGTGCGGTCTTAGAGGTTGAAAATTTTTCATTTTCTAAAAAAAATGGTCGCAAGGCATGCTGCCAAATATCAGCTTCTATTCTCCTTGTTTCTTACACTACTAAAGAACTAACCTTCACTGCAACCTCATCATTGTCTCGGTTGCTTATGAACTGGCAATGATAGTGCGTTTAGACCCCTCACTGTCGGTTTGTGGCTTGAACCAGCAATGATAGGCCAACCGGCAGTGATATTAGGATCATGACTGCCGGTTTCTATCACTGCTGGTTCAAGCCACAAACCAGCGGTCATATTAGATCATCACTGCTGGTTCTTGGCTTAAACCGGCAGTGATACTATCATCATTGTCAGTTCGTGGCTAGAATTGACAGTGATAGTCTGCACCACAAGCTTCTTAACTTTCTCATATGATGTCCCTTGAAGATGAACTTTATATCAAAGTTGTAGTATACGACGAGATCTACAACTTTGTTGTTCAAACTTTTTGATTTGTGATCGTTTGTTTGTCCAAAGGAATCCATATGTGTATAGTGGTAGGGAATGATCTCGGATGAAGAAGCGACCAAAACAAAAGTTTTAGATCTCGAAAAGCTATGCAACTTTGTAATTCACAACTTTTTTATTTCAAATCATTTTGATTTTAAAATATTTGATTCACAAGATTTTATAGAAAATACCAAATGAATCCAAAGTTAGTGTAGTGGCAGGGAATGATGGCCATTTTAACACCATGGGTTTGAAACTAGCTGGGATAGGATGTTATCACCGCCAGTTTGATGTTTGATCCTGTTGTGAGGACACCATGGTCACTGTCGGTTTGGCGTTTGATTTGGCTGAGAGGACACCATAGTCCTAGCCGATTTGCCATTTTATCTGGCGGTGCTCCGGTTGATAGTTTTATCCAGCACTGAGATCCCCCTAATCGTTGTCAATTGACAGGATGATCTAGCGGCTTTGATGGTTGGGTCAACACTAGTCGGTGGTGCAATCCAACAGTAATAAGTGTTGGGTCACACCACTGGTCAATGGCGCAATCCACTAGTAGAAAAGAGCTCTAAGCTGGCAGTCCTCTTTTTTTACTGGCGGTTTCACTTTTGGGCCGGCTGTGTAAAGAAATGGGTGGGCCACGACTTTGTAACCGCCTGTGGAAATCCATTTCCACAGGCGGTTGTCATAAGCCAACCGCCAGTGCAAATGTTACATTTACACTGGCGGTTCCTAAAGGCAACTGCTAGTGATGTTTCTGGTATATATACCCCTCCTTCCTCCCCGAGCAGAACTGTTCATTGCAGCCACCTTCCATTGGAGGGCATTTTGGAGGTCCAGATCTCTCAAAATATATGGGAATAGGTTTTGATCTTGATTTTTTGGAAGGAGGTTGATAAGAAAGGTTAGTTTATGTCCCTGTACCATCATTTTGTTCATTCTTGCTTAATTTGAGCTACTTTTTGGATCTAGGGTTTCACCATGAGTTAGAGAGAAGAAAATCTAGGTTCTTGTCTTTATTTCTTCTAATGAGGTTGTTTTAGATGGTTACATAATGTCTCTCCTCTCTCCTTTTTCATGTTTGCTTCTCAATTTAGCTAGTTTATGCAAGATATATATTCCATGGTGTGTTCTTGTGTATTTATGTAGAGAGAGAAATGTAGGTTTTTTTGTTATTTTTTTTAATTATGCTCATTAGGTTTTTTACTTTAATCTCTCTCTTTATTTTTGAATTTATTTTATCCACATGTATCTATTTTAATTATGCTACTTAGGTTTTGTAATTATTCAACTTAGGTTTTTTAATTATGCTATTTATTAGGTTTTTTACTTTAATCCCTAGCTACCCTACCTAAACCCTAGCTAAAACCTCACATAAATCGTAAACCCTAGCTAATAAACCATAGCTATACCCTACCTCACATCAAAATGTGCTAATAAATATCTCTAGATATATATACGGTTACTTGTTTTGCATTGATTACAATACCTGAGGTCCAGAGTGTCATGATTTTACAGGTAATGATGGAGAGGTCCTTTTGGATGTATAAGTTATCATGACTAGATCCATCATACATACCCGAGGTCCATAGGTTTATTGATGCCGCTAAGAACCATGCAAGGAGAACAAAGAAGACGCACATACATTGTCCATGCATGGACTGCAAAAATATTGTTGTATTTGATGACACTCAACAAATCCTTTCTCATCTAGTCCGCCGAGGATTTATGAAGGATTACTTGATTTGGACAAAGCATAGAGAGGGTAGCTCTGCGCCTTATACAACTTGAAACCCTACG
This sequence comes from Saccharum spontaneum, assembly GCA_022457205.1. Lineage (NCBI taxonomy): Eukaryota > Viridiplantae > Streptophyta > Magnoliopsida > Poales > Poaceae > Saccharum > Saccharum spontaneum. The sequence continues at coordinate 63,626,292 of CM039595.1, forward strand.
AACATCGACGTCGATGGTCCAGATATGCTTGTTGGCGGGTTTCAGTTCGTACACGAGACACAACAACCTGACACCGATGGTCCAGATGCCAAACATGTTGTGCCAAATGTTCCTGATCATGGTTTCGCTAGAGGAAATGAAGGTGTCAGAACTAATGTCCTGCCAAATAATATGGCTGCGGAAGATTCAGAATTCCTAGAGGCAATGTTGCGTCGTCATGTGGAAGATCCATCAATATTCTTCATGAAAGGTATGGAGGCCCTAATGAAGATAGAAGAAGAGTCTTTGTATGATGAGTCTAAGGGTTGCACTAAAGAGTTCACGACGCTGCGGTCTATGCTAAAGTTATTGGTGTGCAAAGCTAGGTATGGTCTTTCTGATGCTGGCTTTGATGCGTTCTTGGGTATTATTGCAGACATGCTTCCAAAGGAGAACAAAGTGTCTGCTAACACGTACTATGCAAAGAAGCTAATCAGTCCACTGACGATGGGTGTTGATAAGATCCACGCGTGTAGAAATCATTGTATCCTATATCGAGGTGCTAATTATAAGGACTTAGATAGCTGTCCAAATTGTGGTGCAAGTAGGTACAAGACGAATAAAGACTACAGAGAGGAAGAGTGTGCTGCCTCCTTGTGTAAAGGAAAGAAGTAAAAGAGGACCCAACAGAAGACCCAGAGTAGTTCAAAACCCACCAGCAAAGAAAAACAAGAAGTAGACTATTGTGCGCAGAAAAAGATTCCGCCTTTGGTGATGTGGTACCTACCTGTGGTCGATCGATTGAGGTGTTTTTTTGCTAACCCAGAGGATGCCAAACTTATGAGCTGGCATGCTTCTGATGAGCACAAAGCCGATGGGAAGCTTTGGCACCCAGCCGATGGCCAGTAGTGGAAAGATTTCAACGAAAACCACAAAGACTTTATAAAGGAACCAAGAAATGTTATGTTCGCACTAAGTACTGACGGAATGAATCCATTTGCTGAGAGGAGCAGCAAGCACAGTACATGGCCGGTGATCCTCACTATCTACAACCTTCCTCCATGGTTGATGCAGAAGCGAAAGTACCTTTTGCTAACCATCCTTATCTCTGGACCTACACAGCCTGGAGTTGACATGGATGTTTTCTTGGAGCCCAAAATGGAGGACATGAAAATATTGTGGGAAATAGGTGTTCAAATATTGGACGAGTACCGCAAAGAATCATTCACGCTGAGAGCAATTATCTTTGTTACGATCAACGATTACCCTGCTCTTTTCACTTTATCAGGACAGTTCAAGGGAAAGGTTGGTTGTGTTGTATGCATAGATGGAACTGCTTACATGTCCCTTACTGCATCTAAGAAGATAGTGTACATGAGGCATAGACGTTTCTTATCGAAAGGACACAGGTACCGCTAGAAAAAGATGGATAAGTACTTCGACAATAACGTTGAACTATAGTCTACTGCTCCATTGGGTAACAGTAAAGGCAAAAGAGTTTTCAACATAGTCAGCAAACTCAAATTTGTTTTTGGGACGAAGACAAGATGGAAAACCAAGAAAGGATGTCAAACCAACTCCAGGGGCTACATTCAAGAAGAAGTCTATTTTCTTCGAGTATTTGTCATACTGGCCAGAGTTAGACGTCCGCCACGCGATCGATGGTATGTACATTCAAAAGAACATGTTTGAAAGCCTAATTGGAACCTTGCTAGACATGAAGGGCAAGACAAAGGAAGGACTAAATTCAAGCATTGACATGGTACAGTTAGACATAAAAAAAGAACTTCACCCTGTTCTTTAAGAAAATGGGAAGTACCACCTCCCGGCAGCAAGCTACAACCTCAACAATGATGAGAAACATGCGATGTGTGTGTGGTTGAAGAATTTGAAAGTCTCATCTGGATTCTACTCTAGCATACGGAGTATTGTGTCAATGAAAGACCTTACACTCACCAACTACAACTCACATGATTGTCATGTCATGCTGACTACTTTCCTCCCTATTGCCATCAGAGCTATAAATCCAGTGTGGGTAAAGGTCGCAGTCACACGGTTGTGCTACTTCTTCAATAGGATCTCACAGAAGGTGATTGACCGTGATGAGTTGGCATCTCTTAAGGAATTCGCAGTGGAGATAGTGTCACAGTTTGAGATGTATTTTCCCCCAGCATTCTTCGATATTATGGTTCACCTTGTGGTGCACTTGGTTCCACAAATAGAGGCACTAGGTCCCATGTACTTGCATGAGATGTGGACGTATGAATGTTTCATGTCAATACTAAATGGCTATGTATCAACTTGTGCTCGTCCTGAGGCATCCATGGCAAAGGGGTACTTAACCGAAGAGGCAATTGAGTCCGGAGGTCCATTCTGCAACAGGGACCTAAAAGACCAGGTTGCAATAGGTTTGCCTCTGTCATGACACGAGGGTAGGCTAAATAGAAGAGGGAGGATGGGAAAGAAATCATTCGTCCCACAAGATTACAATACAGTCCTCGAGGCACATCACAACATCCTACATCAGCTCTCGATAATGGAGCCTTTGATCGAGGAACACATTGATGAGCTTCGCGAACATAATCAAGGGCACATGGATAAATGGTTAATGAAGGAACACAAGAATCGGTTCACCTCATGGCTAAGGGAGCATGACATTCCAGATGGGGAAACAATTAAGGAATGCACCATCAAGGTGTTGGCTTCTGGACCATCACGCCAGGTCACGACATGGCAAACCTATGATATTAGTGGCTTCACATACTGTACCAAGTCCAAGGACAAACCGATGTAGCATTTTAACCGGGAAGTATTCCAGGTATCGTTATTTATATTTTTACCACTGGGAAGGGATTACTAACATCAATGTTGATTATGGAATGGAATATAGGAATGAGTATCAATCATTGCATGTATAAGTGAGAGCATTCATCTATCTCTTGCATACAGGGGTAAGTGTCACATAAAATATAGATAAAGTATGAATGGTGACAAAGATAATTAATCTGATCAGCTAGCCACATATAATAATGATAAGCACCTCAACAGATATTCTAGCAAGTCATTAGCATGGTATTAGGACGAACTACAAGGATATTTCCTAAGTTATTCTTAACTATAAAGTCTAGCATATCATAGTTAGTGCAAGTACACTTGGCAATCATTGCGAGAAAGGACTACGCCCATGCATAGTGATATTATCAAGGAAGATGAGAAACATAGCAATCACTCCCCATAATAATGTTGCTCTGCCTGCCTTACACACGGGAGGGGGACTATATAAGAACCAACGAAGCTGTCACCATCGCGGACCACCCCACGATCCGGCATATAAGGTGCAATCGCAGATAAATATGGTCTAAGCACCACGCCTACACAATATTTATCATTTACCCATAGATCCGATGGATAAACGCTATACGATCCTAAACATGTATATAATTCCAATCTAACTAAGCCAAGCGTATAACTACGATAAACTAAGAACAATATAATTGCAAATATAAACAAGTAGAGCATAGTCATAATCAATATATTGAAATAGAACAAAGTTGTATTCATAATATTGAAGAACAAAGATGAACAATGAAGAACAGTAGAGGAATTACCAAGAATCCTCTTGACAGATCCGGAAACCAATCTAAGATTGACTCCTTCTAGTTCTAATCCTATGTAGCTATGCTATACTAAAGATCTAGTTGATGTGGTGGCTCTAGGGCTTGATCAGAGACTCTCCTCCTGAGATTAGGGTTTGAAGAATGAGAATGAGGGAGTGCCTCCTCCAGGGGCCAGGGGTCCTGCTTATATAGCCCCCTCAAGTGAACGTGGGCCGTCGGATCAAACCAACATTAATCGCACGGTTTTCCTTGATCCCTTAGGTCGGTGGAGCATAATCCGCGAGACGGAGCCTGATTGGCTCTCAGGCTAGGACGGGCGCCCTAGGGAGCAGGGCGGGCGCCCTGCCTCCGGGCCCGTTCGGCCTCCCGTTCGATCTCGTGGCTTCTGGAGTCTTCTAGATGATAGAAAATCGGTGAACACGTTATTATCTCTATGTAAACCCGACGTGTGGGCCTTTCCTCCGTATTTTCTGATAACCCCCTGCAGAAACAGACAAACACCAAAACTCGTGGAATTCTGTCAGATAAAACCCTAAGTCTAGGTGTTGGTTGCATTTGGATCCTTTTCTTTATTTATTTGATAACTATATTTGGGACTTAAGGACCATCAACAAACTCCCCCAAGCTTACCTCTTGCTCGTCCCTGAGCAAGGATAGACTCATTATGGATCGAAAGTTGCTGCAACGCCTTTGAACGTTGACGGCACATATGCTTTCAAATAAGGTCTCATCCCTGAGTTAGAGTAAACTGTCAAGACTTAAAACTTACTCATTTTACCTTTCACCATGGGGCTTGCAACCGTCACCTGCATCTTGAGTGGTGAAAAGATAGAACGGTCTAGTCAAACGCCATGTCTCTTATTCTTGATCAGCTATAGCTCTGGAGTTTTTGCAAATTTTTCAAATAAAACTCAGAGATTCCTTGTATGACTTTCTCGGGTCTCTCTTTTGTGGTATTTCTGGATCCTTACCAAGGCAGTAATGGTATATGCCTTCTCTCTCAAAGTATGTGGTATTTATGGTATAAGGCGTAGTGACATTGCCTTCTCTCTCACCCTACTCTAATAAGGCTTTGATATCTGGAGCTCATAGGTGGGAGATACAGTATACATACTCATAGAACATTTATTGCATAGTCAAACCATGGATCTAGAGAAACAAGTCAATAAGTCAAATTAAGATGTGCATGTGTGGTGAATGAGTGGTGTATGGTGATGATGGTGATAACAAAAGTCTAATGCTCTTTTTGAGGGAATACATACCTTTCTTGCTTTTTAAAACTTTTGAGGGGAATGAGATGCTCTATATTTTTTTCTCTCAGGTGGGTATCTTGTACCCCTAATTCTACTGTCGGACACTTGTCCATTTTTACCTCTCGTCTCACTTTTTCTTTCTTCGAGGTTCCGAGCACTTGCTCCTTTTTATTTCCTCGTATTTATATATATATTTTTTAGAGCAATCTCCCTCTTTTGAAAATATAGCAAGTGGTAGTAGAAATGACTTGAGCATTAACTTCACAGGGAATAACAGGAATGGGATAATGTTTTTGGCTATTCTCTCCCGGGTCAGGAGTAGAATAATTTTGGATGAATCTGGAGATGGAAATGAGTGGATATATGTGGATGCGTACTTCCGGAGTAGAAGCAGCATGTATGAGTGAACGTGCAAGTGAATCTTGATTTTAACCACATGACAAGTTCCTAAGGGTCTACACAGCTCGACCACACTCAATGCCCATAAGCAGTAAGTAGTAAAAGTGCGGCTCTTATTCTAACAAGCATGTATATATGGCTGTGGTAGGAATTTAAACTCTCATCATACAGGAACTCATCACGCAACATTTTAAAGATTTTCAAAGATAAAATTCTCCAGAATTCTAGCATCTCTAGGAACAGATAAACAGCAGCTCAACCTTCCCATATCATATCCGTTAACAACTTAGACTTCAGATCAAGTTCTCTTCCCACTAGTTCAGGTTTAGAGCCAGTTTTAAATTATAACAGTTATGTCTAAACTAGAGAGAGAACAAATTTGAAAATTAGGCAGAGCAACTATTCATCATATCCGTGCTAGAGTTTTATTTTCAAGATTCAGTTTAGCATAGCTACTTTATTTATTTATTAAACTAAGCAAATATATATAAACACAAAATATTTATTTGGGTTTTCATGATTATGCATCTTTTTATTTTAATAAAGCATAGGTATAAATGTAGATAAAAATACTTATCGGGATAAATGGGGGTGCTCTCCCCCAAGCTGGATCTTGACGTAATTTCTTCTGATGTAGCTAGCTAGTGCAGAGGTGTATTTGAATGTCGGCAGCACCCTGACAACGATTAGGATGTCCTCCATCTGCTAGTCTTCCTGAATTCTGTGGAGCTCAAATAGACAACAAACCTTCGTAGAACTTGATTAAGCGTTAGCATAAATATCTAGCCTTTATCATGTTTGAGCTTCCTTGATAAATGTCACTCTCTATTTTTATTTTCATTTTTATAGAACAGAAAAAATATATATTATTATTATTTTTTATGCCACCACAGTGAATGTACTTATGGGTTTTATGCCACTCGCATACTCACATGGGGCTTACTGTTTTTAACATTTTTTTAAGACAGAATGAACATGATTAACTGAGCAATAATTAAAGGGAAAATGATAACTACCAAGTTTACCTCTTGGCACTGCGTTCGGTGGTTTTAAGTCCTCCGAACAGGACTTCTTTTCTTCTTAGTTGTCCTGGGATTTGGGTGGCGTAGACGGTGGTTCCGGCAGCGCCTCCTCTTCTTGTGTAGTCTTCACTTTCCATACCCGACTTGGTGCTTTGGTCTCCTGTTGTGTATCCTCGGGCCTTATGACCTCTCCTTCATAGTCTGCCCATACGTCCTTGATGGTTTGCCTCCTTTGGTTACGGTTACGTCGCCTTCTTCTTGTCCTGTCCTGCTTAGAATCTTCAACTATATAGTTAGGGTCATTAAAGTAGCGGCGTATCTTCTCAGAGGGGAAATGCATAAGGACTTCTCCGGTTCCAATGTAGATGATTGCTTTGACGGTGCCTAGGAACGGTCTTCCTAGGATGATGGGTGGATCGTACTCGTCGTCTCCCATGTCAATGACCTGAAAGTCTGTATGGACAAAATGATCGTTAATTTTAACAGGGACATCGGTTACTATACCTTCGACCTTTCGGGATGTCTGATCTGCCATCTGGAGCTGAGTGTATGTTGGTTTTAAGGGCATGGTTCTGTACAAAGAGCTGATAGGTGACTGTGGCCATTATGTTGACGCCTGATCCAGTGTCGCAGAGCGCCTTCTGAAAGGAGTATCCATTGATTGAGCACTCAATGCTTGGCATACCTGGGTCGTCCTTCTTGTTCAGGAACGGCGACTTGGGTCGTCGGTCTTGACCTCCTTGAACTGCAGTGACCATCTTAGCTGATTCGGTCCATCCTTGGTTGTTCTTGTTCTGCTTGTTCCTCCTGTTGGTCCTCTTCCTTGGTTCATGTTGGGGTTGCTCTGTGATTTGTGTAATCTTGTTCTTGAAGGAAAACGTCTCCTTCCTCCCCTTGATGTTGAAGTTGATCTTCGCAGCGCTGGCGTAGATGACAGCTCCCGAGGTGTTCAGGAATGGCCTTCCCAGAATAACTGGTGACCTCTCCTCGGATCCGGTCTCTATCACCACGAAGTCAGCTGGAGCATACGAGGTACCAACTCGGACACACATGTTCTTTAATATTCCTTTAGGAAAGCTTAGTGTCTGATCTGCAAGCTGCAAACACATAGTTGTTTCTGATAAAGGATATGTAAAGAATTTTTCATAGAGTACCCTGGGCATAATGTTGACGCTGGAGCCAAAGTCACAGAGTGCTTCTGGGAAGTCCACCATGCCGATGGAGATCGGGATGACGGGGCGTCCTGGATCGCCTCTCTTGACTGGCAGAAGGTCATTATGTACTCCGACAGCGGGATTACTCCAATAGTTACCTGCATCAAACATGTCTACAAGATTTGCAGATTCTAATCCTTCCGGTTGTGATGGTATACCGGGGTTAGTAGCAGGAACAGCAGCAGCTATTTGATTTAACTGAGATTCAATCATTTTATTAAAGCTAATTTGGTTTTTGATGGCAGTAGAGAAATTATCCATTCTATTATTTATGTTTTCTAGTATTTTATCATTGGATGCCAATTTCTTAGACAAGTTATCCATTAGCTTTCCTTGATTAGACACTAACTCTCTCAGGGGTGGAAAATTATTATTGTTGTTGTAAGAGTTATTACCTTGATAATTACCTGAGTAGTTACCTGAGTAGTTAGGCCTCTGTTGATTCCAACCTTGATTTTGTTGAGGACAGTTGTAGTTGTTGTTGTTGTTGATGTACCTTGCATCCTCAAGCATCTCAGGGCAGTGATTGCCTGAGTGTCCAGTGTCTCCACATTCCTCACAAGTCATGTGAGAGTCGTAGATGTTCATGACTTCTCTTTTGTCTCCAGCTTTGTCATCGAGCTTTTTCATGAGTAGGTCTAACTTTGCAGACAGCATGTCTACCTCCTTGAGCTGGTGCATACCTCCACCCTTCTTGCATGTTTGAGTCCTCTCTTCGTTCCAACCTTGGTTGGACGCCATCTTCTCCACAAGGGCTGTAGCTTGTGGTATGGTGAGTGATAGAAATGCGCCTCCAGCTGCAGCATCCATGGTCTCACGAGCACTAGTGATGAGCCCATGATAGAAAGTCTGTATAAGTAGCCAGCTTTTCATTCCACGATGGGGACATTCTAGGATGTAATCTTGAAAGCGCTCCCATGCTTCTGGAACGGATTCATCATGTTGTTGCTGAAAACTTGTAATCTTCCCACGGAGAGCATTGGTCTTGCCCATGGGAAAGAACTTAGCCAGAAAGTTCGTAGAGCAGAGTGCCCACGTAGTGTTCTTATCCTTCGTCGCGTAGAACCACTGCTTCGCTCTCCCCAATAGTGAGAATGGGAAAAGGCGAAGTAGTATGGCGTCTCTGGGAACATCTAATAAAGTGAATGTGCTGCAAATCTCTAGGAAGTATTGGAGATGAGCACTTGCATCTTCGTGCGGCTTCCCACAAAACTGGTTGGCTTGTACCATGTTGATGAGCCCTGGCTTGAGCTCAAAGTTCTTGTCGATGGCCGCGGCAGGTCCAGTGCGGATGTTGTCCGTAGTGGGAGCTGAGAACCCGCGGATCGTCTTGTTCGCCATGGCTGCGAACTCTGTTGACAAATTCCGGATGAAACTTCGGCGGTCTTCTGAATTGGATGAAGTGTTGCGTCGAAGTGTTGACTTCTTGAGCTTGGCTCTTGCCCCTCTGATTAATGCTTCGGGGTTGTCAACAAAATTTTCTGGAAGATGTCCTTTATTCATACGTCACCCTGCAAAACAATAAGAATAGAAAAATACAGGGGTAAATCTGTATGGGAGAATTGATGATCTCAATCACTTAATGATGTGAATGATGACTCAAATTCCGTATTCATTCCTTGTTAGTAAATCAACCTTCCCCGGCAACGGCGCCAAAAATGCTTGTTGGGCATTCTTAACGTCATTACCAAAAGTAGACTTAGTTTTCTAATTCTGATAACGGCGCCAAAAATGCCGAACCTATCCCTCATGCCACTTAAGCCAAGTTGTCATCCCCAGCATGACATGAGAGACGCGGTATTAAAATATGCAACTACTCTTCTAAATAAATAATAAATAAGATCTGCAAGCGCACAGATTAATACCGATGTAGCATTTTAACCGGGAAGTATTCCAGGTATCGTTATTTATATTTTTACCACTGGGAAGGGATTACTAACATCAATGTTGATTATGGAATGGAATATAGGAATGAGTATCAATCATTGCATGTATAAGTGAGAGCATTCATCTATCTCTTGCATACAGGGGTAAGTGTCACATAAAATATAGATAAAGTATGAATGGTGACAAAGATAATTAATCTGATCAGCTAGCCACATATAATAATGAAAAGCACCTCAACAGATATTCTAGCAAGTCATTAGCATGGTATTAGGACGAACTACAAGGATATTTCCTAAGTTATTCTTAACTATAAAGTCTAGCATATCATAGTTAGTGCAAGTACACTTGGCAATCATTGCGAGAAAGGACTATGCCCATGCATAGTGATATTATCAAGGAAGATGAGAAACATAGCAATCACTCCCCCGTAATAATGTTGCTCTGCCTGCCTTACACATGGGAGGGGGACTATATAAGAACCAACGAAGCTGTCACCATCGCGGACCACCCCACGATCCGGCATATAAGGTGCAATCGCAGATAAATATGGTCTAAGCACCACGCCTACACAATATTTATCATTTACCCATGGATCCGATGGATAAACGCTATACAATCCTAAACATGTATATAATTCCAATCTAACTAAGCCAAGCGTATAACTACGATAAACTAAGAACAATATAATTGCAAACATAAACAAGTAGAGCATAGTCATAATCAATATATTGAAATAGAACAAAGTTGTATTCATAATATTGAAGAACAAAGATGAACAATGAAGAACAGTAGAGGAATTACCAAGAATCCTCTTGACAGATCCGGAAACCAATCTAAGATTGACTCCTTCTAGTTCTAATCCTATGTAGCTATGCTATACTAAAGATCTAGTTGATGTGGTGGCTCTAGGGCTTGATCAGAGACTCTCCTCTTGAGATTAGGGTTTGAAGAATGAGAATGAGGGAGTGCCTCCTCCAGGGGCCAGGGGTCCTGCTTATATAGCCCCCTCAAGTGAACGTGGGCCGTCGGATCAAACCGACATTAATCGCACGGTTTTCCTTGATCCCTTAGGTCGGTGGAGCATAATCCGCGAGACGGAGCCTGATTGGCTCTCAGGCTAGGACGGGCGCCCTAGGGAGCAGGGCGGGCGCCCTGCCTCCGGGCCCGTTCGGCCTCCCGTTCGATCTCGTGGCTTCTGGAGTCTTCTAGATGATAGAAAATCGGTGAACACGTTATTATCTCTATGTAAACCCGACGTGTGGGCCTTTCCTCCGTATTTTCTGATAACCCCCTGCAGAAACAGACAAACACCAAAACTCGTGGAATTCTGTCAGATAAAACCCTAAGTCTAGGTGTTGGTTGCATTTGGATCCTTTTCTTTATTTATTTGATAACTATATTTGGTACTTAAGGACCGTCAACACCTGCCTGTAAAAACATGTTTCTACAGGCGTCGGTCAATACCAACCGCCTGTAGAAATCATTTCTACAAGCGATGGTCAATACCAACCGCTAGTAGAAATGTGCACCCTATATAAGAAAGCGCAAGAGCCCTGAAACTTTCAAAGTGTCTTGGCGGGCCAGTTTTTTGAATCAACGCCGTCAGGCTGCCGAAATCACCCCCCGCCGCCGCCTCCGCCGCATCGCGCAGCCTCGCCATCGTCATCGCGTCGGTGAGTTCTCTGTGCCTCCTCTCTCCTCCTATCTCTCTCTCTACGCATTGGGTTGGTGGCGGTGGATGCGGTCAGTGCCGGTGGCGATGGCGGCCGGTGGCGGTGGCAGAGGGGAGGCAGGTGGCAGAGGTGGACGGTGGGGGTGGCTGGTGGAGGAGGTGGACGGTGGTGGTAGCAGGTGGCCGGTGGCGGTGGCGGAGGTGACGAAGGTGGTGGGCGCGGGGGCAGCGGAGGTGTGGCGGAGGTGTGGCGGGCGTGAGGGCGGCGGAGGTGTGGTGGGCGTGGGTTCTGAGCAGTTGGGCCGGCCTGCGAGCTAGTGGGCCGACCCAATTGCTTGGCGGCCTTTTTTTATTTTGCTTTGTTTGATAAATTTGTATGATGTAATTATTTTTTCTTTATAAATATATATGTTTGATGTAATTATTATTTCTTTATAAATATATATATGTATGATATAATTATTATTTCTTTATAAATATATATGTATGATGTAATTATTATTTCTTTAGAAATATATATGTTTGATGTAATTATTATTTCTTTATAAATATATATGTATGATGTAATTATTATTTCTTTATAAATATATATGTTTGATGTAATTATTATTTCTTTATAAATATATATGTATGATGTAATTATTATTTCTTTATAAATATATATGTTTGATGTAATTATTATTTCTTTATAAATATATATGTTTGATGTAATTATTATTTATTTATAAATATATATGTATGATGTAATTATTATATATATGTATGATGTAGTTATTATTACAAACTCTACTAAGTAGGGTTTAGGGTCCTTATGATATCATTATATATTTATATGTCAGATTTTCGTGATGAGTTCTCCGCGCAAGGACCAAGCACAAGGGTCCGAACACATGGAACAAGCCCCAGGGTCCGAACACACGGAACAAGCCCCAGGGTCCAACCCCACGGAGCAAGCACAAGGGACCCACCGAACGCGCCAAACTCTAGGGTCGTCCCACCCCACGGAGCAAGTAGAAGGGACCCACAAAACAGGCCAAGCATCAGGGCCGCCACACCTTCATACGAAAGTGTTAGCAACGACATGGAGCCTCCCAAAGTAAGGAAGGCTCGTCGTGAATTGGCACGTGACCCTGATTATAATCCACAAGATGATGAGGTAAATTACACATCCATGATTTTCATGTTTGTATCTATATGTACCAATCGATAATTTTTTGTGTGTACCTTTTTTCATGAATAGGAGGTGTTGTCTCAGTTCAAAGAGATTGTAGCTCAAGAAGAAGTGGCACACGAAGACGCACCGAACCTGACCAAAACGACCACTGAGAGTTCAAGGAAAAGGAAGCGGAGTGACCGAAAACGAGGTGACACAGGACTGAACAGGTGACCAGATGATACATATAGAATCTCAGAAGTGAGCCCGAAAGGACAGCCCCTAGCTCCTGAGGAAGCCCTACCTAAGTTTCGAAACGCCCTTGGTTTCTTAGTTAGGGACAATCTTGACATCACAGTTCGACAGTGGAAAGATGTGTCGGATGATGACAAGAAAAAAATTTGAGATAAGCTAGTGACCAGGTTCATTTTTCCTCGGGGCTCAGACAAAATCATGAAAGAATATGCCATGAAGTAGTGGGCGATCATGTTCTGAAACTAGAGGTCCGAGATGAATACCAAGTGGGCAAAGAAAGGGTTGGACCCAGCAAAAATGTCCAAGATTACGATGGGGTAGTGGGCGGTTTTTCTAGAGCAAAGGAGAGAGCCAGAGTTCTTAGCTCGGAGTGAAGCCAATACCGAGCTCGCAAAGAAGAACAAGTACCACCACCACCTAGGCACAGGTGGTTACCAACGCCAGGTTCCCATGTGGAGGCAAGAAGAGGCTGCCAAGAAAGCGGCAGGGTTGCCAACGCTGTCTGAGCAACTTGGAGAAAGGACCGCAAATTGGATTCATGCTCGGAAACCGAGGAAAACCGAGACCGGTATGTTCTTTGATGACCCAGTGCTCGATGGAGCAGTAAAGAGCATATTTGCGGTGGTAGCTAAGCAGCACGAAGGATTATTTAAGCCACAAAGAGAGGGAAATCCTTACTGCTGCCGTCGGTAACCCCGAGCACCCTGGTCGTGTTCGAGGCATCTCATCGAAAGAAGGATGGAAATAAGGATTCAATCCGGAGTGGGAGGGTGAGTACAAGAAACGTGATCGATACACGGAAGAAATAGAAAGTTATTTTAAGGAGGAGGCAAAGAAAGACTTCCAAGAGATGATGTCCAAAATTCTATCTAATCCTCCTCTAGAGTTGATGCAGCGTTTGGCGAGTGCGATGTCTGCTCAACAGATGAGCACTCATGCTCCCCAGATGCAGCTAGTCCCAACAACACAACCATTGGTGACACAGTGTACCACAACCATTCCAAGCAGTGTCGCAGCAACGGCAAACAAGGTTCACTATCCAGTTGACGATATTGATAGGCCGGTGGCCTACTCCCTAGTCATAAGATATGGTATTAACAATCATTGTACAAGAGAAGTAGTTGTAGGCCTTGCGATCCCAGGACGCAAGTACCATGAGAGCGGCATTCCAGAAGACTACTGCAAGGTAGAAGTGTCGACGGTCGTCCAAGGATACGAGGACGACATGCTAGACATCCCCGGTCCCGAGGGCATTGAGAAACTCATACAAGCTATCAAGAACTTCATCCTTTGGCCTCGACAAGACGTCCAGTTGAGTGAGCCACCACCATCCTCTCAAGCCCCGCCACTCAGCACCTGCCGATCCTCTTCCTAACCCACCATCATCGCCGATCGTGGCTCCTATTGACCCCCCATCATCTCCGCCACCATTCAATTCTCCACCTTCTCCACCACCCAAAGATCCTGAACAAACACGGGAGGCACCAGAGCGGCCAAAGAAGAAATTTCGAGTACCCAAATTGGTTTCCCCCTTCGAGCAAAAAAAATGGCTATTGGCATGGCCAAATTTTTGTCAGGAATTGCACTAAGCCGCACTACACGTACCCTTGACTTGGCTGAGCATGATAAGTTAGCAAAAAAGCCTAAGGTAATTACCATAAGTATCAGGAAGGCAACAATGGACGATTATAAAAATATCCCTGATAAATACGTGCCTGGAAGGCCTCTACTCAAGTGGGATACACTCAAGAAGATCCCAGCTGGTGTTAAAAGGCTACATGACTGGTACATGAGAGCATCCTTTGTTGGCATCGACACCATCAATGTGTCTATACCACCAACTGCATTTGTTAGTGGTAGACAAACGTCTGTTATTACCTTCGAGGATATGTGGTTGATGATGAACCTCCAGAGACTCGATGTACAGCCCGTAACGGTGTTTGCATTGTAAGTGTCACTCATACTAACACATGCATGTGTTATTATTAGTGAGTTGTATCAATTTTCAATATCTTACATGTACGTGCGCCTTGCAGAATGCAATATGATCAGCAGGAGATGCATTACGGTCCGAATCCTAATTCTAATGCCAGTCAAAGGGTTGGGTATTTGAACCCAATGAAAATATGTGAGGAGCAGCACACATTTAGAATCGGGGATGGTCACGAAGACTTAGAGGGTTTACAAGGTGAAGAACAGGAGAAGAAAATAGCGGACTGTACGAAGGAGTTTGAAGCCGTATACGTCTTGTACCTAGGATACGCAATGCTTCAGTTTCAACACTGGGAATCCATAGTGGCCTCCTACAACTTTGGGTTAGTGTGAGTTTGCATATATCAAATTAATTATTTTAGTACACACATGCATCACAAATTTGATTCGTGCAGGGACCACTGGATCTGCTTTATGATTTTTTCTAGGTCTGGAAAGGTGTTGGTATGTGACTCCACAGATTACCCGACTACAAGCTATGGAACATTCGTGAGGCACTTAGAGTTGTAAGTCAAGATTTTGCATGTATACTTTAATCGATGAGATGTTGAGAATACCAAGGTGATTCTATTCAAGATTATAGGGAATATAGGTATTACAAGATTAAAGGTGGAAGGTGCGAGTCATCAAAACAAGGACAGCCATTGAAAATATATCATAACTGGCCGGTACGTATGGAAATTTATGAATACATATCATACATGTACAATACATAGGACGATGTTGCAAGTAAATAATCACTTTTCCGTTATATAGTGCCACAAGCAACCACCCGGATCGGTCCACTGTGGATTCTACGTGTGTGAGTTCATGAGAGAGAACGGACGATACATCAAGAACCCTTCTAAGGTAATATAAGTAATATTCATGTATGTATTTCTGACATTAAATTTGCAAATGTATTATCAAGTGTAAATATATGATGTTATAAACCTCCTTTCCATAAATTTGATGTAAAAAAGGCTAAGCACATGACCGAACGTGCTTTATACAACATTCGTCTTAAAAGAAGTCATTCCATGCGATGGGAAATATCACGATGCTACCAGCGTCTTAGCACGCCTAGAGTATAGAATGCTCACAGATATTAGTAGGCTTCAACTTAGTCGAGACAGTTATTAGACAATGGGTGAAAACTTTGATGTATATAATGTGTGATGTATAGATACTCTTCTAACTTTATGTTTGTGAGCACGAAACTTTGATGTATATAAATGTATGTATGAAATATTTAAATTGCATGTTGCTATATTTAAATACCATCCAATAAGGTTTAGTAGTTCCAATATCAATGTATATGTATATATTTAATAATAAAAAAATATCCAACATCACAGGTGGTTGCTTTTGAACCGCCTGTGGAAATCAACCGCAACCGCCTGTGTTGTGATCCCATTTCCACTGGCCTCCAGCGCAGACGGTGCTGGAAAACGCTAGTGGAAATGGGTATAGACCCGCCCGTATAGTATGTCTCTGTACTAGTGATCCAGCGATGATTAGTAATCGATTAATGCCAGAATGTTCTTTCATTCAGAAATGATATTGCATTTCCACGATATATTGAAATAAGGCTTAAAAGCATATTGGACAAACCATACAAATACAATCATCAAATCCATACAATCTGTCGGGGACAAGTATATATTTTACAAGAGCCATCAAAGCTAAAGAGATGACCCCTATGAGCAGGTATACTACCCAAGTTGCCCCTTGATTACATAACTCCAGTGTTCTCTACAAAGACTTATATAATGAAACAACATAGTTGTGCTTGTTCCGATAGCTCCCTAGTACGTGCCTCTATTAGCGGCAACACAGAGTGGGTGTAGAAAAATGTAAGTCCATGTAGAAATAGTCACCTATCTCCTCCACCAAATGAATGGACGCTCTAGTCGTGCTCTGCTCCACTAACTGCCAAGTCTCAAAGGGTTATGCCACAAATTATCAAGCAATGATAAATGGAGCCAAGGGGTTGCTTTGAACTAAGATTAGGGTATTTACATAGATTATGGACACATATATGAAATTTCATAGTTTAGGGACTCAGAGAGATGAGAATCACATAATAGTTTAGGTATCACTTGTATACTTATGAGCTTGGGACACATGCTAGTTCCATGCTGGAGTGCCTCGTCTGCTAATGGATTGTGATGTGGCTGCTTTGGACTGGGATTGGAGTACTTAAATAGTTCAGGGACCTAGATATTCAATTCCAGAGTTTGGGGACTTCAATGTCAGCCTGGGCAAAAAATCACCGAAAACCGCGAACCGAACCGAACCGAACCGAAATTTTGGTTTTTTCGGTTTTTGGTTTCGGCTTCGGTTTTTGGTTGCTGGAAGTTCGGTGTTCGGCTCGGTGTTCGGTTTCAGACCAAATCGAACTGAAACACCGATCCAACCGAATAGATCAGCAGCGCTGCAGCGATCTCAAAATGGGCCACTCCGTGGCCTCAGCCCACCTCCACTCCCACGCCACCCCCTCGCTCCCGAGTCCCACCAGCCCACCCCCGCTCAGATGCCCTCACGCTATCTGTCCGCTGTCCCTGGCTCCCTGCTGCCCACCCCCTCGGTCCTCACTTCCTCAATTCCTCCTCACCCGCCCCGACTCTTGCCCTTGCCACCACATAACCCTAACCCTAGCGGGCGCGAGCGCGGCGGCGACGGCGAGCAGGCGTGCGCGACGGCGCGAGCGCGTGCATGCGCGCGGCGGCGCAACGCGGTATCGAGCTCGAGCAGCCGCCGGCATGGGGAGGCGCCGCCGCGGTATCGAGCTCGAGCAGCCGCAACGCAGGGAGGCGGCGGTGCGCGGCGCAAGGAGGGAGCGGCAAGCCACTCCAAACCCTAGCATCTACCCTGCGGAGCGGGTGAGCCAGCGAGCGCCGAAGCGGGCGAGTGGCAGCATGGTGTGGTGGCTGCTGCGAGCGCCGGAGGGGGCGAGCTGCACGGCGGCGGCTGCGACTCTGCGAGCTGCGCGGCGGCGGGATCTGCGGCAGGAGCAGCGACGGCGACCAGATCTGCATGCAAGAGTGTAACACCCTAAAATTTTGAAAGGAATAAAAATAGGAGAAATATGATTTTTATATATTTTTGTGAGCATGCAAACTTAGAATAATAATAATTTTTTTAAAAAAATCAAATCTAAGGGTAGGAACATGTTTGAGCATTCATGCTGCTGCATATTAATTTGTATTGTGTGTACTTTTTGAAAATACAAAAGGCAATTCAAAATCTATTTGAAAATCTGCTTTGAAAAATTAGAAAAAGAAAAAGAAAAGGAAAATCATTTTCTCTTGGTATTTGGCCCGCCAGCGCATCTCGGCCTGCTCCCCCGCGCGGACCGCTTCCTCCTCCCCCGTCCGCTCTTCCTTGGGCCGAGCCCAGCTGCGGCCGCCGGCCCAGAACGCGCGCGCACCTCCCTTCTCCCATTCTAGCCGCTGACTTCGTGGGCCCACGCGTCAGTCGTGTCCCCTTCCCCAAGCCGCCGGCCCGGAGCTTTCCAAAAGCACTCACCGATCGAATCCGCGGCTCAATCTCCTCTTTCCATCTTTGGGGCCGCCTCCGGGCTATAAAAACGGGGCCGCCGCACCTCGCCGCTCCACATCCAACCGCAAATCGCAGCTACATCACCCCGTGGTGGCTACACCCGAAGCACCGCCCTAGCCGCCCGCCTCTCCGAGCCGCACGCTCTCCTTGCTTCATCCCTGGCCACGGTTTTGCCCTAGGTGAGATCGCGTTGATGCACTCTACACGCTGGTATTTTTCTTTCGCGAGGTAGTCCACCGTAGCATGAGATAGCCAAGTCCGGCCATGGCGCCACCCGGATCTGCCCCGATCCGATCGGAACCGTCCGTTTTAAATCGGACGACTGCTATTTGACGATACCGGTTCAGCCGGCAAATTTGCTAAAGAGTCCCTGTGATTTTTAAGTATAGAACTCATAGTCCAAGGCGTATTCCCGGTTTGCATTTTCCTTTCCGTAAAGCGTATTTTGATCGCGTAACTTCAGAAAATACATTTTCACTTATTTACAGAATTGCCATTATGTTAAATTGTGCGTAGAATCTCCGTTTTAACTCCGATTTGACCCGTTCAAATTGCGTTAGGTTCGTATTTGCGAGCTCTACATGATGATAGAACTGTATAGTAGGTTTGAGATAATTTATTTTCGAGTTTATATTAAAGTAATTATTTATCTATAGGAAATCTTAGAAAACTCATAACTTTTACGTTTTAAATCCAAATTTCGTGATCTTTACGTCTATGTGATCGTAGTAACGTGTAGAAGAGTTTTACAAACTTTTTATACTCTTAGTGCTACTGTTGGTTAGGTTTTCTACCTTTAAAATTCGATGTTAGATTTAATCTATTATTTTACTAAAGAAAATCTCGTTTAATTCATAACTTATTTGTTTTAATTCCGAATTAGTCCGTTCAAATTGCAATGGATTTATAACAACATGAACTACGTACTAGTATTAATGTTTTCTTTATCAAAATCTCTGGAATTTCATAGTTTAGATCTAGCTTGATTAATAACTGTGTAACTAGATTTATAAATGAAATATTATTGATTTCTCCTTTAGTTTTCTAAATTTAAATGTAATTTAGCCTAAGTCACTTTTGAATATCTATATGATTTTATATAGTTAAAACAAATGAGACCTATAATTTTCTGTTTTATACAATAAAATCTTTCGGTGTATGTATTTCTTTCACCGTAGCTCCGATTAGCGTGTTTTTCGCGCCTGTGTGTTCGTAGCAATGCGTAGAACATCTTTAAAACCTTTTCACTTGTTATTTCATATGTTTGGTGTACAATTCTAATTATTATTCATTGTTTCCTTCGTGTATGATTACTCGATGTGTGTGTGGTGATTTATTGATCAAGTCCAGTCGGTGAGATTTACGTGGAGATTCAAGAAGCTATTAATTGAAGATTTGGATCAGAGAAGGATCTTGATTTAAGGCAAGTATAGCATGGGATCATCCTTGTTTCCTATTCACCTTTAATACACTTAATTCATGTGCATGTGTCTATCTTGTTACCACTAAGGATATTCTAGTTTTTGTATCTTGTACCTTGACACTTATGGGACATTGCATTGGGTAGTATTTATGCTAGTGCTCAAGATAAATAACAATGATCTGTAACTTGACTAATGATATATGCAATAAACGTTTAAAAGATGCTTTATAGAAACATGGCTCAAGAGGGCTAGAGCATGTTTGGTTGTTTTTATGGTGCTCTAGTTTCTCTCCTTAAGGACTTATCTGTAAGCGAACATCCGGGACTTACAGTACAACTGTGAGGGCTATATGGCTCTGGCTTTAGCTCAGTATGAGGACCCTTTCTAGCTTGTAGAGGTTACCCTTGTGGCGCAAATGAGGAAAAGCAGAATGTGGATCCCTGCGTGGTGTATCACACGGACTGACTTCTGAAACCTAGCGGCCGTAACTTGTTAGACGAACCTTTGAAAGGCTTCATAGTGAACCCTGCCTGCTCACCTTGGGAGTGTTTTGGGGATTAGCCGCCCCGGGCATATGGGTAATCACGACTCACAGTGAAAGTGTACAACCTCTGCAGAGTGTAAAACTGTTATAACAGCCGTGCTCACGGTCACGAGTGGCCTTGGACCCTTACAGAATAAATGATGAACACTGATGATAATGATAATACTGATGATGTTGATGCTCACTAATGATTATTGTTTCTTGCTATACATTATTCTCGTTTACATGATCATGAGGTTATTTGGGCTTATGATAAACTTGTTGCTACTCAAATGCTAAAAAGATGACTCACTAAAAGCTATTGCAGTAAACCCGTCTCAAACCTTTTGAGCTTCATGAACCCCATGATATATTTGCTGAGTTCGACATGGACTCACTCTTGCTATTTCCCACACCTCAGGATAGTCTCAGGAGAAGTTTAGACTTGTGATCAACCAGTTAGTTTGTTCCTGGAATGAAGTCTACACCCGGTGTTCGCAGTTGTCTTTCCGTTGTGTTGCTCTTTAAGGTATATTTTATACTATTGTGTTATGTATATTAAGCATTTGTCTCTTGATATTACACTTATCTGTGGCTATATGTGAGATTTGTCTTCTTTATTTCACATATAGTGCATATCTGGTTTTGTCCTTAAAATCGGGTGTGACAAAGAGCGGCGGCGGCGGCGGGATCCGCAAGCAGAGGAACGGAGGTGGGATCCTATGCTTCTCGCTCTCCCTCTTCTCTGTTCTGGTGAGACGGTCGGTTTAAACCGAAAACTGAACCAAAGAAACCGAAACCGAAGTTGTCGGTTTCTTGTTTTCTACCAAACCGATCGGGTGCTAGCGTCTGGAAACCAAAATTTTTTGAAACCGAAGAAACCGAACCGATGTGTCGGTTAAAACCGATTGCCCAGGCTGACTTGAATGAAAATGGTATAATAGTTTAGAGATAGTTAGTGTAACTTACTCTAAAATTAAATTATCGATATTCATATGACTTATTGATTCAATAAAAAAATTATTCAAAATAACTACTTATGCAATTTATTATGATGGTGTATCAATATGACTCAAAGGTGGTTAGCTTAATTGCTATGTAGTTTGTTAAGTGGACACTTCTTCATGCTTAATAATCTATTAATCAGATATTTATCCTAATATATCCATGTTTACTTGGTCTATATGGTGGAACACAACGTTATATTTATTTTTCACTTACTAATCGTACAAGTGTGTAATTTAGAAATATATATCATATTTCAAAGATATTGAATTATTCTTCATAATAGTTGATATTAGTATTTACATGTACATTTGAGAGTTTTTTTTATTTTCTATAACGGATGAGTGGATAATTTAGATACAAATTAAAAGGTGGTACTTTAAATTGACTTTCATTTGTAATATATGGATAATTTGAATGCCAACTTAGGTGTACATTGCATTACCTTGGGTAATGGAAGAGCTGGCTAATTTACAAAGAATATTGGGGGGGGGTATTTTTAAGTTATCTTTGATAATGACACATGTGGCTATTTTAGAAACAAACTCAAGGGTTATTTGGAATTATCTTTTATGATTGTATAGGTGTATAATTTATATGCAAAATCAAGGTGTAACTTTATTAATTGTTAATAATGGCAAATGTGGGTAATTTTTTATAAAATTAAATATATCCTGTCACTATTATTGTCGACGATGCTTAGAGTCTACCGTTGTTTCTTGTTATTATGATAATTTCTAAGACCTATTCTTTTTTTTGTAGCGCCTCTGATGTGAACTATCATGGATCCTATAATCAGTAATAGTAAGATTAAAACAGAAAGATGCCCCCTGAAGAATAAGGTTTAATTTCAGTGACTAAACCATTACTATTATTGCATTTCTATACGAGTAGCTGTTTTCCCCTGAACTTGCCCATTTTATGTCTCTTTCAACTTTTATTGTACACCCTTACAAACATCTTTTAACAGTTACCAAGCATAAATACATCCTTTACTTTGTAGGGCTTGCAACACAAATAATGACTGTCACCGTATGACACATAACATATTGACATAATCTGGGTGTTCATGTGAAATGAGAAATAACCTGGCACAAGTTACAACAGTGAGAGGACATGACAGTCATCTACCTCCTGAGAGATCAGAGATTGCACTGCTGTTCGTGACTGTCAACTGGTTTGCTGTATTCTCTTGATCAAAACTTATGTTCTGCATCAAGGAAAGCACGTTGAAGCTCATATGCATTGGGTTTAGCTCCGGTGGTGGTATATCTCCATTGAGATACTGCATAACCAACCTCATGTTGGGCCTCAAACTGGTGAAAGGGTGAGAGCACAACAAGCCTAACTTTAGGGTTAGGCATGCCTCATCAACATTGTAGCAACCTTGAAGCTTGGTGTCCACCGACTCTAAGAGAAGTCCTTGGCGGCAATGATCAAGAACCCAGTCAACCAACATGACTTTGTTGCCTTGTGCAGTTTGGTCGATGGGCTTTCTCCCACAGATCACTTCAAGGACAAAAATTCCAAAGGAAAATACATCAGTAAGAGGGGTTGCCCTGCTGGTACGTGCTAGTTCTGGAGCTAGGTATCCTATGGTGCCAACTACATGTGTGGTTTGAGGGTCAGTGCCATGGTCATATAACCTTGCTAAACCAAAATCACCTAGTCTTCCATTCATCTGATCATCATGGAGCACATTACTTGGTTTGATGTCTCAATGAAGTACAACTTTTTCCCACTCCTCATGAAGGAAAAGCAAGCCAGAAGCAATGCTTTTGATGATTCGAAACCTTTGGGCCCAACTTAAAGTAGGTCGTTTGTCCTCAAGCTCATACAAGTATTTGTCAAGGCTTCCCTTTGACATGTACTCATAGACTAGGAGAAGCTCACCCTTCCGCCGGCAATACCCATGTAGCTGTACTAGATGGCGGTGTTGGAGACAACCAATGCTGACAATCTCAGCGACGAATTCCCTCATGCCTTGCCTAGAGTCATGGTAAATTCTCTTCACAGCAATCTCCAATTTGGATGCTGAAAGCAGTCCTTTGTATACCCTTCCAAACCCTCCTATGCCTAGTAGGTTCTTGTTCTTAAACCCTTCTGTAGCATGAAACAAATCCTTGTAGGAGAATCTATGTGGCCCAAACTCGACTTCCCAATCCTCCCGTACCTCAGCATACCTTAATCTCCTTCGGATAAGAAGAATGGTAGTGGTGCCAATCACAAGAACAAATGCTGCAGTGGCTAATGGCAGTACAATTTCCAAGACTTTGGACCGGGGCTCTGGACCTTCCCGGGGTAGGTTTGGCAGCTTAGTGATGTCAATGGCCGGAGCTGGTCGATTCATGCCAAAACTCCAACCAAGCAGATAGTGTCGTGCAACAAATGAACCTGTTGATGATGAGAAGCCAATATACGCCATGTCAGTGATCACTGCTGAGAGGTCGTAGTTCATAGAGAGTAATGGTTTACTGGGTTTGCCCATGTGTATTGGAGCCAAGGTCACGTTGATCTGCTTGCTATCCCCATTGTATTCCACCCACACTTGCATCACTTTATAACTCGTGAGAGTAACATTGTGGAAGGTAGTATCGATGTGATCATAGTAGCCTGCAGTGCTGGATTTCAACGAAGTAAGACCGTTGATGTTGATCCCAACATGATTGTTATTTATGAGTTGCAGTATTATTTCGAGTAACGACAGACATCAAATGCTGATGCCAAGCACATTCATTAAATGTTGTGAAAGAAAGAACCCAGGATCAAGTTATTAAGCTTAAGAAAAAAAACAAGAACTAAGCTGATGCTAGCATGTTTGATTATTTGAGGCTTAATACTTATCCCATTTATGAGCGCGCAAATATATTTGGGTTTTTAGTTTAAAGTCTCTAACTTGATTCCTGGTAATAGGGCCATATACTCCCAATAAGTAATAAGCGTTCTAACAAGGTATTACAGTGAACTATGGGTAATGGGGTCCAGTGACGATTAATGCTACTGACGATGCATTGGTCCGGTCTTACTGTAGTACTAAGTGTGAACATAAGTATGAAGCGAACATTAGTTGCGTAATTGCATTAGCCGTTCGATCAAGTGGGAGAATGTTGGAATATGATCAGTCCGGCTAACACCGAGATTAATTTCGAGCTTAATTAAAAGATAAATTTTTGGTCCACCTATTACTATCTTTAATTCCAACTAAATAAGCGCTGCCGTGATCGGCGGCAGCCCTTAGAATTCTAAGGGTTCGGCCCCCTGACCCACAGCGCTATTATAAATAAGAGAGACGCCCTTGGTGTCACACTAGTTCGATCCACGTGACTTTTCACATAACAGATCAATTAGGCGTTGGAGGGCTTTAGGAAGGCCGTCTACCCACGTTCGTCTAGGTATTGCAAGATCTACCGTGTTCTTAACCGACTAGGAGTATCAAGCCCCAATCCGGTGAAGACTAAGATCTTCTTCATCTACATCAAGTACACGAGCACAGATGACATCTTTCGACTCTGGTTAGTATCTAATATTAGTTTTCGCATTAAGATGAGTTAGTGATCATGTCTAATCTAAGATAAAGATCCTATTAATCTAAATTCAAATTCAACAGAAGGTAGTATCGATGTGATCATAGTAGCCTGCAGTGTTGGATTTCAACGAAGTAAGCCCGTTGATGTTGATCCCAACATGATTGTTATTTATGTCATTGAACAACTCATTTTTATTGGTGTCAAGCTCAACAGCAAAGAAGTGGTTGGATGCATTACCATTGTTGTGGTCATTGATAACGCCCATGTACTCGCTCTGCAATGCGGTTGAGAAGTTCCTGCTCGCGGAAACAAGGAACGCCATGCCATGACCACAGATGCTAGGCAGGATACAGTAGATAGCAAACACATAGGAGACAGAGAAAGATTGTGCTGTTCCATTGGGAGACTTGCTGAAGCGGAATAGAGTGGGGTGGAAGGCATGGCCTTTGAGCCGTAGAGTTCCATTGGTCAACTCAAGGAGGCCATTTGGTGTGACCGTGGCCGCACCGTCGACAGTAAGGTTAACACTAGTGAAGCCAGAGTAGGAAAATTGGTCTTCACCATTAGCAATGGCTGAAACACATGGCACAATGAAGAAGATGAGTGGAAGGAACAAGGACATATGATTCATTTCACACATGAGGATAAGCAACTCAGTGAATAAGCAAGGTATAAGCTCGATGGCACTGAAGCTTGCACTCTATTGGGCGATATATATCCCACAAGGAGGTAGGCAGTTTGTTACCTACTCAGCAGGCATGGCTCGGCTGTTTGGAGTCTGCACCCTGTCTTCATTCTTTTTCAAGGTAATTGTGATGTGGGAGTATGGACAGGTCAAGGATATATTAGTATACTGAAAAACGATATTAGGCATTCTATATATGCACAATTATTACCTGTTGATTGCAGTGCATCCAAATTACAAGAATTCTTTAAGGCAAATGAAATTTTGTGTATCAATGAGTTGCATAAATCTTTTTTGCGTGCCTGCCTTGAGCTAGATTTTTCTGGTTTTCTTTCCCTCTCTGTTTGTTCATACTTTGCTATTGTAGCAACGGTGGGGAATGGTTACATATAAGCTTACCATTTACATGGAGTTGAGCTAGTTTTAAAAAATAAGAAATGTGGAAGAACTGGTTGAGAAACCCTCTGAACGCGTTGCCCACCTTATAAGACCACCCTGGTAGTCCGCGTTTAGGACTATATGGGGCTCTCAGGAGTTAAGTGACCTTTTTTAGATAATGGAAACAAAAGTTTGGGCTTCATCGTTTCTCCAGGAGTTAAGTGATCTTACTTGGCCAAAGCTTAGATAATGAATGTATTGAGCGTACTATATGTATGTATAGTTGTATTCCACAATCATGTGTGGCTAGATGAGATTACCTCTCGAATTTACGGAGTCTGAGTGGTCAGGCTGGATGCCGTATGGTTTGTGTGTGATCAAGACATATTGTGAAAGATTCTTGAAGTTGATCTACCTGACAGTGCCAAAAATAAATATATACTGGGATTTGCCTTAATTACACAATGGACGGGTAGAGAAAACCCTGGTTTTGGCCAAGTTTTCACTTCAGATATGGTTTGTCGCAGTCCTTGTGTGTAGTTTTTCTGCAAGTGTCAAATGCATAGGAGTATCTTCAAAGTCCTCTTTAAATCATTATTTACAGAATCATTTGACTAAAAATCATATTTTATATCTTTGCATCCTCCAACAACTTTTGTTCTAGAGAGCCATCATCGCTCTCCATCTTTGACTAGCGAGAAAACCAAATTAGAGGATGCCTATATTTGTAGATCCAATTAAAAAAACTATTGGAGGATACTTTTTTTTTACTATAATCTTTATTTCAATAAATTTGAAAAGATTTAGAGTCTCTCGGAGCTGCTCTAATAATTAGTACACGGAGTTGATACCTTTTTGGCCATGTTTTTCTTTTATATATTTATATGAAAATCATTGTATATACGCATGCACTTGTATACATGCATACATGGTCACCACTGCCGACAGATCTCGAGATTCATAAAATCATCGTAGGTAAGTTACCTCAATATCAGTAGGCATGTCACCTACCACTAAAATATTAGTACCATTAATCCTAAAATAAATAAATTCAGAAAATACGAGTACTCACATCAACTCGAGATCTTACACCTTGCATAGATTCTATCACAAGGAACCTAACTAGGTGATTGCTCATTTTGCTTGGTCATATTTTCTCCACATGAAAATGTGGCTGCAGGAGCGAAACACTTGAACATATTCAATCCAACTAGAAGACAGCAGCCTTTGTAGCAATCAGATAAAAAAAAATATTTTGACTCCAGTTTGTAGTCAGTGGTCCACGGTGGACAACTAGGGAACCCTGAAACCGTGCTTTGTGAGGCAGGTGGCCTGACCCTGGCTAGCTTAAAATTAAAAGGAGACAGACTTGAGCTTGAAGAAAAAAAAAATTCTCTAGTTAGCACGGTTGTTTGGGACTGCTGTGGTAATCCTAAGATTACTTTCGGGTCTTTGTAATGTTTCAAACTCTACTTCTACTTAATGAAATACGTACCTTGGCAGTATGCTCACGAAAAAAAGGAAAAGGAAAAAAACCTAGAGTTAAGAGAGAACCTGTTCAATTCTCAAGGTATCTATGTCGGGAATCACATTCTGTGGTGACCCAATTAAGACATCTATTTGTGATCTTTTTTTTTTTTGTGGCTAGTTAAGATTACCTAAAATTTAGGGAGTCTGAATGGTCAGGCTGGATGCCGTCAGGTTTGTGTGTGATCAAGACATGTTTTGAAAGATTCTTGATGTTGATCTGTCTTACAGTGCCTACAATAAATATATACTGGCTTTGCCACTACCACAATAACCATTTAGCAGACAGGCACTCTGATCAACAGAGACGAACATATTTAGGGTTTGTCTCCGACTCTCTGTAAATGGTTAGATGGTCTACACGAAAATGTCTGCCTCCAAATGATTTATAGAGGCAAGCACTGTAAGGCTACCGCCTCTCAAAATCATCAATCAAAACATACTGTCATCTTAGGATGTCTCTGAAAATTGATATTAACAGAGGTGTTCACTCTTGCATAGGAGGACATCTCAAGGTGCTCGTCTCTATATAGTTGTATCAAAAAAACATAATTTTTCCATTCGAGCTCGGTTTAAGACAATCTATACATCAAAATTGTAAGTCTCGATGTGATCTATAGATTTGTAGTTTAGAAGTTTTTAATTTAAAACTGTATAGTCTCCCAAAATATTATTTGAACAGATTATGAAATTTAAAATTTTCAAACAACCTCTAATGGTGATATGGTCTATAACAAAGTTGTAGTTCTCAATAAAATATACAACTTGTGTAGTTCTCCAAATACATGTTTTAAGTTCATAGATTTTGTAATTCAAAATTTAGAATTTTAAAAAACCTTGAATGTTCACATAGTTAACAACAAAGTTGTAGTGGCCGACCTAGTCTACATGTTTGATGTTAATAAGTTTTTGATTTGAACCTATTTAGTGTGTCAAATATTTGTTTTAAATTCACATATTTTGATATTCAATTTTTTTATTTTTTCAAACAATGTTGGATGGAGACACATCCTATATCACACTTGCATGGACAAGATTTAAAACTTTGTATTTAAATTTTTTGATTCAAGTTCATTTAATAGCCAAATTATTCAACACACTATTCTAAAATATTTATTTAAAATACATAATTCTGTATATATACTCATGAGTGTCTAGTGCAGTAGGAGGGAGGTGTTACTGCTTAGCAGTAGGTTGCAAGTTCTAGTGTGGAGAACAATCCAATTTTTTTTGTGTTTTTACTGACGCCTAAATTTTTCTTTATAGATGACATTGAGTATATAACCACGGGTTTCCCTAAACCCCAAAATTAGTGCCATGACAGTATAATTACCCCCGATTGATTTCCTTAAACAGTCACGAACTCGAGGGCTACACATAGCGTGTGTGCTCATGCGCCCACACTTGATAACAAAAATTGCCCATCAGACCTATGACGGCCAGCTTCCTAAGTGGCGAGAGGTCTTCAATTGCAGATACCGTGAGACAGACCCTGCAGCCATGACTTCAAGCCCGAGGGCGTTCCCGGCATTGGGTGGCCGTGACCGACCAAGGAAGGCCGGATATGAGAGCCCCCATGGCGCCGCCCTGACCAACTGTTCCTCAGTTGGGCCAACTTTACATGCGTGGTACCTAATTCATAGTGATGTCCTAGCTAGGAAGTAACAGCATGATGGTCATGCCTTTGGGTTTCAGCTAGTGAACGCGAAATCCATGATCCATTGACATGAGGACAGGTTCTTCTTAACCTTCATTCAAGGTTGGCAACAAGCCACATCGCACAAGATAAATAATCCCTTTCTCAACATTGAAAGATTGAAAATGACAACTAGAGTGGAGCGGGGGAGCGGGGGTGGGGTGCGTGGGATCAGAGCTTCAAATTTATTTCAAAATATTCAGCCGCTGTCCCAAAATCACATCCAAAAGAAAAACACGATAACTGTGATGCCCTTGGCTGTACTTGTGGGTGGATATTCCCTAGGAACACAACGAGATACCACAGCAAGCACCAATCACTCCTAAACCGAAGGACAAAAAATGAGATATTCAAAGGCATCACTTAAGTAAAACATCATCATGCTAGACTTATGCTGGGACCATACAGTGACAGATCCATGCAAATGCTTTTCAAAACCGGTGCGATGTTTATTTCACGTAGTTCCATGCACCATGCTACAAGAGACTCGATGTGTAAATCACATACATGCATGAACATTGCGTTAAAGGAATAGCCAAACAATTTCAATGTCTTGAATTTAAACTCTGATCCCAGTGATATGTATACCATTATAATAATAAGAAGAAACAAAGGGAAACAGATAACTGCTCATTTCTTTCAAGTCTTTCCTCTTTTATTTTTCTGCTGTGAGAAAAATTACCATACAGTGTGGGCGGACATGCATGGGCCCTGGGCTGGGTGCTGCAGCCTGGGGCGAGGCCCAAAGTTTCTAGGAGCGGCAGCCCACAAAAGCCACCCAAGGAAGGCCGTACCCCACGGCCAGCCCAACACAGAGACAGCCCGAGACATCCATACTCCTGCTCCTGCCTGGCCAGCGTTCCCGGCCGGCGACGGCGTCACGGCGAGGCTGCCCAGGCGCCCAAGATCCACAGCTCCGCACCACCGCCTCCGCCTCCGCCACTGCATTGAATCGTCTCCTGGGCGTCCGGCGTTTCTTTGTAGGCCAACGTGGGGGCAGAGACGATTGAATGTAGACAATCGTCTCATGGCCTACACAGAAACTCTCCAGCGCACAGCGCCGCCCCTGCTCTGCTCTGCTCGGCACTGCTGCAGGCTGCTCACGGTTAGTTCTGAGAATACAGAACCGTACGTATATCGGATTATAGTCTAGTTGTTGAATTTCAATTTCCGATTGTCTAGTTGACTAGTTCCTAATACTCACATTCCAGTTTGCAATTTTCATTCATATCTTAGGCATATAGAAAGCTAGCAAGGATGGAAAGATATTTTAGTAAGAATGATGTACCGAAGAGTAGTGCTGGAACTAAAGAGAGTTGGGTTCAGAAAAAAAGACAATGGCTTGAGCTTAATATGCATCTGTCGAAGATGAAAAAAATTCAAAGGACTCTCAAGTCTTTAAAACCCGTATGTTAAGTTTGTTCCCTGATGACCCATGAAATGAATGTTGCGTATTGTATATGTTTATTTCAGTTAGTAATGCTACCTTGTTTGTCCAAGAACTATGGCAGTTTAAAAATTTTAATGTAGAATCGAAGATAACGATCAAGATAGTGTGAAATTGTGAAGACATGTATGCTCTTTTGATTACCGGATGGTCTCTATTTGTACGTATTGCTTGAGCATTTTGAATTGATATTATCATCTCTATTCTTTGTTATATCTATTAGTATGCCGCTAGTTTGAGTTCTAGCCTTCTATTATTTGGCCCTCCTCTTACTTCTTTTCTAGGTACGCTACTGCCAGACAACATCAATGCATGCCAGAGATGTATGAAACATCTGGCCCTCTAACTTGGGCCATTTGGTGAGATGATGATAAACATTTTTTTTTTGCGACAAGATGATGATAAACATGCAGCGCACCAAAGGAACTCAATTAACAAGCCAAATATCACACTTATTATATGGATGGAGCCAACCAAACCACATGGTCCGTAGGGAGGCCACACAGTACACGCAACCAAATCCATGAGCATGGGCAACAACGGCCCATATACTGACAGTACAGAGGCAACCACTAGAGGCAGGCAGGCATCAGCATGCGTGCCTCTGCTTCCGGAGAGGAAGGCCACACACAAGTACACAACAATCATGGAAATCCAAATTGATACACATGAGCACAGTCACAGCATAGAAGCTGCATCTTGCTCCACACCTCACTCACACACACACACACACACACACGTGCACTCAGATGGCACGTGCAGCTGATGCACTGATGTGCATTTATTGGAGTCACACCACTGACTTGAGAATAAGCAAGCACAAACACTCACACATAACAGAGACATGCACACACAAAGCCAACAATGATGGAAGCAGAATGGAAACCTTAGCTTCCTTGATCAGCTAGTGCTGATCCTTCTTCTTGGAGAAATAGCTGGCGGTGAAATGTGGAAAGCATGGTGCAGTACCGTGTTTATTTTCATCTGCTTTGTCGTCCTTCTGCTGTGGTTTATCATGTCTGAGAACAGGCTTGTTTTTGTGTGCTTTGATGTCTTGTCTCAACTGACGAGGGACATAGTTACCATTAAGCTCAAGCTCCTTCAATTTCCCAATGTTGTCCATGCCAGAGATTTGGATTTCAGTAGCACAGTCATTGTAGAACCAGATGATCTTCTCAAGGTCAGGACAAGATTCTCTATTGAAGTTGATGTTTCTTATCTTAGAGCACTTGATAATAAGAATGCTTAGCTTACGGAAGTCATGTTTGTCAAAGCTAAGCTGGCTTTCAGCATAAGAATTGTCAAGGAGCACTAGGCAACAAATGCTTGGTTTCTTCGAAAGGAGATTATATAGATCATCGCCTTTGTTGAGTAAGGTATCACAGAGAGTCACCTTGTTAATTTTACCAGCATTTTTGAATAGCAAAAGGAAGATTGACTTGTCACCTTTCACTTCGATCTCTCTCAATTCTGGAAGGCTACCAGACACAGTAAGTTTCGACTCTGTGCTGGCCATGTACAAGATGATCTTCTCAAGTTCAGGAGCTGACCCATTTTCAAATATGATGTCAATCATTCTTGTGTCTTCAAAATGAAAATACTTGAGATGCTGGAATTCTTCCTTCTTGAAGGTGATAATTCTCTCAGTTTTTTTCTGCATAGCTGCTCCATCTTCAGATGGTGAAACAAGTCCAGTGCTCTTCTGAGCAGCTGCTCCAACTTCAGAAGGCGAAACAAGTTCATTGTTTTTCTGAGGAGCGGCTCCATCTTCAGCAGGCTGAACAGATTCAGTATTTTGCTTAGAAGCTGCTCCATCATCAGGAGGTGAAACAAGTTGAGTGTTTTTCTGAGGAACTGCTCCATCTTCAGGAATAAGTGAAACAAATTGA
The DNA here is from genome assembly GCA_022457205.1 of Saccharum spontaneum. Classification (NCBI taxonomy): domain Eukaryota; kingdom Viridiplantae; phylum Streptophyta; class Magnoliopsida; order Poales; family Poaceae; genus Saccharum; species Saccharum spontaneum. The sequence goes on from CM039595.1 coordinate 63,658,379, forward strand.
GTGTTTTTCTGAGGAGCTGCTCTATCTTCAGAAGGTTGTGATACAGGTTGAGTGCTTTCCTGAGGAGCTGCTTCTTCAGAGAATGAATCAAATAATTCGTTTCCCTTCAACTCGAGCTCCTTCAACATTGGAAGGTGACCGACACCACGAAGAGACTTTATGTTGGTGGAGGACAAGACGATCTTCTCGAGCGCAACGGCTGCTCCCTTTGCAAAGTTGATGTCAGTCATATTGTCTCCATCTATAAATAAACATTTCAGATGTTCAAATTCTTCCTTCTTGTTGAAGATGAGCCAAGGATCAGTGTATGCAGAATGTCGGAGCCTGATGCAGCGTAACTTGGGAAGAGACTCAAGGACCTGAAGGTTTTCCTGCTTCAACTTGGTACCACTCAGAGTTACCTTGGCAAGTTCACTGCTACCTTTGCCCAGTAATGTGAGAATCTTCACCCTCTTTGTTTGTCCGTTGATGCTTACACTCTCTAGAACCTTGGGTGGTTGTATCAAGTGGGTGTAGATATTTTCTTGTAGTAAATTTTCATTAGTGGAGGGGTCCTTGGTCCTGGTTTCTTGTATTGTGATCGAAATGGACTGAAGGCACTCTTTTAAGTCACCAATAGCTTGAAGCAAATTCATGAGGTGTTTGTCATTATCATTGATAACTACACCGAGCTTCCTCAGCTGCCATAACTTATTAATGTCCTTCAACTCATCTCCATGTGAAGATGAAGCCTTGACATTAGACAACACCTCTAGGTTTTCCATTTTCTCAGTCTTGTTTGGGATACTGACACAGGAGTATTCTGACTTCTGTTTCCTATTGGTTATGCCAGTGCTGTTACCGCTTGCACTTGAATCAGTGTGACCAGCCAGCAGGCGCCTTAGCTTCAGGAGCAGGACATGCCTTGTTTCCTTGACAGGCACACTGGTTTGCCGGATGTCCAATATTTCTAGGTCATGGAGGTTGTTTATTTCTCTTGGTAGATGGGTGATATTTGTTTGCCTTAGGCTTAGATACTTGAGAAATGGAATGTTGTTGCAGATGGCCTTGAGGTAGTTGCTTTTCTTGTCAAAACATTTACAACCTTGCAGATCTAGAAACTTGAGTAATGATAGCTGAGGTGAATAATTATGAAGCTTCGTGACAAACTTGTCTATGATGTCAGAGGCGCGGAGTCGGAGACCACTGGAGATGGAGAAGTGCCTAGACAAGAGATGTGACAGGCGTGGATCCAAAATATGTTGCTTTTTAGCCATTTTGGTGATAAATCCATGGACAATATCACTAACCATGCAGCTCTTGAACTCTCCTTTAGCACTAATATCCCCAGGACAAACAAGACACCGGTTGATGAGAGCATCGAAACATTGCTCAGCATGGCGAACTGCAATGGACCATTCTTCCTTTCTTATTAGCCGTTCTGTAAGCCATCGTCCTATTAAGGTTTTACCGCCTGATGTTGTCACCTTGAGGGAAGATAGCTAGATACAGCGAGCAGATCTTCTGCTCTCTAGAGAGATCTCTGTAGGAGAACTTGAATATCTTCTTTGCATCAATGGCCAATGTGCTTCCTGGACCTGCAGGATCCTGCACCTGCAGGGCCTCAGATAACCTCACTAGTTCTTTGTTGCTCCTATTGGGATTGGCATACAAAGCACCAGCGAACATCTTCATGCAGATTTCATGTGGATGGCACTTGTCCAAGATGTCGCGCAAAATTTGGGTGCTGTTGTCATCTTCCTTGTTCACCCTATGCTGTGTGAGGTTAAGCACAATATTATGGTATATTCCAACAAGAGAATATGTTATTGGCTCTGTGGGGGGGGGGGGGGGGGGGTAGCAAAACTCTTTGGCCTTCTGGCTGTCCATCGTAGTCACTATCACTGCACTGCCCTCGGCATGGTTCAAGAGATTCATAGCATTCATGATATCCTCCCACATGGGTCCACGTCTTCTATTTTCATCCTGCAGAATAATAAGCAGTTTGTCTTCATCATCTAAATGTTCGTTGATTTGACCCACTATCCCTTTGATCATCATCTGCTACTCAATCTTGTGCTTCATTTCTGGAATCTTCATCTTGGTATATTGGATGGCGCTGGCAATTTGATCATCACCTGGTTTTTGTTGTCCTGGGCCATGGGACTTGGTGGATTGTGGGCCTGCTAGGATGTCTTGTTTAACCAGGCTGATGATTTCTTTGATCTGATCCCTGATTTCTTTGGCCTGATGGTCACCACCCAATGTAGTAGGAGCAGGAGCACGGTTACTAATGCTGGTCAGGAACAGCTCCTGCAGAATCTGTTCATATTGGGTGTCATGTAGGATGATGCCTTCACTTTCCATATACTTTGCCAGCTTCATTGCCGTTTCCTTGATAATATTTTGTTCATCCGATTCTAGTACATCCTTGGTTTGTTTCTCATCCCTTTCCTCCTCAGATAGCTGTGCCAGTGCCAGGTAGAGTACACCTAAGGGTTTGTCAGTTTGGATCTGGGCGCCCTCAGGTTGTATAGTTTGTGGTCTTGCCGTATTTGTCACACCTGGTTGTTTACCGATATTGTTTCCCCCTTGTGTTGCTCCATTGTTGTTGGCCCCCACTGTTTCCTGAGTCACGTTGTTGCTTCCTCCTGTTTTATCAACCATCTTGTCTCCCCCTTGTGTTTCTTCATCCTTGATGTTCCCCACTATTCCTCCTGTCACGTTGCCCCCTTCTGTTTTCTCATTGATCTTGCTCTCCATATCTCTAATCTTGTTTTCAAGCTCTTTAATCTTGCCATCGAAATTGACTTTGAATTGCTCTATGACCGTGATCTCATTCCCCTTTTCTGTAACTTCATTCATGTTGCTCCCAGCCATTTTAATTTTACCACTGATCTTGCTCTCCATATCTTCAATCTTGTTTTTGAGTTCTTCAAATTTTCCATCAACTTTGGCTTCAAATTTCTGCCTGATATTTCTTTTCTCCATCCTTCCATCCCTCCAAACAATGTACCTATCAACATCATCCTCCTTTTCCTTCCACTTCTTATCTTTGTGTTCCTTCTGGAGTTTGCATACGCGCAGGATGAACATAAGAACCTTGTTGGGTCCTAGCTTATCGTATGGATAGTGTACTGATGGGAGATTGATCCACACCATGCGCTTGAATTGTGTGCTCGCTTTCTCCAAACTTTCACTTACAATGGTGTTTGGTGCTACAATGGCGATGGATGGCATTGATTCTGCCTCCCCTTTCGTCCCGAGTCTCGCTACCCAGTTGCATATCATCTTTGTGAAGTAGTTGTCATTGTCAAGAGTGGGAGGCTCCAGAGCTAGATGGCTGTAGTAAGAATAACCCTCCGCCACTGTTCCTGATGCTGAATGCCTTCATCCTCATCATCGTCTTCTGCAGCTGCCGAAAGTGCGGCAACGGCTTGAGATGAGGATGAGGATGAGGATGATGGCACTAGAGTCGATGACAACGTGGCACCACCGGGGGTAGCTGGCTTCACGGGGATCTCCACGCCGTACCTTAATCGGCGCTTGCCAACATCGCCAGCCCGCTCCTTGAGCTCACGCAGCCGGGTTGCCGCTTTGTTCTTGGCGATCAACTCCTGCACGAACCAGTAAGCCCACCAAAAGTGGCCTTTGAGGCCACCCCTGGCGCGGTGGATTGCTGGATCACCGCGTAGTAGGTAGTGGTCGATGCAGTTGTTGCAGTCGTGGGCGAGTTCTCGGACCTGCTTCATCCAGGTCTGCACCTGCTCGTCGTGCGAGCCACCGGGAGGCGCCGTCCTGGCCAGGTGCTCCAGGAAGCTGTTCATGCTCTCCATCTCCTCCTTGATGAACTCCACGTCGTTGCCGACGCGTCTCAGGAGCTGGGCCTCAGCCCGGAGGACGCCCAGCAATGAGCTGACGGCTCCAGCTGCCAGCTCCGCCATGGCTACAACACAAGGCGGTGGCTTCTGCCACCGCCGCCGTGGTCTCTCTGGACAGTAGAGACACCTAGCTCTCCTTAGCTTAGCGTTGTAGTTGGGCCGACAAGAAACGGCCGACGACAGCCTCCCTGATGGTGCAATGGATTACTCATCCATTGGATTGTTGTTGGTGTGTCGTTGATTTGCTATAGGTCTCTTCTCTTCAACACGGTACCAGTGCTAGCTAGCTAGGAACGCATATCTGTTTCTTGAAGAAATGCATGGCCAGAGGTAATGCCCTGGCTTGCTAGCTTCTAATCTGCTCTTCTCTTCTGGGCAAGGCAACCAGATGCCAGATGGACGTTCTATTCCGCTGAGGATTCTTCAAGGTATTGCCAGTGATCGACTTTATCCTTTGCTTGCTTTCCTTCCCTGTTCTTCACATCTTTTCACGCACTGGACAAACCACAAACGAAGGAAGGCATGGAATAAAGTAAGGGGAGTAAAACCTGCAATTCCTCTTTAGATAAAAGGTAACTAGAACTTGGATGAGCATATGTCCCTATAGGCAGTTAGGCGCTACTCCCTCCATTCCAAATTGTGTCCTCTTTAGATGGCTTTTCATACATAGCCATGTATTGATCTAGATGCAGTGGTTGAAAACAAAATGGTGCCACTATACTCTAGGTACCACAATAAAAAAAATCTTAAACATCTACAAGGTTTCAATAGCACATCTTGGTACCTCTCCAGGTCAAAGGGGGTATGAAATGCTGAACCTATGGAACAAACAGATCGTCAGGGAGGATGCACACAATTGTCATCTTTATCAATCAAATTCTCGCGGACATGCACATTGAGACTCCTAACTTTTGTTTTCTAATCTCGAATGTCACGGTCATGCCTGTCCTCTATTTTTTTTACCATCAAGAAAGCCAAACAAACTTTTGCCCCCCATTCCACGGACAAAATAGAGCTACGCTAATTTTGATGCATGTCTTTGCCTTCCCTACAATGATAACAAGGTACAGCGGCAGGGGGGCTTTGATTTATTCCCTCTCTTTAACTCTGTCTTTTCCTTTTCCCCTGTTAAAGGATTGCATCAGACGGGCCCAAGATTTGAAGAATTTGTATTCAGAATTTCAAAGTAAAAAGACATTACTGGTTCAATTGTATTTTTTCAGCATGAATAATAATTTACCAACCCTTGCATACAATTAATAAGCAAAAATAATTGGTATTCAATCAAAACGCTTGAATACCCCTGGCCTGCCGCCCTTTAATAAAAATAAAAAGGGCATGCATGAAAAAAAATACTATTACTTTTAGTGGCTCCAATTCTCACTAGGTGTGATAAAAAAACATAAATCAAATAAATTCTCAAGGACAAGGGAGATGTTCAAAGTTGTACTAACTACCGTGGGATTAAGTTGATGAGCCATACGATGAAGCTCTGGGAGAGGGTTATCGAGCATCGCCTAAGGAGAGTGACACATGTGACCCAAAATCAGTTTGGGTTCATGCCTGGTAGGTCGACCATGGAGGCGATTTTCTTATTACGACAATTGATGGAGAGATATAGGGAGCAGAAGAAGGACGTGCACATGGTCTTTATTGACCTCGAGAAGGCATATGACAAAGTACCGAGAAATGTCATGTGGTGGGCCTTGAAAAGCACAAAGTCCCAACTAAGTACGTTACCCTCATCAAGAATATGTACAGGGATGTGGTGACGTTTGTCCGAACATGTGATGGCGACACCAGTGACTTTCCAATTAAAATAGGACTGCATCAGGGATCAGCTTTGAGCCCTTATTTATTTGCTTTAGTGATGGATGAGGTCACAAGGGATATACAAGGTGGTATCCCTTGGTGTATGCTCTTTGCTGATGATGTGGTGCTAGTTGACGACAGTAGGGCAGGGGTTAATAGGAAGTTAGAACTATGGAGGCACACGTTAGAGTCGAAAGGGTTCAGACTTAGTAGGACTAAGACCGAGTACATGAGGTGCGATTTTAGCGCGACTAGGCATGAGGAGGGAGACGTTAGCCTCGGTGGGCAAGTGGTGGCCAAGAAGGATACTTTTCGGTATTTAGGGTCGATGCTACAAAAGGACGGAGACATTGATGAAGATGTTAGGCATAGAATTTGAGCCGGCTGGTTGAAATGGCGTCAAGCTTCTGGCGTCCTCTGTGACAAAAGGGTGCCTCAGAAACTGAAAGGTAAGTTCTATAGGACGGCGATTCGTCCGGCGATGTTATACGGTGCTGAGTGTTGGCCTACAAAAAGGCAACATATCCAGCAATTGAGTGTAGCAGAGATGCGTATGTTGCGTTGGTGTTGTGGGCACACAAGGAGGGATAGAGTCCGGAACGACGATATTCGGGATAGGGTTGGAGTGGCACCAATTGAGGAGAAATTGATTCAACATCGGTTGAGATGGTTTGGACATGTCCAACGGAGGCCTCCTGAGGCGCCGGTGCGTAGTGGAGTTCTAAAGCGGACCGATAATGTAAAGAGCGGTAGAGGTCGACCTAAACTAACTTGGGACGAGTCCGTTAAGAGAGATCTTAAGGAGTGGAATATCTCCAAGGATTTAGCTATGGATAGGAGCGCTTGGAGATTGGCAATCAACGTGCCGGAACCGTGACCTCTTTTTGTCTCCCTTTATGTCTTTTTGTGTCTCCCTGTTTCTCGTCTCTTTTGGGTTTCATCTCTAGCCTACCCCAACTTGCTTGGGACAAAAGGCTATGTTGTTGTTGTAAATAAATTCTCACAATGATTAGGAACATATGACATTTAATTTGAAATAGAACCTAATCATCATCACCGATAATAACAATTGGATCTATTCTGTTTTATAAAAAAGTACCCACATCTGCTATCTCTTCTCTACTCTCTACAACTAAAAATTACAGAAGGGAATCGTCCATCTGGCATGCGAAAGCGCTTACCCGCTTGCATGCTTGCCCGGCACTCCCAGTACCCTTTCCCTCCAAATGCCACTTCGACCCATTTGAACGCTTCTTAATAGGACGAGATCCGCCTCCAATCATGCTCTAGAAACCGCTCCCTTCATTCACGCTCCAGAAACCGCAGCCCTCATTCGTGCTCACGATCCCCCTCCTACGATCCTTCTCCCCCGAACCAAGCCGTGCACGTCGACCTCGCCGTTCGCCGCCATGGTCCTGCGCTATCCTCTGCTGCCGCCGCTTCGTTCCACGCCAGCACGTGATCTCTTCTGCACGCACAAACCATCATTGATGGCCGCAACGTCCTTCGTGCTTCCCTCATTCTCTGACACTGCCAAGGCATTCTGCTTCAGCGTCGACGCAGGTACGTGCCCGGCCTTCACCCCTGCTGACCTCGGCCATGATTTCGTGTTCGCGGAGATCGAGCTCTATGGAGACGTTGTCCTCCGTTTCTCGTATGCAGATGATCGCCTGCCAATCTCAAGTACCTCCATTTCTCGCCAGCAGTTTGACCGCACCTACCAATCTTCGGAATCCTAGGCTAGCCTCACAGCACCCACAGTTTACAATCCCGGGCACCTTGCTACTAGCCAGGTATGTGTCTCAATCTTGGTCTGAACTTGTCAGCCAAAACCTAAAGAATTTAGTTGTAGTAAAGATATTGATTATTAGTATCCTAAAAAAAGAGAAAGCGCTGTTCATAGTTAACATAATCACCAGTTATCAATTGAAATTACCAATCATACAGATGGTGCAAGTTTGTGTAAATTATGTCATGCTCTTATCTGTTGGCCTGAATGGATCTCAGATTCAGGTCTGGGAACTACCAGAGGGCAGCTTGGCCCTTAGTCGATTGGATTGAAAGAAAATGCAATGGGTTGGTTTTTACAATAGTAGTACCCTTGCTTTATAGGCATAGGGCCTCCCTACCTGCTCCAGTATATTCTACCACTAAAGTGGATACTGAGCATATTCGTAAAACAAGGCTTGGAAGCCAAGGAAAGAAAAAATGCAGAAAAATAAGATACAAGTGCTTTAGCACTAGGCTTATCTATCAATTCTCCTCCTAAGCCTTGTGCTGAACACTGGAAGTGATCTGCTGTAGCCCAATCCTCTCTCTCATCTCCTGGAACTTGGACTTCCCCAGCGACTTGGTGAGGATATCAGCCAGCTGATCAGTAGTGGTGATGTGGCTAGCCTTGATGCGCCCATCCTCCAAGCAATCCCTGATGAAATGATACTTGATGCGAATGTGCTTACTCCTCTGATGGAAGACAGGATTCTTGGCCAAAGCTAGAGCAAACTTGTTGTCCACCTTCAGCTCAACCACATCCACCTTTCTGCCAAGGAGTTCTGCCAGCATCCTTGACAGCCATAGTGCTTGAGTTGCTGCAGTGGTGATGGCGATGTACTCTGCTTCATAGCTTGAGAGGGCCACCACCTTCTGCTTGAGGGACTGCCAGCTGACCAAGCAATCACCGAGGAAGAACATGGTCCCAATTGTGCTCTTGCTGGTGTCCATGTCGCTAGTGAGGTCACTGTCGCAGTAGCCAACGAAGCACGCTGTGTCGGGGGCCCTGCTGTAGTGGAGACCGTAGTCAAGGGTGCCCACCACGTAGCGAAGGATGCACTTGATGGCCTACAAATGCTCCATCATGGGCTGCTCCATGAATCGGCTCATGTACCCGACGGCGAACGCTAGGTCTCATCGGGTATAGACCAGGTAGCACAAACTCTCGACCAGCCACCGGTAGTGGGTTGGATAAATCTCCTCCACTATGCTGTCCCGACTGAGCTTGAGCTTCTCCTCCATCGAGGTGTAGGCTGGATTGTAGCCTATCATGCCGTCGAGCTTGAGGATTCGTTTGGCGTAGTGGGTTTGGCAGAGGGCGATGCCACTGGTGTCCTGGTGCACTTCAACACCGAGGTAGAAGCTGAGGAGGCCAAGGTCGCTTATGTCAAACGTCTTCTTCATTTGTGCCCTAAACGCCTCCACCTTCTGCTCATCGGCACCGGTGATATGATTAGGTCATCAACGTAGACGCCGACCAGAGGACATTACGTCCGCTACCTAGTCGGTAGACCGCCACCTCATGCGCACTCTGCTTGAAGGCTATCTTCTTGAGCGTGGCATCGACCTTCGCGTTCCAGGCTCATGTGGCCTACCACATGCCATAGAGAGCCTTGCGTAGCTGGTACACCTTCCCTTCTTCTCCGGTTTGGCGAAGCCTGGTGACTAGTGCACGTACACCTGCTTCTTGAGGTCACCATTGAGGAAGGCGGACTTGACATCCATGTGATGAACCTTCCACCCCTCTTGAGCCGCTAGCGCGAGGACATGGACTGACACCATGCATGCCACAGGGGTGAAGGTGTCATTGTAGTCGATCCCCTCTTGCTGGATGAAGCCACGCGCCACTAGCTGCGCCTTGTGCTTGATCATCACGCTCTTCTCGTCCATCTTGAGCTTGAACACCCACTTCAGGGTGATGGGGCGATGGCCGTCGGGCAGTGGCACCAACTCCCAGGTGCAGTTATATTCGACAAACTTGTGCTCCTGCGCCATTGTCACCCGCCACACCAGATCACCCTGCGCCTTAGCATAGGTGGTTGACTCACTGGTGTGCGTTAGATCACCGGTGCGCCTCAGCATAGGTGGTTAACAACACCGCCACTCATGCACTGAAAGACGCATGTCTATAGTGGTGGCTCGCATGCAGCTGCCTTCTGCCACTACTACAAAACGATTACAGGACACCCAAAATTTTATTTACGGGAGTTGGGTATATCTTAATCAACATCTCTACACAGTGGTGGAGGACAAAGAAATTCAAGGTATGGCGAAGTCGATAACAAAATACCAAACCAGAAAAGGTCTTATCTACAATTGACCTATCACACGTATGATTTTGGGCCCTCCAAGTCGGACCACCAAGGGCTGGGCCAAGACTCCTAGTGGGGCCTAGGACAGGGCTCGTGTAAACGGTACCCATGGTTACTGTAGTGCACATCTACCGGCCGGAAAAATCCATATTAGAATAAAAATAGGAAAAAGTAGGGAAAATATAAATATAATTTGTTTAGAAAATAAGATAGGATACGATCAGTTTGCATGGAAGTAGAAGTCCAAATCTATGAGGACTCTACCCAAAGGTTGCTTGGAGAATAAGTCTAGATTGCTTAGAGTCAAGTTTTCCAGGAGTTTAAATAAAGGGGTGATGTACCCTTTCAAATCTTAAGCAAAGATAGGCCTAGTGTCGGGCCTCTACTTTAGGGTCCATTATGTATCACGTATCAGTCCCTAGATCAGTAGCTAATACGCACAGATCAAATAAGATTGATATCAAAAACCATACTTTTATTAATAACAGGGAAACACATTACAGAGTTCATATTTTACAAGGCTTAGGCCGTTGGCCTTACAATATACATCGGAGTTTTAATACAGTGGTACTACGAAGTCGTGGTTCCATTCCTATAGGCAACTTGGAGTGCGGACATAAATCTTATCCCTAAGCTCAATGCTTTATCTTAATTCTAGTACTCCTAGTGTAGCTCCCTTGCGTAGTCATACGGCTTCGTCTTCATGTGTACTCCTGTTGTCCTATCCTCGCGTAGCTTCGATAGTTTCATCCTTGTATGTGCTCCTGCAGCTTCTCTCCTAAAAACATAGAATGGAGGGGATTGAGTACATAAAGTACTCCGCAAACCCTAACTTTTGGGGAAGGTGTGGTGGATGGCGGAGGCTGTATATGGAAGTGGTTTATGGTGGTGGAGGTGGAGGGGTGTGTGTGTGTGTATATATATAGTAGAGTTATATCTAAAATGGGAGTTTGGGCCCTGGGAGAGTATTAACCCTTCTCACCAATTCCTAGGGTTCATAAATTATAACTTACCAGCTTAATTGATTACAACTTACCAGATTATCACAGTTTCATTACACATAAAAGAGTCTAATCATTTGAGACCTCATCCCAGCGGTTGTCCATTCTAAGGACGTGGCTATTCGAATAGATTTGATACACTTTACAGTGGTTGTACACATTTCCCCACATGATAGACACAGTTCGACACCATCGTCATGGTTCAGATAGGCCTAACGAGATCTCGTACCCGGATGGAATGACCTTAGGCATCCAGCCCAAGGGTCAAAAACTCAAAACGACATGGATGATCACACAACATCCAATAGATAACGACTTGGATGATCACACAACATCCAATAGATAGATATATATAGAGGTGCTCGCACGCGGCACAACGATAATTTTACATGGCAGATCACTTAGCATCCATGCCGACCAGACCATGGAAGATCACTCAGCAACCGTGTCCTCTCCTGATTGTCCGTTGCCACTTTGGCCTCCTAGTAGTGGTTGTACTTCTACCTAACGGGGTGTGAGATCAAGTCATGTGGCTGTGCGAAAATCTGGCTATGCAAGATGGCAAATGAACCGGCCCTTATATGACCGAAGCGAGTATCTCCAACAGGAACCCTCACTAGGCAATCATGTCCAAAAGGATAGCCCACACCATGTGAAATATCCTCACTCGCTCCCGTTGGAAATAAGTTTTAGTCCAACAGGTTGTATTTAATTAACGGCACGGTTCATGTTCTTAAGCTCATCCATACCACTAAAATCTCATAATAATCCACAAAAGCTCATAACATATCTTAAGGCACAAGAGCTCATAACATATCACAAATGCTCATAATATATCACAAGGAGCTCGTATCATTTATTCTCATCAATACATAAGAGTGGGTGGTACGAATATATAATGTAAATTAAGTTTATTAGATAATGGGTAGAAATGGAAAGTGATAGGTTTTTTGGTGGAGGTGGCAAGATGTGGTGAAGGTGGAAAGGGGAGTGGTTTATGTATATATGTGGCAAAATATATGGAGGGGAGATGGTAGGTGGGTGTTAGGACTTGCCTCCGCTTGCTGATGATAATATCCTTATTCCTAAATTCTGATTCCTATGCTTCTTGCTCGTATGTCTTCGCATAATTGTGCTTCTAGATTCCATCAGATTCTCTTCATGGCTTGTATCCTACGCTATCCAGTGCTGACAAGCAAGGAAACACCAAGCAAGGAAAGCAAAACAAGCATAATCAATCAAAGAAAGAGAACGGTCCTACATAGGTTGGTCCTGATGGGTTAGTGAACTTAAATCTAAGACTATCATTATTATATGTCAATTTGAAGTAAGGTTGAACAAAAGGAAATCCATCCAACAAGATGTGGCTCCTACGGGTTAGGTTGGGATGGTAGGTTTATCTAACGAAAACCAGACCACATTATTATATTTTACTATTATGTGAACCTGAAAGCAAAAGCCTGACTAAGTCATCATAAATGACTTGACCAACTCCTACAGGTCCACCGGGGTTAGGCGAGGTTACTTAAGTGAGTTCTTGTACATGTATTCATATACATGAGAGAGGCTTAGGTGGTTACGTACATGCATATACACATACGTAAAAGGGTAGGCTAAGCAAGGTGCAAGGTTATGATAGCGTGGTGATGGTTAGGGTTAGCGGCACATACGTATTTGCATAAGTATATGCCTTGGTGAGGTTATATATATATATATATATATATATATATATATATATATATATATATATATATATATATATATATATATATATATATATATATATATATATATATATATATATATATATATATATATATATATATATATACATACATACATACATACATACATACATCCATGTGCGCGTATATAAATATACTTACTACGTATGCATGGGTGTAAGCATATTATTTTATGTGTGAATATTTGAGTATTTATGTACGCAATATAGTGTACACGTATACACGAATATACGGTGCTAAAAGGTGTTAGTAGGTGGGTGCAGCTACGGGTTAACGTTAATAAAAGAAACATAAAACAAACATAACTAGAATTTAAACGGGCACCAAAAATTATGAAAAAGGATATGGGTGTGTAGGGTTTGATTTTAGAAGACTTTTAGTGGAAGAATCAAGCGATTCGGAGTTGGGATGGTAGATATAGGGATCATGAGAGGTTTATTGAAGGAAGACGTATGACAAGGCTTAGGGGAATTATTTCTGGAACTTCATACAGTGGAGATGGAGAAGGCGTTGGAAAGATCTGAGTAGGCTTGGAGTGGCTCTAGTATTTTTAGGAATTTTCTGGGATTTTGTACGGTTCCGGGCGCGCCTAGCATTTCCCACGTGTAGGGCGCTGTGCGGTGTAGGGCACTGTGCTGTGGACCGCTCGCTCCGTCTCTTGGTTTTTGTGCACCGGGTCTACGGAGGAATATAGAAGGAGGGGGCTGAGCAGGCTTGGCTGCGGCGGCCATCTCCCAGCCGAGAGAGGGATGGAGGGAGAGCAAGGCAGAGAGAGGAGATGGAGAGCAGAGAAGAGACGGCTTCGACGGTGGTGGAGCAGGCGAGGACGGCGGCGCTGACGGCTTCGGCTCAAGCGTCGTGGAGCAGAGGCGCGGGCGACTGGAGCGGAGCAGGGCGAGCGCGGCTTCGGCGGCGCAGGACGTCGGCGGCCGCGGTGCTAGCGGCACGGCTCCGGTGCGAGGCTGGCCGCAGCGGCCAGTGGCCGGGCAGCAAGGCTACGACGACGGTGGCGCGCGTTCCCGCTCCGTGCGGGCGACGTGCGACTCAGCAAAGTAGAGCGAACAGCGAAGTCGTACGGGACGGGGCGGGGCGGGGCTACGGCGTGCTCGAGCTCGAGCTCGTACCTCCAAGCTTGGTGAGAGGCGACGTGCAATGGCGGCCATGGGCCATGGCCGGCCTTTTTATAGCCGAGCTCGGTAACAGTAAGGTGGTGGGGGAGGCGGCCGATATTTTCCGGCGAGGAAGATTTTGCCAGCAAGAATGCCAGGCGCGGCAACGATGCAGTGGCCACGTCGAACTGGCAGGTGTACGGCGCGTTTGAGCTGTCAACGAGCTTGCGGGAGGAAGACGACACGGGGAACCGGGAAAGACGATGCGCGTGCATGCTGGTCTGAGTCGTCCATACCGCAAGGAGAGAGCAGCAGAGGGCCGGGAGGAGACACGCACGTGCGGAGGCGGTGCCTAGTGGCTAGTGCTGAGCTGGTTCGGTACGAGCAGCAGAGAGCCGAGAAAATATCTGGGTCCAGAAGCTACCCCTTTATATATGAATAATAGAATGATGGATTTTCCATTCCCAGGAAATTAAGGAAGTGTAACAATATGTATATATCTATAATTATAATGTACTTTCCCTTTTTTCCAGAAAACCAAAGAAAAGATTTTAAATAATTTGTTGTGAATTCATAGAATTGGAATGGATAGCTTTGGTGCCGCAAATAAATTCCACAAGAGCAAACAAGCATTCAAACAAACGCACAAACCTTCCAATGCAACGATTTAAATGTGAGGCAGTTTTCTAATCCTAGAGAATATCTCTAGCGCTACAATTAATTCATACGAGACAAAATGTATATGGTGGATTTTTAGTGCAATGTTTTAGGAATATATTTTCAAAACAGTTTTGCGTAAAATAAATACTGAAGGTTTTAATTTGTTGTAAATTTTAAAACAATTCAAATTTTTAGTAGATTTTAACATGATGCAAAACACAGGGTGTTACACCTAGTGCCTTTCTACTAATCTCTCTCCCTTCTGAGCCTCGGTCTTCTCCATAGCAGCCGCCGTCCTCACCCTGTGCTGCCCAAACCCTAGTCGCTGCCCCTCTCCATCTCATGCAGGCCGCCACCACGCCACAGCCCCCCATCCCTAGCCGCCTCCAACATGAAGAAGTTGTTCGGACCACAACTCCTGAGGTCGCCATCCCATCATCAACAACGCTCGAGACACACATGGACCGTACCAACATCGACCACCAGGACATACTGCTACCTCGTCGTTGCCTACATCAGCAATCTCCAAAACGAGCCCGACAACATTCGCGCCAATGCCACCAACATGGAGAACAAGCTGAAGTGCTTCATTTCAGCATACTGGCAGCGAATTTAGGAGGAGCCTTCTTCGTGGGGCAACACCAACACCTGGGCAATGATTCAGTGCAAGGACACGCCGACTGGAGAAGGGGGGAGATGTCACATGACCGATCTAGCCCACAAGTTAGACCAAATAACCCCCAACACTAGGCCACAGACGACCAAGGGCTGGCCCAAGGTGTCTGATGGGGCCCAGGATAGGGCTGGCACGAAGATACCAACGGATACTGTAGCGTGGGTACTATTCATGCACGTCTACTAGCCGGAACAATCTAGATTAGAAGATTAGAAGAAAAATAGGAAAAAAAAAAGGAAAAATAGAATTAGAATTTATTTAAAAAATAAGATAGGATAAAATCTGTTTGCTTGGAAAGTAAATGTTGGGACAAAGGTCCCGAACAGGACCGAGAGGAGAAGGCTACTTGGAGAAGGTCAGTGGTAGAAGGCCTCCGTGACGAAGGCAGGCGTGGCCTTCTCCCGATGAAGGCCAGCGGGAGAAGACCTCCGACGAAGGCTGGTGGGGCCTTCTCTCGACGAAGGCCGGCGGGAGCAATGTAATAATTTTTGTGCGTCAGGATTGGACACAGCCATCATAGTCGAGGCGTCCGGCAAGGCACAGCGACTTTGCAAGATTAGTCACGTGTTGATTGATACAATACAAAATGCATGCATGGGGACCTCCGCCGGTTACGTTGTCACTATCAGCCCTGGGCGTAATTAACCGATGACCGAAGACCGAACCGAACTGACCGAGACCGAGACCGAACTAACCGAGACCGAAATTTTCGGTCATTACTTCGGTCCCCAGTCCCAACTAACCGAACTTTGTACGGTTAGTTCGGGTATAGGTCTCGGTTAACCGAATTGACCGAAAAAACCGAACTTTGTACTACACATTTGGACTTTATTGATTTCTTGTCATGATGCGTAGTATTGTTACAGTATTGGAAATTTGGACTTTGTTGTCATCTATATATTGTGTATTTGTGTTGTCATTTTTGCCTACAAATAGAAAAACATGCTACATTTTTGCCTATATATTGTGTATTTGTGTTGTCATTGTTGTCGGTCCGGTTAGTTCGGTCGTGACCGAGACCGAACCGAACTAACCGAGACCAAATTTGCTCGGTCTTGGCTTTTTCAACTGACTGATCGGTCTCGGATTTCTGATGACCGAACTTTTAAAGTGACCGAAGAACCGATCGGTTCGGTTCGGTCTGACCGAACGCCCAGAGTGAGTCACTATCATCGGTTACGTTCACACTATCACGTGTTGATACAGCGACTTGCATGCAAGGCTTATCACTCGCCTACCAGGTAGGTAGACCTGCATATGTTCTCGCGGTGGTGGTGACACGCATGCATGGGGACCAATGCATGTTTTGGCCGTGTTTTGCCATCTGGTAGCTCCATGCTATATATGGTTATATGTCGTTGACAGCGGCATGTATATATTTTAACAATTGGATGGATCGAATCTGGTGTTAAGTCGCCTTCTGCCAAACATGTCTTGACACCGTTTGAATTTGGAGCTACACTCCTGAAGGACCGAGATGATAGAGACAGGTAGCGATAGATAGTGATATTTTGGTAATGTTTAAATTTTTAGAATCCTTTAACTCTACAATTTTGGTATGAAGGGTTGTCTTGATCCTGCTTTACATGAAAAAATTATAATTTTCATTTCTACAAAAGAATCTATCACTCTCGTTTATGGGCACGAACCGACAATGATAGGTAAATTTCACCGCCGGTTCGTAGATACATCCAACAGTGATGTATCACTACCTACCACTACCTGGTTGTAACCTTGAACTAGCAGTGAGAACCAATCACTACCACAAAATGGAATACCTTTGAGGGTCATCAATTTCCTTGAGGGGCGAGATTGAGCACTCAAGAAATATATATAACCTTGGCGGTTGCTAAAAACACCCAAAGAAATGTATATTTCTTGAGTGTTATTTCACACACTCAAGGAAAATATGTATTTTCTTGAGTGTATTTGGAAACACTCAAGGAAACGCTGGTTTCCTTGAGTGCCAACCGTCAAATAATTTCTTTTCGCTTTGCCGTGCTTGAAAATGAAGGCGCCAGACTTCCCGCGCTGGATTTTGGCCTACCTAAACAAAAGCCCAACACTGGCCTGTTTAACCATCCACCACACACACGACCAACCCTATCTATCCACTCGCCTCCTCCCCATCTCCCTCCAAGAGCGCGCCCCCTCCCCATCTCGTCCCGAATCGCGCACCCTCCCCGTCTCCCTCCCAAATCTCGGCTCCTGCGCGGTCGGCGGGCGGGCGGGCGGTGTCTCCTGCGCTGGCGGGCAGCGGCGGCTCTTGCGCGGTCGGCGGCAGCTCCTGCGGCGGGCGGGAGGCGGGCAGCGGTTCCGGCTCAGTTGCGCTCAAGTCGTGGAGTGCTCGGTGCTAACCTGGACCACACCGCCACTGTCGACGAGGTGAGCCCCAACGCCGACCTACGCTGCATACAGCCATCCCCGTCCTCCTGCGAGGGCTGCCGGTCTGTGCAGCGCAGACTACCCTCCGGCTTGACGGCGCCCTCAAGTTCGATCTTTTAGTTGCTATAGGTTCCTTCTTTTTTTTATCAGATTTTATAGTAGGACTTGAAACCTACAGATTCCAAGTTCAGTCCTGGCGATGGGGACATGGTATTGTTTTGATTTCAGTTTTGGTTCAAAATTAGTTGCATTGCTAGATTCGTCTGTAAATCTCTAGGTTCCATGAAGCTAATAAGAATGATTTGCAAGTGATGTATTGATATGTAAGACCATCTCCTCAGATCCATTGCATATGTTTTGTAGTTCTTTGTATCAAACCTTGTACAATCTGTAATGAAAATGAAGCTAATAAAAATGATTCACAAGTGATCTGTTGGTATGTAGGATGATGTTTTTAGATGCGATGCATATGTTTGGTAGTTCTGGATCTCAGACCTTACACTGTATTGTCCCTTTTTTCCCCTCCTGATGTGATTTTCTGGAAAACACTCTTCTAACATTTGGCCCAATTTTGAATTAGTCTCTAGGATCAAAGGAAGTTGCTAAAGGGAATTCGACACCTGAGACCAAGAAGCCGGTATCTGCAGATAGCATCAAGGTTGAAATTAGTGCCAGCAAGCTTAAGATGGAAGCTAGCCTGTGGCTGTAGGTGTTAGAGCACCACTGCTGCCAATCGAGAACATCACGAGTAAGTGTAATATAAGAAATGAATTACTGCATTTGCAATTAAGTAGGTAGCTGAAGCATCTTATATTGTTATCGCAAGTATTGCATCTTACTTCTATAGGTGATCTTTAAAGAAACCCAGTCTGCCTATATTCTCCTTATCTACACTGGGCTGGCTTTCAAAATAAGCAAACAATCACTACCAGATTAGTGGAGTTCCCCTAGTGCCAATAACACTCGGGAAAAGGCTCAAAACACATGGTAAATCTATCTACGAGCGCTGGCTCTCGGAACTCCTCTGTCGGAGGCATTTATTTGGGAAAATGCGGGCTTCACAGAGTGTTTACTCGTACACACTAGGGAAAGTTGAGAGTTCCATGTGCCCAGCCCATCCACTTGGGAGAGCGTGTTGCACTAGGGAAGTTAGACTGTAACGGCAGCTTGATTACACTAACGGCTGCTTATTCCATGTGCTTTGGGCACAATAGCACTCGGGAAAGCACGTGCAAATGTTATATAACAATTACACTCGGGAAATCATGGATCATATCATTCTATTATACCCTGTTCTTTTGCAGGCATTCTAGGAGATTTTTAGGCACCATACAACCATAGAACACATCCAACCGTGCACTGAACATGACATATATGATAAGAACATCAATTAACTGATAAAAACCAATCTATTTCAGGGGAAAACAAATTGTTATAACATGCACTTTAACATCCCAGTTTCAACATGTCTTGCATGTCTAACATGCAAAAGAAGACATTACGCACGCTCAAACAAATATATGTCCAGCCTTTCCCTAGAGATTCAAGCAGACTAAAATTTAATGCGGATATGGAATCCATGAGCTCAAAATTATGCCAGTATTTGAGCCAATCCTCGAGTTGGAAGTGAACTGAAAGACAATAAGTCAACGTAAGATAGCATGTCATGTCATATTGGCATCAGTTTTCGAAATAAAAAGTATCTCAAGTTTGCTCACACTACCTCCAATCCATTTGATAATGGAACTAATCCGGGCAGCGCACGATAGGGTACGCTAGACCCTAGGTGTTGTTGAATGCCCTGCTTATATGTTAGAAAAGGCAGGTTAGAATATTATTAACTCAAACAGAATATCACATGATTACCAAAGTAATGGCTATTAGCTAAGGGATTAACGATGAAAATCTTTTTAGCAACATGTCTGTATTCTTTAACATGTATTCATTAACATACTAGTAGTGCAGTTCTGAGCATCTACAAGTACTAGCAGAAGTTAGCTGCATGCACATCAGGGGTAGACATGAGAACATGTACAACAAGTGTTGTTACTGCAAATAACAGTTTTGACCAAATATAATCAGTGATTTGAGATAAATTGAAGTTGATCAATATATAATGATGTATGTCTCTGTCATGTGAGGAGAAAGTTGATAAAATAACTCAATCAATGAACCATGCTATATCACTACCAACTATAGTTTATTCAGGCAACAACTTACCGATTTCCTCTGATAATGAGCCAGGAAATCACTTCATGACAATAAAATCTGTATTCCAGCATCTATTTGCATGCTCTGCCATGACATTGCCTTTCACCATGCATCTGGAGCCTTTTGGAACCGCCAAGGCTTTCTCTACATGAACCACTACAAGACTGTTAAGTTTCAACCAGTTAACAAAAGTTAAGTGTTGTCAGCATTGTGTGTACCACTTACATGCAGATACCACTTACATGCAGCTTATAATTCTACAGCTAACTTATTTTAGTTGTGACAAATGCTTGTGTTTTGATTATTTTAGTTAGGAACCATTGAAATCTGTAGCTTATAATTCTTGTGCAGCTTATAATTTTGCAGCTTAGAATCTGCAGTTTACAATGTCTGCTTGCTGCTTATAACTAACGCATGCATAATTTGTGGTTTTAATCTTATAGGAATATAAATCTAGCCGTCCGCAGAGTGGGATAAACACATTTGCTGCAATGAAATCTGGAGTTAAAAAAGTGGATAGCACTGGAAGGAGTGCTCCAATCCCTAGCCAGAAAGCACAAAAAAGATTGGTATGCTCTGCACAACATGCTTTCATTTGTTCTGTAAACTGAATTGAGGCATCCTTCGATATATTTTCCTGTTTCTATGTTAGGATGAGTACATGGCATTAGCTCCAGATGCAAATTCACAAGAACTGGACGGAAGAGCATTGTACACTATAGGACATGGCATGAAGCATGGCCGCGTTCCAATAGGTGATGGTGCTGTGGATAAGGCAATTGTTCTAGCACATTCCAAATCTGTATCTGTTAGGCCACCTGATCCTGATCATTATGAAAGTGTGCTACAAGAAAATGCACAATTGAAAACGAATAATGACATACTCGCTGAGGAAAATAGAATCCATCGTGAGCTATTCAAGGTAATAATTTTTCTATTATATCTGCAATTACTTTGTCCTAAGCATACAATTTCATTTGGATACTTTCAATTGCAGAGTGTGTTTGATCGGATAGGAGTAGAACCACCTGCTGAACTGGTTCAACGTCTACACGACCTTGATGCCCGTCATCACCAGGTTACATTATTTATTGAATTTGTTTGTGCAATTCATATTCTGTATTTCGATCACAATTCATCTAGAGAATTAATTTGTTTCGTGGCAGAATGCTAATACGAGTTGCAGCAGTGAACAAGTGGATTCTTGTTGATTAAAAATGTCATTTTTAGGTTTTATGTTCATGGTAAGGTAGTGAAGAAAAGCTTTGATTGGCAGATCTCTATTTTGAGGGTTCTCATCTACTAGGTTGTTTTAATAATACTGCAAAACAGCCCTCAGTTATTTGATAGTTTATAGAGATTGAAGACCAAACTTTTTATATTCTAGAATTGTACAAAAATATTTTAATATTGCCTTTTGCAGGCTACTGGGTCACATGGAGGCTCTCATTATGTTGATGAAAGGCGCAGCAACGACAACGCTGATGACGAAGACGACGATGATGACTACAGCTACTATGAAAGTGATGATGATGACTGCAGCTACCATCAAGCCAACGACCAGTACTCCAATGAAGATGATGATGATGACCACATTGAGGATGATGATGACGATGGTTGTCTTGAAGATGGTGATGATAGCAGCTCCTCCCAAAGCGATGATGATCACCGCTCTACTGAGCAGTGACTATGCATGCAGACAAACTAATTCCAACAACTCCAAGTGACTGCACAATGGGATGTGGACTTTCTTTTGAGTTTATTGATTGGTAGGAACTAAGATGATATTAGGCTGATCTTTTGCTAAGTGCAACATTGCCTTATGAACTATGTGCAGTATTTGCCTTGTGTATGTGTTGCTATCCTGCTGACATGTAGGATGATACATTGTTGCTAGCTACCTAAGTCTTATAATTGCAAAATGGACATGTAATGAACCAATGAATATTGGATGTTATCTAATCTAGCATTGGTTTAGTTTAATTGTGGCCTCTATCCTAATATTTGTTTTGGTCTACATTTATAATAAATCGTCAATATTATTTTGGCCAATTAAGCCCTTGTGCCATGCATTACCTTGAGGGTTAGCTGCCAAGGAAACACAATATTCCTTGGGGGTTGAAACCCTCAAGGAAATTGCTATTTCCTTGAGGGTCTGAGCCCTCAGAAAAAACTATTGTTTTGACGGTTCATTTGTTTTACCTTGACGGTGCTAACTCTCATGAAAATATATATCCTTGGGGGGCCAACAAATAACTTGGCGGTAACAAACCCTCAAGAAAATATATATCCTTGGGGCCAGCTATATTCCTTGGGGGTCATCAACCCTCAAGAAAATGCATATCCTTGAGTGTTGTTACTTTTCCTTGGCGGTGTTAAAAATATGACCGTTTATGTGTTCCTTGGCGGTTGAACTCTCAAGGAAATAATTTGTGGCGGCCGGCACTCAAGGAAATAGCTATTTCCCTGTCTCCCTACCCTTTGGCGTCCATTCCTTGAGTGCCAGCCGCTAGTATTTATTTCCTTGGCGGTTTCGGTGCTTTCCTTGAGGGTTTTCGACCCTCAAGGATATTCAGGTCTGTGGTAGTGAATCTATCATCACCGGTTACCCTCTCACTGTCGCTTATGTTGTAGCCACAAACCGGCAGTGATATACTATAATTTAAAACATGACATTGCCAGATCAATAGTTGTGTAGCCACGAATCGATAGTGAAAATCGATGGGTAGTTAAAAACTAACTACAGTAATAGTCCGACAATGATTATCAGATCAATAATAGTGACTATACAAAAAGAGAATTACATGACTTTAACCTTGGCAAAGTAATTCGCTAACTCCAGCTTGTTAGTGGTTACTGAAAGGCGGAAGAGGGAGGGTGCCTTGAGGGTTATGGCTCTTGATCTACCTAGGTGTGTATAATATCGTGAGCACATGTGCCATTAGGAGGAGGGTGCATGTGCACACTTGTCTTTGAAACCTTGATGCTACTAACTTGTTATGAAGTCTTTCGCAAAAGGCCTCTTAGTGAACCCTGCTGACTTATCTTGGAAGTGAATCAAGAGCCTGATGCCCTTGGGTATATGTGTAACACGATTTTTGCGTAAAAGTTGTACCAACTGTGCAGAGTAATATAAAACTATTATAACAATCATGCTCCCAGTCATGAACAGTCTAGATCCTCATCGCACTACTACACAGGACTTTCTGGAGGTGGACAAAATGGATTTATGGAGGCAGGCATTGCAAACGCCTCCAATCAAAGGTCTCCGTTAATACGGAGCTACAGAGGTGGTTGCTTTGCCCACCTCCGTTAATCGATTAACCGAGGCGGGCTCACTAAGTCAACCGCCTCAGTTAATGTCTATTAACGGAGGCAGACACCCTAAATAGACTGCCTCGGTTAATATGTTAACCGAGGCAGTTTTCTTAGGGAGCCTGCCTCCGTTAAAGGATTACCGGGGGCGGCTCTTATTACTTGGCGGCCTCCGTTAATGATTTTTAGAATTAAAAAAATACTTTTTTTGAACTGGAATTTGAATTAGAATTTGAATTCTGTTTTCACAAATTAAACACAGCCAAAGCATAAAATACATATATAGAGCACGAACCAACATTCCCGTTATATATTACTTGCATGAACCAACATTCAAGTTATATATTACATAGATGGTTACATACCATAGATGGTTTGGGCTATGACTAATCTTGATGCTAATTATACTTTACAGCTAGGGATCTAAGTGTTACCTAGTAAATTAGGTTTAATAAATAAAGCATCATCAACTGAAAATTCTTATCGTACGTAGTACAACCATGTCTAGCCCTTTGAGTTCTTTGCATTTGCTCATGTATAGTTGTTGAGCATGGTGCGCTCACGTTACACTTACTATAAATTCAACAAAATCTCTGAGACAATGTTTCAAGAGTACTAAACGAGTGCACTAGTACAGAAATTTTAATGGAGGCAGTCATTTTTTGCTTAATGGAGGCGGGCTTCTCAACCGCCTCCAATGGAAGGCCTCTGTTAATGGATGGATAACCGAGGCGGTTGCCCTGCCCACCTCCATTAAGATGCCCGCCTCCATTAATCAGTTTAAAAAAAATAAAAAAACCCTAGTGAGCCCAATCGAGCCAGCTATTGGGCCCAATCGAGCCCGCTGCCGCCATCGCATCTACCAAATCTGGACGCCCTCCTCCTTGCTAGGCATGGCCGTGGGAGAGCCCACTGAGACGGATCCGCGCTGGATGTGACGAACCTGCACATGCCGCCGCGGTGGAGAGAGGGAGGAAGGCCGCTGTGGTGGACCCCGCGCTGCCGCCGTAGTGGACCCCATGCCGCCGTGGTGGTGGACCCCGTCGTGGGCTCGTCCTTCGCCTGGATCTGGCCGAACTCTGCCTCCTCGTTGCAGCCGCCGCCGCCGTGGGCTCCTCCTTCGCCTGGATCCGGCCAAACTCTGCCTCCTCGGTGCAGCCGTCGCCGCTGCCGGGCCACGGGCGCGCAGCCTGCCACCATGAGGCACCCCGGTGCGAGCCCCTCCTACGGGCGGAGGAGAGGGAGGAGAGGGAGCTATGTTCCTAGAGGAGAGGGAGGTGAGGGAGCCGTGCTCTTGCGGGCGGAGGAGAGGGAGCCATGCGGGTGGAGGAGAGCGAGGTGAGGAGGCACGTCTGAGAGTTGGAAAGGATGAGTGAACACTGAAACCCTAATGTGTTTATATATATAGGCCCGATAGAGAGGAAATGGGCCGCGCGCTGGGCCTGGACTATATTAACAGAGGCGGATTTTATAGCTTGCACCTCTAGAAATCGATTTACGAGACGACCGCCTCCGAAAATAGATCATTTTTGGAGGCGGTTATTTTAATCTGACCGCCTCCGCTAATTTATTAATGGAGGCGGTCGGCTTAAGGCAACCGCCTCCGTTAATAGGCATTAACGGAGGCGGCCCTATTAAGGCGACCGCCTCCATTAATAATTAACCGAGGCGGTCCTTTGGGTGGCCGGTGGAGGCTGGCCATGCCACGAACATCGGAGGCGGGCAAAAAAAAGGTGTCCGCCTCCAATCTCAAAAACCCAACGCCACGCAAAAGCAAACGTGTACTAGTGGTGCTAAATGTGGAGAATGGACGCTGGGAGAGAAGTTTACAAATGTAGCTTGTGTGTGCTCTGTAATATATAGTTAATGTAATGGTGTTTAATGCTATGTAGTAAAATACGGTTTCTAATATCTTAATTTTTTTCCGATATATATATGTGTGGTGTGCAAGTTTTTACTATATCCTCCGGATGCGACACCCATGCATGTGAGAGATCGGGCGCCGGGAGCAGTGTAATAATTTTTGTGCGTCAGGATTGGACACAGCCATCATAGTCGAGTTGTGTCCGGCAAGGCACAGCGACTTTAATTTGCAAGATTAGTCACGTGTTGATACAATACAAATTAAAATGCATGCATGGGGACCTCCGATCCGCCGGTTACGTTGTCACTATCATCGGTTACGTTCACACTATCACGTGTTGATACAGCGACTTGCATGCAAGACTTATCATTGCCGGCCGGTTAATAATTACCCTCTCAGTATCGGTTAATTACGTTGTGAACCAATGCATGCATGGAGACCAATGTATGTTGTATGCTGAAGAGTCGTAGACAACACTACTACAGAATTGACCTTCAGTGCCGGCCCATCACTAGCAGTTTGTGGCGAGCCGGCACTGAAGAACCTTCACTGCCAGTTCTACACTTCAAAAAAAAGACAATTATTGGGGCTGAAGCAAAACCGGCAGTGAAAGTTCCTATCACTGCCGGTTTGTGGCTTCAAGCGGCACAAAATAGTTGACGGAATATCACTACCAGCTCTAGCCACAAACCGGCAGTGAAAGTCCACATCACTGCCGGTTTGTGGCTAGAGTCGGCAGTGATTACTCTGTACAAAAGCTGCCACCGTCCTCTCCTCCCTCCTCTCTCCCACATTCCCCATCCCAAGCGCAGGTGTTTCTTCACCATTGTTGTGGCTGTTCTTCACCGTGGAGCTCAAAAATGGCCTTGGATTTTCAACAATGGGCATGATCTTCTTGCTTTAATGTTAGTAGCCATCCTCCACTCCTTCGAATTTGTAGCTTTACAAGTGTTTTTGTGGATAGATCTTGCTTGATTCTCATGATAATTGTTTCTTCATTTTAGAGAGCTTTTTCAATTGGATTTCGAGGAAGGCATCCAAACTGTGGTGAATTCAACTTCCAAATTGCCGCCGATTCGCGCACGACATTCAAACTCACCCGTTGCCGGCGGCACCGTCACCACGCCCAAATTTTATTCAGCGGGAGACGAAACAGACGGCGGCGGTGCACCTGCACGCCGACGACGCGGCACGCCAGCACCAGCCGCAAGTCGTCGTCGCGTTGCATTATTTTTTTTTAGCCTTGTCTAGATACCTAAATTCACCCCCAAATTCACCCCTAAATTCTACTATGTAAAAAAAAATTCTCTATCACATCAAAATATCGGCACATATATGGAGTACTAAATGTAGATGAAATCAAAAACTAATTGCACAGTTTTGTTATACTTTGCGAGACGAATATTTTGAGTCTAATTAATCAATATTTGGACAATTATTACCAAATAAAAACAAAATTACTACAGTGTGATGGGACACTTACTATACAAAGTTGGGTTCCAAAATTTAGAATCTAAACAAGCCCTTTGTGCCGTCCAGCACCAGCAGCGCCCCTCAGATCCCAGCGCGGCCAATGGCGCTCGAGTCAACTCCCGAGCCCCGAACACAGCCTCCCCCGGTCTGCCATGCCTCCGCCACGCATCACGTCTCCCAGTCCCTCGACCCAATGCCATGAGCCCATGAGCGCGCCGATCCGCGGGCGCACCGATGCCGACGCGTCTCCACCTCGCCGTCCTGCTCCTCCTCGGCGTCGCCTCGGACCGGGCACGCGGCGGCAGGGTCGCCACGGAGCTCGTCACCCCGGACTTCACGGCGTCGTACCTGCTCTTCCAAGACGGCTACGGCGCGTTCCTCGCGTCACCGAGCGGCGCGTTCCACGCCGGGGTCTACAACCCGGGGGCCAGCTGGAGCGGTTCTACCTCGCCGTGCTCCACGCGCCGTCCAAGACCTGCGTCTGGGTCGCCAACCGCGCCGCGCCCATCACCGACCGCACCGCTCCGCTGCAGCTCACGGCCAAGGGGATCTCCATCGAGGACCCCAACGGCACCACCATCTGGTCCACGCCGCCGTTCGGGACTCCCGTGGCTGCGCTCCGGCTCGACGACCACGGCAACCTCGCGCTGCTGGACGCGAGGAACGCCACGCTGTGGCAGTCCTTCGACCGCCCCACCGACTCCATCGTGTCGTCGCAGCGGCTCCCCGCGGGGGCGTTCCTGGCGTCCGCCGCCTCGGACTCCGACTTCTCCGAGGGGGACTACCGGCTCAACGTGACGGCAGCCGATGTGCTGCTCACGTGGATGGGCTCCACGTACTGGCGGCTCTCGAACGACGCCAGCTCCACCGTGGACCGAAGCGGCACCACCGTCGCGTACATGGCCGTGAACGGCACCGGGCTGTACCTGCTCGCGGCGGACGGCGGGGTCGTCATCCAGGTCTCGTTGCCTGCAGCCGAGCTGCGAGTTGTTTTTTTTTTTTGACACAAAACTACGGAGGGGAGAGCTTCCCCGCCTGGAATATATTAAGCATAAGGATTCAGGATTGGTTACATCTCAAGACGATATCGATCGCCTTACAAAAGTGTTTACACAAGAGCGAAGAAAAACACGCCACTGGCGAAGTCTAGGTATCATGGATGCAGAGCTAAATCTGCCTTCCCAGATTTTTAAGTCATCACAAACACGAAGAATCACATCATGCGGCAAGTGCCTTTCGTTCCGGATCTGGAGCACTCGACTGCCTAACAAAGTTAAGATCTTCGCCTGGCTATACTTCAAGGACCGCCTAAGCTCGAGAGTCAACCTTCACGCTAAACATGTTGTCGACAACGAACAATGTCTGCGGTGTAATGGCGCAGTCGAGACAAGGCGCCACATCTTCTTCGAGTGCTGCAGCAGCTCGGCTCTCTGGAGGGTAACAAAGCTTGGCCATGTTGGTCTCCTGTCTGACGACGAAATATGGAGTTCAGCCTCTCCAGCGGGGCTCAACCCGACGCTGTGGCCTTTTGTTCTCCTAACCATGCTCTGGAGGATCTGGGACAGCAGGAATGGTAAAGTTTTTCGAAGCAAGAGGTCCAACCATATGTCAATTCTTGCTAGCGTTTGTAACGATTTGCTTATTTGGCGCAAGCGCCTACCAGACAATCTTGTCGTAGTCTTGATGCTTGGCGCAAATTTCTCATCGACTGTACTGCTACATCTGTGTCCTAACCTGGACTTCTGGGTCAGTGACCTTGATTTGAATGAATAGGTGGGGAAGCTCTCCCCCCGTTTTAAATTCAAAAAAAAAGGTTAGTGTCTATGAACCCATTTCAATTCCTAGCAAATTATATGGTGGTTTTGATGATTGTAGCTAGCTACATTGTTGTTCATGATTAAGTCCCCAATTTTAAGTTTTTTAATTAGACTTTACATTTTTATGTGGCATGAATTACAATAATTGTTCATAATTAGTGTACACATTTTTATGATTCATTAGTGTACAATAATTGTTGTTCATGATTAAGTCTCCAATTTTTTATGATGGTAGCTACATATATTGTTCTTCATGTAATTAGTTTTTACATTTCTATGTACCATGTAGTAGAATAATTGATCATGATTAAGTCTTCAATTTTGGTTTTTTATAAATAATGCACACATCGTTATATATGTGGCATGTAGTAGAATAATTGTACATGATTATAGTGTAGAATAATTGTTTTTTATGGAGAACAAGCCACTTATGATAGGTTAAACATACAGAAGATGGCAGAAGACTTCGACCTGACCATGGACCAAGCTGAGTGCATGTATTGGAGTCAACATACTCCTAGACTATGAGAACTTTCATACAAGTTTTCTTTAGGAAAACGTTTGGTGGCCATGCAGAGTGATTATGATGATTTGCCAACAGTGATGCGTCAACTTCATGATTATTACATGTTTGATACGCAAAACAAGGAGTACAGTGGTTTCGAAGTTCTTATCCGTCCTGGAGTTGTGTTCAATTACACCGAAGAAACACTCCATCATGTACCTTATGAATGCTTGTTTCAACTCTTTCCAGAGAAAGGAACTCGATAACCAGCTATTGATGTTGTGGACTTTGTAAGTACCCTACCGACACGATTTCTTCATAAACTACGTGGTCAACATATGAAATGAACATATGCAGGTTGGTGGTAGCACTTTGCACACAGCGTAAATTTGGTCATATAGCCTTCTTGGACCCCGTTCTAGTAAACAAGAAAACATGCAGAGGAGATGAAGGAAATGACGTGGAAGATCTGATACGAACGATGACAGATTTGTTCAAAGAGATAAAGAAGCTTGGAAAATCAAACATACTCCTAGCCTACAACTGTGAGTATGTGTTCGGTCCTTATTTTGGTGCTTCTTTGTATTTTTTTGCTGGTACTGATTAATTAGACTTTGGTATTGCAGTTTCCATTTTGTCCTCTTAGATATCAAGGTTTTTGAATCATGTATCGACGTGTGGGACTCAAAGAAAAAGCCATTTTCTAAACTGGATCCCCTAATTGCAGTTCTAAATAGGTAAGTGAACTCAATATAACATATTATTTTCTAAAAGCATATGTTGTAGCATTTCATACTTTATAATACAATGTGCCACAGGATCAAGACAAAAATAGATGGGGACTCAGCCATCCCATACAAGATTAAACGTATGGATATGATACACCTAGATCAGCCGATGGGGAGCAACGAATGTGGATTCTACGTAATTTGGGCAATGTACCGTTACATCGGTGGGAAAACAGTAAAATCAGATAATCTGGTCTGTATGCTTCCCACCTCTTGTATACCGGTTTATTAAAAAAACTATCATATCTTACTTCTGTGCACATCATGTTTCAATTACAGCGCAAGACACTACGCCACAATCGTATCTTAGAAGGCGAGATCAGGGGATTCTCCGATAAGCTAGCATGCTTCATCTTGGATGAGGTGGTGAGTAAGAAAGGGGCATTCTCTGTTACCCGGGCCAAGGCCAAGGAGCACTTGCCATATGCTGCAGCTGCCAAGGATAGACTAATCTAGATGAACTTGTGTTATATGCAACAAACATTGTCGGATATTTATTGTAACCCTAACATTTGTAATATTAATCTGGTGGGACTTGTGATGTATCCTAGTGTAGTCACACGTTAAATATAAAGCACCAAACGAAAATAATAAATAAATAATAAAATTACCAAAAAAAATTTAAAAAAGAAAACACTGCCGGTTCACAAAAACCGCCATTGAACATTGACATAATACTGGCGGGTCTCATAACAAACCGGCAGTGTTGATTACAACAACACTGCCGGCTCAATTATAAAACCGGCAGTGATGACTTACCTTCACTGCCGGTTCTATACTCCAGGCGGCAGTGTTTTTTGTTGATAACACTGCCGGCAATGAAGGTAAATCATCACTGCCAGTTTTGCTGAACCGCCGAGTTGCAAGTGGCGGTTCAAAATCCGGCAGTGAAGGGGGCTTTTAATCTGTAGTAGTGCAACGGCATATGTATGGCCACGTACGTTCGCTGCAGCTAAAAAGCAGCTACCATCAACCACCGTTGGCACTACAGTACTATTTGCATTGGCTGAGAGCGAGAGAATAATAGCCGCAGCCGCAGCTACAACGTACTACACAGAGGTTTTTAGCTGGCACAGCGAAAGTCCAGCCCAGTACTGTACTTGGCCCGAAACAGCTCGTGAGCCTCCGCGAGTGAGAGCATCGCCGCCGGCCCCTGCCCTTCTTCCCCAGCGATCTTGCCGGCGACGAGGGCAAGTGGGCCAGATCCCCTCCACCTTCCCCTTCCCCCTCTCTAGTAGATAGTATCTAGTACCTAGTAGTAGTCCGCATGAGAGTCTCCTGCAGTGGAAAGTCCTGTCTTGGAGCAGTAGTCGCGGTCGCCATGGTCTTACTCGCCATCTTCCTCGGCTCCGACAACGTCGCCCCCAAGGTCCGTGGAAATAAAATAAACCCGACCTCCTTCTATGCAGATCTCCTCCCCTCCATCTCTGTCTCTACCTTCACCGACCATCACCGAGATCTGCTTTCCTCGGATCCACAACCTTCGCCGCCCGCTTTCTTCTCTACACGGCAGCCTCCGGTCATTTTGCTCAGTTCTATAGCTAGGCAGATCCCCTCCTGGTGTTGGTCCGATAGCTCGGTCTCCACTTGGGATCCTAGTTCGAGCTTCTTCTTTAACCTCCGGCGACGGCTTCAACTGCATCCTTCGGTCGCCGTTGTGCTACTTCTCCGATGGCTCAACCGGCCTGTCTTGAACTGACGATTTGCGCGGTCAGTCCATCCAGGTGTATGCGTCCACGACTCCCCTGTGCGATCCACCGCCAGCGGATGCGTCCTCTCCAACGCCATCGACGTTGCTGCCTACCCTTTTAGATGCAGGACTTTGTTGTAAATTGGTCTTCTACGGAGGACCTTTCTGTAAACTGGCTGTTGTGATAATATATTATATGTGTTTGTTGTAAAAAAACATACTACGACTGCTGTTTTAGCTGTGCCGCCGAACACTCTATATATTTTAACAATTGGATGGATCGGGTAATGTTTGAAATTGCCGATGTGCCGAACACTCTGTATACGAGTGTAGCTTCGCCACTGGCTACAACTGGTGGGGCCCATGTGTTGAATCGCCTTCTGCCACACATATCTTGACAACGTTCGAATTTGGAGCTACACTCCTAGACTGCATTAATTATATATATCACATGCATATGTACCAGGAACCAACATTCAAGTTATATACTACATGGGTGTCGTCCGAGATCTTTATCGTACATGTGAAATTAAGATCACCACTCCTTTCCTACTGGCCCTAATCCAATGTCCGGCATCATGTAATCCGGGCAGCGTAGCACGGTGTTCCAGTTTCTGATCTTCAAGTACTTCTCTTCCCTTGCTAACTCGCTCTCGTTGTTGAAGAATGTTCGCCCATCATGTATGCAGTTTCTGATCCTTTTGGTCTGGTTTGATGAAAGTAAAGCGGGATTTTCTACACTTTGGATCTTTCATAGTAAAAGATGGATCACATATTCGGTTCTTGGAGGATAAATGGCTAGGTATCGCAACTTTGCGTGAACAATATCCTTACCTCTACAACATAGCCACACTTAAACAAATAACCTTAGCAGAAGCACTTAGCTCTTCACCACCTAATCTTTCATGGCGTGAAGATCTCTTAGGGCCAAAGTTAGTAGCTTGGAATAACCTTTTACCAAGCATTACTAACATCACACTCGAGCAAGGATCTGATGTGTTCCGCTAGAATCTACCCAAAATGGACAATTTTAGGTGAAATCATATTATGAGACCCAAATCCACATAGAAGTGCCAAATCTCAATAAAAGCTTTTGGAAGTTAAAAGCACCCTTGAAGATCAATTTTTTATGGTACCTCCATAAGGCAGTAGTGGTCACTAAAGGTAACCTAGCTAAGCAAAATTGGCAAGGGAACAAAACTTGCTGCTTTTGTCACAAATATGAGACAATTAGGCATTTGTTTTTTGATTGTTGTTTTGCTCGACAAATTTGGTCAACAATTCTAGTGGCTTCAGGTCGTCCATAGCCAAGAAGTGTGACACATATGTTTGGGACATGGCGAGGAGGGTTTCATAAAGTGTTCAAACCTTTGGTTCTGCTAGGAGCGGCCACCACTTGTTGGTCATTTTGGCTATGTAGGAAAATTTTTCTCAACCCCATTGCATGTTATATTCTCAATTGCTCACTGGCTACATACATGGGCTATCTTCAAGAGACCGGACTCATAGGATTTGGTTGTGGTGATTTCATGTCGTTTGGTGCAAATGGTCGAGAATATCTTCTCCTGGGCATATGGCTAGCGATCTAGTCTGAGGATTGATAGTCATCAGTGTGTCAGCTCTAGTTTTTTCTAGGTAGTATGCTTTTAAGCACAAGCCAGAAGTAGGTTCATGATTATTGTATCAGCTCAATATAATGATTGTGAATTAATAAAATTCTTACTTATAAAAAAATCATAAATATTAATATTTTTATGTATTTAGTTAAAAAAAGGGCAGATCTAGTGCTAGAGGCTCCCATACGAGTAGGGTCTGGGCAGTGGCGGACCTAGCACTAGGGCCACTAGGGCCATGGCCCTAGTGTTAACCCTTAATCACAGTGGACAAATTATTGTTTCTCTTATATATCTAAGCACAATTAACACTGATGTCTATGTAATGGCCCTAGTCTTTGGCTAATCCTGGGCCCCTGGGTCTGGGGAAGGGAATAACCGAAGTAAAGTCTTACCCCCGTAGAAATTCTGCAGAGAGACGGCTTCGAACCCAGGACCTGGTGACTTGGCGAGGTAGCACTCACCAACTGCCTCAGGCCTGCCCTTCTTTTATGTATTTAGTTAAATTAAAAAAAAAGATTTCTCAGGATGCGAAATGTGCTGTTACTCTAGTTGGATAGTGGGAGGAGTAACAGCCTATTTCTGATGAGTGATGACCAGTAACGTTTTGTTGAGATGTTCTGTGAACCGCGCCCGCGCGCGCCAGACACTACATTATATACAGCCGACGCGATATGCACAAGACAACGAGCTCGCACCAATCGAGACGCACGGCACAGAGGCGCTAGCTAACCAGGCAGCCGCACATCGATGGATGCAGCCATGGCCATCAGGCCGACCACCCATGTCGTGCTTTTCCCCTTCCCCGCCCACGGTCATCTTCCAGGCATGCTCGCCGTCGCGCGCCTAATCCGCCGCTCCTTCCCTGAAGTGACCATCACGCTCGTCTCCACCGCACGCAACATTGCCGCCATTCGCGGCTCCTCAGACGAGTCGGCAGCGTCCATTTCCCTCCACGCGCTGCCGTTCGTCCCAGCGAACCACGGCCTTCCCGACGGCTGCGAGTCCATCAGCAGCCTCCCGGTCGCGCAGTTCATCACGCTCTTCGAGGCCTTCGAGTCCCTTGAGCCGGCCTTCGACGCCCTGGTCTCCAGCCTGCGGTGCGACGACGACGCCGGCGGCGTCTGCATCGTCGCTGACCCGATCGTGGCGTGGACGGTGGACGTGGCGCGGCGTCATGGGTGCGCCCACGCCCTGTACCTGGGCTGCAGCGCGCTCGGCTCGGCCATCATGCACGCGCTGTGGAAAATCATGCCAGCTCTGCCTTTCGGCCCCGATGGCGTGCTCCGCCTCCGCGTACCGGAGCACCACCAGGAGGAGGTGGTGCTTCACCGGTCGCAGCTGTCGACCATTTTCCTCGATGCGGACCGCGCGGAGCGGTGGACGGAGTTCCAGCGCCGCCGAATACAGTACGGGTACCGGACGGACGCTGTCATCGTCAACACCGTGGAGGAGTTCGAGCCCAGGGGCCTCGCCATGGTGCGCCGCACCCTCGGCGACGACGTCTCGGTGCACCCTGTGGGACCCCTCGTCCGGGGCGAGGGCCACGGCCACGGCGGACACGACGCCGCCGCCGTGATTGGCTGGCTGAACACGCAGCGGCCGGCGTCAGTGCTCTACATATGTTTCGGCTCCCAGAATTCGATAAGGCCGAAGCAGATGACGGAGCTCGCCGGCGCGCTGGAGCTGACCGGCCGTCCCTTCGTCTGGGCCATCCGCGCCCCCGTGGGGCTCAAGGACGATAGCGGCGACATGTCGTCGTGGTTGCCAGACGGGTTCGAGGAGCGGGCGCGCGACCAGAACCGAGGCCGCCTGGTCCGCGGGTGGGCGCCACAGGTCAGGATCCTGGCGCACGCCTCCACCGGCGGGTTCCTCAGCCACTGCGGCTGGAACTCGGTGCTGGAGAGCCTCACGCAGGGCGTGCCCATCATTGGCTGGCCCGTCTCGACCGAGCAGTTCTACAACGCCAAGATGCTGCAGGAGGAGTGGGGCGTGTGTGTCGAGGCGGCGCGCGGCAACCTGGAGACCTCCGTGGTCTGCAGGTCCAAGCTGGCCGAGGTCTTGGAGTCAGTGATGGGTGACACTGACACCGCAGGGAGGATGCGTCGTCGTGTTCTGGAAGTCCAGGAGATGCTCAGCCAGGCGTGGGCGGACGACGGCGGATCGTCCAGGACAGCGCTGCACGGCTTCTTCGCAGCCATGCGGCTTGTTATTACTTAAAAATATATTTATTTATAATCTTCCCTTGATGCTTTAGGCTTTACTTTAATATATTTGCTTATTCATCTTTAATTCGTCTTGTGTGAGTTTGTTTCCCAAATTAAATAAATGCCCAAGAGTTTTCAAATGTGTCAAGAAACTAGCTATCGGAAACTTAGTGCAATGAAATCGTGAGCACTCGACAGCTTGGATGCACACCGAAGTTCCCACAGTGATGCCATCAGGGGCGGAGGGCCCGGTAGGGCAAGCCCCCGCAGCGGATCCCCACCCAAGTTAATTCGGCCGCCATGGATGCCTGGTTGAAGGTTTGCTGCTGTCGAACGCCCGCACGAGGAAGATGACTGAATGCCTTATATGTCTGAATCGTTACTTGGCCTTTGGACTTTGGGCTTTGAGGCTTTAGTGCTTCACGGGGCTTTGTGGGCTTGTCGCTTGTGAGCCGCGTAGCATATTGGACT
The DNA here is from genome assembly GCA_022457205.1 of Saccharum spontaneum. NCBI lineage: Eukaryota > Viridiplantae > Streptophyta > Magnoliopsida > Poales > Poaceae > Saccharum > Saccharum spontaneum. The sequence continues at coordinate 63,693,663 of CM039595.1, forward strand.
GGAAAAGCTAATGCTAGTCCGTTCGTTTTCCAGAGTTGCAACGACGACACATTGCCTTCCGCCACCAGCCGCTCCTAATTTCGATCGCGACTCGGCGACTTGCCAGTTCGTGTTCGGCCGTCCGGCGATCTCGTTCGCTAGTTAGCTGCGCATGAGCGGATTAATTCGCGACTTCGGCGTTGTTACAGTAAGTCGTCCAACTCTCTGACAGTTTTTTAGTTTTTTTTTTCCATTATTGTTAGATTAAGAAAACATTCCAAAACAAGAAAGATAGCCAAATGCAGTTGCCTAGGTCATCTAGGCGTGACTGAAGCTTCATTGTCGCATGGTTAGTTGACTTTGCTTGTATTTCTCTATAATTCTATTTTCCTAAATGTTTTTACTTATATATTTTGTAGGTGACTGTCACTACGTCTAGTGAACCATTTTGAGAGATATTACTTTAGTGAATTTTTTTACAATGGTTGGAGAGGCGATGAGAGGTGATAGGTGTGTCTATGGTCGGTGGGCCCAGAACATGAGAGACGATGAGAGCGATAGGAGTAAGGTGATGGGAGGCGATAGGTGTGTATATGGTCAGTGGGCCCATATGCGTCACGTCGTCTCCCATTGTCCCCCATCGCCTCCGAAATTGAGGGGATTAAGTCCCCAAAATTGAGGAGTGGTAATTCATTTTTCGCAGTTCTTTTTTTTTACTGAAGGGTAAAAGTGTAAATGCATAATTGCAAAAAAATGTTTTGAGTAATATAGTTAGGGTGTATGATTCAAGTAGTATAGTTAGATGTAATTTTTTTTGTTAGGGTTCATTGAGTTCATTCTCCCTCTCTGCCGCCGTTGTCCGCCACCGTTGATCCGTCCGTGGGAGGACCTCGACGTGCTGCACTGCTCCTGCATCGTCTCCGGCGAGATCCGGGCCCGACCCCTCCTCACCAACCCTGAGCTCCCCAACCGAGCACATGGAGGCCACGGCGGCGACTGCGCTCCTGGTCGCAACGGCGGCGGTCGTCCCAGCTGCTAGGAGGGTGCTGATGGAGAGGTGCGCACATGCACACGGAAGCGGCGGTCCATGGTGACAAAGCTGGAGGGCGGGCTTGGCAAGCCAGTGCCCATCTTGCCCTCGTCGTCGCCTGCCGCGGTGGCTGCCCTGCCCTCGGCCCCGCTGTCCCCTCCGTCGCCCTAGCCTCGCCACCGCCATCGTTCTCGTTTAGATCAGGTCCGTGGAGATTTCGGAGTCCATCTTACGGCTCTGCTGCTTCGACGCCGTTGGCAGTGGTGCCGGCAGCTCACCCTATTCATCGGTTTGTGAAAACCGGATACCGGCCCGCACCAACCCGGGACGGAACCCGTCACCCGACGTTTCAGACGTGTTGGGTTGGTTTGTGATCTTCGACCGAGTAAATAGAGATGGGTCAGCCGGTCTGCGGTCCGAACCCGAGAAACCCACACTCTCTCCATGCCATTCGCGTGAATGGAGAAGGAGAGGAAAGCAGGGGTTCTTCGCCGCGCTCAAGGAGGAGGTCGTACGGGGGATGTTGCTGGCGAGGTCTGAGGCAAGTCCTCGGCGCCGCCGCGGAGCGAGTCGCTGGCGAGGATGCTGATCCCGCGCCGGCACAAGGCGCTCGCTGCTCCGCCGCCGCCAGAGAAGGTGCTGCAGCAGTACCTTGGGGAGCAGCTCGTCGCGCGCTACGGCAGCCTGCACCCTGGCGGGGAGGCTCTAGCGCCGCTCATCGAGGGACCCAACGCCGAGTGCCTCACCGCCGGCGACCCCGACGCCGAGGACCCAGGCCGCCACGAGGGGTTCAAGCACAAGGTCTGCGCCCACTTGACGCGCACGCCGTAAATGGCCTCCTCTGCCGCAGGTGGCGGTGGTGGTCCCGGCGGGTCCGCTGGCTCGTTCCGGCGCTCCGACCTGCGCCTGCTCGTCGGCGTCATCCCGTCCAAGCCAGCGGAGCCGCTGCCCATCGCGTCTACTACAACAACCCTAACCCATGTAAAGCCGTCAACTCGAACCAGACCGGACCAGCCCAATTACTTGCAATTACCAACAACGGACCCGTGCAAACCTTAACCAGCCCAGACCAAATCACGTGCACACGGGTTGGTTTTCAAACTCGGCCAAAATTGGAAAACCCAAACCATGAACAGGCCGACCGGCAGCATCTCTGTAAGCCTTCTCTTTTACATGGAGCTCTTAATTTCCCTGAGAATGCATTACTTTCTTTCGGTAAGCAGCATGAGAGTATGTGTTTCCCACTAGCAAATGGAAGAATAGAGGGGGAAATGGGACCAATGCAATTCACCTAGGAACTATTCCTGATTGCCAGAGTTATTTTCTGTTAATAGATTTTGTGATTGGTCGGTGTTTTGCCTTTAAAGTTTTACAGATTGTAATCAGTGTTGTGATAGACCATCGTCTCAACAGTTGAAACAATTTTTGTTGGGTAGCCAAATGATTTGCCTGCTTGAACATGTTCAAGTTGTTGATTAACCCGTATCCTTTGTCACCCCAATTATAAGTTATATAACTTCAGAATGGTTATGCCAGCTGCAGTTTGATCATTGCACTACAGATCATGGAGATAGCTAAATACTAATCACAGTATCTGCGGTTGAGCTGCTAGGCTGTTTATTTCTATGGTAATAATTAATGATTTACCTCAATTAGTTAATCAATTAGTTATGCTGCCTGTACATTGTTGATTGCACAGGGTAGATGTTGTTCATGAGCCTCAAACCAATTGCAAATTGCCCCATGCTGCCTCATGTCATGTTTAATTTCCCTCCTTATCTTCAATACTGAAACCTACAACTGAATCAGGCATTCTTTTCAACCCAAGTTGCCTGTTAACTACAGCTACGGATGGTCATGTCCTCTTTAATTTCGTTGGAAATTTGGTATATTTATAGGAATTTTTTTAAAAAAAATTGATGTGTTCAAGTACTGCTGTACAGTCTGTAGCTAGGGTGTACTCTGTTGTAGCTTCCTGTGCTGCTGCCACACTTGATCTGCCGTGACTATCATCTACCCTGGTTAGTGGCTATAAATGGTACCCCATCCCAGTAAAGTATAGAATATCCCACACATAGAGAATTTGCCATGTGAATAGCTGCAGGTGATTTCTATTTTTTGTTGTTGCTGAGTGAGTATCGTTTCAGCTATATGACTAAGAGTCCCATGTGCTCTGGAAAGAATATGCCTTGCATGCTTATGTTTTCTTTTTATGTGGTTCACTTGTTAGGCCCTCCTACCATTTGAGATATTGAATTGTAAACTGACCCATCTAAGTTTAGCATTCCAGAATTTCCTGGACCCTGAAATATTTTAATGTATTCTGTATTGTTAATCAATGCTAATAATTTAGAATTTCCCTTATGGAAGTCACAGAGAACTAATTATTTTTATTCCGTTAATCATTGCTAATAATCATGCTTAAATCTTTTTTAGAGTTCGAGGGCAAAAACGCCCCAGCCTTCCAACTGATAGTCAAAAGACCAGAATTCAGTTTACAGCACAGTTAACAAACCAATCCCAACTCACACCCACCGGTGGAGCAACACCTTAGTTCAACACCAGACTACCGAAGAAAAAGGAAATTGGGACATCACCAACGCTGTAACATCAGCCCGCAGCCACCCAGCTTCTGCTAGGCAAGAACTTCAACCGTCGAAACTTAAGCAAAGAGGCGAGGAACAGAACTTGTAGACTTCTCATCAGCAAAGCAAAGGGAACCAGCAAACATGGCGATGTCATTTCTGGGAAGCTTCAGGCACCGGCTCCTGGTAGGCAAAGAATCATCTTGGGGACCTCCTTGATTTTCTTCACAATAAGCTTCATCCAGTCCTTCTTCTCCACAGGGCAGAGGATTTCCCAATTTTGTAAGATCCCAGCTATCCTGTAGAGAAGTATGTCCATACTCCTCCAACCAATATTCTGAAAAAGAATCTCATTCCTGAGTTTCCAAATACTCCAAAAAACAGCAGAAGTAACAATATTTAGAACACAATTTCTTTTATTACTAAGCCAGTACTGACCTATTAAAACTAAATCACCACCTACTGTAGTACCAACAATATCAGAGATGACTTTCCAACACTGAGCAGTGACAACACAATCAAAAAAGAGATGTTGAACAGTCTCAGCTTCTGAACAAAACAGGCAGCTTGGATCCTCAATCTTTCTTCTTTTAGCTAGGTTATCTCTAGTCAAAACTTTATTGTTGATTAATTGCCATAGAAAAAAGTGGACTCTAGGAGGAATCTTAATATGCCAAAGGGCAGGAACATGCACTGTTTTAATACCCCTAAAATTAATGACTTTATACAGGGATTGTGAAGAGTAGACTCTAGAAGTGTTAAAAAGCCAGATCATCTCATCTTCCTCATTAGTCAACCTGAGAATGGAGACTAACTCTACAACATCTAGCCAACTCTGATAAAGTTCTTCATTAACACTTCTTCGAAACGTGCATTTTAATTCTCGACCATCCCATAGTTCAGCAATGGACTTATTCTTTCCATTCAAAATCCTATACAGTGGCCAGAATTGGATAGCTAAGCTGGAAGAACCCAACCAATTATCTTCCCATAATCTATTTTTTCTACCATTACCCACTTTCCACCTATATCCCATTTTCGCTGCTTGTGCAGCCCACATGAAACCTTTGAAAAAATTAGAAGCTCCAACTGTTCTAGCTTGAAAAATATTAGGTTTCTGAGTATCATACTTAAAGTCTACTAACTCTTTCCAGAGCTTAACTTTATCATAATTATATCTTTTGAGCCAAGAGCCTAACAGACTAATGTTCAGATCTCTCAAACTTGGTATACCTAAACCTCCAAATTCTTTGCACATAGACACCAACTCCCAATTGGCAAGGTGATATCTATGATTATCTACTGTGTCATTCCACAAACAATTGCCCATGTGGGTGTTAAGCACCTTAATAGCCCATTTAGGGAATTTTATAAAGGAGAGCAAGTAAACTGGGATACTGGCCAAGCAAGTTTGAATGAGCATAGCTCTAGCTGCAAGGGATAGAAGTTTTCCTCTCCATCCTACTATCTTCTTAAGAATTTTATCTACCAGAGGCTGGATATCATCTCTAGACAACACATCAAAGTGTAGAGGAACACCTAGGTATTTCAGTGGGAAAGATCCAACTGGACAAGAAAAAATATGAGCAAACCTTTGAGTCTCTTCTTGGTCTAGATTCATAGGAAGTATTTCACTTTTGTGGAAATTAACTTTCATTCCTGAAAGTTGCTCAGACCACATAAGGATACATTTAATGTTCTCAAGGGCAGAATCCTCAGCTTTTGAGAAAAGAATTGTATCATCCGCATACTGCAATGAAACAATCCCCCCTTTCTTAAAGTCTCTTAGAACGCCTTGTACTAAACCTCTACTAACTGCTTTATCTAACATCTTGGCTAAACCATCACCAACTAAATTGAACAGAAGAGGGGATAGAGGGTCTCCCTGTCTCAAGCCTTTGCCTGGTTTAAAAAAGGAACTCTCCTCCCCATTAACTAGGATGCCTAAAGATCCTCCTACTACAATCTTTTGAATCCAATTTATCCAAAGAGGATCAAAATTCCTATCTTTAAGCATATCAAAAAGGAAATACCAACTCACCCTGTCATAAGCTTTTTCAAAGTCTAATTTTAAAATAACCCCTTTCTCTCCACTTCTATTGAGGCTATGAACTAGTTCATGCGCCACTACAACACTTTCTAGAATGTATCTACCGTTGATGAATGCTGACTGACTCTTATTAACAATTCTCTGAGCAACAGGCCCTAACCTGAGAGTCAGTAACTTGGAAAAAATCTTAAAGCTGCAGTTAAGCAGGCTGATAGGCCTGAATTGTTTCATATCAAAAGCATCCCCTACTTTTGGAATTAAGGTAACCAGAGCAAAATTAAGCCTATTTAAGTCTAACTCACATTTATAGAAATCATCAAACAAATCTAAGATATCATCTTTAATAAGATTCCAGAACTTTTGATAAAAGAGAAAAGACAACCCATCAGGTCCTGGGGCTCCCTCAGCATAACAACTAAAAATGGCCTCCTTAATTTCTACTTCAGTAAAGGGGGCAGTTAAGAATTTGTTCTCCTCAGAGGTTACTTTGTCAGAAGCCTCCCAAAAAGAGCTACCTAACCTAACCCCTAAGTCTTCTTCTTTAGCAAACAAGTCTTTATAAAAATCTACAGCTATCTTCATCATGCCTTTTTGATCATAGACTAAGCCAGTAGGCCCTTGGAGGCAATCAATCCTCTTCTTCCTGTTTCTATGGTTAGCTACAGCATGGAAATAAGTTGTGTTTCTGTCCCCTTCCAAAATGTTCCTATCTCTTCATCTTTGTCTAGATTTAATCTCCTCTAGGGCCCAAATCTTTTCTAGCTTATTTTCTATAACATGCATAGCTTGGGAATCAGCTAAGCTGAGATTACCATCCTCAACTAGGATTTCCAATCTACTAAATTCCTCAGACAGGGAAACTTTTTCTCTATTAAGTTGAGCTATTTCATTGGCTGCCCATCCTCTAATCATCCTCCTAAAAGTCCTAATTTTGAACTGCCATTTATCTATGCTCTTACTACAATTACAAGGGGTATTCCATGCTTTCTCAACCATATGTCTAAAAGAATCTTTTTCCAGCCACCATTTTTCAAACCTAAACCTCTTCTTACCGAAACAGACATTATCCCCCGAGATAAGAACTAAGGGATTGTGATCACTAGGAGGTCTATCCAAGGCTTTAACAGAAGTCAACGGGAAGGCGACTTTCCAGGAAGTGGACACAAAAATCCTATCTATATTAGCCAAGATAGGTATCTCTTGGTTGTTGGTCCAGGTAAATTTCTTATTAGTTGGGTTTATTTCTATAAGAGCATTGGACTCAATCCACTCATTAAATGAATCAGCCCATCTATGATTAATAATCCTATTGCTTTTGTCATCTATAAATCTAACAAGGTTAAAATCCCCACCAAAGAGTACTGGGCCTATCCAGGAACCCGCAATCTCATGTAATTCATCCAAGAAAGCTTGTTTAAACTCTTCATAGGCTGGACCATAGATAACTACTAATTTCCAACTAAATTTTGTTTTCTTATCTGTTAGGATCACACTATCCGAGAAATGTAAAATATCAGAGACTTGCATGTTAAACATATCAGAATTTACACCTACTAAAATGCCTCCTGCTGTCCCCTTAGCTTGTAGGTGACACCAGCTGAAAGGCATATTGCTGGAAAGAGTTTTTAAGAGCCCATCAGAAAAGTCTCTTTTCTTAGTCTCTGTGATCCCAATAAAATCAGCATTACTATCTCTAATTTTTCTAATTAGAGCAGGCAATCTACTGGTTTGGTTCATTCCTCTAAAATTCCAAAAGAAGCCTATCATTTCTTCTTAGATTTCTTTTTCTTCCTAGGGCCCACTTTTGACCAACCTTGTTCCTGGTCAGTCTCTAAATGATCAGCTACGCTACTAATTTCGGTTTTTGTAGGGGTCAAATCCTTGGCACCCTGATCCACCTTTTCATCCAAACCCATTCCTGGGTCCTTGGCAGCTAAACAAGTGTTACTACTATTACCTATTTGAAAATCTAGATTTCTTTGTCTATCTAAAGAAAGCATTTTGTCTAGAACATGTGGATTTCCATCCACTCCTACAACATCCAGATCTTTAGCAACAGAAATCAAAAGAGCTTTAGAGACATTGCTATGGGAATTGAGCTTTTTACCTGCATTGTTCTCCAGGTCCCATTTCCTCTTGAAATCTTGAGCTTTTTCCATAATTGGTCTCACGACCTCAATATTCCTGGTACTCCTTCTCAAAGCGACACACGGGCCCCACTGATTCTTGGTGCCTTTTTGTTTGTTTTTTACAGGCTCTTCTGATTGCTTAGCTTTTTCCACCTCGTCTTCAGACGGTTGAGTACTTAAGACAACTGTTTCTTCCCCTGGCTTGTTTTGATTAACTTGTGAGTTATCCTGACTTAGCTGAACAGGCTGAGAAGACTGACCCGAATCATTGGTAGATGAACCAAGAGAGTTCTCAAGCAAGTTGTGAGAAGGTTTTTTGACTTGGAAATCAAAAACCCATTCTTTCTGGCAGTTGAGAAGTAACCTCATCATCAAGAGTTACTTGAGCACTGTCAAATTCTATCTGATCCTCAAGATCATCATCATCCCCTTCATTCAGTTCCATAGCCTGAAGCAACTGAAGGCAATCAAGAGTGCCTGTATTCTGTCCCGGCACAAGCTCACTGAAATTTAGGGCACTTCTCACTGAACTCCCCTCAGCTGATATCCCAGACTGATGCTGAGAACCTCCTGATGTATGTCCAGCACCCTGCGAGTCATTTTGTTCCCCAACCGGAGGGTCATTGTCCCTTGGTTCATCATCCAGCAGGTCATCATCATCATCATTTTCAAGCTCCTCCACACCACCATCATGATCTAGACTTCCTCCATCAGGGTTATCAACTTGATCAAAGCCTTCAGGTTTGAAAGAAAGTGGATAAATTTGTTGGTTGAACACAAAAATTCTTCTCCTAGGGATCCTCGTTGGATCTTTGCATTGAATCCTCACTCTGACGGTACTGAAAAAACTGTTAAAGATTGTTTGCCAGTCAACTTCAACCATACGTCCAAGACTAGAAGCCACTTCCCTCATAGAGTCCCAGTCAACCCATTTGGGAGGAATTCCATGGATCTGCACCCAAACATCCACTAAGGTTCCTATAGGCTCGACATCACCATCCCACACTCTAAGAGAAGCCACAACACCAGATCTATTCAGATTGAAGAGAGATTTTTTCCCAATAATCAAGTTCTCAACCTTCTAGTGTGGTGGGAACCTGACAATGTAAATGTCATCCTCAGCTTTCCTAAGCTGCCAATTCCACTCTTTATCAAACAGCAGTTTCAAGTTTTCTAAGACTCCAGCTTCATCAATGATTCCCTCTTCAATGGTAACCACACCAAAGTTTTCCATTCCTACCCAATGTTTGAATCTATCACCTCTAGGCTCAACATCAATATAGTAGAAACCCAAACCTCTATTTGCACTTCCAAAGTATTGACCAGTCACAGGAGGTTGTTTCCAAGCAGGACAGAGCTCGACTACATGGTCAGCAGAATGACAGATAAAGCAGACTCTAGGTTTACTGCAAGCAGAGCTGAAATGTCCAATCTCCCCACAGTTGAAGCACACCACTTGCAGATTTCTGTCTTGGCCTCCTACAGAGCTTTCTCCTACTTCAATGGAAGTCTTCTCCTTCTCCCCTGCCTTAGCCTCACCCTTCATTGTTTCCTTAGCCAACTGACTAAAACTCTGACTTACCACTTGATGTTGAGATGGGGTAGGAATATGGCGGCCTGATTGCTGACGCCCACGACCACGCCCCTGAAACCCTCCACCCCTCGGTCCCTGCCCTTCAAACCGATTGCTATTTCCTGGCTGCAGACGATTCGGGAGTTGATGAAAATGCTGAGGATTTGGGAAGAAACCATACGGCGGAGGAGGAGGATGTGGGTACTAGGGTGGCGGCGGCGGAAACGCTTGCTGCGGTGGCTGGTAAGGAGGATACTAGATCCATCCCCCCGCCCCACCCTTCCCAGTCTTCATCTGCACTTTTAGGTCGCGGACCTCACCCTCTTCCCCGTCCGGCCATGACTCCCTTGAGGATGCTAACGAAGGTCTTCTTCTTCCCTCTTGCCCAGCAATCTTCAGCGAAGTTGAGTTTCGACGGCGATTTGGTCCATGTATCCCCTTCCCCAACCGGATGGCAATCTGCTACCTCAAAGGACCTCGCCTCCCAAAGATCCTTGCGGATCCAGAGCAGATTGCTTCTCTTGTTGTCTATAACCCTAGCATTGTTCTTCTCGGTGTTTGTGGCAGGAAAGAACCAGAGTTGTCCCCAGAAGGACTGGATCTCGTCCTCTTCCTCATCCGGGTACCGGGTTCTGGATCGCTCACCCTTCATCTAGAAAGCCCGAATCCGCCTCTCCAAAGACGGGGAAGATGACACCTGCACGCCTTCCGTTCCGCCACGTCTCCCCCAATCCCTGAGGCACCGACAGGCGGGCCAAGCTTCGAAGCCAGCGCACGTGAACGTGGTGGTGTCCCTCTCTCCCTGACCAGCGTCTCCGGGAGACGGCACGCCGGCGGGAAGTCCTTCCCCCTCGGTGTCGCCACCTCGGTCGCTTTCTTTCTCTCTGGACGGCACATCTTTCCAGAAGGTATTGCCTCATTGACCATCATGCTTAAATCTTGTATCATGATTTTTTTGCACTGATGATTTTGAATTTTGTCATATGAGCTATCAATATTTTGTTTCCATTAGTGCCATTGTATAACTATTTTTGAATGAGAGTACATGTGCACCATTCTATTTTCTGCTCTTTAGTCTCTTTGTAGTAACAAAGATGCACATTGTTTATTCTGTTCCCTTTATGTGAAATCGGGCTTGTCTCAGCCCTGGCTTTTGCAATGTTGTTGTGGGCAACTGTCACCGAGGGACTTCACGGCAGCATGAAGATCCACCACGACATGAATTACCAGTGCCCTACTGCAAAGACCCGCCTGTTTGGTGGCGCTGCTTTCCTCGCCCCTGATGCCTCTCTTATGGCTTGTTTGCCAGATGCGCCCTCGATGCAAGGGCTGACTACCTGGACGAGGATGACAACAAGGGCGAATATGGCCAGGTTTACGCTGCTGAAATCGAGGATGACAACAGGGGCCAGTTTCAGGCATTTTGAGTTTTTGTACTGGAGTATAAGTTTCGAATTTTTTCAGACATGTACGCCTAGTTTCAGGCATTTTGTTTTTACATCTCAGGCTCTATTTTGTGTTTTTTAATAATAAATAAATAATCTGTCACAAGTATAGCAATCTGCTTGGTTGTTTACTGCAAGCCCATCAGCCAGCAGGCCGACAAAATCCCCGTCGCTTGGGCCAGCCCAACGAGGGCGGAAGCAACGAAGATGGCCGCAGCAGGCCAGCCCAGACGAGTCTTCCAAGTGGAAAATATATTTTAAAAAAACGTCACACTGGTGCAAGCCCAGCAGCCAGCAGGCCGATAAAATCCCCGTCGCTTGGGTCGGCCCAACGAGGGCGGAAGCAACGAAGATGGCCGCAGCAGGCCGGCCCAGACGAGTCTGAGAAGTGGAAAATATATATAAATATAAAAAATAAATAAAACGCCACACAGGTGCTCGAACTTGAGACCTCAAGGCTTAGTCTGCAACACTACCACCAAGCTATGAAGCCTTTAATTTTATTATTAGATGCACATGCACATAAACTTATATGTTCAAAATGTTGTCAGCTAATGCAGTTAAATCTCGTTAGATTCTGTTTGTTTTAAAATTTGTTCAAATCTTTATTACAAATGAAATATATATTTACATTCTTTTGGCATGTAGTTTTTATATCTACAAAATAAGGAAAATATATACAACATGCATGTGAAAGCAACGAATAAAAGATTTTTGAGTTGTCATATTTTGAAATTTAAATTTTGTATTGTCCAAACAAAGTGAGATAGAGAAATGCCCAAAACAAAAATTGTAGATCTCGACGAGTTCCACAAATGTTTTGTTGATGACTTTTCCATTATAAATCACTTATTATCTCAAAATTCTATTTAAAGATGTAATGTTTTGAAATTTAAATTTTCGAATTGTACAACGAACTCATAAGTATAAATGCCAAAAACCAAAGTTATAGATCTCGATGAGTTCTACAACTTTGTAGTTGATGACCTTTTCGTTAAAAAACAATTATGTTCCTAAATTTAAGTCTGAAGTTCTCATATGTAGAAATTCAATTTTTTAATTTGATGAATAGGTGTATTTTCTCTTTTCAATCTCTTACTAAAACTTGTAACTAGTTTTTTTCTATCATACTAACTTCAAATGTAATGATTCTTTTTTCTAAAAGTTTCTAAAATCATGCTCTATCAACTCATGGTGTTCTATCTGCTTTTTCATTGATGTTTATTGGTTATTTTATTTTTCAAGCAAAATAGAAAATGACCGTTGTAAAAACTATCGTAGGAAAAATGCCTTCCATACTTTGAAACTTTTTTAATAAGCAATAGTCTACATATATGTTGTTATGGAGGAGTTTCAAAATTTTTTGGAACTTATTTGATATTTTCTATCGTTTAAATAAATTTCTATGTGCTTACCGAAAGTAATTCCAAATTGAACCCTGCGTTGATAGGATTAAAAAAACTAGAAAAAAATATATTTATGCTCATACGTTTCACTCTATCCTATGTCCTAGAGTTGTTTTAGGGAAACCTTTTTTGCTAAGAATAATCCATCCTTCTATTCCTAAATTACCATAAAATAATTGTAATAATTCTAAATTTTGTCAAAAAAAAATCTACAAACTTGCATGGTTGCATGTTTTTGTTACATAATCATTACATAAAAAACTCAAATGATTTTAACAATGTGACAGTACACATCGTTCATGATTTGTTACTCTCTCACATAGTTATATGGGAAGAGTATTCAATTGTGAACACGTATACTATCACTTTGTTTGAATGGCGTCGGACGGAGAAATGGTCAAAATAAAAGTTATATATCTTGAAGATTTATACAACTCTGTCGTTTGCGACTTTTTCATTTGAAATCATTTGTTATCCAAAAATTCCATTCAAAGTTATCATATTTTAAAATTCATATTTTGAATTGTTCGAACAAAGTCGAATGTAGAAGTGACCATAACAAAAGTTGTAGATCTCAGTGATTTGTACAATTTTATTGTTCCTAACTTTTCCAATTAAAATCATTTTCTATCACAAAATTTTATTTGAGTTTGTAATATTTTGAAATTCAAATTTCGAATGGTTCAAACAAAGTCAGATGGAGAAATGTAGAAAATAAAAGTTGTAGATTTCGATAAGCTATACAACTTTGTTGTTGAGGATTTGTTCAATTAAAATAATTGTCACACCCATTTTTAAGGAACAAATGGAGTGCATACTCTTATGTGCGCCCAGAGATCAATCACACATAAGTTGACAAATATAAATAGTATCATCACAAATGTTTATTACATAACGAATAGAATCACAGAGTCTTCACATAAATAAGCGGAAACATAATATAAATATAGTGGTAGCTAGCTCCATAGCACAGGCACGTCAACTGGTTGACCACAAGTCTAGTAATCTTCAGGAAAGTAGTAGTAGTAGTCACTATTTGCACTTTCGGGATTCCATCCTGTGGTGGGGGAATGCAAGGGTGAGCACAAAAGTACTCAACAAGTGTAACATGGGGTTCATGTAGCTCAAGTAGGCTAGACACTGGTTCAACTGCATGTAGTTTTTAGTTGATCATGTTTTAGGCAATTGAGTAGCATCGAATAGGTAATGTTCCCGAAATAAACAAATGATCATGTAAAGAGAATAATGAATAGCAAAAACAAGTAAATTAATAGTGATCTCTATTCCGTAAGGGTCCAAGGCCGCTCGTGTCCGTGAGCACGGCTGATATACCAGTTTTACACTCTGCAGAGGTTGTACACTTTCACTATGAGTCGTGATCCCCAAAAGCCCGAGGTCATGACTCCCAATTGGACAATCAGGTTTCACTATGAAGTCTTTCCAAGGTTCGTCTAACAAGTTAGGGCCGCTAGGTTTCTGTGGCCTGCGAATGTAGAGCCCCCCTTCCGTATGGCACAATGACACGCAGCCTATACTCTCATAGGGACAGGAGCCGCACTACACCCAACCCGGAACACACCCCTCTTGCGCCATAAAGGTAACCACTAACAAGCTAGAAAAGGTCCTCTTATATGACTAAAGCCAGAGCCATGTAGCCCTCACAGCTGTACTGTAAGTCCCGGATGTTCGCTTACAGATAAGTCCTTACGGAGAGGAATCTAGAGATAACTCTAGCCCTCTTGTTCCCTGTTGCTAAAAAGCATCTTTTATAGTTATTGCATATATCATTAGTCAAATTACAAGATCATTGTTTATGTAAGCACTAGCCACTACCCAATGCCAGTAACCCTAGGATTCAAGGAACAAGATCAATACTTCGGCATCCTTAACAAGGAGACACATGCAGCATGAATTAAGTGAATTAAAGTGAGTAGGTAACAAGGATGATCCCATGCTATACTTGCCTTGATCTAGCTGATCCTGTTGATCCGACTCGTAAAAGTACTCTTGATCACCAACAAACTGATCACCGTCTATTCGCGATTAACATGTCAACAACAATCATCCAGGGGCAATCATGCAAAACAAACAAAGCTACAATTAGAACAATACACCAACAGTAGTAAAATAAGATGAAAAGTTTTTAAAACAAATCTACATCGCTCTAGGATCACACAGACGCGAAGTTCACGCAAATCGGAGCTAAAACGGAGAAGTTATGATTTAAACAAGATTTACTTTATTAAAGTAATAGATTAAATCTAACCTCAAATTTAAAAAGTGTAAAACCTACTGTACAGCAGTACTAATAGATAGAATATGAAATTATGAACCTAACGCAACTTGAACGGATCAAATCGGAGTTAAAACGGAGATTTTATGACCTATTTAGACCTAGTGGCAATTCTGTAAATAGCTGAAAGCGTATTTTCAATTAAAACCGACGAAATTACGTTTTCTAATTACCAAAGCGTAAACCAGTGAATACGCCATGGATCGCAGGTTTAGAAGCAAGAAAACTCAAGGTCTCTTTTGCAAAAGTGACAGCCGAAAGGGTATCTTGAATTGTAGGCCGTCGGATTAGATCTCAACGGCCAGGATTTGACCGGGAGAGAGAGAGAGGGGGAAACCGGCCGGCACTGTAGCCCGGCGCGGTGGAGACATGGCCGGCGGCGAGATTTCTCGCCGGCGTTGTCAAATCCGGCAAGCTAGTGCACAATTCGCTGAACCAAAAGCACAGGGGTCAAGAGCAGGCGATCGCGAACTCACCTAGATGGATCGGGGCGACGGAAATTGACCTAGAACTCCTCGCGGCTAGCAATGGCGGACGGCAACCTCCTGTACACGGTGGCGGCACACATGGAGGCTTTAAGGACCAAGATTCAACTCAAAAATCGTCACGGGAAGGAAGAGGAGCTTCGACCGCACTCACCGAAGAAGAGAAACGGGCCGGAGACGTGTCGTCGGGTGGCTCCAAGACCGGCGACTCCCAATGGTGGTCGGTGGCAGCTCGGCACGATGGCTTGCTCGGTACCCGAAGGCGCGGCTCGGGTCTAAGGCGGCGTGGAGAAGGACGATGCGGCCGCGGCTCCTATTTATGGCCGCTGAGGACGTGCGGGCCAAGGCAACGGGAGGGCCGACGGCTTCGGACTCTTGCTCGAGTCTGGCACGGGCACGAGGTAGGAGACGACAGCGAGCAGCTGACGCGCGGGCCCGGAAGGTCAGTGAGACGCAGAGGAAGAAATCGCGGTGGCCTGCGTCCGACGGAAAACGGGCCGGCCCACCAATCGCGGCCCACGGCCAGAAGAGAAGGGGAAAACAGCTGGGCCAAGGGAGAAGAGAAGAGCGCCGGAAAACTAGGCTTCCGGCCCGAAACTGCGAAAGAAATTATTTCTCTTTTTCCTTTTTCTTTTCTAACACTTCAAATACATTTCCAAATGATTTTTGAAATAATTTCCTTCTAAAAATAAACCAATCAAACAACTAAAAATATGCATCGGCATGTATGCACAAACACTTATTTAATTCCTATATTTGATTTTATTTAAACAAAAATTATTATTTTGCTAGGTTAAAATGCTCACAAAATTGCGTAAGTAATTCAAATTCCCTATTTAAAAATATTCAAAAGTTTAGGGTGTTACAATTCTACCCCCCTTAAAAGAATCTCGTCCCGAGATTCGGACGATGCTTACTCAAACAACTGTGGGTATGCTTTTCTTAAATCCTCCTCTCTTTCCCACGTAGCCTCTGCTTCCGAATACCGACTCCACTGAACTTTACACATCTTTATAACTCGGCTTCGGGTAACTCTTTCCGCTGTCTCCAAAATTTTCACAGGATACTCCTCATAAGTAAGATTTTCCTTAACAGTGAGTTCTTCCAACGGTATTTGTTCTTCCGGTACACGCAGACATTTCTTTAACTGTGACACATGAAACACATCATGCACCCCTGCTAAACTCTCAGGCAATTCCAACTGATATGCCACTTCACCATGCCTCTCTAAGATCTTAAAAGGACCGACATACCTTGGTGCTAACTTTCCTTTCCGATTAAACCTTTTCACACCTCTCATAGGCGACACCTTCAAATAAACATAATCTCCCACTTCAAAAGTCAACTCTCTTCGTCGAGTATCGGCATAACTTTTCTGCCGAGACTGAGCTGCCTTCAAGTTATTTCGAATCATTCTTACTTGTTTCTCAGCATTCTTAAGCACATCAGGACCAAATACTTGACTCTCTCCCGTCTGATTCCAAAACAATGGAGTTCTACACTTCCTACCATACAAAGCTTCAAAGGGTGCCATCTGTAAACTTTTTCTGATAACTGTTATTATAGGAAAACTCTGCATACGGCAAACTCTTGTCCCAACTTGTACCATACTGCAAAGCACAAGCTCTTAACATATCCTCCAATATCTGATTAATCCTTTCTGTTTGCCCATCTGTCTGAGGATGATACGCTGTGCTAAAATTCAGCTTAGTCCCTAATGACTCTTGTACTTTCTGCCAGTAATATGATGTAAACTGGGTACCTCGATCAGACACTATCTTCTTCGGAACTCCATGCAAACTTACTATCCTTTCCAAATACAACTCTGCCAACTTTGCACTGGAATACGTAGTTCTAACTGGTATAAAATGAGCGACTTTAGTCAAACGATCCACTATAACCCATATTGAATCAAAACCCCTCTGAGTGCGTGGTAATCCTACTATGAAGTCCATACCAACTTCTTCCCACTTCCACTCGGGTATCTGCATCGGTTGCAACAATCCTGCAGGTCTTTGATGTTCAGCTTTAACCCTCTGACATGTGTCACATAATGCAACATACTCTGCAACATCTCTTTTCAAACCATGCCACCAATACTTTTCTCGTAAATCCATATACATCTTAGTACTTCCAGGATGAATAGAATAAGCGGACTCATGAGCCTCCTGTAGGATTGCTCCTCTTATAGCTTTGTCCTCAGGCACACATAATCGTTTTCCAAACCATAGGGTTCCCTTGTCATCCATCCGGAATCCAGGTGCTTTACCTTTCGGTATATTCCCTACTAACTCCTTTATCTTGTCATCCGTCAACTGACCCTCGCGTATTTGTTGCTCTAACATAGGCTCTACTACTAACTCCACTGCATTAACAGCAATACCCAAGTTTAGATGCTCAATCTCAGCACATAACTCATTTGACATTGGCATTACTTGTACCTCGTTAGCATAGCTCTTCCTACTAAGGGCATCAGCAACCACATTAGCTTTACCCGGATGATAGTGTACCTCCAGATCATAATCCTTAATCAACTCTAACCAACGACGTTGTCTCAAGTTCAGATCTGATTGAGTGAAAATGTACTTCAAACTCTTATGATCAGTGTAAATATCACTTTTATGTCCAATCAAATAATGCCTCCATATTTTCAAGGCATGCACCACTGCTGCTAACTCCAAGTCATGGGTAGGATAATTTAACTCATGCTTCCTCAACTGTCGAGATGCATATGCTACTACTTTGCCTTCCTGCATAAGCACACAACCAAGACCCAAACGAGATGCATCACAATAAATAGAGAAGCTCTTATTCAAGTCTGGCAAAACTAACACCGGAGCTGTTGTCAATCTTTTCTTCAGTTCCTCAAAATTAACCTGACACTTATCAGACCACACAAATTTAGCATTCTTTTCCAACAGCGCCGTCATTGGCTTGGCAAGCTTAGAAAACCCTTCAATGAATCTTCTATAATATCCAGCCAATCCCAAGAAACTACGAATTTCTCCCACATCAGTTGGCGGTTTCCAATTCAACACATCTCTTACCTTGCTAGGATCCACTGATATTCCACCATTAGAGACCACATGACCCAGAAAAGCAACTTCCTTTAACCAAAACTCGCATTTGCTACGCTTAGCATAGAGCTTATGCTCTCTGAGCTTCTGCAGGACCAACCTCAAATGTTCCACATGTTCTTCCTTAGTCTTAGAGTATACCAGGATATCATCGATGAACACTACTACAAACTTATCAAGATACTCCATAAATACCTTATTCATCAGGTACATAAAGTATGCAGGAGCATTAGTCAAACCAAAGGACATTACTGTATACTCATACAAACCATATCGGGTGGTGAATGCTGTCTTAGGTATATCCGTGGCACGAATCTTCAACTGATGATAGCCAGAGCGAAGGTCAATCTTGGAGAACACACAAGCACCTCTCAACTGATCAAACAAATCATCAATCCTGGGCAGTGGGTACTTATTCTTGATAGTTACCTCGTTGAGTGACCGATAATCAACACACATCCGTTGTGAACCATCCTTCTTATCCACAAAGATCACAGGAGCTCCCCATGGTGATGAGCTAGGACGGATAAAACCTTTCTCTTGTAATTCTTTTATTTGTTTCTTAAGTTCTTCTAATTCGTTAACCCCCATCCTATATGGACGCTTAGCTATAGGTGCAGTTCCAGGCAATAATTCAATAATAAACTCAATGTCGCGATCGGGTGGCATACCTGGCAAGTCGTCGGGGAACACATCCGGAAATTCATCCACAACTGGATCCTCTTGATTAGCATTATCACCAAGTCGATTTACTGTAGCTGTCTGCGGCTTCTGCACTACAATCTCCACACTAATGCGATCTCCCTTCGGTGTTGTCAGGGCTACTGCCTTTTCCTTACACTGAATCACTGCCTGATTTTGCTTCATCCAGTCTAATCCCAGAATCAGATCAATCCCAGCTGTTCTCAACACTATAGGACTCACTTTGAACTCTACCCCCCTTAAATTTAAACTAATAGGGAGGCATTGATAGGAAGCTTGCATACTACCCCCAGGCGAGTTAACTAGTATAGGGTTTTTCATGGCACACAAAGGAATACTATTTGTCTTAACAAATATTTGAGATATGAATGAATGCGAAGCTCCAGAATCAAAAAGAACAGTGGCAGGGATGGAGTGGACATCGAACGTACCGAGCATAACTTCAGGTTCCGACATTGCAGTCTCCTCCGACAAGTGAGTCACCTTCCCGTAGTATGGTGGCTTCTGATTACTATTCTGCTTCTGAGGAGTTTGCTGGTTAGCCTTCTCAGGACAGTTATAAGACAAGTGACCCTCCTTTCCACAACGGAAACACTTGGTTGGAGTATTAGGAGCACTAGTCTTCATTGGAGTGTTGTTAGGGGTACTCTGTCGCTGATTCTGGTTCCCATTCTGCTGTTGAGAGCGTTGGTTGCCATTCTGCGACTGATAGGGAGGACGTTGCAGAAACTGATTACGTGGAGGAAGTTGACCACGATTCCATTGGTTGGACGGATACCTCTACTGATAACCTTGTTGATAACTAGTACGTTGGCGAGTGTTATTCCCAGATATCTGTCCCTGAAGTCTCTTTCTTTTAGCATCCATCTCCTTGCGCTTGTTATCCACCACAATAGCGCGATTCACTAGAGTTTGATAATCTGGGTAAGCATTAGACATTAGCTGCAGTTGAAGACCATCATGCAGACCCTTCAGGAAAAGTCGCTGCTTATCAGCATCTTTAGCCACCTCATTTGGCGCATAACGTGACAACTGAGCAAACTTGTCTCTATACTCTGCCACAGGCATAGATCCCTGTGTCAAATTGCGAAATTCTTCTGCCTTCAATGCTATCACCCCCTCTGGTATATGGTAGGACCTAAAACTCTCGGTAAACTCCTGCCAAGTAATAGCGGGAGCGTTGGCAGGACGGCCATACTGATATGAATCCCACCAATCTTGAGCTGCTCCTTGAAGTTGTCCCGAAGCAAACAACACCTTCTGTTGATCATTACACTGAGCAATGTTGAGTTGCTTCTCTACTGCACGAAGCCAATCATCAGCTTCCAATGGATCTGAGGCATGTGTAAACACTGGGGGATGACCCTTCAAAAATTCCCCACGCTTATCTCGCGCAGGTGCTCCTCCAACTGGCTGATTTTGCTGATTGTTCACCAGAGCTTCCATTAGCTGTGTCTGTATGGCCAAAAGCTCATGAATAGTAGGTGTTGGTCCAATTCCACGACCACGGCCTCGACCTCGTCCTCTTGCAGACATCTGTTATCCAATATAGTATCAAATCTTAGAGATTACCACATAATAGACGATTCTAGAGATAGAGATTAGAATCTGAAAATTTTCTGGACACATCCCAACTCCAGCTGTTCGGTAAAACAAACCTATCTCGAGTTACAGATATCCAGTAGAGGTGTTCTTTACATGGTTGGAAAGCTTATGAAATTATCTAGAACTTTTATTTAACTCATACTTCCAGATTCTGTCACGAAGTTACCCAAAAACAGAACACAACAGAAACTGTTTCTGACCTCCTGACTGCACAGTAACTTCATCTTGTAACAATTATAACTCATGATCCAGAATAGATAAAAAGTTGATTCCAGAGGCATTGGAAAGGTACGTGGGTCTAGATTCTCTCATAAAAATTTTAGAATTTTTCGCTGATCAGTTAATTTTAAGCATAAAAGGAAAGACAGATCGCTCCAGAAAAGACAGAATAGAGAGAAAAGTTAACCCAACTAAATTATTTATTTATCACACTAAAACTTAATATTGTATAACTTGGAACTATTGTAGACAAGCCCACAAAGCTCCAGCACTCATTACATGGAAAATCCGACTCACACATAAGCACAATAATAACTCAACTAACCACACAAAGTTCACACGACACCACAAACTCGACTTGACTTGACTCTACTCGAACTATCGTATTATTACATAAATGGTATTCCAACTCCTAAGTACGGGCTTGGTGTTCATGATGATCATAGATCGGTTCCATGCCTTGGTCAATCCTTAAGCCATCTATCACTTCTTGATACCTCTTGACGTCTTTTCCCAAAGCTTTAACCAGGGCTACCAACCGACGATTTGTCACCATCATGTCATGACCAAAATCCACCATGACCCGAGGAACTAAATCCAAATTCCCAGGGTCAGTCATTACCCATCCATACTCCGGATCTCCACGAGGGAAATAGCAATATGGATCATCTTGCATAATCTCATAGCGAAGGTGACGAAGTCCCAAGCATGCTTCAAAGGCTGCATCTTCTATACCATCTTCTATAGTGGCACGGCGTCCACTATGGGAAAAACACCGATCTAGCAAAAAGGTGCCCAACTCATTGTTCTTAACGAAGATGCGCACACTGCACTTCCAATAAGTAGTTTCCAGAGGGTGTTTATGCTCCCAGCAGACATACTCAATTGCAGGATCCCAATCCGTGAAGTAGGCATTAAGTATGTCACTCAGTCGGTGGTGTGACGGGGTGTCATGGCTTGATTTGTGATGGATCCTTGTAATCCAGCCCATAGGAAGGGATGGCACTCCAATTTCAGCAGAAGCATCTGGTGAAGGCGAAGGGGGCTGTCCTCCGTTGTTAGCAAGCTCAACATCTTCATCATCACTCAAATAGATAACTTCCTCCTTAGGTTCAATTTCCTCCTGAGGCAAAGCTGGTTCTGGCGCCTGTTCTGGTGTTGATGGTGGGGTTGGAGTAGTGTCTTCTAATTCCTCCTGAAGCTCTTCGGGTTCCTCATGTAGCTCTTTGGGTTCCTCCTGAAGCTCTTCTGGTTTCACCAAGGAACGGGGTGGATAGTATCCTCCAGTGGTGATGCGGGCAGTCTTGCGGGCACGAGGCATCTACAGATTTTAGTCCAAGGATGAGTTGAAATTAGAGACAATATTTTCATAATAGAATGAGGCGAAAGAAGCATAATAATTTAGCAATTATCAAGAGTAAAGTAATAAGCATGAAACAAGTGAAGAAAAGAGAACTAAAACGACCATTACTAACTAGGCTTGCGTCCTACAGTCAACATAGCTTTGATACCAATCTGTCACACCCATTTTTAAGGAACAAATGGAGTGCATACTCTTATGTGCGCCCAGAGATCAATCACACATAAGTTGACAAATATAAATAGTATCATCACAAATGTTTATTACATAACGAATAGAATCACAGAGTCTTCACATAAATAAGCGGAAACATAATATAAATATAGTGGTAGCTAGCTCCATAGCACAGGCACGTCAACTGGTTGACCACAAGTCTAGTAATCTTCAGGAAAGTAGTAGTAGTAGTCACTATTTGCACTTTCGGGATTCCATCCTGTGGTGGGGGAATGCAAGGGTGAGCACAAAAGTACTCAACAAGTGTAACATGGGGTTCATGTAGCTCAAGTAGGCTAGACACTGGTTCAACTGCATGTAGTTTTTAGTTGATCATGTTTTAGGCAATTGAGTAGCATCGAATAGGTAATGTTCCCGAAATAAACAAATGATCATGTAAAGAGAATAATGAATAGCAAAAACAAGTAAATTAATAGTGATCTCTATTCCGTAAGGGTCCAAGGCCGCTCGTGTCCGTGAGCACGGCTGATATACCAGTTTTACACTCTGCAGAGGTTGTACACTTTCACTGTGAGTCGTGATCCCCAAAAGCCCGAGGTCATGACTCCCCATTGGACAATCAGGTTTCACTATGAAGTCTTTCCAAGGTTCGTCTAACAAGTTAGGGCCGCTAGGTTTCTGTGGCCTGCGAATGTAGAGCCCCCCTTCCGTATGGCACAATGACACGCAGCCTATACTCATAGGGACAGGAGCCGCACTACACCCAACCCGGAACACACCCCTCTTGCGCCATAAAGGTAACCACTAACAAGCTAGAAAAGGTCCTCTTATATGACTAAAGCCAGAGCAATGTAGCCCTCACAGCTGTACTGTAAGTCCCGGATGTTCGCTTACAGATAAGTCCTTACGGAGAGGAATCTAGAGATAACTCTAGCCCTCTTGTTCCCTGTTGCTAAAAAGCATCTTTTATAGTTATTGCATATATCATTAGTCAAATTACAAGATCATTGTTTATGTAAGCACTAGCCACTACCCAATGCCAGTAACCCTAGGATTCAAGGAACAAGATCAATACTACGGCATCCTTAACAAGGAGACACATGCAGCATGAATTAAGTGAATTAAAGTGAGTAGGTAACAAGGATGATCCCATGCTATACTTGCCTTGATCTAGCTGATCCTGTTGATCCGACTCGTAAAAGTACTCTTGATCACCAACAAACTGATCACCGTCTATTCGCGATTAACATGTCAACAACAATCATCCAGGGGCAATCATGCAAAACAAACAAAGCTACAATTAGAACAATACACCAACAGTAGTAAAATAAGATGAAAAGTTTTTAAAACAAATCTACATCGCTCTAGGATCACACAGACGCGAAGTTCACGCAAATCGGAGCTAAAACGGAGAAGTTATGATTTAAACAAGATTTACTTTATTAAAGTAATAGATTAAATCTAACCTCAAATTTAAAAAGTGTAAAACCTACTGTACAGCAGTACTAATAGATAGAATATGAAATTATGAACCTAACGCAACTTGAACGGATCAAATCAGAGTTAAAACGGAGATTTTATGACCTATTTAGACCTAGTGTCAATTCTGTAAATAGCTGAAAGCGTATTTTCAATTAAAACCGACGAAATTACGTTTTCTAATTACCAAAGCGTAAACCAGTGAATACGCCATGGATCGCGGGTTTAGAAGCCGAAAGGGTATCTTGAATTGTAGGCCGTCGGATTAGATCTCAACGGCCAGGATTTGACCGGGAGAGAGAGAGAGAGGGGGAAACCGGCCGGCACTGTAGCCCGGCGCGGTGGAGACATGGCCGGCGGCGAGATTTCTCGCCGGCGTTGTCAAATCCGGCAAGCTAGTGCACAATTCGCTGAACCAAAAGCACAGGGGTCAAGAGCAGGCGATCGCGAACTCACCTAGATGGATCGGGGCGACGGAAATTGACCTAGAACTCCTCGCGGCTAGCAATGGCGGACGGCAACCTCCTGTACACGGTGGCGGCACACATGGAGGCTTTAAGGACCAAGATTCAACTCAAAAATCGTCACGGGAAGGAAGAGGAGCTTCGACCGCACTCACCGAAGAAGAGAAACGGGCCGGAGACGTGTCGTCGGGTGGCTCCAAGACCGGCGACTCCCAATGGTGGTCGGTGGCAGCTCGGCACGATGGCTTGCTCGGTACCCGAAGGCGCGGCTCGGGTCTAAGGCGGCGTGGAGAAGGACGATGCGGCCGCGGCTCCTATTTATGGCCGCTGAGGACGTGCGGGCCAAGGCAACGGGAGGGCCGACGGCTTCGGACTCTTGCTCGAGTCCGGCACGGGCACGAGGTAGGAGACGACAGCGAGCAGCTGACGCGCGGGCCTGGAAGGTCAGTGAGACGCAGAGGAAGAAATCGCGGTGGCCTGCGTCCGACGGAAAACGGGCCGGCCCACCAATCGCGGCCCACGGCCAGAAGAGAAGGGGAAAACAGCTGGGCCAAGGGAGAAGAGAAGAGCGCCGGAAAACTAGGCTTCCGGCCCGAAACTGCGAAAGAAATTATTTCTCTTTTTCCTTTTTCTTTTCTAACACTTCAAATACATTTCCAAATGATTTTTGAAATAATTTCCTTCTAAAAATAAACCAATCAAACAACTAAAAATATGCATCGGCATGTATGCACAAACACTTATTTAATTCCTATATTTGATTTTATTTAAACAAAAAATATTATTTTGCTAGGTTAAAATGCTCACAAAATTGCGTAAGTAATTCAAATTCCCTATTTAAAAATATTCAAAAGTTTAGGGTGTTACAATAATTTACTATTCCAAAATTATTTTCAAAGTTTATTATACAAATTAAAAAGAAAAAATTTCAGACTATGTTGGGCCTCAAAGTGATGCTCAGATTTAGCCCAAATCATGTCCTCTTTCTCTCAGCCGTTGGATCATGAAATGGATGGCTATGATATACGAGACTTCGATTAAAACCTCCTCAAACGCTACCGTCTCCTCGGCTACACCAGCTCCCCCTCCTGCGCCTCTTTCCCCCTTCTCCCCATCCTCGTATCGAGTACAGCTGCGGTGTGTCAAACCCTAGCCTCGCACTCCAGATCGAACCCTGAGAGGGAGAGGTCCAGAGCCCGGGGCGGGGCGGCGGCGGCTGCCCACACCCCCGCCTGTAGCAGCGACGGCTGCCCTCGTGCGTGTTCTCCCCCGACGGCCACCTCTTCTAGGTCGAGTACGCTCTGGAGACCGTCTGCAAGGGCAACGCCGCTGTCAGGGTGTAGTCTTAGCTAGACTGATAGTTTTAATTCCGCATTTGTTTCGGTTAGCCGACGCGATTAATTTTAGAAAGGACTATTCACCCCCCTCTAGTTCGCCATCTCAACCCTACACAAGTGCCTTCAATTTTGTTGCACGATCCATCATCAGCTGGTCACCAGCTATCGCAATCCGTTTGCTTGAACACTTTGGCACCAGTTCAGACACAGATTCATGAGTGATAATAACATTGGCATCAGTTATATTTGTTTCCTGTTTACTACGTGTCTTATCTTCCATAAGCAGGCACTCTGTAGCATGTGAGGCTGTTTCCATCTCTTCTAGCAGTTAAGTAAAAATACATACCACAAATTGTCCATGTCTCCTTCGAATTCGTAATGCCAGCTCAGGTAACATGCATGGATGTGTCATATGGGTTTCTGCCTTAGTTAAGTAACGCAAATTGCAGAACATATTTTTGTTTAGAAATACTGTCCTTTTTCCACCCAGTAACATCCAAAGGAAAATGTTCACATCCATCTTGGTGAACGCTAGGAGAACGCTGATTACATTTAAAGGAAGCAGTTGGAAGCATGAGGTTTGTATTCGGTGGCCTTTTTTAGTTGTCCTTTTTGGCAGATAGGATTTTGTGTTTCTTTTTATTAGCACTACTTATTGACATTTTACATTTTAAGTTATATCATGGAAATGGTGTGCCTGAAAACAATGTTGAAACGACAGCAATGGTCAAGCGGTATTAACCTATTGACATTTCTATATATTTAATAATGGCCAAAGTTGGAACAAGTTTGACCATACGAGTAGGAGTCTGATAACGGTACAAATATCATAAATTTGGTACACCATAAGTTGTCAAACTAAAGTGACAATTTAATAAATGGAGTCAAATATTAAGAGTTGCGTGAGAAGTGGATATATTGATGTTTAATTGTGGTATATAGGAAGATATCAGATCATAGGCAATTGGATATGCTTGCATTAATTAGATTGGAGAGATCATGGATACTGAATCAATAAATAAATATGCAATAAATAATTGTATTCCACTATATGAAAGCTAGTTATGCCAATATACGACATTAAAAAAAGTATCAACAATGATGTCATTGTCTATATATATGTGCCAACAGATGGGCTTGTTTGTGAGCCGAAAGCTTCAAACGGAAAACATAGACACAAAGTAATCTTCTTCTCTTTGTATCACCGAGAGGAGTGTTGACATGAGGATGGCTATGAAGTTGATAACTGCAGCTATTTTCGCTATTCTCGTGTTCCTCTCTTGCACCCCCTCATCTACTGACGCTGCAGGTTTCTATGTGTGCTTGTTTTAAATTTGTGTTTGAAATATTTGAGTTGTTTCTACTGTGTGCTGAACAAACCTATTTAATTATTTGTAGATGACAAGAAATGTTATGAGGAAAGGCCACGCTGCATCGCCAGTGATTGCTACAATAAATGCAAAAACCTATTCCATGGGAGTTTCATGTCCTCCTGTGAGACTAAACGTAATCCTCAAGAGTGCTGCTGCGAGAAGTATTAGTCGATCTGTCCCCAGCCCACCCCCACACCAGTGAAAAATGGCCAGGGAGGCTCCCTTACATGCTTGAAAGAATATTGAGATCAAACCAAGCAGGATGATGATTTCACATAATAATAATTCCAGGCTTTTAATTAATTAATTAACTTGCCATGCTTGCGTGTCTCTTTGTTGTGACCCAAAAATTGACTTGTCTTTGATGTAGTCCATGTTGGTCATTGCTTTGTCTTGATTCTTGAATGTTAACTTCAAAATTTTCGGGTGAAATTAGTGAAAACACATGCAAACTCCAATGTTTTCTATACTTCTGTTGCTTTGAAAAAATTGTCTCAGACGAACCTGGACGCATTGTCTGTACTGATGGCCAACACAAGAATGCTTAGCTTCCCGCTGTTGATCAGAAACATCCAAAGCTATTAACATGGTTCAATCCACAGTTGAAATAACCACGTTGAAACACAGTTTGCTCCTAAGGATCTCCTGTGCCACAGTTTTCATACCACTGGCTGAAATCCGCACCATGCCAAACACTATTTGCTACGATCATGTATTAATTAGCAGATTCGGTCAGACCAACATTTGACTCTACCCCTTTCTCTTTTCCATCTCCTCCTTTCAATTTTATTTCACAACAAATTCATTGGAAACCATATCAAACACATCTTGTTAGCAACTTATAGTTTTTATACCATACACTTCCAGCTTCTATTATCCAATCGAATCATTTCATCCAATTTGAACTCTTGGGATCCTTAAAAAATTTAAAAAAGACCCAAGTCTCACATCAATATTCATAGATTCTTAGTAAAAGGGGTCCTTAGACCATACCAAGTGCAGCCTAAAATATGTTGCAATTGATTTATTCAATATCTATAAATATATATTGTAGTTTCTATACCTTACAAACAAATACACCCTGCGTTGCAATGTGTGAGGAAAATCTTTAGCATGCACAAGCTGAATAAACATCGGCTAAACCATCAATTACTGTATAATAAAATGTTGTCAACTACCAATATATAGATTGCATTTAGAGCTACAACTTTGTTGTATACTATGTCAACATCCAATATCATTTGAAAATTTTAAAAATTTGAATCTCAAAATCTAAGAACGTAAAACTAATATATGGGAGTCTAAACAATCTCAGATAAAAAAAGTTGCCAACACATAGTTATATATCACATTGAGAGCTTCACGTTGGTACAGAGCCTGTCAACATTCAAGGTTGTTTGAAAAAACTTTAAAAATTGAATTTTAAAATATGATAACTTAAAATAAATATTTGAGCCTCTAAATAATCTCAAATAACAAAGTTGTTAACTGCAAAGTTGTAGGTCACATCGTAGCTACAGTTTTGATATAAAGTTTGTAGTCATCCAGTTTCATATGAGAAGTTATGATTTTTTTGATATAATAGAAAGAGAGTGTCACACCCCAAAAATTTCAATTTTGGATTGTGCATGAAAAAGACTAAATAAAATAAATGATTTCAATATTTGAATAAATTTATTAGATAAGTTAAGTTGCTGCTAATTTAAATATAGAAAATTATGGTTTTAAACTTTTTCATATTAATTTGATAATGTGGTGTTTGTGTGATGCTTGTCTTTGGTGTTGGTGAGTGTTATTATTTTCAAAATACCATTGGACGACGTTTATTTCTCATCGGAAAACTTTTTGGTATTTTCTGGATTTAAAATTTCAATTTCCGTGAGCTTAATCTTTTTCCTTGATCTCTTCATCAATCTTTTCATGAGCTCAAACTCATTTGGTTGAGTTCCTTATCCTTCCAAGAGTCCCCAGGATTTTTTCCGTGATTTTTCAGAGCTCCGGGCTATTTTTCGCGGCTTAAAAGGTAATTCTAGATTTTCTGGAATTATTTTATCCGCGGAATTAAAATAATCCTGAAATTAAGAAATTCTGAAAAGTTTCCAAACCCTACGACTATATATATGCCGGCGTAGCCCTCGACGCCCTGGTTTTAGAAGTATAACCCTTATCGCGAGCCGCCGCTCGTAGCTCCCTCCACCCATCGCCGAAGTTCTTCATTTACAGCTTGCGTTCCGGCGAACTTCTGACAATGGTTCGGCATGCTTTTCCGGCCACCTCGGACATCTCCGGTGAATTCCGCTTCCACTCCGAGGTTCGTCTCGTCGTCCTCTTCAACGACACTTCTTTTGTTTTGCGAATCCATGTCCGTTTGATCGATTCCCTAACCTCCACTTCTCTTTTTCGGCGAGGTGCACCATGGCGGCCTCCACTCCAATCGGAGATCAAGTATTCATTCTCCTCTCGCACGGCCGATGGCCTTGAACATCTGCACCACAGTGGCCGTCTTCTACATTAACAGAAGACGAGAAGAGCAGAAGGTAGAAGGAGAACAGAGAAGTCACGCAGGCATCCGCCTTGCTCTATTGCGTTCGTTCGGCAACATCGAAAATGCAGCATGGAAACAATTTCTTTGGCTATGTGGAACGCGTGTTAATTGGAAAAGAACATGAAAGGATTGCAAGCCTCAATCCAGTAACGGTATGTACTCATTTTTTTTTCAATTCGAAATTCTTACCTGTATAAGAAATTGAACGACGGATGAGTTCTGTGCTCCTTTGGCGCCCGCACGCACGGCCTGCGGTGCTCGTGTGCCGGTGGCAGTGCTCGATCGGCAGCGGAGCCCGCATGCCTAGTCGGCTGTGGATCCCCGTGCTGCCGTGGCCGCTGCTGAGTGGCCGAGCCCTCCCTTTCCTCCGCGAGCACAGCAGCAGCAGGCTACCACGACCACGCTCAAGAGGAAGAACACGAATGTGACGTGCAACCGCCAATGAGGAAGATGATGGTATTTACGAGATTGCCACCAGTACTAAATTAATCACCGTTTAATCGTTTTAACTTCGATTCGAGTCGTTCAAGTCGCGTTAGATTCGTGTCGTCGTGCTCTACATATAGTAATGTTAATGTTTGTCATGTCTTATAATTATGAATTTATTGATTTAAAATACAATTTGATTAGTATTAATTTAATAGTTTTTAATTAAAAGTGACATAGGTTTATAATTTCGTTTTTGTTGCTTTTGACCGTGGTGATGTAAGCGACATGTTAGCAACGCTGTTTTTCAGGCCCCGTGTTTATGAATATAATTAATTTGATTAATGTTTAGTTAGCGATTGCTCTCTTTAATTAATTAAAAAGCAATTTAGGTTTAACTCGATTAATATTAGATGGTTCTTGATTATAATTTGTTTAGTTTAAATATAAAACATGAGATGGTTCGGTTAGTGCTGGTATATGTGTCAGGTTATATAAATTATAAATATTTGATTAGAATAATTAATGTTTATGCCATGCTCCTTTAAATTTAAAATGACATAAGTTCATGCGTCGGCACTTTCTTAAAATGTTAACTCGATTAATATTCACATTAATGCATTTTTATTTATAAATTGTTTAGTAGATGCAAATCATGGCTACCTAGTTTGTACAACAGCAGAGCAGCTATGCGTGTCCATTGAACTCTTGTTAGCATGATGACATCATCCCAACATCACCCACACTTTATTGTCATTTTCCTTTAGAAAAACAAATCCCGAAATACAATAGAAATACGTATACACATACAATCTTGTTTAGGCCATATCTTTCACGTTTTAACTCCGATTTGACCCGTTCAAGTTACGTTAGGTTTGTATTTGCGAGCTCTACATGTTAGTGTAGCTGTACAGTAGATTTGGAAAATTTAATTTTCGAGTTTATATTAAAATAATTATTTATCTATAGGAAATCTTAGAAAATTCATAACTTTCATGTTTTAAATCCGAATTTCGTGATCTTTACGTCTTTGTGATCGTAGTAACGTGTAGAAGAGTTTTACATACTTTTTATACCATTTTGCTACTGTTGGTGTACTATTTTAATTATGTCTCTTTGTTTGCTTCGTGTATGATTGCTCGGATGATTGTGTGTTGATGCTTGATGATCGAGTATAGACGGTGAGCAGTTTCTTGACGATCAGGAGTATTATTTTGAGCCAGACTAACAGTATCATCAGGAAAGCTTTGATCAAGGTAAGTATAACATGGGACCATCCTTGTTGTCCTATTCACTGAAATTATCATACATATGCATGTGTCCTCCTTGACAACCATAGAGATTATAACTTAGTGATTGATACCTTGATTCCTTGTCAATCTTGGGAATGCATTTGGGTAGCTATTGCTAGTGCTTAATTATGAACAGTGATCTTGTAATTTGATTAATGGATTAAGCAACCAACCATTAAGATGATTTTATTACTGTTGAAAAGGGGACTAGAGCAAGGGGTTATATTGTTGCTCTGATTTCTCTCCATAAGGACTTATCTGTACGTGATCATCCGGGACATACAGTACAGCTGTGAGGGCTATATGGCTCTGGCTCTAGTTGTTCAAGAGACCTTTTCTAGCTTGTTAGTGGTTACCTTAAATGGTGTAAGAATAGCTTGACATGTTGGGTGTAGGACAACCTCTAGTCTATGAGTATAGCCGAGAAGAAATTGTGCCATTTGAAAAGGGGTTCCTACATCTGCCTGCCAAGTGAATCTAATGGCCCTAACTTGTTAGACGAACTTTTGAATAACTTTATATGGTTTTCGATGTTTTGGGCCTTGCAAACCCATGCATTTGGAAATCATGACTCACAGTGAAAGTGTACACCTCTGTGCAGAGTTAAAAACTGGTATACTAGACGTGCCCATGGATACGGGCGACCTTGGAACATTTACAGATAGATGATCACTATTGCTATATCATGTTTTAATTACTGTTGATATTATTATGCCATGATAATGCTATTTTATTATTCTTATTACAATTGATTATTGATTCATTAATGGGAATTGGATTATCTTGATGCTACTCAATTGCCAATTATATAATGAATAAAAGCTAAATGCAGTCAAACAGTGTCTAGCCTTTTGTGCCTCATGAACCCTGTGCTATACTTGTTGAGTTCGACATGGACTCACTCTTGCTATTTCCATCACACCCCAGTGTGTTACTCAGAATAAGGATAAAGATGTAGTGGAGTTTCCAGAAGTCTTTCAGAAGTGTTTGGCATACGGAGCCACCAGTCAGCCATCCCTGAGAGGAATGGAGCCTGATGTTTAGTCATCGTAATGCGATACTCTAATGTAAGTGCTATTATAGCTGTGTGTACGTTAAATAAATAACATTGTTTCTGATACGTTATAAGATATGCTTTCCTTTTAAATTCACTCTGGAGGCACCTTTAATTCGGGTTTGAGACACAAACCGGGACTAAAGTCTCCTGCACTGACATGCCTTGGTAACCGTTACAACTGGGACTAAAAGGAAAGTATCAGAAACAATGTTATTATATAACGTATACATAGCTATATTAACACTTACATCAGAGTATCGCGGAACAATGACTAAACTTCAGGCTCCATTCTTCTTAGGGAAGGCTGACTGGTGGCTCCGTATGCCAAGCACTTCTAAAAGACTTCTAGATACTTCACTACACCTTCATCCTTCTTTTAAGTAGCACCTTACTACACACTGGAGTGTGGTGGAAATAGTAAGGGTGAGTCCATGTCGAACTCAACAAGTATAACACAGGGTTCATGAGGCACAAAAGGCTAGACACTGTTTGACTGCATTTAGCTTTTAATCATCATATAATTAGCAATTGAGTAGCATCAAGGTAATCCAAATCCCATTAATGAACCAATGATCAATTGTAATAAGGATAATGAATAGCATTAACATGAACATAATAATAATCAACAGTAATTAAGCATGATATAACAATGGTGATCATCTATCTGTAAATGTTCCAAGGCCGCCCATATCCGAGGGCACGACTAGTATACTAGTTTTTAACTCTGCGCAGAGGTGTAACTTTCACTGTGAGTCATGATTTCCAAATGCATGGGTTAATTACTCCCAAAACACTGAAAACCATATAAAGCCATTCAAAAGTTCGTCTAACAAGTTAGGGTCATTAGATTCACTCGCCAGGTAGATGTAGGAACCCCCTTTTCAAATGGCACAATTCCTTCTCGGCTATACTCATAGACTAGAGGTTGTCCTACACCCAACGTGGCAAGCCATTCTTACGCCATTTAAGGTAACCACTAACAAGCTAGAAAAGGTCTCTTGAACAACTAAAGCCAGAGTCATATAGCCCTCACAGTTGTACTGTATGTCCTGGATAAATCACGTACAGATAAGTCCTTATGGAGAGAAACCAGAGCAACAATATAACCCCTTGCTCTAGTCCCCTTTTCAACAGTAATAAAATCATCATTAAAGATTGATTGCTTAATCCATTAATCAAATTACAAGATCATTATTCATAATTAAGCACTAGCAATAGCTACCCAAATGTATAACCCATAGGTGACAAGGAATCAAGGTATCAATAGCTAAGTTGTAATTTTTATGGTTGTCAAGGAGGACACATGCATATGTATGATAATTTCAGTGAATAGGACAACAAGAATGGTCCCATATTATACTTGCCTTGATCAAAGCTTTCCTGATGATACTGCTGGTCTAGCTCAAAATAATACTCCTGATCGTCAAGAAACTGCTCACCGTCTATACTCGATCATCAAGCATCAACACACAATCATCCGAGCAACCATACACTAAGCAAACAAAGAGACATAATTAAAATAGTACACCAACAGTAGCAAAACAGTATAAAAAGCTTGTAAATCTCTTCTACACATTACTATGATCACGCAGACGTAAAGATCACGAAATTCGGATTTAAGACGTGAAAGTTATGAATTTTCTAAGATTTCCTATAGATAAATAATTACTTAAATATAAACTCGAAAATTAAATTTTCCAAACTTACTATACAGCTATACTAACATGTAGAGCTCGTAAATACGAACCTAACACAACTTGAACGTGTCAAATTGGAGTTAAAACAAAGATTTTATGCTCCAAACAAGTTTAGTGGCAAAACTGTAAATAGTATACCTTGGGCTGGGAGGAACTCCGGTCAGCCATGGTGGAATCTCGCCGGAGAGAAGTAAGATGAGATGGGAACTCGATGAAACGGCGATGGATTCGCGCAAACGGATATACCACGGTGTAGAGAACGACGAGGGCTGCCTCTTGGTGGTGGTGGCTGGCGTCGGGACGCGACGGTTTGGCCGGAAAAGCTCGTCGGAGAGTTTGCCGGAACGCAAGCTGTAGATGAAGAACTTCGGCGAGGGATGGAGGGAGCTACGAGCGGCGGCTCGCGATAAGGGTTGTACTTCTGAAACCAGGGCATCGAGGGCTATGCCGGCATATATATAGTCATAGGGTTTGGAAACTTTTTGGAATTTCTTAATTTCGGGATTATTTTAATTCCGCGAATAAAAATAATTCTAGAAAATCTAAAATTACCTTTTTGGCCGCGAAAAATAGCCCGGAGCTCAGAAAAATCACGGGAAAAATCCTGGAGACTCTTGGAGAGATAAGGAACTCAACCAAATGAGTTTGAGCTCGTGAAAAGATTGATGAAGAGATCAAGAAAAAAGATTAAGCTCACGGAAATTGAAATTTTAAATCCAGAAAATGTCAAAAAGTTTTCCGGTGAGAAGCAAACGTCGTCCTATGGTATTTTAAAAATAATAGCACTCACCAACACCAAAGACAAGCATCACACAAACACGACATTATCAAATTAATATGAAAAAGTTTAAAACCATAATTTTCTATATTTAAATTAGCAGCAACTTAACTTATCTAATAAATTTATTCAAATATTGAAATCATTTATTTTATTTAGTGTTTCTAAGCATAACCGAAAAATGCAAGGGGGAAGGTTGAGGAGGTGGCTTAAGAAGGTTAGTTATATATAGTGCCTCTCATAACTCTTTTTGCATTAGTGCTTTTCTCACTTTTGGGTTAAAACAATATCTAGCTAGATAGAGAACTTTCATGCATGGTTGTGTTTTGAGAGAGAGAGAATGGTAGTAGATTTTTGTCTTAGGGTTTCAATGCATGGTGTCTTAGAAGATTTGGATTAGTGGTGTGAGCCTCTCAAAGTTGAGAAAAACAAGTTCTAGCTAGAGAGAGCTAGAGTTTCGAAACTAGAAATGCTGCGAAAGTCAGAACTTCTGATAGGGAACCAGAACTTCTGATGTTTGCAGAGAGAAATTCATGCATAGTTGTGTAGATTTTTGTCTTAGATGTCGAAATTATTTGTTATCAGATTTTACAATTTGTTATCTAGATTTTGTATCCACTAAACTAGATTGTTTGAAATTAAAATAATTTTTAGTTTATTCAAATAATTACAATAATTTAAATTTTAATCTAATATTTTTGAATGGACCCATTTATACCATTAGAATTTTTGTACAGCTGAAGATGGAAAGGCCGTTATGGATGTACAACTTGTCAAGATTAGATACGACATACCAGTTGGAGGTTCGTAGGTTTATTGATGCAGCTAAGAGGCATGCTTGCAGAGAGAAGACGAAGTACATATATTGTCGGTGCATCGACTGCAAAAATGTTGTTGTATTTGATGACAGAGACCAAATCAATTCTCATTTGGTTTGTCGAGGTTTTATGAAGAATTACTTGATTTGGGCAAAACATGGAGAGGGTAGTTGCACGCCTTGTGCAGTAGAAAACCCAGTGCAGGAGACATGACACCACATCCCTCAGACTGATCCAGTTATGCGGGATGATAGTGATGATGATTTCGTTGGCGTCCAAGATGTGGGTGAAGACGTCGAAGTTGAGGTCAATGAAAGTGAACAAGCAGATTTCTTCGAGGCATTGTTGCACCGTTATTCCGATCTGTCAATGTTCTATAAAAAGGGTATGGAGGCAATGAAGAAGGCTGCAACAAAGCATTTGCACGATGAGTCTAAGGGTTGTACCAATGAATTCACCACGCTGAGATCTATCCTTCAGTTTTTGATGCTAAAAGCTCGATTTGGCCGGTCTGATGCTAGCTTCAATGAGTTTCTGCGTGTTCTAGGAGATCTCCTTCTGAAGGGGAACAAAGTGCCTACTAACACATACTATGCAAAGAAGCTAATCAATCCACTGACTATGGGTGTCGAAAAGATCCACGCATGCAGGAATCATTGTATCCTGTATCGAGGTGACGATTATAAAGACTTAGAGAGCTATCCAAATTGTGGTGCTTGTAGGTACAAGATGAATAAAGACTACAAGGAGGAAGAGATTGAAGCCTCAGTTTTGATAGGGAAGAAGTGAAAGAAGACCACAAAGAACACCCTAAAAAGCTCAAAAACCACTGGCCATGAAGAAGTAGACTATTACGCGCAGAGAAGGGTTCCCGCTTTAGCGATATGGTACCTCCCCATTGTTGATCGGTTGAGGTGTTTGTTCACAAACCCTGAGGATGCCAAACTTATGTGCTGGCATGCTTCTGATGAGCGCAAAGACAATGGAAAACTTTGACATCCATCCGATGCCAAGCAATGGGAAAATTTCTATGACACACGCCCGAAATTTGCTGAGGATCAAAGGAATATAAGGTTCGCACTGAGTACTGATGGAATGATCCATTTGCTGAGAGGAGCAGAAAGCATAGCACATGGCCAGTGATCCTGACCATCTACAACCTTCCTCCATGGTTCTGGACCTACACAACCCAGTGTTGATGTGGATGTGTTTTTAGAGCCCTTAATGGACGACATACAAGGTGATATCCCTTGGTGTATGCTCTTTGCTGATGATGTGGTGCTAGTTGACGACAGTAGGGCAGGGGTTAATAGGAAGTTAGAACTATGGAGGCACACGTTAGAGTCGAAAGGGTTCAGACTTAGTAGGACCAAGACCGAGTACATGAGGTGCGATTTCAGCGTGACTAGGCATGAGGAGGGAGACATTAGCCTCGATGGGCAAGTGGTGGCCAAGAAGGATACTTTTCGGTATTTAGGATCGATGCTACAAAAGGATGGCGACATTGATGAAGATGTTAGGCATAGAATTTCAGCCGGCTGGTTGAAATGGCATCAAGCTTCTGGCGTCCTCTATGACAAAAGGGTGCCTCAAAAGCTGAAAGGTAAGCTTCTGTCGGTGTTGGAAAGCCGTATGATAGGTGGAAAATATCTTGTATGGTTCGGGGGGTAAGCAGCGTACTCCGGGGGAATATTAGGCTCTATCAAACATAAAGGGAATTGGAGGTAGCATTTTGTTTTGCTGCTAGTTGACGCTAAACCAACCCATTAGGTATTTTGGCTCAAGATGTAGTCGTCACGATGGGCAACTAGGATTGTCATGCATTCAATTGACAAATTTTTGGGCCATTCACTATCGGTTGTGCACTGATCCAGCAGTGGTGGCATGAGTGCAACTTTCGGGTCAAGTTTTAAACTGAGAGTGACACTGACCATGTTACTACTGCTTCATGCGTCAACTAGTAGTGATACTATTGGATATCACTGTCGGCAAATGATTAGACTCGGCAGGGATGTGCCTATTATCACTGCCGGGTAGTCAACCTGTCCGTGATAGGCCATGTTGACGGTCCTTAAGTATCAATTATAACTATTAAATAAATAGAGAAAAGGATCCAAATGAAACCAACACCTAGACTTAGGGTTTTATCTGACAGAATTCCACGAGTTTTGTTGTTTATCTATTTCTGCAGGGGGTTATCAGGAAATACGGAAGAAAGGCCCACATGTCGGATTAATGACGGGATATTAACCGAACACGTAATTAACTTACATCTAGAAGAGTCTAGAAGCCACGAGAACGAACGGGAGGCGTAACGGGGCCGGAGACAGGGCGCCCGCCCTAGTCCCCAGGGCGCCCGCCCCCTCCTGTGGACCAATCAGGCTCCGCCTCGAGGATTATGCTCCACCGACCTAGAGGATCAAGGAAAACCGTCCGTTCAATGTCGGTTTGATCCGACGGCCCAGATTCATCCGAAAGGGCTATATAAGCAAGGCCCCTGCCCCTGGAGGAGAGGCCCTCGTCTCATACTTCAAACCCTAATTCAGGAGGAGAGCCTCTGATCAAGCCCTAGAGCCACCACATCAACTAGATCTCTAGTTAGCATAGCTACATAGGATTAGAACTAGAAGGAGTCAATCTTCGATTGGTTCCCGGATCTGTCAAGAGGATTCTTGGTAATTCCTCTCTGTTCTTCAATTGTTCATCTTTGTTCTTCAATATTATGAATATGACTTTATTCTATTTCAATATATTGGTTATGACTTTGCTCTACTTGATTATATTTGCAATTATATTGTTCTTAGTTTATCATAGTTATATGCTTGGTTTAGTTAGATTGGAATTATATACATGCCTAGGATCGTATAGCGTTTATCCATGTGTACAGTGGGTGAATGATAACTATTGTGTAGACGTGGTGTCTATACCGTATTTATCTGCGATTGCACCCTATATGCCGGATTGTGGGGTAGTTCGCGATAGTGACAGCTTCGTTGATTCTTATATAGTCCCCCTCTCGTGTATAGGGCAGGCAGAGCAACACTATTACAGGGGAGTGATTGCTATGTTCTTCATCTTCCTTGCTAATATTCACTATGCATGGATATAGTCTTTTCTCACCATGATTGCCAAGTATAATTGCACTAACTATGATATGCTAGACTTTATAGTTAATAATAACTTAGGGAATATCTTTGTAGTTCATCCTAATTCCATGCTAATGACTTGCTAGAATATCTGTTGAGGTGCTTATCATTATTATATGTGGCTAGCTGATCAGATTAATTATCTTTGTCACCATTATCACTTTACCTTTACTTAATGTGACATTTATACCTGTATAAAGAGATTGATAAATACTCTCGGTTATACATGCAATGATGTGTACTCAGTTCTATATTCTCATTCCATTATCAACCATGATACCTAGAAATCCCTTCCCAGTGGTAAAAATATAAATAACGATACCTGGAATACTTCCCGGTTAAAATGCTACATCGGTATTAATCTGTGCGCTTGCAGATCCCTTTTATTATTTATCTTGATGAGCAAATGCATATTTCAATACCGCGTCTCTCATGTCATGCTGGGGATGACAACTTGGCTTAAGTGGCATGAGGGATAGGTTTGGCATTTTTGGCGCCGTTATCAGAATTAGAAAACTAAGTCTACTTTTGGTAGTGACGTTAAGAATGCCCAACAAGCATTTTTGGCGCCGTTGCCGGGGAAGGTTGATTACTAAGTAGGAATGAATATGGAACTTTGAGTCATCATTTGCATCACTAATCTGATCGAGCTTATCAATTCTCTTATACAGTTTTACCCCTGTATTTTCCATTTTGATTATTTATTGCAGGGTGATGTATGAATAGAAGACATCTTCCAGACAACTTTGTTGACGATCCCAAAGCCTTATTCAGAAGAACAAGAGCCAAGCTCAAGAGGACATCGTCAACACTTCAGCACAAAGCTTCATCCAAATCCGAAGACCGCCGAAGTTTCATCCGGAATTTGTCGACTGAATTCGAAGCCATGGCGAACAAGTCGATCCACGAGTTCTCAGCTCCCACTACGGACAACATCCGCACTGGACCTGCCACGGCCATCGACAAGAACTTTGAGCTCAAGCCAGGGCTCATCAACATGGTGCAAGCTAACCAGTTCTGTGGGAAGCCACATGAAGACGCTAGTGCTCATCTTCAACACTTCCTGGAGATCTGCAGCACTTTCACCATGGCTGAAGTCCCCAGAGACGCCATACTACTTCGCCTTTTCCCATTCTCACTGTTGGGGAGAGCGAAGCAGTGGTTCTACGCTACAAAGGAGAAGAACACTACATGGGCACTCTGCTCTACGAACTTTCTGGCTAAGTTCTTTCCAATGGGCAAGACCAATGCTCTCCGTGGGAAGATTACAAGTTTTCAGCAACAACATGATGAATCCGTTCCAGAAGCATGGGAGCGTTTCCAAGACTACATCCTAGAATGTCCCCATCATGGAATGGAAAGCTGGCTGTTGATGTAGACATTTTATCATGGGCTCATTAACAGTGCCCGTGAAACCATGGATGCTGCAGCTGGAGGAGCATTCCTATCACTCACCATACCTCAAGCCACAGCTCTTGTGGAGAAGATGGCATCCAATTAAGGTTGGAATGAAGAAAGAACTCAGACACGCAAGAAAGGTGGAGGTATGCACCAGCTCAAGGAGGTAGACATGCTGTCTGCCAAGCTAGACCTACTCATGAAGAAGCTCGATGATCGAGCTGGAGAAAAGAAAGAAGTCATGCACGTCTATGACTCCCACATGACTTGTGAGGAGTGTGGAGGTACTGGACACTCGGGCAATCACTGTCCTGAGTTGCTGGAGGACGTGAACTACATCAACAATAACAACAACAACTACTACAACCGTCCTCAGCAGAATCAAGGTTGGAATCAACAGAGGCCTAACTACTCAGGTAATTACCAAGGTAACAATTCTTTCAATAATAATAATAATTATCCACCTTTGAGAGAGTTAGTGTCCAACCAAGGAAAGCTAATGGATAACCTGTCTAAGAAATTGGCATCTAATGATAAAATACTAGAAAATATAAATAATAGAATGGATAATTTCTCTACTGCCATCAAGAACCAGATTAGCTTTAATAAAATGATTGAATCTCAGTTGAATCAAATAGCTGCTGCTGTTCCTGCTACTAACCCCGGTATACCATCACAACCGGAAGGACTAGAATCTGCAAATCTTATAGACATGTTTGATGCAGGAGATTACTGGAGTAACCCTATCGTGGAAGTAAGTACTGACCGTCTGCCGGTCAAGAGAGGCGATCCAGGACGCCCCGTCATCCCAATCTCCATCGGCATGCGAGACTTCCCAGAAGCACTCTGTGACTTTGGCTCCAGCGTCAACATCATGCCCAGGGTACTCTATGAAAAACTCTTTTCACAACCATTATTAGAAACAACCATGTGTTTGCAGCTTGCAGATAGGACACTAAGTTTCCCGAGAGGAATATTGAAGAACATCTGTGTCCGAGTGGGTTCCTCGTACGCTCCAGCAGACTTCGTAGTGATAGAGACCGGTTCTGATGAGAGGGCTCCCGTCATCCTAGGGAGACCATTCCTGAACACCGCGGGTGCTGTCATCTATGCTAGTGCTGCCAAGATCAGATTCTACATCAAGGGGAGGAAGGAAACGTTTTCCTTCAAGAACAAGACCGCACAAATCCCAGAGCAACCCCAATATGAACCAAGGAAGAGGACCAACAGGAGGAACAAGAGCAAGAAGCAAGTATGGACCGAGACAGCTAAGATGGTCACTGCCGTGCACAAAGGTCAAGATCGCCAACTCAAGTCACCGTTCTTGCCTAAGAAGGATGACCTAGGTATGCCAAGCATTTATTGCTCCATTAATGGGTCCCACTTCTACAAGACACTTTGCGACACTGGGTCGGGCGTCAACATAATGGCCAAGGTCACCTATGAACTTCTGTTCGGAACCATGCCCTTAAACCCAACATATATTCAGCTCCAGATGGCAGATCAGACATTCCGACCGGTCGAAGGTACAGTAACTGACGTCCCTGTCAAGATAGACGATCACTTTGTCCATACAGACTTTCAAGTTATTGACATGGGAGAAGATGAATACGATCCACCCATCATCCTTGGAAGACCATTCCTTAGTACTGTCAAAGCAATCATTTACATTGGAACTGGAGAAGTCCACATGCACTTCCCCTCTGAGAAGGTACGCCTTTACTTTACTGACCCTAACTATGTATTTAAAGAATCTAAGCAGGTCAGGACAAGAAGAAGGCGGCGTAACCACAATCAGAAGCAACAGGTCATCAAGGACGGATGGGCAGATTATGAAGGAGAAGTGGTAAGATCTGAAGACATACCACTCAACCAACACTGTCCTGAGGAGACCAAAGCACCGAGACAGGTATGGAAAGAAAAGACAATTGTACATGAAGAGGAGGCGCTGCCAGAACCACCGACTACGCCATCCACCAAGTCCTAGGACGACTGAACGAATAAGAGTCCCGTTCGGAGGACTTAAAAACACCGAACGCCTTGCCAAGAGGTAACTTGGTAGTTATCCTTTCCTTTTAATTATTTACTTTATCTTAAATAGTTTGCTTAGTTAATCATATTCATACTATCTTAAAAAGAAAATAAAAATGTTAAAAACCCTAAAGCCCCATGTGAGTATGCGAGTGGCATAAAACCCATAAGTACATTCACTGTGGTGGCATAAAAAAAATATATATATATATATAATAAATACATAAATATTTTCTTCTGCTTTATAAAAGAAAAAAAAACAACATAAAAAAATCAAGGAGGCTCAGCATGATAAAGGCTAGATATTTATGCTAACACTTAATCAGTTCCACAAAGCTTTGTTGTCTATTTGAGCTTCACAGAATTCAAGGAGACTAGCAGACAGAGGACATTCTAATCGCTGTCAGGGTGCTGCCGACTTTCAAATACACCTCCGCCATCTGCTAGCTACATCAGAAGAGATTATGTCAAGATCCAGCTTGGGGGAGAGCACCTCCATTATCTTGCTAAGTATTTCTATCTTTATCTTTATATTTATATATACTTCTACCCTATAAAAATAAAAATATACATAACTATGAAAAAAAACCAAATAAAGATTTTGTGCTTATATATATATACCTATATCTTTTGCTTAGTGTGTTTTAATAAATAAATAAAGTGGCTATGCTAAACTGAATCTAGATAATAATAAAACTCTAGCATGGATATGATGAATAGTTGCTTTGCCTAACTTTCAAATTTGAAGTCCTCTCTCTAAGTTTAGACATAACTGTTATCATTTAAAGCTTGCTCTAAACCTGAACTTGTGGGAAGAGAACTTGATCTAAAGTCTAAGTTGTTAACGGATATGATATGGGAAGGTTGAGCTGCTGTTTATCTATTCCTAGAGATGCTAGAATTCTGGAGAATTTTATCTTTGAAAATCTTAAAATGCTACATGATGAGTTCCTGTATGATGAGAATTTAAGTTCCTACCACAGCCATACATACATGCTTGCTAGACTTTAAGCCATACCTTTACTTTTTACTGCTTATGAGCATTGAGTGTAGTCAAGCTGTGTAGACCCTTAGGAGCTTGTCATGCGGTTAAAATCAAGATTCACTTGCACGATCACTCATACATGCTGCTTCTACTCCGGAAGTACGCATCCACATATATCCACTCATTCTCATCTCCAGATCCACATAAAATTATTCTACTCCTAATCCGGGAGAGAATAGCCAAAAATATTTTCCCATTCTTGTTATCCTCTGTGAAATAAATGCTCAAGCTATTTTGGTTACTACCACTTGCTATATTGTTCTAAGGAGATGAGTGCTCTATACGAGGAAATAAAAAGGGGCAAGTGCCCGGAACCTCGAAAAGAAAAAGATACGAGGAAATAAAAAGGAGCAAGTGCTCGGAACCTCGATGAAAAAAAAAGAAAAAGTGTGAGAAGAGAGGTAAAAATGGACAAGTGTCCGACAGTAGAATTAGGGGTACAAGATACCCACCTGAGAGAAAAAAAAAGAAGAGAAAATATAGAGCACCTCATTCTCCTCAAGAGCTTTAAAAGCAAGAAAGGTACGTATCCCCTCAAAAAGAGCAAAAGTAGAATTAGACTTTCATCATTGTTATCATCACTACCACCATACACCATTTATTCGCCACACATGCACATCTTGATTTGACTTATTGGCTTGTTTCTCTGGATCCATGGTTTGACTATGCAATAAATGTCTTGTAAGTATGTATACTTTATCTCCCACCTATGAGCTCCAGATATCAAAAGCCTTATTAGAATAGGATGAGAGAAAAGGCAATGTCACTCTGCCTTATACCACAAATACTACATACTTTGCTTTGAGAGAAGGCAGACATCATTACTGCCTTGATGAGGATCTAGAAATACCACAAAAGAGAGACCTGAGAGAGTCATACAAGGAATCTCTGAGTTTTATTTGAAAATCTGCAAAAAAACTCCAAGAGCTATAGCTAATCAAGAATAAGAGACATGGCGCTTGACTAGACTGTTCTATCTTTTAACCGCTCAAGACAAAGGTGACGGTTGCAAGCCCCATGGTGAAAGGTATAATGAGTAAGTTTTAAGTCTTGACAGTTTACTTTAACTCAGAGATGAGACTCTATTTGAAAGCATGTGTACCGTCAAAATTCAAAGGCATTTTCAGCAACTACTGAGTCTCTCCTTGCTCAGGGACGAGCAAGAGGTAAGCTTGGGGGAGTTTGTTGACGGTCCTTAAGTATCAATTATAACTATTAAATAAATAGAGAAAAGGATCCAAATGAAACCAACACCTAGACTTAGGGTTTTATCTGACAGAATTCCACGAGTTTTGCTGTTTATCTATTTCTGCAGGGGGTTATCAGGAAATACGGAAGAAAGGCCCACATGTCGGATTAATGACGGGATATTAACCGAACACGTAATTATCTTACATCTAGAAGAGTCCAGAAGCCACGAGAATGAACGGGAGGCGTAACGGGGCCGGAGACAGGGCGCCCGCCCCCTCCTGTGGACCAATCAGGCTCCGCCTCGAGGATTATGCTCCACCGACCTAGAGGATCAAGGAAAACCGTCCGTTCAATGTCGGTTTGATCCGACGGCCCAGATTCATCCGAAAGGGCTATATAAGCAAGGCCCCTGCCCCTGGAGGAGAGGCCCTCGTCTCATACTTCAAACCCTAATTCAGGAGGAGAGCCTCTGATCAAGCCCTAGAGCCACCACATCAACTAGATCTCTAGTTAGCATAGCTACATAGGATTAGAACTAGAAGGAGTCAATCTTCGATTGGTTCCCGGATCTGTCAAGAGGATTCTTGGTAATTCCTCTCTGTTCTTCAATTGTTC
This sequence comes from Saccharum spontaneum, assembly GCA_022457205.1. Taxonomy (NCBI): domain Eukaryota; kingdom Viridiplantae; phylum Streptophyta; class Magnoliopsida; order Poales; family Poaceae; genus Saccharum; species Saccharum spontaneum. The sequence continues at coordinate 63,738,467 of CM039595.1, forward strand.
ATCTTTGTTCTTCAATATTATGAATATGACTTTATTCTATTTCAATATATTGGTTATGACTTTGCTCTACTTGATTATATTTGCAATTATATTGTTCTTAGTTTATCATAGTTATATGCTTGGTTTAGTTAGATTGGAATTATATACATGCCTAGGATCGTATAGCGTTTATCCATGTGTACAGTGGGTGAATGATAACTATTGTGTAGACGTGGTGTCTATACCGTATTTATCTGCGATTGCACCCTATATGCCGGATTGTGGGGTAGTTCGCGATAGTGACAACTTCGTTGATTCTTATATAGTCCCCCTCTCGTGTATAGGGCAGGCAGAGCAACACTATTACAGGGGAGTGATTGCTATGTTCTTCATCTTCCTTGCTAATATTCACTATGCATGGATATAGTCTTTTCTCACCATGATTGCCAAGTATAATTGCACTAACTATGATATGCTAGACTTTATAGTTAATAATAACTTAGGGAATATCTTTGTAGTTCATCCTAATTCCATGCTAATGACTTGCTAGAATATCTGTTGAGGTGCTTATCATTATTATATGTGGCTAGCTGATCAGATTAATTATCTTTGTCACCATTATCACTTTACCTTTACTTAATGTGACATTTATACCTGTATAAAGAGATTGATAAATACTCTCGGTTATACATGCAATGATGTGTACTCAGTTCTATATTCTCATTCCATTATCAACCATGATACTTAGAAATCCCTTCCCAGTGGTAAAAATATAAATAACGATACCTGGAATACTTCCCGGTTAAAATGCTACATCGGTATTAATCTGTGCGCTTGCAGATCCCTTTTATTATTTATCTTGATGAGCAAATGCATATTTCAATACCGCGTCTCTCATGTCATGCTGGGGATGACAACTTGGCTTAAGTGGCATGAGGGATAGGTTTGGCATTTTTGGTGCCGTTATCAGAATTAGAAAACTAAGTCTACTTTGGGTAGTGACGTTAAGAATGCCCAACAGGCCACCCCATCACTACTGATTATCCTCTATCAGCAGCAATTTTGGCAGTGATAGAGGGTTCTGACTGAGAGTGATCTACTATTCTAGCTAAGTTGACTAGTATATAACTAGAACCATACTCTGTGTGTTGCTGCAGAGATTGCAGATGGTTTGGAATGAAATTAGACTACATATAATTACTTACATGATAGGATAAACACTTATAAATGACTGTTGCACTAGGTTAGAAAACTTAAAATAGGCGGGCAATATGGATTAACCGTGGCAGGCAAGCCGTCCGCCTCCATCCAAAGGTCACAGTTAATCCGGCCTTAACGGGGGTGATTGGGCAAAACCGCCTCGGTTAATCAATTAACCGAGGCAGTCATTGTAAAATGCCCGCCTCCGCAAATAATTGCGAGAATTAAAAAAAAGCTGGTGAGCCTAGTGGCCCACCGAGCCCGCCGCCGTGGTCCACTGAGCCCGTTGCTCCTCGTGTCCATGCCACCACCGCCGGAGAAGGGCTGAGCCCCGCGCCGCGCCTTCGCCACTAGATCTGGTCGAACCACCACCAGATCCGCGCCTCCAGAACCAGATCCGATGCATGGGGAGGAGGGGCGCCGGGATCCGTTGCGTAGGGGAGGAGGGATCCATCGCAGGAGTGGGGAAGAAGGGTTGCTCGCCGGATCCGCCACTCGGGGGAGGAGCGGCATCGCAGCCTGCTTGGGTTGGGGGAGGGGCATCACCACCCGATCTGTGCCTCCACAACCAGGTCCATCACCGGGGGAGCATGGGCGGCCAAATCCGGCCGCTCCACCATGGAGGAGGGACGCTGATCGCGGAGTAGGGTCAAGGAGGGGCGAGGCCACGCCGCGCTAGGAGCCCGTGAGGCCTCGTCGCCGCACCAGGAGGCCGTGCCGTGCTGCGCCTGGAGCCCACGAGCCCGCGCCACTATGCCGGGAGGCTGCGCTACGCCGGGAGGCCGTGTCATGCTCGCTTTCATGAGGCTGGGCCCTCCAACACTATAGCCGAGAGAGGTGAGGTAGGGAGAGAGAGGGAGAGGTGAGGGAGAGGAGAGATACGTGAGAGAGAGGAGGGAGACGCAGCTTTGTCCAGTGCAACTGCGCGAGAGGGAGAGAGAAGTGAGAGATGAAACCCTAAGTGGTGGCTTATATATGAGCCCGGTAGACTGCTTGGTATGGGCTTTGCATTGGCTCAAAGTTGGGCCAGTATTTTCGGAGAGGGCCTTATAGTGTGCCCGCCTCCGAAAATACATTTACGGAGGCAGTTGCTTTACGACAACCGCCTCGGTTAATATTGATTAACCAAGGTGGTTGCTTTAAGACGACTGCCTTGGTTAATGTATTAACCGAGGCAGTTGGGTTAGGGTAACCACCTTAGTTAATAAGCATTAACCGAGGCGGTTTGGTTACATTGTCAGCCTCGGTTAAGGAATAACAGAGGCGGTTGCTAGCTCGGCTGCCCCACCTCGAATAACCGAGCCAGGCAACCAGGCTGCCCGCCTCGGAGGCTTATTTTGAAATGCCTCGCAAAAGTTTCTATGTAGTAGTGTTAGTTGATGGTGTGGCAAGCTAATGTGGTCAACTAAATGCATGTCAATAGATGTTATGGCTCGCTGACCTGGATAGCTCGAATGAGGAGATAACGACTATCATAATTACATGTACTAGTTGGCTGCTTATGTGGATAGCTTCCATGTATAGATAGATATCCTAGTGGTCTTTGCAAATTTAAGATGCTGGAAGGATACCTTGTTGTTGTTGCCAAACTTTCTTATAAATGAGTCAGACATACATATTCTTGCATTGGTTCTTATCAAAATGAGGCATGCAAGGAAATGAAAGAACGCAATAAAAAAGTAATAGAATTAGATATAACTATAAGATGATGGAACAACAAAACAAGTAGAAATATATGGCTGCATTGTATTTTATCTTCATTAAAAGTAGCAATTGCACATTGTGGACTTGACGTGGTTAGATCGCTTAAGAGGTTGAACGTTAGTGGGGTTGGCATGCTATTTAGTGGAAGATGATGTGGATACGGTTTGCATGTTGAGATAGAAAAAAAAGTAGTAAGTAGTAATTGCGCATAGTTCGGGTGACGTTGATAGCTTGCATTACGAGGTTAAAAGTTAGTGGGGAGTAGAAATGACATGGCATTTAGTAGGAGATGATGTGGATGGTTACTGGGATATGATGTGAATGGCGTGCTTGTTGAGATAGAAGGCTGGTGGGATTAATGATTATAAAATACTAGCTAGCAGCATACATCGCGAGTTGCCGTGGGAATAGTACATGATTTGGAATGAAATTGACAACATATAATTACTTATATGTAGGCATAAATTTTTATAAACCAATATTTGTGGATGATGTGGCACGCTGACATGGACATCTAAGTCTATGTTACTGGATGATGTGTCTCACTGTTTTGTATATTATAGTTGTAGATGTTAATTGGATCTGATAGTGGACTTTGGAATGAAATTAGACGACAAATAATTACTTATATGAAGGGATAAACTATTATAAACCAATGTTGGTGGATGATGTGGCACACCTACATGGATTACTATTGTTAGTGGATGATGTGTGTATTTTATAATTGCAGATGTGGGTTGTAATTGCACGTGATAGTGGACTGATGAGGTGTATAGCTTCCATGTCAAGATAGAACTCTATTGAGGTTTAGGACTATAACAGATATAGATATAGATATAGATATAGATATAGATATAGATATAGATATAGATATAGACATGGACATGGACATGGACATAGACATAGACATAGACATAGACATAGATATAGATATGCAAATGAGGCTATTAAGGCATTAACGATGAAGAGATATGGGTGATACCTTGTCTTTATATATGAACTACCAAACAGACTGGTCCATGAGAACCCAAAGCCTGAAATAGAAGACAGAGACAAGCAGTGTTGATATGACGGGGGCTTTGCAACTGTTGTCTGCTGCCATTTTCCTCACATTGGTGATCCTGTCTTGCACTACTGACGCTGGTATGTGTGTATAGTTTAAGCTTGAGTTAGCAATATTTTAATCTTTTACTGATTAATAAACTAATGTGCAGATGCGAAGATAAAATGTACCCCTCTAACACCTTGTGACCTAACACAATGCCGCCATATATGCCAAAGGTTACATATTCACAATGCCGTAACCATCTGTGTGACTAATCGCGATCCTCAGCAGTGCTGCTGCCAATGGTATTGGTAACTAATCGCGATGCTCAGGAGTGCTGCTGCCAATATTAGCTGGCGCGAGTGACAAGAGCCGAGGAAGGCTCCCTCTTGGATGCAAGATGATTAATAATAAAATATAGTCGATCTTATGGTTCTGATAATGATATCATGCTTGCGTCTATTTGTTCTGACAAAAATAAACTGTGGCCCACTTTACTACAAATTCACTTTTACTAAATCTCCTACGACTTCTTTGTCGAGGTTAAAAGTGGTTCAGCTTGCGTCTATTTGTTCTGACAAAAATAAACTGTGCCCACTTTGCTACAAAATTACTTTTACTAAATCTCCTACGACTTCTTTGTCAAGATTAAAAGTGGTTCAGCCTGCCCTTTAAGCAAGGCGCAGGGCACAGGGCAGCCATTATAATTTCTACATATGGCTGCCTAAGAAAAGTGTCACTCCGAGTAGCCTTATATTATATTGACGGCAATGATCTTAAGATGACCACCGTAAAAATCCATATACACAGGACTCGTACATAAAAATCATAACTTTTTTGATATGAAGTCGGATCAAGACCTGTTTTATACTAAAAGAACAGGAACTCGCTATGATTAAAACTATGTAGATGATAACATTTTTGTTTGTGATTACTTAGAGACCGATATATTGGTTACAAATTCCTTGATCTATTCTAAGAAGACATTTTTTGGGTCAATTTTCTAAAGCCACTACAACACGGTTCCGCCCATGGTATTTTAACTGCTGGTTCTATTAAAATTGTTGGTGATAATATATCACCACCAATTCATAATGGAACTGGTGGAGAAAATATTTCATATTTAATTAAAAACACATCTAGGGGGTTCTCTCTCCCACAGTCATCTAGACATCAGCTCTGTCATTGCCGCCACATATATGCGCCTTCATGTCTTCTCCCACACCCTTTAGTCACCGCCACTCTGCCTTCTCCCCTCCTTTGACACACGTACCTTTGCTTCCATCCCTGTATACATAAAAAATGACAAAAAGTGTTTATAAGTGGCCATGGCCCAACCTGCGCAGCACTACCGAGGCCGAAATTGCCGCAAAACCAAAGATCAAGCATGAAGGGGAGAAGGATTTTTCGAGGTGCCTCCCTTTTTTAAACATAAGTGGTTGTCCACGCCGTCGCTAACCATCGCAGGAGGCACCGTAGCTATACAACCCTTGCTAGATTCAATTTTGTTGGGCGATTCAATTAAGAAACCCGCCTCTAAAAATGTATTCATTTTTAGGAGCGGTTCGTTAAGAGAACCGTCTCTGAAAATGCTATTTTCAAGAACGGTTGCTTATGTCAACCATCTCTGAAAACAAGTGATTTTCAGTGTTCAGAGGCGGCTAACTTAATAAACCGTTGGTAAAAATCACTTATTTCCAGAGGCAGCTGTCTTAAGTCAAACGTCTCTAAAAATCAATTTTCAAAGGCGGTTGACTAAGTCAACCATCCTTAAAATGGCTACAGCACAAATAAATTAATAACTTTTTAAAATGAAGTCGGATGAAGACAAAATTTATATCAAAGTTATAGAGCTCGACGAGATCGCAACCGTTGTAGTTGATAAAATTTTTGTTTAGGATCATTTAGGATTCTAAATATATAAATTAAGTCTTAGATTTTGAATTTCAAAATTTTGAATTTTCAAATGACCTTGGATGGAGAAATGTTCTATAACAAAATTGTAGTGCTCGGCAAGATTTAAAATTTTGTAGTTGAAAGTTTTCTCATTTAAGATTATTATTAGCTAAAATATTGATTATAAGATTCATATATATTAATACAAATAGATAGTATCGTAGAACTAGACACATGCAACTGCATGATATGTGGTTGGGGAGGGATCGCACAAGGGAGAGATTGTGGGATTGAATCTAGGTGTCGACACTTATTCAAAGTGGGCATCCTCTGGAGCAGCCGCCACCCCCAGCCACTACCGCGCCGCTGCCGTTCTCCACCGCGGCGCTGCCAGCCAGCGCGGCTCTTGCAGCGCCCACAATCATGTCACTGGAGCAGGTGACTGCCACCATCACCAAGCTGGTTCGCTCCATGGCCGCCATCCAATCCTATTTGGCCGCCATGCAGCAGCCACCACCGCCACCACCACCGCCGCCGCTGCCACCGCTGCCGCAATCTGCTGTGGCCACCCTGCCATTGACGTTCCCCTATGGGATGCCCTCCTCTGGCTCCATGGGTGTGCCCATCCACAAACTGCGGATGCCGCCGTCTCCTTCACCGATCCCATCTTGGGCGCTAATGTCTCCGACTGGACCGGTGTATACGATGGCGACCTCCCCGGCGACGACAACAGCCTGCCCCGGCACCCACCACCGGTGCCATGGTTCTTCACAGGGGACCCCAAGTTGCTGATGGCGTTTTCTACGGGGGCACCAAGGGCACCCTTCTCTATGATGCCTCGCAACTAGGACACTTCAGCGCTTCACCGTCTTCAGGCAGTGCCCCGGAGTGCGTTGCACATGGCACCAGCCCGGGCACTCATCCTCCGCGCTTCTACAAGCTGGAGTTTACAACATATGATGGCGCCTAGGATCCCCTCAACTGGCTGAATCACTGTGAGCAGTTTTTCCGCGGGCAGCGCACCGTCGCCTCGGATCGCACCTGGCTTGTGTCATACCATCTGACCGGTGCGGCCCAAACATGGTATTACGCATTTACGCCCTCGAGTAGGATGAGGGCATGCCTTCCTGGGAATGCTTCAAGTTGTGCAACCTGCGTTTTGGACCGGCGGTTCGCAACACCCGCCTGTCCGAGCTCGCGTGCAGGCCCTTCACGTCGACGGTGCAGGACTACTCCGATCGCTTCAATGTGGTGCTCTACCATGCCCGGAATCTATCAGCTCCCCGGAAGGCCGAATTGTTTGTGGGCGGCCTGCTGGAGCATATCAAGGTGGATGTGGAGCTGCGGGAGCCCCAGGACCTCCAAACGGCCATGCACCTGGCCAGGGCGTTCGAACGCCATGCCAACGCCATGATACCAACCACTGTTCAGCTTGGCGCCCAGCTGCAGCAGTGTCCCAGTCTTCCAGCACCTCCCCGGCTGCCTGCAGCTCCTCCAGCAGCCCCGGGTGCTGTTGTGCCACCACCAGCAGCCGGCGCGGCAGCCCCTGTCAGGCCATTCCTCCGCCTATCACCAGCTGAACAATTGGAGTGTCACCACCGGGGCTTCTGCTACAACTGCAATAAGCCCTACGTTCGAGGCCATGTGTGCCGGCTCTTTTATCTGGAGTCGGCGGATTTCCTCGAAGACAAAGTTCCAGCGGTGGTTGCTGCGGTGGCTGCTGCCCAAGAGGACGGTGCTGGTCCAGAGGATGCACCAGCAGCGGCCATGGCACTGGCTGCCTCACCCACCGTCTCCCTTTATGCCAGGACGTGATGCCCTACCAGAGGTTCTGCGGAGATTGTAGGGATGGAAGAGGGGAGGACGTGGTCTGTACTCTCGACGCCGTGAGGAGCCGTAGCGGCGAGAGTCCGGCGGCTGCTGCTGCAGCCCTAGGGCTCACGTGAGGGAGAGAGGGCAGGGACGGCTGGCTCCCAAGGGAAGCCAACAACTTAATTGTTGCTTCCTGCTTCCTATCCCAATAACCAACGTTTACAGGATATTTAACCTCTCCTAAAAGATCCTATAATTAAGAAACAAATTCTCTCTTTCTAATAAAAACAAATAATGATAAATTGGGCTATCAGCCCCTGTAACAGCCGGCGCCTCCTAGCCACTAATGGGCCTACGCCTGGTGTAGTGGGCACCGGAATTTAGGTAAGATGCCATTTGCCTCCCACTTTGCACCCTATTAGGCTTGCACAATCAACCTGAAAGGACAGTTCTATAGAGTTGGGTATTAAAAGTTTGTAGCCCCGAAAAGCATACCATACGCCATCGGAGTCGTTGAAACCTATTTAATACAGGTTATCGCTTCTAATCAAGAGTGTTGTCCTGTTTTGACCCTTGCCCAAAAAGGTCAAGGTGACATACCATGGATGGTCGTCAATCCAAAGAGTAAAAAGAACAAGGTATTGGATCAGATGACAACTAATGAGTGCTACGCTACTAAATAAGATTAGAATCTTCGACACACAATGTAATTAGAATCAGCAATATGACTTAGTGCATCAAATACATATCTATGTAGCTGATTTTCAATATTAAGATGTATTGTGAGCATAACTGGTCATTTTTCTCTTTTTACTTTAGATATGGACATCTCATCTTTATCTATCCTACTATAAAAGAGCGAATCTTTTTAGGGAGGCTCTTCCATCTATAATAACCTTTCGATCTACACGTCGTGCTACATGAGCCCTCCGTCATCCGTGATCGTACTCTCCCTCTTTAACAATCGTTCGATCTACACGTCGTGCTATATGAGCCGTCCGTCTTCCGTGATCTTACATGTAAGATGTAAGACTCATATTCAATTTCAAATATGTCTCACAGTACCGGAGTCCATATGTTCTTCAATCTCACCTTATCCTTATACACCTTCTAATAATAGAATAGAAACTGGTTAACGTACATCGTACGTGAGATAGATTCCTGGATCTCTCTCTATGAAACGGCACGGAGTACACACGCGGGAACGGGATGCGGTGGGTCAAATACACATGGTGATGTGAGTGAAAAAGAAAACACATGCATGCGCAAATGTAAAAAGGAAAGGAATCCGTTTCTCTGTCTGAAACCAAATCCAAATCCGCAGCGCATACTTCAGTACGTGCAAGATGATTAATGAATTCATAAATAGGGATGAGATGCGGTCGGTAGCAGTCTATCTTCGTCTTCCAGAACAGGATGTAGGAACTCGTCGCTGGCTCGCGGCGCCACCGTCCGCCTTATACGTCATCATCGCCACCGGGATCAGGCACATGCGGCACGCACGTATGTATCTAGGAAAAAATCATGTATCATATATTCACTAAAAGGATAACAATGTTAGATTGGGTCTTATAATAACTAATAAGCATAGAAACCAATAATAATGATCAAATCATATAAATTTATTAACATTGCAATATATCAAATCCTGGTATAATAAGCAGTCAAAATTCACATAAAAATTGCAAGATGTGTATTGGATTATAATCGTAAACAATTTTTCTTTCTTAATGCAAACTATTGTGTCAACAAAACATATCTCTTATACATAGCCTTGCACGTTCAACACAGTCCAAATTATCAAGCAAGGTCACATTATTATGAAAGCTGCCAATCCAGGAGACAAGAAGCAGAGTCAGCAGTGGGTGAAAGACAATGGTGCTACCAACTGGTTCGGCAATGGAGGCTTATTTGCAATCCGACCTGAGTCTGCCCAAACCCCAGGGCGACTTCAGCATTGTACGCACGCACGTATGTTATATATTATTTTTTAGATGGTTGTTAGTTTATTACATATATTTTAGTGTACATATACGTTGTTTTCGTTAGTTCTCGCATGGAAACAAATGCATGTCCCACATAGAGAAAAATTCACCGGCGGTCCCTGAACTTGGCAGCTGGTGTCACTTAGGTCTCCGAACTTTGAACAGTATATTTCTGGGTCCCTGAACTTGGCTTCAGGTGTCATCTAGGCCCCTGAACTTGGCTTTAGGTGTCACTTAGGTCCCCGAACTTTAAACAGTGTATTTTTAGGTCCCTGAACTTAGCTTCGGGTGTCATCTGGGTCCCTGAACTTGGCTTCGGGTGTCATCTAGGTCCCAATGCTGACGTGGCGCAGTCCTACATGTGTGGCCCACATGTCAGTCGATTATATTTCTATTTCGGGGATACTGTAGCTACAATTTCTAAAATATTCCAAAAATTGTATCTTTTTCATATGATCTCGGATGAAGATGATTTTTATATGAAAAATGTAGCTCTCGACAAGAACTACAACTTTCTAGTTTTGAGTTTTTTAATTTATGATCATTAAAATACTTAAAAAAATTAAACAAATTTTCAGCAGTATATTAATCGCGAACAAGCGCTTGTCGCCTTGGAAAAATCATATATTTTTTATATGCTATCAAATGGAGATAATTTCTATATGAAAGTTGTAGCTCTCGATGAGATATACGACTTTCTAGGTTTGAGTTTTTTAATTTAAGGTAGCTAAAATGCTCAAAAAAATTAAACAAATTTTCAACAGTATATTAATTCCTAAAAAATTGTTTAATTTTTTTGAGCATTTTAGCGACCTCAAATAAAAAACTCAAAATGAGAAAGTCGCAGATCTCATCGAGAGCTACAACTTTCATATAGAAATCATCTCCATTTGACAGCATATAAAAAAGATATGATTTTTCCAAGGCAATAAGCGCTTGTACGTGATTAATATACTGCTGAAAATTTGTTTAATTTTTTAAGCATTTTAATGATCTTAGATTAAAAAATCAAAACTAGAAAGTTGTAGATCTCGTCGAGAGCTACATTTTTCATATAAAAATCATCTTCATCCGAGATCATATGAAAAAGATACAATTTTTGGAATATTTTAGAAATTGTAGCTACAGTACCCCGAAATAGAAATATAACCGACTGACATATGAGCCCCACATGTAGGACCGCGTCACGTCAGCATTGGGACCTTGATGACACCCGAAGCCAAGTTCAGGGACCCAGATGACACCCGAAGCCAAGTTCAGGGACTCAGAAATACACTGTTCAAAGTTCGGGGACCTAAATGACACCCAAACCCAAGTTCAGGGACCTAGATGACACCTGAAGCCAAGTTCAGGGACCCAGAAATATACTGTTCAAAGTTCGGAGACCTAAGTGACACCAGCTGCCAAGTTCAGAAACCGCCGGTGAATTTTTCTCTCGCACATACATAAAGGAGCGAAGGAATTAAAAAATATCTGTCACCTAAAAACATCATACCCACCTCAGATCTCCTCCCTTACATGTGCATCTAATGCATCTGATTAACCGTTAATTTTGGGCCCGCGAGGTTTCCTCACATCCTGACATATGGAACGCATGTTTCGTGAAGAAACCATCGACGCCGATGCGAAGTTTTTTCACCGAAACCTTTCTTACCCGCTCGCACATACCCGCTCCTCCGACACGCGCTCCCTCGCTCACGCTGCAAGGCCCGCCACGCGAATCGCCGTCCCGAGCCCTCGCGGTCTCTCGTTTCCCCGTGCGAGAGGAAGCCGGCGGCAGCGGCGGGACAGTGCGGTGGCAAGGGGAGGACCGGAGGCGGGAGGGCTTGCGCCCAGAGGTGGACGGTGGGCCTGTTCTCGGCGTCGCGTGGGGAGGCCCGCGGGGGAAGGCGAGTACCTACGTTCTATGACCGAATAAACTCCCTGCCCTGATGTGTCTAAAAGAAACCTTGATTCACCCTCAATGTCGATGGATCTATGTTGAGGCGGCGTTGCCATGGAATCCCTAACCGTTCAGAGAGAATCTTCTCATCCGCCGGTGGCTGTCGCCGCCGCCGACTCCTCCGCCTGCCCTCGGTTGGTACTGCTACCGCCCTACGGCAAACGCACCGAAGACTTCTCGGCCGTCGACGACGCCAAGACGACTTCCGAGGCCTCCTGCACATCCATGGGCCGACGCTTCCACGTCTCGTTTGGACTTGTGCCGTCGCCGGAGATCTCCAGCTTCTGATACCATTGGGAAGATCGACATGCCTACGACGACGACCGCCACGTCCAGTGTCCCGTCGTTCTCGCTGCTCACAGAGACTGCGTCTTGTTAGAGGTGATGACGCCTTCCACCGCCATGTCGTCGTTGCTGTCCCGTTGGCCTTCGGACTACTTCCTGTACCAGGGTCCAGGGGGCATCGGCCGCCGGACGCCCGCCGTCGCTGTTGCTGCTCCCGCCCTTCCCCTGCTACATTTCCAGGCAGTGCGATCGCCGCGGTCACAGGCATCATCTCCGCCTAAACCGCGGCACCGCGCTACATAGTCCGATACCGCATTGGGCCACTGGCATCCTGCGGCGCGGCGAAGACGACATCCTGGTGGCCCAGCTCGAGTTGGAGAGACTGGAAAAGGAGGCGGGCGAGCTTTGCTTGCTCCGTCCTGGCCGGGACCGGGAGTGGCAGTTGAAGACGAGGTGCCCATCGTCGTCGATGATGACAACAAGGGCAAGAGGGATGACAGCCAAGATGCGTACGACGATGGCCCATTGCAGTGGTGGTGGACTGACGCGGCCTTTGCCGTCGGCAACCGGTTCTTGTGCTGGGTCAATTACCTCCGCGGCTTCCTCTTCATCGACATGGCCGCGAACGAGTCGGGTCGAGTCTCAGGCTCTGGTACGCGCCATTGCCCATCGTAATTCGTAGCACCCTCTGGGAACCAGAACGCTACTGAGTTCAGCCGGTTGGACATGGCGTGGACCCGAAACTTGGCACCAGCTGGCAATGGCTCGGTGAGGTTGACAGCGCGGAGTGGATTTGAACGATGCAAAACACTTATGTGAAGAACGCAAACGACTCTGCAGGAAGCGAAGAAGGCACCGGAAGCAAGGCCACTAGATAAAGCATGCCTTCTTTCGAGCATTCGAGTCCCACAGCCATTAACCCATACACAAAACGTACAAACCCCACCAAGGGATCAGAATAAAAAAGTAACGGTCAAGAGATGAACAGTACAGGCTAATAGAACTAGCACATTTGTACTAATCCATGCACAAACTTATGAAAATTGGAGGAAAATAATTATGGATCCAAATAATGTAAAATTAATTTTGTTACATTCTTAGCTTCCTCTGCCTGTGAAAATATGTTTGCATATGTTACTCTAACCAAAATTTAATTTCTTCATTTATTATAGTCACAGTAAATAAACTTCAATTCTTTCACTTCACTCTGTGACTCCTTTCTTGATTTTATCACTACTTTGATTCTGAATTTAGTGATTAGAATTCAGCTAAGATGTGTCAGTCTTTCACCGGCACAATCTGAGGCATAAATTGAAAGAATGAATCAACAGGAAAAAGAAACCCTGCCTATCAATGAGGAAGCGTGGTCCAAAAAACATGGAAATAAACGAGATAGGTATTCTGCATTGTCTAGGGATGAGAAGCAAGAAATTTGTGCCAAAAATCATGAGTATCAATGTAGTCATTGAGCTCGTCTGAAGGCTGAGGCTAATGCATCAAAATCGATTGCATCATCTCAAATCGCAGCTCAGAAGGAGAAAGCTTGAGACAAAAATTATGAGTATCTATGAGAAAGTTGTGCTGCATTGCCTATAACAATAAGAAGCTGCATTGCCTATAACAATAAGAAGGAGGAAGTTCGTGCCAAAAATCGTGAGTATCAACGTAGTCATCTAAAGGCCAAGGATGATGCATCGAAATCGATTGCATGATCTCAAATCACAGCTCAGAAGGAGAAAGCTCGGGCCAAAAATTATGAGTATCAACGAGAGAGGTATGCAGCATTGCCTAACAATAAGAAGGAGGAAATTCGGGCTCGAAAACGTGAATACCAACATGGTCGTCGGGCGCGTCTAAAGGCCGAGGCTAATGCATCAGAATTAATTGCATCATCTGAAATCATAGATACTAGAAAGGATGACAAAGGCAACTCTTGTAAGAGGAAAGGAGTCATGGCTTCACAAGAGGATAGTATAGGTATTTTTATTTGGTTTTTGTGCTCTTCATTTTCAATTGTTTGTACTGTTCATTTTAGCAAAGATAATAATTTTAATTATTTTTGAGTCTTTTAGATGAAGGCACTCGTGAAAATAAAGACACTCGTGGAAAGCAAATGGCCTAGGAGAGGTATAGGCAAGTAATGATCGGTGATCAGAAGGGAGGTTCTTGCTAAAAAACGTGAATATCAAGGTACTTACCGAGCTAAGTTGAGTGATGCCGCCAAGTCCAAGAAATATGCATCAACTATAAATATGTCAGGTATGGTACTAATAGTAACAAACATGTGAGGTATGGTGGTCATGTTCCATGCTTAATCGTATCTGTTTCAGGTCTTAGGAAACATGTATATCACCATGATTCTCATGCTCAGAAAAAAAGTTGATCAAGAAGCTTTCAACTCTGGCATTTGGGAACCAGAAGACACATTGCATGAAATAGAGGGTATGAAAAGTTTAAACTGTGTAATTGCAGATCCCACAAATACTTTGCATGTTCATTGAGTAATGGTTTAATATTTTTTCAATAGAAAATGATTTGGATCAACAAAACCCAAATGAAGATGGCCCTGACATCTATGAGGATGGTGAATCTAGAATGTTTAATGATAAAGGTGAGCTTGTGAGGACATTTTTGCTATATTATTTTTTATTTATGCTCATGCAAACTTCGAAAAATCTGATTTTTAATTGCAGATTTCCAATACGAGTTTTCTATAGAACCTGCAACAAGAATAAATGGTCATGATCCTTATAACTTTGTGTATGTGGGTCTTCCTAAGACCCATCATGTCTTGAAGAAAGTGCAGAACTGTTTTTATTGTCATGCAAAGAGGTTTGAAGGTGAAGGTCCTACATTTTGTTGTTGGAACGGATGAGTTAATATATTTATACCAGAGGTCCCAGATGAGCTTCGTTGATTGTTCACAAGCCAAACCGATATGGATGCAAAGTATTTCAAAAGGAACATTCGTTACTTCAATTCACACTTTTCTTTCACCAGCATGGGAGTTTCCATTGATCGTAGTTTGGCAACAGCAAAGGGTACTGGAATATATACATTTAAAGCTCATGGACAAATCTATCACAGGTTGGATCAACTTATGCCTGGTGTTAAGGGACCTTGCCACATGCAGTGGTACTTTTATGATACAGATGAGACTATGCATCATAGGGTGAAAAGATCACCACACCTTGACGCTAATGTGATCCGCACTATATTGAACATAATGCAACAAAATCCGTATGTTCAAGCATTTAAGAGTCTTGGCACTCTTGCCAACTTGGATTACTATGCTATTGAGTTAAATACAAGTATATCAGTTGACCAGAGAAGATATAATGTGCCTACAATGGAGCAAGTGGCTGCTATATGGTTTGATGGAAATGATCCACAACAAAGATTTGAGCGAAGCATAGTCATTTATGGTAAAGAAAATCAACCCCATTATATCAGGCCGTACCATGGATATTATGATCCATTAGCATATCCTGTGTTCAATCCTAATGGTGAAACTGGTTGGGAGGACAAGAAGATTTTATATCAAGACTCATCTCCATCAAAATTGTCACACCCATTTAAAGACCAAATGGAATGCATACTCTTATGTGTGCCCAGAGATCAATCACACATCAGTTAACAAATTATAACGGAAGTATCATCACAAATGTTATTACATCACGATATTTAACACATAGTCTTAGCACAAATATAGCGGAAGTAAAAATAATAAACTCTCGTGGTAGCTCCAATCACAGGCACATTGATTGGTTGACTGCAAGTCTAGTAATCTTCAGGGAAGTAGGCGTAGTAGTCACTATTACCGCCATCTGTTACCCATCCGGGATTTTTATCCAAGTAAGAAAAATAAACAAGCGTAAGTACATCTCGTACTCAACAAGTGTAACATGGGGTTCATGAGGCTCAAAGTCATAATATTGGTTTATTAGCATGTAGCTTTTAGTTAGCATAATTTTAACATATCAATATCATCAAGATGTCTCAATATAAACAATAAACATATGATCCTTATCCTCAGGCACACACAACCTTTTTCCAAACCATAGCGTACCATTATCATCCTTACGAAATCCTGGAGATTTACCTTTCGCTATGTTTTCAGCTATCTCTCTCAACTTTTCATCTTTGAGCTGACCCTTACGGATTTCTTGCTCTAAAGTAGGCTCTAGTACTAATTCCACTGTGTTGGTAGTAAACCCTAAGTTCAGATGCTTACATTCAGCACACAATTCTTTTGGCATAGGCATTACTTGTATGTCATTAGCGTAGCTTTTCCTACTAAGATCATCAGCAACAACGTTGACCTTTCCTGGGTGATAATGCACCTCTAGATCATAGTCCTTTATCAACTCCAACCATCTACGTTGTCTCAAGTTCAGATCTGTTTGAGTGAAGATATACTTTAGACTCTTGTGATCAGTGTATATATCACTCTTGTGTCCAATCAAATAATGTCTCCATATCTTTAATGCATGAACCACTGCAGCTAATTCCAAATCATGGGTAGGGTAATTCAACTCATGCTTCCTCAACTGCCTCGATGCATATGCCACAACTCTACCCTCTTGCATAAGAACACATCCCAAACCCAATCGAGATGCATCACAGTAGATAGAGAAGGGTTTATTCAGATCTGGCAAAACTAAGACGGGTACAGTAGTCAATCTTTTCTTTAATTCCTCAAAATTAGCCTGACACTTCTCAGACCACACAAACTTGGCATTCTTCTCCAATAATGCAGTCATTGGTTTTGCAAGCTTGGAAAATCCCTCTATAAATCTCCTATAATAGCCAGCCAATCCCAAAAAGCTACGGATCTCACTTACATTGATGGGTGGCTTCCAGTTCAATACATCCTTCACCTTGCCAGGATCTACTGATATTCCTCCATTTGAGACAATATGACCCAGAAAAGAAACTTTCTTCAACCAAAACTCACACTTACTCCTCTTGGCATATAGTTGGTGTTTTCTAAGCTTTTGCAAGACCAACCTCAAATGTTCAGCATGTTCTTCCTCAGTCTTGGAAAATACTAGAATATCATCAATGAATACCACTACAAACTTGTCCAAATATTCCATGAACACCTTATTCATTAAGTACATGAAGTATGCAGGGGCATTAGTCAAACCAAAGGACATCACTGTATACTTATATAACCCATACCGTGTGGTAAAAGTTGTCTTTGGTATATCCCTGGCACGAATCTTTAATTGATGATATCCAGAGCGAAGATCAATCTTGGAGAATACACAAGCTCCTCTCAACTGATCAAACAGGTCATCAATTCTAGGCAATGGGTACTTATTCTTGATAGTAACCTCATTGAGAGACCGATAATCTACACACATCCTCTGAGTTCCATCTTTCTTATCCACAAAAATCACTGATGCTCCCCACGGTGAAGAACTAGGACAAATAAAACCCTTATCATGTAACTCCTTAATTTGTTTCTTAAGTTCTTCTAATTCATTTACTCCCATTCTATATGGACGCTTAGCTATGGGTGCAGTTCCAGGTAATAATTCAATAATAAATTCAATGTCACGGTCTGGTGGCATACCTGGCAATTCCTCAGGAAACACATCGGGAAACTCCTCCACAACTGGGTCTTCCTGGTTGGCACCGTCATTGAGCTGGTTCACTGTAGCGGTCTCCTGTTTCTGCACTTTTACCTCAACATTGATTCTATCACCCTTTGACGTTGTCAGTACAACTGATTTACCCTTGCACTGTATCTCTGCTTGTTGTTGCATCATCCAATCCATTTCCAATATAAGATCAATCCCAGCTGTTCTCAATACTATAGGACTCACGGTAAACTCTACCCCCCTTAAATTGAGACTAATCGGAAGACAGCGATAAGATGCTGGTATGCTTCCACCAGGTGAGTTTACTAATATAGGGTTCTTCATGGCACACAAATGAATTCTATGTATTCTAACAAATGATTGTGATATGAAAGAATGTGATGCTCCAGAATCAAAAAGAACAGTGGCGGGAGTGGAGTGGACATCGAACGTACCAAGCATAACTTCTGGCATCTCCACTGCGGTCTCCTGGGACAAGTGATTCACCCTTCCGGTGTTAGGTGCTGGCTTCTGATGGCTGCTCTGTCTCTGGGGAGTCTGCTGGTTAGGCTTCTCAGGGCAATTGTAGGACAAGTGACCTTCTTTCCCACATCGGAAACACCTGTTGGGGTGTTGATGGTCCTTAAGTACCAAATATAGTTACCAAATAAATAAAGAAAAGGATCCAAATGCAACCAACACCTAGACTTAGGGTTTTATCTGATAGAATTCCACGAGTTTTGGTGTTTGTCTGTTTCTGCAGGGGGTTATCAGAAAATACGGAGGAAAGGCCCACACGTCGGGTTTACATAGAGATAATAACGTGTTCACCGATTTTCTATCATCTAGAAGACTCTAGAAGCCACGAGATCGAACGAGAGGCCGAACTGGCCCGGAGGCAGGGCGCCTGCCCTGCTCCCTAGGGCGCCCGCCCTGGCCTGAGAGCCAATCAGGCTCCGTCTCGCGGATTATGCTCCACCGACCTAAGGGATCAAGGAAAACCGTGCGATTAATGTCGGTTTGATCCGACGGCCCACGTTCACTTGAGGGGGCTATATAAGCAGGACCCCTGGCCCCTGGAGGAGGCACTCCCTCATTCTCATTTCCTCAAACCCTAATCTCAGGAGGAGAGTCTCTGATCAAGCCCTAGAGCCACCACATCAACTAGATCTCTAGTATAGCATAGCTACATAGGATTAGAACTAGAAGGAGTCAATCTTCGATTGGTTTCCGGATCTGTCAAGAGGATTCTTGGTAATTCCTTTACTGTTCTTCATTGTTCATCTTTGTTCTTCAATATTATGAATACAACTTTGTTCTATTTCAATATATTGATTATGACTATGCTCTACTTGTTTATGTTTGCGATTATATTGTTCTTAGTTTATCGTAGTTATACGCTTGACTTAGTTAGATTGGAATTATATACATGTTTAGGATCGTATAGCGTTTATCCATCGGATCCATGGGTAAATGATAAATATTGTGTAGGCGTGGTGCTTAGAACATATTTATCTGCGATTGCACCTTATATGCCGGATCGTGGGGTGGTCCGCGATGGTGACAGCTTCGTTGGTTCTTATATAGTCCCCCTCCCGTGTGTAAGGCAGGCAGAGCAACATTATTACGGGGGAGTGATTGCTATGTTTCTCATCTTCCTTGATAATATCACTATGCATGGGCGTAGTCCTTTCTCGCAATGATTGCCAAGTGTACTTGCACTATCATAGATATGCTAGACTTTATAGTTAAGAATAACTTAGGAAATATCCTTGTAGTTCGTCCTAATACCATGCTAATGACTTGCTAGAATATCTGTTGAGGTGCTTATCATTATTATATGTGGCTAGCTGATCAGATTAATTATCTTTGTCACCATTCATACTTTATCTATATTTTATGTGACACTTACCCCTGTATGCAAGAGATAGATGAATGCTCTCACTTATACATGCAATGATTGATACTCATTCCTATATTCCATTCCATAATCAACATTGATGTTAGTAATCCCTTAATAGTGGTAAAAATATAAATAACGATACCTGGAATACTTCCCGGTTAAAATGCTACATCGGTATTAATCTGTGCACTTGCAGATCTTATTTATTATTTATTTAGAAGAGCAGTTGCATATTTCAATACCGCATCTCTCATGTTATGCTGGCGATGACAACTTGGCTTAAGTGGCATGAGGGATAGGTTCGGCATTTTTGGCGCCGTTATCAGAATTAGAAAACTAAGTCTACTTTTGGTAATGACGTTAAGAATGCCCAACAAGCATTTTTGGCGCCGTTGCCGGGGAAGGTTGATTTACTAACAAGGAATGAATACGGAATTTGAGTCATCATTCGCATCATTAAGTGATTGAGATCATCAATTCTCCCATACAGATTTACCCCTGTATTTTTTCCATTCTTATTGTTTTGCAGGGTGATGTATGAATAGAGGACATCTTCCAGAAAATTTTGTTGACAACCCCGAAGCATTAATCAGAAAGGCAAGAGCCAAGCTCAAGAAGTCAACACTTCGACGCAACACTTCATCCAATTCAGAAGACCGCCGAAGTTTCATCTGGAATTTGTCAACAGAGTTCGCAGCCATGGCGAACAAGACGATCCGCGAGTTCTCAGCTCCCACTACGGACAACATCCGCACTGGACCTGCCGCGGCCATCGACAAGAACTTTGAGCTCAAGCCAGGGCTCATCAACATGGTACAAGCCAACCAGTTTTGTGGAAAGCCGCACGGAGATGCAAGTGCTCATCTCCAACACTTCCTGGAGATTTGCAGCACATTCACTTTATTAGATGTTCCCAGAGACGCCATACTACTTCGCCTTTTCCCATTCTCACTATTGGGGAGAGCGAAGCAGTGGTTCTAAGCGACGAAGGATAAGAACACTACGTGGGCACTCTGCTCTACGAACTTTCTAGCTAAGTTCTTTCCCATGGGTAAGACCAATGCTCTCCGTGGGAAGATTACAAGTTTTCAGCAACAACATGATGAATCCGTTCCAGAAGCATGGGAGCCCTTTCAAGATTACATCCTAGAATGTCCCCATCAAGGAATGGAAAGCTGGCTACTTATGCAGACTTTCTATCATGGACTCATCACTAGTGCTCGTGAGACCATGGATGCTGCAGCTGGAGGCGCATTTCTATCACTCACCATACCACAAGCTACAGCCCTTGTGGAGAAGATGGCGTCTAACCAAGGTTGGAATGAAGAGAGGACTCAAACACGCAAGAAGGGTGGAGGTATGCACCAGCTCAAGGAGGTAGACATGCTGTCTGCAAAGTTAGACCTACTCATGAAAAAGCTCGATGACAAAGCTGGAGACAAAAGAGAAGTCATGAACGTCTACGACTCTCACATGACTTGTGAGGAATGTGGAGATACTGGACACTCAGGCAATCACTGCCCTGAGATGCTTGAGGATGCAAGGTACATCAACAACAACAACAACTACAACCGTCCTCAACAAAATCAAGGTTGGAATCAACAGAGGCCTAACTACTCAGGTAACTACTCAGGTAATTATCAAGGTAATAACTCTTACAACAACAATAATAATTTTCCACCCCTGAGAGAGTTAGTGTCTAATCAAGGAAAGCTAATGGATAACTTGTCTAGGAAATTGGCATCCAATGATAAAATACTAGAAAACATAAATAATAGAATGGATAATTTCTCTACTGCCATCAAAAACCAAATTAGCTTTAATAAAATGATTGAATCTCAGTTAAATCAAATAGCTGCTGCTGTTCCTGCTACTAACCCCGGTGTACCATCACAACCGGAAGGATTAGAATCTGCAAATCTTGTAGACATGTTTGATGCAGGTAACTATTGGAGTAATCCCGCTGTCGAAGTACATAATGACCTTCTGCCAGTCAAGAGAGGCGATCCAGGACGCCCCGTCATCCCGATCTCCATTGGCATGGTGGACTTCCCAGAAGCACTCTGTGACTTTGGCTCTAGCGTCAACATTATGCCCAGGGTACTCTATGAAAAATTCTTTACATATCCTTTATCAGAAACAACTATGTGTTTGCAGCTTGCAGATCGGATACTAAGCTTTCCTAAAGGAATATTAAAGAACATGTGTGTCCAAGTTGGTACCTCGTATGCTCCAGCTGACTTCGTGGGGATAGAGACCGGGTCCGATGAGAGGTCACCAGTTATTCTGGGAAGGCCATTCCTGAACACCTCGGGAGCTGTCATCTACGCCAGCGCTGCGAAGATCAACTTCAACATCAAGGGGAGGAAGGAGACGTTTTCCTTCAAGAACAAGATTACACAAATCCCAGAGCAACCCCAACATGAACCAAGGAAGAGGACCAACAGGAGGAACAAGCAGAACAAGAACAACCAAGGATGGACCGAATCAGCTAAGATGGTCACTGCAGTTCAAGGAGGTCAAGATGGTCGACTCAAGTCGCCCTTCCTGAACAAGAAGGACGACCCAGGTATGCCAAGCATTGAGTGCTCAATCAATGGATACTCCTTTCAGAAGGCGCTCTGCGACACTGGATCAGGCGTCAATATAATGGCCACAGTCACCTATCAGCTCTTGTACGGGACCATGCCCTTGAAACCAACATACACTCAGCTCCAGATGGCAGATCAGACATCCCGAAAGGTCAAAGGTATAGTAACCGATGTCCCTGTTAAAATTAACGATCATTTTGTCCATACAGACTTTCAGGTCATTGACATGGGAGACGACGAGTACGATCCACCCATCATCCTAGGAAGACCGTTCCTAGGCACCGTCAAAGCAATCATCTACATTGGAACCGGAGAAGTCCATATGCATTTCCCCTCTGAGAAGGTACGCCGCTACTTTAATGACCCTAACTATATAGTTGAAGATTCTAAGCAGGTCAGGACAAGAAGAAGGCGACGTAACCGTAACCAAAGGAGGCAAACCATCAAGGACGTATGGGCAGACTATGAAGGAGAGGTCATAAGGCCCAAGGATACACAACAGGAGACCGAAGCACCAAGTCGGGTATGGAAAGTGAAGACAGTTACACAAGAAGAGGAGGCGCTGCCGGAACCACCGTCTACGCCACCCAAATCCCAGGACAACTAAGAAGAAAAGAAGTCCTGTTCGGAGGACTTAAAAACACCGAACGCCGTGCCAAGAGGTAAACTTGGTAGTTATCGTTTTCCCTTTAATTATTGCTCAGTTAATCATGTTCATTCTGTCTAAAAAAATGTTGAAAACAGTAAGCCCCATGTGAGTATGCGAGTGGCATAAAACCCATAAGTACATTCACTGTGGTGGCATAAAAAAATATAATAATAATAATATATTTTTTCTGTTCTATAAAAATGAAAATAAAAATAGAGAGTGACATTTATCAAGGAAGCTCAAACATGATAAAGGCTAGATATTTATGCTAACGCTTAATCAAGTTCCACGAAGCTTTGTTGTCTATTTGAGCTCCACAGAATTCAGGAAGACTAGCAGATGGAGGATATCCTAATTGTTGTCAGGGTGCTGCCGACATTCAAATACACCTCTGCACCTGCTAGCTACATCAGAAGAAATTACGTCAAGATCCAGCTTGGGGGAGAGCACCCCCATTTATCCCGATAAGTATTTTTATCTACATTTATACCTATGCTTTATTAAAATAAAAAGATGCATAATCATGAAAACCCAAATAAATATTTTGTGTTTATATATATTTGCTTAGTTTAATAAATAAATAAAGTAGCTATGCTAAACTGAATCTTGAAAATAAAACTCTAGCATGGATATGATGAATAGTTGCTCTACCTAATTTTCAAATTTGTTCTCTCTCTAGTTTAGACATAACTGTTATAATTTAAAACTGGCTCTAAACCTGAACTAGTGGGAAGAGAACTTGATCTGAAGTCTAAGTTGTTAGCGGATATGATATGGGAAGGTTGAGCTGCTGTTTATCTGTTCCTAGAGATGCTAGAATTCGGGAGAATTTTATCATTAAAAATCTTTAAAATGTTGCATGATGAGTTCCTGTATGATGAGAGTTTAAATTCCTACCACAGCCATATATACATGCTTGTTAGATTAAGAGCCGCACTTTTACTACTTACTGCTTATGGGCATTGAGTGTGGTCAAGCTGTGTAGACCCTTAGGAACTTGTCATGTGGTTAAAATCAAGATTCACTTGCACGTTCACTCATACATGCTGCTTCTACTCCGAAAGTACGCATCCACATATATCCACTCATTTCCATCTCCAGATTCACCCAAAATTATTCTACTCCTGACCCGGGAGAGAATAGCCAAAAACATTATCCCATTCCTGTTATTCCCTGTGAAGTTAATGCTCAAGTCATTTCTACTACCACTTGCTATATTTTCAAAAGAGGGAGATTGCTCTAAAAAAACGAGGAAATAAAAAGGAGCAAGTGCACGGAACCTCGAAGAAAGAAAAAGTGAGACGAGAGGTAAAAATGGACAAGTGTCCGACAGTAGAATTAGGGGTACAAGATACCCACCTGAGAAAAAAAAAGAGAAAAAAATAGAGCATCTCATTCCCCTCAAAAGTTTTAAAAAGCAAGAAAGGTATGTATTCCCTCAAAAAGAGCATTAGACTTTTGTTATCACCATCATCACCATACACGACTCATTCACCACACATGCACATCTTGATTTGACTTATTGACTTGTTTCTCTGGATCCATGGTTTGACTATGCAATAAATGTTCTATGAGTATGTATACTGTATCTCCCACCTATGAGCTCCAGATATCAAAGCCTTATTAGAGTAGGGTGAGAGAGAAGGCAATGTCACTACGCCTTATACCATAAATACCACATACTTTGAGAGATAAGGCATGTACCATTACTGCCTTGGTAAGGATCTAGAAATACCACAAAAGAGAGACCCGAGAAAGTCATACAAGGAATCTCTGAGTTTTATTTGAAAAATTTGCAAAAACTCCAGAGCTATAGCTGATCAAGAATAAGAGACATGGCGTTTGACTAGACCGTTCTATCTTTTAACCACTCAAGATGCAGGTGACGGTTGCAAGCCCCATGGTAAAAGGTAAAATGAGTAAGTTTTAAGTCTTGACAGTTTACTCTAACTCAGGGATGAGACCTTATTTGAAAGCATATGTACCGTCAATGTTCAAAAGCGTTGCAACAACTTCTGATCCATAATGAGTCTATCCTTGCTCAGGGACGAGCAAGAGGTAAGCTTGGGAGAGTTTGTTAACGGTCCTTAAGTACCAAATATAGTTATCAAATAAATAAAGAAAATGATCCAAATGCAACCAACACCTAGACTTAGGGTTTTATGTGACAGAATTCCACGAGTTTTGGTGTTTGTCTGTTTCTGCAGGGGGTTATTAGAAAATACGGAGGAAAGGCCCACACGTCGGGTTTACATAGAGATAATAACGTGTTCACCGATTTTCTATCATCTAGAAGACTCCAGAAGCCACGAGATCGAACGGGAGGCCGAACGGGCTCGGAGGCAGGGCGCTCGCCCTGGCCTGAGAGCCAATCAGGCTCCGTCTCGCGGATTAAGCTCCACCGACCTAAGGGGTCAAGGAAAACTGTGCGATTAATGTCGGTTTGATCCGACGGCCCACGTTCACTTGAGGGGGCTATATAAGCAGGACCCCTGGCCCCTGGAGGAGGCACTCCCTCATTCTCAATTCCTCAAACCCTAATCTCAGGAGGAGAGTCTCTGATCAAGCCCTAGAGCCACCACATCAACTAGATCTCTAGTATAGCATAGCTACATAAGATTAGAACTAGAAGGAGTCAATCTTCGATTGGTTTCCGGATCTGTCAAGAGGATTCTTGGTAATTCCTTTACTGTTCTTCATTGTTCATCTTTGTTCTTTAATATTATGAATACAACTTTGTTCTATTTCAATATATTGATTATGACTATACTCTACTTGTTTATGTTTGCGATTATATTGTTCTTAGTTTATCGTAGTTATACGCTTGGCTTAGTTAGATTGGAATTATATACATGTTTAGGATCGTATAGCGTTTATCCATCGGATCCATGGGTAAATGATAAATATTGTGTAGGCGTGGTGCTTAGACCATATTTATCTGCGATTGCACCTTATATGCCGGATCGTGGGGTGGTCTGCGATGGTGACAGCTTCGTTGGTTCTTATATAGTCCCCCTCCCGTGTGTAAGGCAGGCAGAGCAACATTATTACGGGGGAGTGATTGCTATGTTTCTCATCTTCCTTGATAATATCACTATGCATGGGCGTAGTCCTTTCTCGCAATGATTGCCAAGTGTACTTGCACTAACTATGATATGCTAGACTTTATAGTTAAGAATAACTTAGGAAATATCCTTGAGTTCGTCCTAATACCATGCTAATGACTTGCTAGAATATCTGTTGAGGTGCTTATCATTATTATATGTGGCTAGCTGATCAGATTAATTATCTTTGTCACCATTCATACTTTATCTATATTTTATGTGACACTTACCCCTGTATGCAAGAGATAGATGAATGCTCTCACTTATACATGCAATGATTGATACTCATTCCTATATTCCATTCCATAATCAACATTGATGTTAGTAATCCCTTCCCAGTGGTAAAAATATAAATAACGATACCTGGAATACTTCCCGGTTAAAATGCTACATCGGTATTAATCTGTGCGCTTGCAGATCTTATTTATTATTTATTTAGAAGAGCAGTTGCATATTTCAATACCGCATCTCTCATGTCATGTTGGGGATGACAACTTGGCTTAAGTGGCATGAGGGATAGGTTCGGCATTTTTGGCGCCGTTATTAGAATTAGAAAACTAAGCCTACTTTTGGTAATGACGTTAAGAATGCCCAACATGGGGGTACTGGGAGCACTAGTCTTCGTGGGAGTGTTATTGGAAGGACCCTGACGCTGTGCTTGATTCCCATTCTGCTGCAGAGGACGTTGGTTGCTATTCTGCGGCTGGAATGTGGGACGTTGCAGGAACTGACCATGGAAAGGGACCTGACCATGATTCCACTGTCCAGAAGGAGGCCTATATTGATTATTCTGCTAAAAGCCAGTACGTGGATGGGTGTTGCTACCAGAGGCTTGTCCCTGTAACCTTTTCCTCTTAGCATCCATCTCCTTGTGCTTGTTATCCACCACGATAGCCCGGTTCACAAGCGTCTGAAAGTTAGGATAGGTATTGGACATCAACTGCAACTTTAGTCCATCATATAATCCCTTCAGGAAGCGACGCTGCTTATCATTGTCATTGGCTACTTCATGTGGAGCATATCGTGACAATTGAGCAAACTTGTCACGGTACTCAACTACAGACATTGACCCTTGGGTCAGGTTCCTTAATTCCTCCGCCTTCAATTCTATCATCCCTTCAGGTATATGGTTAGACCTGAAGTTCTCTCTAAACTCCTGCCAGGTGACTGCGGGAGCATTGGCGGGACGACCATACTCATATGACTCCCACCAATCCTGAGCTTCTCCCTGAAGTTGTCTAGAAGCAAACAACACCTTCTGTCGGTCATCACATTGTGCAATATTGAGTTGCTTCTCCACAGCATGAAGCCAATCATCGACTTCCAAAGGATCAGCAGCATGTGTGAACACTGGGGGATGACCCTTCAAAAATTCACCATGCTTATCACGTGGTTGAGCCCCAGCAACTGGCTGATTTTGCTGATTCTGCACCAGTTGTTGCATCAACTGTGTCTGCACTGCCAACAGTTGCTCAATAGTTGGTGGCGGTGGTGGTGGTGGATTTGGGGGAATGTTTCAACGACCCCTGCCTCTTCCTCTTCCGACCATCTGTCATCCATAAACATGCAAACTTTAAGAATTCCATGTTATCAACCACTTATAAGATAAAGAATGAGATCTGAAGGTTTTCTGGACGAGTAGCAATATTGACAGTTCAGTATTTTAATCATATCTCAAGCTACAGAAGTCAAAAAGAGGCGTGCTTTATATGGTTGGAAAGATTATGAAATTATCCACAACTTTTATTCAGACCTCAAGATCAGATTCTGTCGTTAAGTTTATGAAAAATAAGGCGTAACAGAAACTATTCCAGATTCCAGACTGTGCAGAAACCTTAACTTGTGAAAATTATATCTCTCGAACCAGATCAGATAAAAAGGTGATTCCAGTAGCATTTGAAAGCTGCTTAAGTCTAGTTTCTCTCATAAAAATTTCATAAATATTGCACGAACCGTTTTTGAACCATAGCAGAAACATTTCAGACTGGTCTAGAAAACAGCAAGGACAGAAACGTGATAATACCAAACCCAACTATTATTCCCTTGACTATTAAACTTATTATTCTTAAAAATGGAACTTGTAGACATGCCTAAAAGCCCCAACACTTATAACAAAGATCCAACTCACACATAAGCATAATAATAAAGCAACTAGCACACCAAAGTTCAAACCACACGACAGACTCGATGACTCAATTGACGTTACTAAGAACCTTTTTATTACATAAAGGACTCCTACTTCCTAAGGAAGTGGCTCATGCTCTAATGTCTCATAAATCTTGGGCATGCCTTGGTTTGCTCGGAGTTCATCAATGGTTGCCTGGCACCTCTTGATAGTCTTCCCCTGTGCCTTCACCATCTCCTCTAACTACAGCTTCCTATCCATCATATCATAGACAAGGTTCACCATCACCCGAGGTAGTGGCCCTAGCTGCACGGGATCCGTCATAGCCCATCCAAGGTCGGGGTGTGCACGAGGGAAGTAGCGATGAATGTCATGCTTCATACTGTTATAGCGAAGATAGCGGAGACCCATACACACTTCAAAAGCAGCATCTTCAATGCTATCCTCTATAGTAGCTCTGTGACCCACGTGAGAAAACATCCTGTCCAGCTGGTACGCCCCCTGTCTTGCTTATGTGCAAAAATGCTCACCCTTGCCTTCCAGTATGTGTCCTCCAGTGGATGAGTGTACTCCCAGCAGACGTACTCCATAGCTGGATGCCAATCAGCGAAGTAGCCAGTGAGCATCCCCACAAGGTGAAGATGAGAGACAGCATTCCCTCCATTCCTGTGGTAGATCCTCACAGTCCACCCCATTGGAGGAGGTGGCATATCTCCAGCAGCTTCATGATGTGGTGGAGATGGGGGTTGCCCTCCTCCATTAGCTTCCTCTTCATCATCTTCAATCTCGATGATCTCTGGATCTTCTTCAGGCTCGGACTCTTCCTGGGGAGGTGCTGGTGCTTGGATTGGTGCTTCAGGGGCCTGCTCCTGTTCCTAGGGTTCTGGCTCTTGTGGCTCTTCAGTTGCAAGTAGGGCATGAGGTGGGTAGTATCCTCCAGAGCTGATGCGGGCAGTCTTACGGTCACGAGCCATCTACAGAATTTTTAGATGTAGTTAGAATAGAGGCAAAATTTCGTAATAGAATGAGACATAAGAAGCATAAAAATTTATCAAATAACAAGAGCAAGATAGTGAGCATAAAATAGTGTAAAGATGATACTAAATCGACCATTTCTAGCTAGGCTTGCGTCTTACAGTCAACAAGAGCTCTGATACCAATTTGTCACACCCTTTTAAAGACCAAATGGAATGCATACTCTTATGTGTGCCCAGAGATCAATCACACATAAGTTAACAAATTATAACGGAAGTATCATCACAAATGTTATTACATCACGATATTTAACACATAGTCTTAGCACAAATGTAGCGGAAGTAAAAATAATAAACTCTCGTGGTAGCTCTAATCACAGGCACATTGACTGGTTGACTGCAAGTCTAGTAATCTTCAGGGAAGTAGGCGTAGTAGTCACTATTACCACCATCTATTACCCATCCGGGATTTTTATCCAAGTAAGAAAAATAAACAAGCGTAAGTACATCTCGTACTCAACAAGTGTAACATGGGGTTCATGAGGCTCAAAGACATAATATTGGTTTATCAGCATGTAGCTTTTAGTTAGCATAATTTTAACATATCAATATCATCAAGATGTCTCAATATAAACAATAAACATATGATCCCTGTGAAATGATTGATGAATAGCAAAAACATAACCATTAATAATTATCAACTATTCCTGGTTATAAGAGCACGGCTGTTATAACAGTTTTACACTCTGCAGAGATTGTACACTTTCACTGTGAGTCGTGTTGCCCATATGCCCGGGTTAATTACTCCCAAAACACTACCAAGGTGAGCAGGCAGGGTAAACACTATGAAGTCTTTCGAAGGTTCGTCTAACAAGTTAGGGCCATTAGATTCACTCGGCAAACAGATGTAGAGCCCCCCTTCCAAATGGCACAATAACCCGCAGCCTATACACAAAAGGACAGAGGCCGCACTATACCCGATTCGTCAAGTCATTCTTACGCCAAAAAGGTTACCTCTAACAAGCTAGAAAAGGTCCTTATAGCCCCATGCTCTAAAGCCAGAGCCATATAGCCCCCACAGTTGTACTGTAAATCCCGGATGTTCGCTTATGGATGAGTCCTTATAGAGAGTAATTAGAGCATCAAAAGTAACCCCCATGCTCTAATTCCCTTTAAACATTAATCAAAATCATCTTTTAATGTTTGTTGCATATTCCTCTAATCAATTTACATGATCATAGTCCATGTTTAAGCACTAGCCATACTACTCAATGCAATATAATAGGTATCAAGGTGTAGGATCAATCACTAAGTCATCCTTAACAAGGGAATAGATGCATAATGATATTATTTGCATAATGTGAGTAGGACAACGAGGATAATCCCATGCTATACTTGCCTTGCTCAAACTGGTCCTGAAGATCTTGCTCGTAGAAAGACTCTTGATCTCCAATGAATTGCTCACCGTCTATACTCGATCAACAACAGCAACAACATACATCCAGAGGCAATCATGCATAAACAAACAAGGCTATAATTAGAACAGTACACCATTAGTAAGAAAATAAGATAAAAAGTCTTTAAAACGAATCTACAACTCGTTAGGATCACACAGACGCGAAGATCACGAAAAACGGAGCTAAAACGACGAAGTTATGTATTTACGAAGATTTCCTATAGAAAAATAAATACTTTAATAAAAACTCGAAAATAAATTAACCCAAACCTACTGTACAGTTCTATCATCATGTAGAGCTCGCAAATATGAATCTAACGCAATTTGAATGGATCAAATCGGAGTT
Source organism: Saccharum spontaneum (assembly GCA_022457205.1). Lineage (NCBI taxonomy): Eukaryota > Viridiplantae > Streptophyta > Magnoliopsida > Poales > Poaceae > Saccharum > Saccharum spontaneum. The sequence goes on from CM039595.1 coordinate 63,769,051, forward strand.
AAAACGGAGATTCTACGACTAAAACATGTTTAGTGGCAAAACTGTAAATATAAAAAAACATATTTTTCATTTATCGAGACGAAATACGCTTTCAACAGATCAAAGTGGATTCGGGACTTTACGTTTTGGACCGTGGGTTCGATATATCAAAAGTTCAGGGTCTCTTTAACAAAAAGTTCAAGCGAACCGGTATCTTCTTATTCTAGCCGTCGGATTCAAATTGAACGGATCGGATCAAATCGGAGGAGGGAGGGAGAAAACAGCCGGCGGCTACAGGAGCCCGACGGCGGCGCCATGGCCGGAAATGGCCCGAGCTCGCCGGAGCTTGAGAAGACGGCCCTACTGAGCACCGTTTGCCAAACCGAAGACACCGGAAGAACGAGCAGCTCACGGCGATCTTACCCCGCGTGAAAACAAGACCGGAGGACGGGCTGAGGGTGGTGGCTAGCTGGGGATGGCGGCGGTGGAGGCGGAGCTTCGACCGATGCCTTCTCGGGACGTCGAGGCTAGGGTCTTGTGGCCTAATGTGGAGCGGGGAGACGCGGGGGTTCCGTTTTTATAGCCCGGAGGCACGCGGAAGCAAGGAAAGGGAGGGATTCGAGATGGATTCGGATCTCCCGTATCTGATGGAGAGAGGAAGACGGCGGCGTCCGTTTTTGGAAAGCGCCGGAGGAAGGAGATGGAAAGGAGGATGTGTCGCTGACCGGTGGGACCGGCTCGTCAGTGGCTCGGGTGCGAAAGAAGGCCGCGCGCGCGAAGTGGGCCGATGGCCGCGGCTTGGGCTCGGCCCAGAGAGACCGGAGGTGGGCGCAGGGGGAGGGAGAGGAGAAGGAATGGGCCGCCGCGGCAGGCCGGAGGGTTGGGCTGCGAGAGGAAAACGGCCTGATAGAAAAGAAATCTCTTTTCTTTTTCTTTTTCTAATTTTTCAAAGCCAACTTTCAAAGGATTTTCAAATCCAATTTGAATTTGATTTAAACCACTCAATACAAAATTTCAAATGCAGCAGCATGAATGCTCAATCATGTTTCTACCCTTATATTTGATTTTAAATTTATAAAAAAAATTATTATCATTCTAAATTTGCATGCTCACAAAAATATACAAAAATCATATTTTTCCTATTTTTATTCTTTTCAAAATTTTAGGGTGTTACAAAAACCAAAGAGAAAATATACTAAGCATATACTAAAAAGTGGTTTTATTTGTTATTTGCATAAACAAATTTTCCTCAAAATCTCATTAACAACCAATTACAAATTTCTTACTTTTATATTTTGTATAGGCCCTATGCTTGTTGAGATCAATGATGTCTCAGGGACGAACATACATGAAGAAGAAGGTTATTTCCTTTGCAAAATTTATATCTATTTAAAATTTAGAATATTATTATTTTTCTCAACATGATGAAGTGAAGACATTTCAGCCATTCAATAAACTCAAAACAGAATGAAATTTAATATTTTTGTTGTTATGAATAGAAATTACAGAGTCACGGCGACACGTCAGCGCTAGGGAATATCTATGTTACAGGCTACAAATACGTGAGGGAGAATTTAATGTCATGTTTCATGGTGGGAGGCTTTTCTAGTAATGGGCCATTGATATGTATATGAAGGGGGAGTCAATGCGGTTAGACTGGTACTCAAAACTATCACATCAAAATCTAATTCGTGCTGATCTATACCAGGTTAGATGTATTTGAGTTAAAAAGTTGATTTTTCTATTTTCAAACCCAAGGAAATACTAATAATCTTTTAACACATATTCATCAAGGCCTTCGAGACACTCTTGCCACTGGAGATGCTCATGCATCACAAGCTGGTCATAGAATTGTACTATCAAAAGATTTCCTAGGAAGTGACCATGATGTGCACTCAAGGTATATGGATGCCATGGCTTTGATTACTCGATATGGAAAGCCAGATTTTTTTGTGACAATGACATCCAATCCATATTGGGATGAGATAGTAGAATAGTTATTGCCAGGACAAATGCCACAAGATCGTCCAGATATAGTGGCAAGGGTTTATAGAGCAAAGCTATGAGACCTCCAAGATTTTCCTTCTTAAAAAACATCATTTGGATAAGGTTGCTGCCTTGGGACATGTCATTGAGTTTCAAAAAAGGAGATTACCACATGAACACTTCCTTTTGGTTATGGAAGCCGAGAGCAAAGTATGTACGCCCGATGATTATGACAAATATATATCGGCAGAGCTTCCTGATCAGAAGAAATATCCAGAATGGGCAACCACTTGTTATTAATGAGATTAAGCAGTATAGAGATGGAAGGTGTATAACAGCTATAGAGGCAATCTATAAATTATATGGTTTTCCTTTGTATGATATGTCACCTTCTGTGTTACAAATGCAAGTTCACCTTCCAGGAATGCATATGGTTTCTTACAAAGCTCGGGATGATCTAAACAATGTTGTGCGAAATCCCAACTCTAAGAGGGCCATTCTTACAGAGTACTTAAGCATAAACATGTATAATCCTGATGCACGAAAGTATTTATATAGAGAGTTCCCTGAGAACTTCACTTGGACAAAATCGAAAAAGTTTTGGAAACCCAGAGAAAAGGTGGTCAGATTGGAAGACTGGTGTATGCCCATCCTGCTCAAGGTGAGTGATACTATCTCCATGTGCTTCTTAACCATGTGAGGGGTGCAACTTCATTCGAACATCTTAGAAGTCGACATGGAACTACATATGTTACATTTAGAGATGCTTGTGAGGCCTTGGGCTATGTTGAAACTGACAAGAGCCTAGATGACTACCTCATTGAATCTGCACAATTTAAGATGCCCAGTGCACTAAGGAGGCTATTTGCAACTATCATAGTTTTCTGTGAGTGTAATAATGTCCGAGCACTATGGGACAAACATCTTGATTCAATGTCTGAGGATTACCATTGGTCAAATAGCTGCTCCAAAATGGTTGAACAAATGGTGCTTAGGGATATATCTATACATGTTAAAGACATGGGAAGAAACATTACAAACTATGGACTTCCAGATCTAGATGCCTCAGGTAAATTTTTTGATTTATAAACAATGTATTTACCTTAACCTCACAAATGACAATTTGATATGTCACTATATATTATTAAAAAAATAATGCTTCTTATTCGTAACATCACAAACAACAATATGATATGTCACTAAATATTATAACAAAATTAATGCTTCTTATTCATCAATTTTGACATGACCCTTTACACTTCATTTGAGTAGATGAGATGTCAAGAGATCATTATAGAGAGCTTATAGAAGAATTGAATATTGGATATGAAGAAGAACATCTAAAAATGATAGAAACATTGAATGTTGAGCAGAGAGTTGCGTTTGATTTGATTATGAATCATGTAGAGAAGAAAGTTGGCCAAGTATTTTTTTTGTTGTTGGACCAGGGGGACTGGTAAGACATATCTGTATAAGGCTTTGCTTGCAAAGGTGCGCTCCATGAATCTTATTGCAATTGCTATAGCCACATCTGGTATTGCAGCAAGTATCATGCCCAGCGGACGCACTGCACACTCCCGCTTCAAGATTCCCATCAAGCTAGATAATAACACTATTTGCAGCTTTACAAAGCAAAGTGGTACTGCCGAATTACTTCGTAAGGTTGCCTTGGGAATATGGGATGAAGTAGCCATGACAAAGAGACAAGCAGTTGAAACACTCGATAGAACATTGCAAGATATAATGGGATGCAATCAACCTTTTGGTGGTAAGGTCATGTTGTTCGGAGATGACTTTAGGCATGTTCTTCCCATTGTGACACGAGGAACAAGAGCACAAATCACTGATGCTACTTTACTGAAGTCATATATATGGGACAATGTACAAAGGATTCAGCTTAACCAAAACAAGCGAGCTAAAAATGATAATTGGTTTGCAGAGTGCCTATTAAGAATTGAGAACGGAACAGAAAAAACATTTGGTGATAATTATGTTCAATTGCTTGATGATATCATTATGGAATGGAGGCAAGATTCCAGTAAAAATGCAAATAAAAAGTTCAAAGGACAATCCAATTGACAACCTTATTGAAAAGGTGTTTCCCAAACTCAGGGAAAATTACACCTCTGTAGATTATATGCGCGAGTGTGCGATTCTTTCTACTACAAATGAGCATGTCGATGTAGTGAATGCAATAATGATCGACAGGTTTCCTGGAAATGAGAAGGTATACTACAGTTTTGACTTAGTGGATGATGATACAAGGAATAATTACCCTCTTGATTTTATAAATTCTATTACACCTAATGGATTGCCTCCTCATGAGCTTAAGGTTAAAAAAGATTGTCCTATTATCCTACTACGTAATCTTGATCCTCACAATGGGCTTTGCAACGTCACTAGGGTGGTCATTAGAGGATTCCAAAACAATACAATTGATGTAGAAATAGTTAATGGAGATCATGCAGGAACAAGAGTATTCATACCAAGGATTCCCATGTCCCCCTCCGAAGACCTTACAGTGCCATTCAAATTTAAGCGAAAGCGGTTCCCAATAAGATTGAGTTTTGCAATGACAATAAATAAAGCCCAGAGTCAGACAATATCAAATGTTGGTGTTTATCTCCCGAAACCAGTTTTCTCCCATGGCCTATTGTATGTAGCATTGTCAAGAGGTGTTTCTCGTAAGAGCACGTGGCTTTTGGCCAACACAAATAAGGATGTTGACCCCATTGGAAAGAGTTCAAAAAATATTGTCTTTAGAGATGTATTAGAGATGTGACACTGGTACATTCAATACTTCTGTTTAATCATATTCAGTTTCAGAGATATAGTACTAGAAACGAATATATTTATTGTACATACAAAACTTTCTTGCAGGAAATGCAAGAATGGTCTGAAGTTTTATAGAGCACTAAAATGTTGAACCGAGGTTAGCCGATCTCATCACTTCCCTTTGGAGTAAATGCTTCGCACACAAAATGTACCATATATAGAAACGAAAAATCAGATAAATGAATTTTTCCAAATAATCCAATCATATTGGTTTCAAATAAACAGGGAAATACTAGGATCTAGGCATGTGCGTGCTGCACGTGCATTTGAACTAGTTGTATTAAAAGTGTAAAGCTTGTTGGCTTTTTATATCAGAACTTTGCTAATTTCATTCATCACTCATGTTCATTCGTAAAGAAAATGTGCTTCTTCAGCTCTACTAGAACCAACAAGCTGCCAACGTCAGAATTGCTTGTACCATACTTAGCACCTAGTACTCACAGGGACCATAGTCAGACGATTTTAAATGCCTCAGGAAAGGATGGCTGTCTACTGAACAATTTGTCAGCAAGGGCTCAACCCAGGTAGACCTAGGCTGTCGAGGCATACCTTGTGTTGGTTTGAGTGGACATGAGGTGAGCATGCATGCATGTCTTTACAAGGAATTAAGAGTTAACTTCTTGTGACAATTCTAGTGTCAGTTTGGTCAGCCTAAGCAGCATGATAACTGCCAAATTTTTAAGAGGAGCCTTTCTACAACACGATCATTATCAACAGTCGCCATGCAAACTAGCTAGGGGCATTTCATAAAATCCAGTGGCTTGACTGCAAATATTCGATGGTGATAGTGGATGCCAAATTAGAATCCTATGTGCAAATATTCAGTGCCGATCGACAAACTTTTGGGCCATTCACTATTGGGTGTGCACTGATCCAGTGGTGGCATGAGTGCAACTTTCGGGTCATGTTTTAAACCGAGAGTGAAACTGACCATGTTAGTACTGCTTCATGCATCAACCAGTAGTGATACTCTTGGATATCACAGTCGGCAAATGATTAGACTCGACAATGATGTGCCTATTATCACTGCCGGGTCATCAACCCGTCTGTGATAGGCCATCCCCATCACTACCGGTTATCCTCTATCGGAAGCAATTTCAGCAGTGATAGGGGGTTCTCACTGACAATGATCTACTATTCTAGCTAAATTGACTAGTATATCTTAAACTAGAACCATAATTTGCATGTTGCTGCAGAGATTGTGGATGGTTTGGAATGAAATTAGACTACATATAATTACTTACATTGTCACACCCAGTTTTAACGACAAAACCAGATATGCACTATATGTGAAATAAATGAGTCAAATCTCACATATAGCCGCAGATAAGTGTAATACCAAGAGACAAATGCTTAATATACATAACTCAATAGTATAAAATATACCTTAGAGAGCAACACAGCGGAAAGACAACTCCGAACACCGGGTGTAGACTTCACTCCAGGAACAAACTAACTGGTTGATCACAAGCCTAAAAACTCCAGACACTATCCTGAGGTGTGGGAAATAGCAAGAGTGAGTCCATGTCGAACTCAACAAATATAACACGGGGTTCATGAAGCTCAAAAGGTTTGACACGGATTTACTGCAATAGCTTTTAGTGAGTCATCTTTTTAGCATTTGAGTAGCAACAAGTTACGTAAGCCCAAATAACCTCATGATCATGTAAACGAGAATAATGTATAGCAAGAAACAATAATCATCAGTGAGCTTTAATATCATCAGTATTATCATTACCATTAGTGTTCATCATTTATTCTGTAAGGGTCCAAGGCCACTCGTGACCGTGAGCACGGCTGTTATAATAGTTTTACACTCTGCAGAGGTTGTACACTTTCACTGTGAGTCGTGATTTACCCTTTCGCCCGAGGTGATCAGCCTCTTGACCCACTACCAAGGAAGGTCAGCAGGGTTCACTATGAAGTCTTTCAAAGGTTCGTCTAACAAGTTAGGGCCATTTGATTCACTCGGCAAACAGATGTAGAGCCCCCCTTCAAAATGGCACAATGACGCGCAGCCTATACACATAAGGACAGAGGCCGCACTATACCCGATTCGTCAAGCCATTCTTACGCCATGAAGGTTACCACTAACAAGCTAGAAAAGGTCCTCATACTTGACTAAAGTCAGAGCCATATAGCCCTCACAGTTGTACTGTAAGTCCTGGATGTTCGCTTACAGATGAGTCCTTATGGAGAGAAACTAGAGCACCAAAAAATAGCCCCATGCTCTAGCCCTCTTTAAATAGTAATCAAAATATCATCTTTTAGCGTTGTTGCATATTCCATTAATCATATTACAAGATCATAGTTTATGTTCAGCGCTAGCAAAAGCTACCCAATGCAAAATCCCATAGGTGACAAGGAAACAAGATATCAATAGCTAAGTTATAATCTCTATGGTTGTCAAGGAAGACACATGCATATGAATAGTAATTTTAGTGAATAGGACAACAAGAATGGTCCCATGTTATACTTGCCTTAGAACTTGCTTTATGCCCAAAGCAACATGCTCTGAAAAACCTCAACTTAATCTTTCATTTGCAACTTCTGGTACTCAACTTCTGGTCTTCATCTTTGGATCTTTGGTGCTCACGGATAGTCTTTCTTCTACTCGTAGATCATAGCAACCCAGCACACTAATAGGCATACAAGCAAACAAATAGAGACAACCAAGAACAATACACCACGCAAGAGAAAACGGCGTACTAAAAGAGAACTACCGACTATGGTCACGAGAACATAAGAAACGCCGATAACGGAACTACGAAGGAAAAGAAACGACTACCGAGAATATTCTATTTAAGAAAAGGCCAATATACTTTGATTTATATTAATTTAGCAAAACAATGTAAAGAGTTATTAAGACCAGATTAGTCAAAAGATATTTTAATTCAAAAGCCATGTTGAAACTACTCATGTTTAGTTCGTAAACAATATCATATAATCTAATCCAGTTAAACTTCAACATTGCAAAAGATATAAACATGT